>CM045570.1:14366419-14966419 GCA_024721245.1 Mitragyna speciosa
GTAAAGGTTACAATTACGAGACTCTAATACATAGAGTCATATTCTTAAATATCCCTAGTCATAGTATTAATGAGATTGGACATCATTAATGCGGATAGACTAGCATATACTTTGCCTCTACTTATGGTAAGTAGTAGTTGATTTCATTGACTATGGTGTGCGTGACACCTAAGCTGGTATGGGGATGCTTGTTTGAGAACAAGTTCATTAGATTGATCTGCCAAGAGTTTCAACTATAGTACCAATGGTTGAACTCTTAATGGCAATGGTGTAAGTGATCCTTTGACTTGAGATTACCATAGTATCTTGAGTGTGGATTGCTATACTTTGACTCTATTCCTCGGTACTTGTAAAAGAGCAGCCCAAAGTTAGAGGTTGGGTATAGTTTGAAGCATGCAAGGATAGTGAGTAATCAATATAGGATTCACGACTCCTTAATAGGAGAGTATATCCCTTTATGGCCACTTGTTAGAAATACTAACTCATAAATCTTCTGCAAAAGTGATAGTATAACTTGGAAGTAGTTTCAAGATTATACATCATAGAGAGTTATATTTCTGGAACAAGAAAATATAAATTAGTCATTTAAAGTATCCATTATACTTTTAGACTAATTGGGATATAGTGTGGCGAAAGGATATTAATTACATGGTGACATTGTCATTGATGGGTATGCTCTACCATATGACTTTCCTATTTACTTGGGTGGTCATGATGCATTGCTAGACGCCATTCATGATTTATAAGTGGAAATTAATTAATTAGTGAATTATGATAAATTAAAGTGTTTAATTTATCTAGCTCTTAATTAATTAATTAAAGAGTTATAATTTGTACTTATTGCCAACGTGAATGGAACCTAATGGGTCACACACATAAAGAACAAAATCTTTGGGTTAAAATGTAATTAAGATAAGTATGAGATACTTATGGGCTTAATTTATGAGATAAATTAACTTAAATGACTTATTTATAAATATTCTAAGTTTTGTAGGAAGTTAGTTTCCTAAACGAAATAAAGTAACTAATTGGTTTCCTTATGGAATAGATTTCTTAAAGGAAAAAGGTTTAGCTTAAAGCAAGTTTCCTAAACCTTCTTGGTTTCCAATTAGCTTTATTTCTTAAAAGACTAGAATACTTCCTCTACAAGTAGGTTCATGCTTTGACTCTTGAATTATTATTGCAACACAAAAGAAAATCTAGTGAGAGAAAAAATTAAAAGAATAGTACGCCACTTTCTCTCTCCTTTTTGGCATCACTTTCTCTCTCCTAATTGTTAGGGCTTTGTTCTTCTCTTGTGTTCATAAATAATTCAAGGGAGCTAACACTCAAAAGTCAAAGCAAGCAAGCCTACAAGGTTCCCAAAGAAGTTGTTTGTATGGACATCGTTAGAGGCTCTATGCTTGGAGGGCTTTTCGTGGTAGATCTAACCTCGACATCGAAGGATCTTTGTTTAGTAGCATAGAAATCTTCTGTGCTTGAGGTAATCTTTGTGCAAATCTCCTTTATAATCATTTAGATATGTCAAAGAGATCCATGGTTAAGGTAATAAATTTTTATTTTTTCGCTATGTTACTTGTGTTATTACCTTACAGTGGTATCAAAGCCTCCTTTGATTATATCTATATGATTTGTATTTATTTAATTGTCATAAATATGGATGGTTTGTTCTTGATGAAATTTTGTCTCAAAATTATTTTAGAAAAATCAAGAGTTTTGATTTTTAAGATAAGTTCTTAATTGTTTAAAAGTGTTTTAAATAATTAAGATGAATTCTTAAGGTAGTATTAATGGTTTCTAAATTAATTTTTAGTGTTAAAAGGGTTTTTACACGATTTAAACTCATCTAAATGACTAAATCAACCAATTAACTACAAAAACTGAATTAAAATAGAAAATAAACTAATTAAACTAAAGCCAAATGAATCAAAAGGAAAGAAAAGGAATAAAGCTTAAAACTAAACCTTCCCTGTAGAAACTCTCCCTTTTCTCTTTCTATCTCACCCATTCGTTCTCTCCTTCTTCTTGTTTCTACTTTGTTTATTTTCTCTTTTTACTTTCCCAGCTTTTTACTTTCTCCTCCCTTGCCATTCTCTTCCTTTCCCTCTCGCTCTTGATTTCTCTCTCGTTATCACCCCGTATGTGTCTCTCTCTATTTCTATCCCTGACAAAATCGATCTTCCAATTTATAGTCACTTCAAGCTACTTCCCAAATCACTCAAAGCATCACAAAACTATTAACAATCACACATAAAAATCACATACAGATGCCATCTGAGGGGATTGAGTGAGGATTCAAGAATTACCTGGTTGGGGGTGATAAGTAATAATTTTACTTATTTTGCATAGTATTTTATATATGTTTTTAGTGTGTTTTAAATTTTTTTTTTTGTATTTTTGATATTAAAATGGCTCAATTTTATGATTTTTCATCAAATAAAGGATTGCCCTAAAATTAAGATTTTTAGTCCGAAAATTAGGGTTTTGAGGTAGAAATATTATTTTGAGCAAATTAATGCCTAAGTTTATTTGATTTTGTAGGGAAACGAAAATTAGACACAATTTGGATCAATTGAAGCTCAAGGAATAACAAATTCAAAGTTGACTCAAGTTGTGCGATTTTTATCATTTGAGCTTTGAATTTTTGGCAAATATTTTCTTCCCCAAATTCTACCAAGGAAATTATGGTTTACTTGTGGAAAAATGTCTCAAGGGCATTATAGGAATAACCAAAATTTAAAAAGGGTAAAAGTGGAAATAGAGATCGATCCGCGGGTCATGATCCGCGAATCCTACTCGTGGATTGTCACCAACTTGCTGATTTCGGTTGGTTCCAAGTTGCAGCTTGTTCACACAACTTTTGTAGATAATTCTAACGTCCAGCTACACTTTGGGATGTCCTAGAAAATAACACAAAGCTCAAGGAAGACTTTACAAGATTTGGAATCAAATTTCATCATTATGTCTCCAACTTGGACTAGGACTTGAGCTAGGGTTTATTCTATAAATACATGTCTTTGTATTCATGAAAGATATGCTTGGTTTTATGCTTGAAAGAGTATAAACCATAGCTTGGTAGGAGAAGCACTCATTGTAAACACTTAGATTAGTTTTCTTTCAAGTTTTGTAGGAATAATCAGTTCTTGTAACAAAACCTTGGAAGAACTTGTGCTCAACATGTTTGATGGAATGAAGGAAGAAGATTTGGAGCCATAATCAAGCATTTCTTACCTTACTCTTTCTAGTTTCATTCTTGCATGTTGTTTACTTTCATTTATGCGCTTAAGTTTATCTTAAATATGTTGAACTAAGTTGATTCAACTAGGTTTAGGATGAAGCTCTAATATGTTTAAATTGGTTTATAACAAATTTATTCTTGTTTATTCATTTACTTGGTCTTTAACACTTGTTGTTGATTAGCTACCAACTTCAGGTCATCTAGTTGTTATTTGACAAAGAGATTTGCACTTAATAATGGAAAGAGTAAATAGAACTTATGTTGAATCTCATAAGAGTAGTGATTCACATAGGTGGATCAAGGTTTAGAGCCACAATTCATGAATCAAATGAACTAATGCATGCTACGCTTTACCACGAGAGTAGGAAAGCTCATGTATTAGTAGTCTTCCAATCATAGAGAGATTTAGTTTGGAGTACAAATGGAATTGAATCCTAAACAGGAACAAAATCATTATAGTCATAAGCTAAACTCACATATTTAGTGGATTCTTAAGCTTAGTTAACTTGTTTAACTAGTTTCTTCATTGTTTATTTACTTGAATTTAACTTCCCTACCATTTCACCACCACTAAAGTTTGATTGTCTAGCTAATAAAGCAAGTTAATAGCTTTGGTAGTTGACAAATCTTGTTTCCTCGTGGGATCAACCCTAATACTCGTCACAACTACAATTGATCTGTGCACTTGCGGAATGAGTATTAGGTTATAAATTTTATTACTTGTTTGTGTGATTTTAAGTAGATTTCTTGCTATATTTTGATATAACCTAAACTCACTGTAGACAATGAAATTTTATTTTAATTTAATTAGTCAAGATTTAACAAATTAAATTAGTCTTGATTAATTTTAATTAAATTAAAATTATTTTATAAGTCCATTTGTATTTGGGCTTATAAATCAGACATTTGACATGTGGGCCTCAAGTCAAATTTTAATGTCCTCATAAATCATTTATGTTTGGACCTATAAGTTGGACTATTGATATGTGGGGCTTAAGTTCAAGTATAATGTCCAATAAATTAAAAGTGGATTAATTTTATTAATTCCTATTGGACTATTTGGGCCGACCCATTTGTTAAAGTCTACTTTAAATGGGTTTCTTTAGCCACAAATAACCCAAGTTGGTAGAGAATTCTAAAAAGTTTCTTTTTAAGCCAATTACTCTAAGTTTTGGCTATAAATAAGAGCTCTCCCCTCTCAAGTTGAGATATATGACAAATTCTCCAAAAGCTAGAGAAAGCTCTACCAAATTCTTTAGAGATTTCTCTCCCTCAAGTCTCTCAAGCCCAAGTTCAAGTACAAATCAAATCCTCAAGTCCAAGTTCAAATTCAATCAAGTTCCTGTGTTCGTGTTGGAGACTTGAAGATTCAAGATTCAAGTGCTCGAGACGACAAAATCAAATCTACCGTTTCCTGTAGAGATTCTTATTTTAATTCAAGAACAAGCCTTTTTGGGCCCTTGAATTAATTGTTCGTGAAGAGAAGAATCAGGGGATAATTTCTTTTGTAAAGGAATTCATACAGAAATTGTAAATTTTACTTCAAATTAATAAAATTCAATTTGTGCAATTTTTCCTGTCTTTTGTCGTAGACACAAAATTTGTGTGTACAAATTTCTGGCATACTCGATGGGACTATCTCTGCCTCTTATCTCTTCTCTTCCTGCAAGATCCTGTTCAAAGAGGTCGACAATGGACCCAATCAAAACAAGTGCTTCTGATGTCTACTCTCTGCCTCTCATCTCTTCTCTTCCTGCAAGATCCTGTTCAAAGAGGTCGACAATGGACCCAATCAAAACAAGTGCTTCTGATGTCTACTCCAAGACCATTGCTGTAGGAGATTTAATCTTTTTCGCTTCTGCAAGTCAAGAGGTGCCATATGCTGGACCAATGACAAGGAGCAAAATGAAGGGCTTAGCACAAAAAGCAAAGGAGGATCCTACTGCTGCCGTGGTGGAGATTTCTACAACCTTGCCAACCAAGGATGGTGACCATGGCGCCCATGCTATACACCTTGATGGTCTAACTCATTCAACAACTTCTGTGGTTATGCCCATGATGATGACAAACACCACAACTATTGAAGAGCAATTGGCTCACATGACCAAACTTGTGGAAGGACTCGTCACACACGTGCAAAGCCAAGATGCAAAGATAGCAAAACTGATGGGCAAGATCGAGAATGCCAATAAAAGTAGCCCTTTTGTGTCGAAGCAAACAGAAACCCATGAAGATGTGGAGACTTCTTTCGAGGCAAAAGAGACTTCAAAGTCACATGCAACAAAACACGTCTCTGTTTTTGCCGATGGAACAATTCACGTTGATCACCTCAAAGAATTCATTGAAGGAATGACCAAAGACAAATTTGATGGAGCCTCAAAGTCATCCTACTCTTATGCCAAACCTTATATTGCAAGAGTTGATGGTCTAAAGATGCCTGCTGGATATCAACCTCCCAAGTTCCAACAGTTCGATGGCAAGGGAAATCCAAAGCAACATGTCGCACATTTTGTGGAGACATGTAATAACGCTGGCACTGATGGAGATTTGCTAGTCAAGCAATTTGTGTGTTCATTGAAAGGCAATGCATGTGACTGGTACACTGACCTTGAACCTGGATCTATTGACACTTGGGAGCAATTGGAGCAAGAATTCCTCAATAGGTTCTATAGCACAAGACAGACTGTTAGCATGACCAAGCTCTCGAATGCTCGTCAATGGAAGGACGAGCCTGTTGTCGACTACATTGATCGTTGGCGGACTCTTAGTCTTAATAGTAAAGATCAACTGACTGAGTCGTCTGCTATTGAGATGTGCATTCAAGGCATGCACTGGGGGTTTCGTTACATCTTGTAAGGGATACAGCCAAAGACCTTCGATAAACTAGCAACAAAGGCCCATAATCTGGAGATCAATCTTGGGGGACAAGAACCACCTGTGCCTGATCCTCGCAAAAGTAAAGAAAAGCAAGAAATGAAGAAGGGAGGTAAGCCTTTTGTCAAAAGTAAAAAGAAAGAGTCATTGACTACAAGTGTAGCAACCTTCAAGATCATCCCTAAAATAGTAAAGAAAGAAGATGAGAAGGTCAATGTTCATCAAGAGCAAAAGAAGAAGCAAATAACCCTTAAAGACATGCAAGAAAAGGAGTATCGTTTCTTGATTCAAATGTCCCTAGCATGTTCGATGATCTATTGAAGTTAAATCTGATTACATAGCCCGAGATGAAGCGACCAAGTGAAGCAAAAAGACTGACGACCCAAATTACTACAAATACCATCGCTTGCTTAGCCATCCTGTAGAAAAATGCTTTGTTTTCAAAGACAAAGTAATGAAAGATCTCTAGCCCTGACTTGACTCTCTCTAAAAATTCTCTCTCCTTCATTAGGGTTTTTCCGCCTACAAAGTTTTTCAAATTCTGCCATCCTTCATGGTTGTTGGCCATTGAAGTGGTTATTTTGATTTGTTTCTAATCTATCATGGCTACTTCGGCAGCCCCTCAGTTGATGGCTGGGGGGCTACCTCCTTCTTCTTCCCCCCACTTTCAAAAAGAAATCTTTTTCTGAGTTGTTTTCTTCTCCATCTTCTCAACCTTTACTGAATATTAAGGCTGTTTCTTCTTCCCATAAAGGTGAACCTGCAGTTTTATTTTCCCAATCTGATTTGAATGTTCTTTCGGCTTCATATCAATTTGCTCTAGTGGGAAAGTTTTCTCGTGGTAGACCATCCATGGAGAACCTTAGAAAATTTTTTCAGTCACTTGATTTGAAGGAGGAAGCTTCGGTTGGCTTATTGGATTTTAGACATGTGATCATTAGATTAAAGAATGAAGCGGATTTCATGAGGATTTGGAATCGGGGGATCTGGTATGCTTGTGGTTTTCCCATGCGTGTGTTTAAATGGTCTCCGGCTTTCCATGTTGATAAGGAGCCTTCAGGTTGTTCCGGTTTGGTTTCAACTACCTAAATTGCCTTTGCATTATTTTAACAAAGAATGCTTATTTCAGATTGTTAATGTATTGGGCAATCCTCTCTTTGCTGATTCGGCAACTGTTAATGGCCTACGTCCAAGTGTTGCAAGGGTGTGTATTGAAATTGATCTTTTAAAACCATTGCCTTCAAGGGTTTGGATAGGAAATGGAGATTTTGAGGGGTTTTGGCAGGCTCTAAATCCTAGAAAACATGCCCAAATATTGCTCTCACTGTTTTCGTCAAGGCCACAATCATGAAGAGTGCCATGTGCTTCATCCAAATCTTAAGTTGGGAAGTGATCATGTTAAGGAGTCGGTTGACCAGCATGGGCCTTCAATGAAAGGAAAACAAGTGTATAGACCTAAACAGAACAATATGGCTCGACTATTGATGCAAATAAAGAAGGAAATGGGATTTCTAATGACAAAAATACAAGTGATCTTGATGAGATAAATTCGGTTAAGGCTCAACAGATTAATTCAAATGTTACTATGGGGATGGATACGAGTGCGAGTTTAACTCCTTCTCAAGCTGTTCTAATTGGTGAAAATGATCATGATGGTGTTGCTAACTTATCCGAAAAAGGTTTGGGTAGTGTTCATGATAATGGGTTTGCTCCTATGAATGCAATGGCTCCAAAGGAGATAGTCAACTTGGTTGAGGAGGCTGTATTTTCTGCTGCTGATGGGATTATTGAAACCATGGCTAATAAGGTGTTGGAGGAGGAGGGTAACGAGCAGGATTTTTTTGAGGAAATTGCACAACGCAAATCAGAGATGATTAATGATCTTAACTTGTCTCCACGGAAAGAAAGAATATCGGTTGCTGAATCCATGGAAGAGCTCAAACGGAGGTTGGATGGATTAAAGAAGAGAGATGAATGGCATACTGTGTCATACAAGAAAAAGACTAAACATCCTCGTGGGGATTCTCCAACTGTTTCCTTTCGATCTTCTCAATGATTAGAGGCCTTTTCTGGAATGTAAGAGGTATCTCTAAGACTCTTACTATTAATCGTTTAAAAAAATTAAGGAGATTACATAAATTCTCTTTACTTGGCATTTGTGAACCTTTAATTAGTAAAGATAATTTAGATATATTTCGTATAAAGCTGGGATTTCAGAATGCTTTTTCAAATAAGGAAGGACGGATTTGGGGTTTCTTTGATTCGGATTTTGGGGGGAAAGTTATTGCTCAATCTGATCAATTTTTGGCAATCCAAATGAATCATAGTGTGCTCAAATCTGATTTTATGATGGTATTTGTTCATGCTTCATGTAATGATGTGGAACGTGGATATCTTTGGAAAGATTTGCAGGATCTTGCTCATTATAACTTGCCTTTGATTATGATGGGTGATTTTAATGTGATTGTTAGTCAAGGAGAAAAAAAAGGAGGTCGTCCCTTTAATTTTGCTGAGGCTGAAAAATTCTTAGATTTTATGGATGATTGCGATTTGGTTGACTTGGGCTTTTCGGGGTCCAAATATACATGGTGTAATAATCGATTTGGGAAGTCTAGAATCTGGAAAAGGTTGGATCGGGTGTTGGTGGATCAGTCTTGGTTGGATTTTAAGATTGAATCTTCTGTTCAACATCTAAATAGATTGGCCTCGGATCACTCTCCATTGCTTCTCTCCTGTTCCATGAATAATGATGGGGTCTCTAAAAGTTTTCGTTTCTTGGATGTTTGGACTTCTCATCACAGCTTTCAAGATATTGTCCGTGAAGCTTGGGAGGTTCCATGTGATGGGAGGCCCATGCGGGTATTACTTCAGAAACTTCAATCAGTTAAACAAAATCTTCAGACATGGAATACGAAGGTGTTTGGCAATGTCTTTGATATGGTAAGTAAGGCTGAAGAACTGGTTGCAAACAAGGAAGCTGAGTTGGAAAATAATGTGTCGGACCAAGCGCAAATTGAATTGAATAAGGCACAAGCTGAGTTGACGTTGGCACTAAATAGAGAAGCTAGGTTTTGGAGGCAAAAATCCAGGATTAAATGGCTTAAAGAAGGTGATGCAAATTCTAAATTTTTTCACTCGGTTGTTAGGCAAAGAAGGGTTAAACAGCACATTCATCGTATTAAGGATGCTAATGGTGATTGGTTGGAGGAGAGGTCTCATATTGAATCAGAAGCAATTGCATTTTTTTCGAGCATCTTATCACAGGGACTAGGAGCAAATGATATTGGATGATGATCTATTATCTGTGATTCCTTCCATTATTTCAGAGGATGACAATAATATGCTTCAAGCATTTCCCACTAAAGAGGAAGTTAAGCGGGTTGTCTTTCAACTGGATGGGGAAAGTTGTGCAGGTCCAGATGGTTTTTCTGGACTGTTCTTCACTTCTTGTTGGGATTTTATTGAAGATGATGTCTTTTTGGCGATAGTTGATTTCTTTGTTGGGGCTGCACTCCCATTGGGTTTTTGCTCTATGTTAATTGCCCTCATTCCTAAGGTACCAAATCCAACTTCTTTCTCTGAGTTCAGACCAATTAGTTTATGCAACTTTATTAATAAAATTTTATCTAAGTTGCTTGCTAATCGCTTGGAAAGAATTCTTCCTAAGCTCATATCCCCACAGCAAAGTGCGTTTGTCAAGGGTAGATTAATCTCGGATAATATTCTTTTGGCTCAGGAGTTGTGTGGTGCTTTGAATAAGAAGATTCGGGGTTCTAATGTTATGCTTAAACTGGATATGGCTAAAGCTTACGATAGAGTATCTTGGTTGTTTCTCATACAGGTTATGAGAAAGTTTGGTTTTGGAGAAATATGGCTGGATTTTATTTGGAGATTGATTTCTTCTTGTCATTTTTCAGTGATTGTGAATGGTAAACCTTGTGGGTTTTTTGAATCAACTAGAGGTTTGAGACAGGGGGACCCTTTATCTCTGGCTTTATTTATATTGGGAGCTGAGGTTCTTTCTAGAAACCTTAATAACTTATTAACATGTAAGAGCTTCACTCCTTTTTTTGTTGCTCATGAGTGTTTGCAGGTTACACACCTTAGTTATGCAGATGATGTGATTATTTTCTCAAATGGAGGCAAGAAATCACTGAGGTGTGTGATGGATATACTACAAAGATACCAAAAGTGTTCAGGTCAAAGAGTAAATGCTTCTAAAAGTTGTTTCTTGACGGGTAATCATGCATCACATAGCCGAAGATCTATCATTGCTCAACTAACTGGTTTTACAGCCAAACAATTCCCTATTTCTTATTTGGGGTGTCCATTGTACGTGGGAAGAAAGATGAAGGCTATGTTTTCGGGATTGGTAAATAAAGTTCTTTGGAGGATTAACAATTGGAAAGGTAAGTATTTATCTACTGGTGCTAGGGTGATTCTTATTAAGCATGTATTGACCTCTATTCCAATTCATTTATTGGCTGTATTGGAACCTCCTAAGGGAGTTTTGCACGAATTGGAGAAGATCTTTGCACATTTTTTGTGGGGAGAATCTGATAGGGGTTACAAAAGGCATTGGGTTGCTTGGCAAAAAATGTGCTTTCCAGTTGAGGAAGGGGGGGTTGGTTTTAGAAGCTTAAGTGACATTATCAAGGCCTTCTCTTGTAAGCTTTGGTGGCAACTTAGAAAGGGTGATTCAATGTGGACAGAATTTGTGAGGCATCGATATATTGGTCATTTTCATCCTAACCAAATTCAATTACATTCCAATCATTCAGCCATTGTCAAAAGAATTTTTTCTGTTAGGGAAATAATGGAGTATCACATAAAATGGGATGTATGTGCTGGTGAGTGTTCTTTTTGGTGGGATAATTGGAGTGGATTTGGTCCTCTAGCTTGGAAATTCCCATTGCTAGCTTCGGATGAAAAGGTTATGGATTTTGTAGTTGATGGCAGATGGAATATGGTTCGAATATCTGAAGTCTTGCCACCCGAGATATTGGAAGTGATTCAAAATGATTTCTTTTCATTTGGTGAGAGCTCTGATACTATGGTGTGGGATGTTTCATCTTCTGGTTGTTTTACACTAAAATCAGCTTTTCATCTAATTCGATCTTCTGCTGCTAGAATTTGGACTTCTTCTCTTCTTTGGCACTCTTCTATTCCTCTTAAAATTTCCTTTTTTGTTTGGAGGTTATTTAGGAGGAAGTTGCCAACGGATGATATCTTAATGAGATTGCAAATTCATGGTCCATCTATGTGTGCATGTTGTGAGAGTAATGCTGAAATTGAATCATTGGAGCATGTTTTCTCTTCAGGCAAGTTAGCTAATGAGGTTTGGTGTTACTTTGAGAAAGGTTTAGGCATTCTATCTCCTGATATGAGAATTATTGAACGCTGTAAAAGATGGTGGTTGCTTGATGTTCATGGTGTTGCTTTGAAATGGATTACTCAAGTTTCTCCTTGCTTGATACTGTGGCATTTATGGAGAGCTCGTAATAGAGCTAGATTTGAAGGTAAATTCTGGAATGCGCATCAGGTTTGCTATATGATTCTTTCAGGAGATTAAGTTATTATGCCAGTTAAGATTCCATTTATCACATGACTTGGGTATTTCATGGTCTTCCATGCTTAACTTTCTAGGGGCTAGGAGAATGAGATTTTTTGCAAAACCTATTTATTGGGAATTCCCTTTGTCTGGTTTTGTTAAGTTGAATACTGATGGATCCTCTTTCATTGAGTCGGGTATTGGTGGTGCTGGGGGTGTTGGGAGGGATGAGTGTGGGAATTTTCTATTTGGTTTTTCTTGTGGCTTGGTAAATGTGAACTCTTTACAAGCTGAGGCTAGGGCTGTTCTTAATGGTTTGAAGATTTGTCAAAGTCTTGGTATCACCAAAGTTGTCATTGAGGTTGATTCAGCTACTCTTTATGGAGTATTGAAAGAAACATTTACCGTTCCAGCCTGTATTCGGCCCATTGTACGTGCAATTAAACTACTCTTGCCTGAAAATGTTATCTTCCAACACTGTTTTCGGGAAGCAAATTTTGTGGCGGATTATTTGGCTTCAATTGGCGTGAAGAATAGGTGTTTTCAGATTTATCGTAATAGTTTGGATCTTCCTAAACATGCTAGTGGTTTATTGAGATTGGACTCATTGGGCATTTGTAACTTCAGATTCATGAAACCTAAAAGGAAAGAGCTTCATATTTGATTTTTTTAATCCGATTCTATCTTAAAGCTTTTTGTTGGAGGGATCTCATTTCCTCACCGTCATCTCTTTTTGTTGCTCTTGTAAAGGGAGTAGTACTCCCTATCTCTTTGTTTTACTTTTGTGTACTTGCTTAATGTAAAGGGAGTAGTACTCCTAATTTTCTGTGATTTAACTTCATGTACTTCTTGAGGTAAGGTCTATGCCCCCCTCTATTTCGTAATTTTAATAAAATTTGGAGTGGCGCCCTCCCCCGTGTACGGGGTTAGCCAATTAAAAAAAAAAGACAAAGTCATAGAATTGGCTAGACAAGGGAAAATTTTACTTGAAGAAGAAAAAGCTAGTACACACCAAACCACAATTGGCACTAACTCAGCAAAACCTATAGGAGTTGAAGAGCCTATTGTGAAAATTAGAGAAGCTACTTCATCAATCAAACCGTCTGTCATTGCGTTTGGGTCATTCTCTCATGTGGAAGTCAAGCCAACCATATTTTCCTTAGTTGTTGGAGAAATTTCCGAACAAAAAGATGTTGAATTAACAGTCTCAAAGCAAAATGACTCTGATGAGGAAGGATGGATCCTTGTTACTCGTAAAAGGAGGCGAAACTCTTATCCGTCTAATAAGACGAATAAGTCACCAACAAGGAGTAAGATGGTTTGGAAGAGAAAAGCGAGAATGACAGAAAAAAGGGTGTCGTCTCTAAGGTTCAAATAAGCTATGAGTTCCTACAAAAAACTCGTCGTCCAGTTACATTGAGGGATTTCATGCCAAAGGGATTATTTACTGATGACGAATTGGCCTCATGTAGTACAATCAACCCCGTAGACCCTCGAGATAACAAATTTGTTGATGAATTCAAAGAGAAAATCTTTATTTCTGTTAAAGAACCCACAAAATGGGTTGCTTCAATTGATAATAAAGACTCGTCTTTTTCGCAACATGCTGGTGATGGCAACTCCGAAGTGAATATTGTTCGGCCAATCAAAATATTAGAGCCACTCAAGGGAGTTCCGATTGATCATTTAGACAAAGTGAGAAATCCTGTCTGTTCCTTCAGCAATGGTGATCACAAATATTTTAACTTATTCTATAACTGTGACACCTGTGAGCCAGCTACTTTTGATGCTTGGTACGAAAATGATGAAGCATCAAAAGAAAGGAGAAGTCAAACAAAAAGAAATCACAGAGTCAAAAGCGAATGGAAGAGTTGCTCAAAACTGGAGACCCCTCTATTGGAAGACTCTCTGAACCTTCTAATTCAAAAGGTGAAACCCTATCTGAAGGCAATCCATCCTCACCTGACCTATCTTCCCCAATTGATGACTACAAGTCTAGCAATGTCGTCAATTCTAATGATATTTTGGTTGAAAAAGTTGACACCGACGAGAACTCCACCACTGCTACAAAAGCATCCATGGAGTGCGCTGCAACAATTGTCTTCAATGATGAAGATTTATTGCTTGGATCTGCACCGCACAACCGTCCATTATTTGTAACTGGCTACACTCGTGAGCAAAAGATAAATAGAATTCTAATTGATGGAGGCTCTACAGTTAACATTTTGCCTTTGCGAACTTTGAAAGATATTAGAATCTCTGTTGAAGAACTATCGAATAGCCGATTGATGATCCAAGGCTTCAACCAAGAGGGGGAAAAGAGCCATCGGGATCATCAAACTTGATATAATGATTGATGGAATGGCTTCGAAAGCATTACTTCACGTAATAGATGCCAAGACAACATACAATATACTCTTGGGAAGGCCGTGGATCCATGAGAATGGGGTCATACCATCAACACTTCATCAATATTTTAAATACTCCCAAAAAGGTGTAGTGAAAAAGGTGATAGCTGATGACAAGCCATTCACTGAATCTGAGTCACATTTTGCTGATGCTAAGTTTTATCTTCGGGTCTGTGACGCAAAGGAAGTCGATGATCTACCATCAAGTGTGAGTGAAACTAAAAAAATCCCGATATTTCAAATTTGACTATAGACTGCACTTTGAATGATAAGAAACATGTTACTACGCAAAAGGTTCAAGGTGCAACTACTCCATCATCAAGTGATGGACCTGTCATTCTTTGCTATGTTCCAAAGTTAAAAGGGAAAGAAGAACAATCGCCTTCAACTAAGCATGAAGCTTTGAAAGACCTAACATTTCCCGTGACAAAGTTAAATACCATCAAGAGGTCACAATCTCCACTAAAGGGATTTGTCCGTCCATCAGAGGAACCAAAAGTTGAGCATAACACCATGCCAAGCTTGATAACTAAGGAAGGTTTTGATCCCAAAACTTATAAACTCCTTGCTAAAGTTGGATATGATCCGAAAAACTATACAGCATTAAGTTCTTTACTACCTGAAGCTACTGGTGCAAAAGTTCACGGACTAAACTCTCCTCAAAAGATGCTAAAAGAGAAAGTGTATGCTATTGCAAGCTCCAAAGTTGGCATTGGTTATTCCCTGCAAGCTCCAGTTTGAATTAAAATTAATAGGGCGAATAACCATTACATTTCTGTTGAAGATGAAGTATCATCGAACGTTGATGAATCAAAGGCAATTGATCGACTTGGAGGCAAAACTCCAAGCATTTCAATTTTCAAAAGATTGGGACCGAAAGGAAGAAAATTTAAAAGTTCTCAGTCAATAAAGGAAAGAGTTGACAACCTGATCAAGGAGTTGGAGCCACTATCTCCTCCCAGTCATAATGCACAAAGATATGATAGTCTTATTCCTTCAGAAATGAAAAGATGTACCCATCTTGTTGTGCATTGTGAAAGTGTATTGACGGTTAAGGAGCATAGCATAGTACACACTAGACTTAAAGAAGATGATGAAGAGAGCATAGCCTCCTGTAATCATATAGTTGCAGTTGATGATGAGAGCCTTGAGAAAGAAAATGCTGAAGAAGCTCTTCCTGAATTTGAAAGAGGTAGTAAAAGCCTATTGAAATCAATTAAAGGAAATTAATTTGGGTACTCTCAAGATTCGTGCCCAACATATCTAAGTGTTCTTTTGAGTCTCGAGCAAGAGAATGCGTATGTTGAGCTCTTACAAGAATGCAGTGACGTCTTTGCATGAAGTTACAAAGAAATGCTTGATTTAGATCCTAAATTGGCCGTCCATCACCTAGCAGTCAAACAAGGTGCTCACCCAGTTAAACAAGCTCAAAGGCGATTTATGCCTAATTTAATTTTCTCAATTGAAGCTGAAGTGAACAAGCTCGTTGTAGTTGGGTTTATCTATGAAGTCAAGTATCCTACATGAATTTCGAGCATTGTCCCTGTGTGAAAAAAGAATGGGCAAATTAGTGTCTGTGTTGATTTTAGGGATCTCAACAATGCTTGTCCCAAGGATGACTTTTCGCTTCCTATAACTGAGCTCATGGTTGATGCAACAACTGGATACGAGGCACTATCATTCATGGACAATTCTTCCGGTTACAACCAAATTTGCATGGCACCTGAAGATGAGGAGGTTACTGCATTTCGCACCCACAAAGGCATTTACTGTTATAAAGTTATGCCTTTTGGATTGAAAAATGCTTGAGCAACATATCAAAGAGCCATGCAAAATATTTTTGATGACATGCTCAATAAAAATGTAGAGTGCTATGTTGATGACTTGGTTGTCAAATCAAAAAAAGAAATGACCACCTAGATGATTTGAAAGAACTATTTGATCGACTAAGAAGGTATCAACTCCGGATAAATCCTCTTAAATGTGCCTTTGGAGTCACCTCTGGCAAATTTCTTGGTTTTATGGTTCACCATCGTGACATTAAAATTGATCAAGCCAAAATAGATGCTATAATGAAGATGCCAAAACCGCAGGATATTCATGACTTAAAGAGCTTGCAAGAGAGGTTGGCTTATCTCCGAAGGTTTATATCAAATTTGGCTGTGAAGTGTCAACCATTTAGCCGCATTATGAAGAAAGGTATACCCTTTGTGTGAGATGAGACTTGCTCAAACGCATTTAAAAGTATCAAGGCATATCTCATGAAAGCACCGGTCTTGGCTACACCGATACATGAAAAGCCATTAATCCTCTACATTGCTACACAAGAACGATCCGTGGGGGCATTACTTGCCCAAGAAAATATTAAAGGTAAAGAAGTGGCTTTGTATTACCCGAGTAGAATGATGACTCTGAATGAGTTTAATTACTCTCCAATTGAAAAATTGTGCTTGGCTCTTATCTTTGCCATTCAAAAGTTGAAGTACTATTTTCAAGCCTATACGGTGCGTCTAATCTTCAAGGCAAATCCTATTAAATATGTAATGAGTAAGCCAATTCTCTCTAGCCTTTAGCAAAGTGGAATCTCCAATTACAGTAATTTGAGATTGTTTATGTTCCACAAAAAGCAGTGAAGGGGTAAATTCTTGCAAATTTTCTAGCTGACCATTCAATTCCAACTGAGTGTAAACTATGTAATGATCTGCCCGACAAAAATGTACTTGTCGTGGAAATTTGTCCGTCAGTGAAAATGTACTTTGATGGGACTGTTCATTGTAAGGGAGTTGGTGCTAGGGTTATTTTCATAACACTCGACAAGAAAGTACTTACCGTATTCCTTTATCTTAAGTCAACGTTGTTCAAACAATGTCGCCTGAATACCAATCACTCATACTTGGACTTGAAATGGACTAGTTGATATGAAACAACTCGAACTTTCAAGTTTATAGGAGATTCAAAATTAGTTGTTAATCAACTCATAGGGAAGCTACAAAGTGAAGAAGTCCAGAATTGATCCTCATATTCGTAATTATGCTAGACAACTCATTGGATGACTTGGAGGTGTGACCATCGAGCACTGTACCAAGAAAAGAGAACAAGCAAGCTGATGCATTAGCCTATGTTTGCTTCAACACTTGCGCTTGTCTAAGTCACGAGATACAAGTTGCCTGTGTGTCGAAAAGTGAGTGGTTGCCATTACTTTGATGAATATGAAGTATGAAGAAATTGAAATTCATGCTATTCTCTATCCGTGAAATTGAAAAAGTGGATTGGAGACAATCAGCTCGTTGAATATCTTCAAATATGAAAAGTCACCCAATGACGCATGAAGGAGGACAAATATTTGTCGTCGCACGCCTTGATTCATCTTCTACTAGGATATATTATACTGACATTCATTCGATGGTATATTCTTGCACTGCCTAGGAGAGGATGAAGCATTTCAAGTTATGGAGAAAGCTCATACTGAAATTTATGATGCTCATCGATTGGGTCCTAAATTGCATTTTCATATTAAAAGGATGGGTTACTATTGGTCTACTATAGTCAAAGATTGTATGGAGTATGCACAAAGGTGCCAAGCTTGCCAATTCCATGCAAATTACATTCACTAACCTCCCGAACTATTACATCTGACTGTGGCATCATGGCCTTTTGATGCCTGGAGACTTGATGTGATTGAACCATTGCCAAAGTCATCTGCTCAATATCCATACATATTGGCTGCTATTGATTACTTCTCTAAATGGGCTGAAATTGTGCCACTTAAGCAAGTGAGAAAGGAAGATGTTGTGAATTTCATTCGTGTTAACATCACCTATCATTATGGGGTGTCTCGATATATCATAGCTGACAACGGCAAGTCGTTCTCCAATAGCTTGATGGATAAATTGTGTGAGAAGTTCAAATTCAAGCAACACAAGTTCTCAATGTATAATACTCTTGCAAATAGTTTAGCCGAGGCATTAAATAAAACTCTTTGCAATCTGTTGAAGAAGGTCGTGACTAAATCAAAACAAGATTGGCATGAGCGAATTGGTGAAGCTCTTTCGGCCTATCGCACCACTCATAGGACACCCACGCAAGCTACTCCTTATGCCTTGGTGTATGGTGTCGAAACTGTTCTACCTCTTGAGCAACAAATTCCATCTCTAAGGATTGCCATTCAAGAAGGGTTCACTGAAGAAGAAAATACCCGCCTGCGTCTTGAAGAGTTGGAAGCTTTGGATGAAAAAAGGTTAGAGACACAACAAAGTCTTGAATGCTATGAAACCCGCCTTTCTAAGGCTTTTAACAAAAGGGTTCGTCTTCGCTCCTTCCAAGTTGGTGGCATGGTTCTCGCTGTTCGAAGGCCAATAGTCATGACACATCGCACCAAAGACAAGTTTGTATCCAAATGGAATGGACTGTATGTGGTTCGTGAAGTCTACACAAATAGCGCCTACAAGTTGGTTGACCAAGATGGTGTGAAAGTTGGCCCCATAAACGGAAAATTTTTGAAGCAATATTTGCCATAAGAAAGTGAACTGCTTCTCGACGCACGAGCCTAAATTGCATGTTACTCCTGACCCGCATGAGCTAAAACTGTGGATGGCAACTACCGATAGTGTAGTATGTGGTTAAACTGCTGAAACACTTCACCAAGTCTAAGGTGGTAAACAAATAGATACTCCTAGCCCGCATGAGGTTAAACTGTGAATGGCAAGGAACTACGTGTGACTTGATTCCCTTTTGGGATACGTAGGCAGCTTAGGGGGCAACTCCTAAGTTCAATTACACTATTTTTAACACATCATGTGTTCCTTATGAAAACTTAAATTTTATTCTAACAAAAAAAATAAGAATACAAAAATAAAATGTATTTTGTTCATAATATTTGAACGATGCATTTCAAGTGTTCTTTTATGCTTAGATAAAATTTAGTATTTGCTTTAATTCTTGCATTTAATAGTTTTAAATTTGAACTATTAAGGCAAAGAAGTAAAATAAAGCATAAAAGGAGAGAGAAATACAAATGTGAAAAATTGAGGACTTTTATTGATAAAGCAAAGGTACTCTAGATCAAATTACATGTTTGATGCTAATCTTTGCTAAAATCGACTACAAAAGTCTACCCAACAAAGGAATGCAAGAGACAAAGAAATGCTACAAAATCTAGAGTTTGAACTCTATTAACTTCCTTGCGAGTTTGCCTCTAGTAGTTCCTTCATCTTCTCTAAAGTTTCACTTTCTTCAGCCAGTAAGGGGGTTGAAGCCTCAATTTTGGTGACTTCTGCCTTCAAATTCTCTATGTTCGATTGTATTTCATAAAGCTCCTCCTCATCTTTCTTTACTAGTGAAAAAGTTTCTTTTCTTTGAGCTTCCAAGAGTTCAAGTCGTGTCCTCAAGTCTCTTTCTTCACGATCAATATCCACGAGTCTATTCGTATGGGACAAGACCTTTTCAGCTTGTTGCTTTCGCCAAGACTTCAGCATCATTAAGACGGCATGTAGCAGTAGCAAGTAACTTGTCATAAGACTCAGCAGGAACTTTTTGTGAAAGCATGGACTTGGTGGAATAATATTGAACAACGTTTGCAAAGAAAGTTTTCAATAGACCCTGCAAAGGTGAAAGATTGATAACATTGCCACTACCCATTTCTACTATGATGCTATTGGCTTTGGCCTCCAGCGATGAACATGTGCTCCAATGGTCTGCCTAGATATCTGTCCTTTAAGATTGTTCCATAGCATTTGAATGTAGCTTTGGCAACAATCTAAAATTACAGTTTCAGGACAAAACTTCAGAAGCTTGTGGTTGCCTTGGCCACATTGGCAGATCGAACTATCATTGAGTTTATTCCTCTTAATAGTCAATTGGGCGTCCAACTCTTCTTCGCAAGGAGGCAGAGTCTAAACTTGAATCTTTTCACTTGCTTATTTTTTGGTACTATCACCAGTATCTTCAAGTTGGGGAGACTTAGACACTTGCTCCGCCAAGAGTTCGAAAGCATCAGGCCCATCAACCGAGCCTTGACTGAGCTTCTTGATCATCAATGAATACCTAATGGTAGATCATCCAACTACATGCAAAATGATTCAATGTTTGTCATAAAAACATCCAAGTAAATTCAAGACTAATGTGGTGTTTTCGAAAAATGAAGGCAAAAAGGAGAGATGAGATGATGGAAATAAATCTTACAATTTGTGGAAGGCTAATGTCAAGGTATAGATATATCTGGAATGGCCTCAAAGAACTGTTTTAGGGTCTAAGTCATTATTATCCAAAGCAGAGGTTGTTACCTTGTTCTTTTTGCACTTCCAATGTTGATCACTATTGTGGGATTGCTTATCATCTTCAAGCAAAGAATTGCCCCACTTCTTTTCACGAGAACTCGTAATCTTGTGACCATTAATTTTTACAACTATAGAAGAAAAGTGACAAGAGGTGTTCTTCTTAGGAGCATCCCTGTCAATAGCATCTTTCGAGGTAATGGTCTTATTGTTTAGGCATTTTGGATTTTTTTGCCTCCTCTTTTGTGTTTTTGGCTGTTTTCTTTTTTGACTCTTGAGTATCAATTCTTTTGGAAGGCTCAATCAAATTTACTAGATCTTTACCCTTTAACTTCTTATATTCAATTGTTAATTGGAGACTTGCCACTAAGGCATTTTGTTCTTCAAGCATATATTTTCCATGAGTCTCAGACCACCAATTCTGAAAGTTTGATGACACAAATTTTTTGACATCCAATGAGTTAGCAGCGAAAAGCAATCTTGCATTGCTTTTATGGTGAGTAGTGTACGCCAAAGTATTCAACACAATTCATAGTTAGTAGAGCGTACATCAGCCCTAAGTTCCTTTGGAATGTCATAAAAATCCAAATTGCCTAGCAAATCTATACGGACTATAGGGCTCAACTAAGAATTCACCTTCGACATGCAAGACCAAGTAGTTGGAGTGTGCACTAAAGAAATAACCAAGCTCGATGTTTGGTAACTTGTCATTATCAACAAAGAGTTCATTTTGGTTCTTCACAAGAGAAATTGCTGACCATTTCACTTTATTGCCCATATGAACAAGGTTTCGAGCCTCGGTCTCATTGTAATATCGGGCTCCACCTTCTCCCAGAATATGCAGTCATCATAGGTCTAGGCAAAAGATTTGGAAGTCGAATAATGTGTAGAGAAATAATGCGCCAGCCAACCATAAACATAATGCAAAGGAAATGAAGCATTTGAATGTCCGGGAGTTGGTGACTTTGCAATCTTGTTCAAACCTCTATATATGCTGAATAGTACTGGCATGGCAAGACAAGTTTTGTGTTTAATGGTTATCATGCTGGCTAGCCTCAAACGTGGTTGGCCTAATGACATAAAGAACTTCACTTGGAAGAGCGAAGATACACAACCATGTCGATATAAATGCTGCAAGATAAGTTTTTTCTCTCAAGCGAGTCTGAACTCCAAGGATGTGAAAAGCATTGTCCTCTTGGTTTCAAAGTTTACCAGGTGGTCCTAATTTCTCCATCCAAATTTTGAGTCGATTGAGAACGAGATGCCTTCTTCAACCTTCTCGACTTTGGTTTTGAATATCTCGATTTTTCACTAAATCAGAAGTCAATCCATTGACTGACAAGAACATCGGACCTGTTGGGTTCTCCTTTTTTACGGTGGTGGAAGGCTGCAAATAAGTGCTCACAGCTTTGAGGAATGTACTTGACCTTCTTTTCATCAAAGCCTGTTAACTCTGCAAGATATGGGATGACTTCCTCATAGGGACCACCTATGATGGGAAGCCCTCCTATCCGATGTAAATCCCAAAGGGAGAGTGATAGTTCTCCAGTCGAGGTGTGCAATGTATTTGTTTCTAGACACCATGCCTCGCAAAATGCTCGAACAATGTTGGGATTTCTGTCGTAGGTAAAGAGTGACGTGAATAAAGCCTCATAGACCCATACATCATGAAGGGTCTGTTCACTTCACCCTAAGACATCTTCGAGCCATTCCCAATATTTCTCAATGAAGTTAAATTCTCCATTGAGTCTCAAGGTGCCACCCCAATGCACCTCTCCAAAAATGATACTTCCAGCAATAGTTTAAAATAAAGTTGTCCTTGCATTCTTCTTGTGGATAAGAAATTTCAGCAAATAAGCTTTTGTGTCATCATCTTGCGGTACTTCAAATGTCCAATTATCTAGGTGGGGGTACTTCTGGTGAGGCCAGTTCCCAACAAAGTTTCCGTGCATAGCAGTGTGGACCAGCAATTTCATCCCACTATCATCGGCATCATCCCCATGATCAACAATTAACAAGTGTTTTTGGCCTGAAATATCAAGTTCTTTGAACATCACCACGGTATGATCTTAGACCTGTGATAAAGGCAATAAAAAAATGGATGAGCATGAATTGATTGAGATTTAAATTGAAAGAAAAATAAAATTATCATGTTGAAAAAAAAATGGTGATGAGTTTTAAACAATATTGCAAGTGGAGCTATATTTTAGCTCCACCTCCCCATCTGGTGACTTTTAGTAACGCCTTCGGGACTTCTCAAACTAGTGAAGGCTATCAATGAGGTTAACGCCTTCGGGACCTTTCAAGCCAGTGAAGGCTATCAATGAGGTTAACGCCTTCGGGACCCCTCAAGCAAGTGAAGGCTATCAATGAGGTTAACGCCTTCGGGACCCCTCAAGCCAGTGAAGACTATCACTGAGGTTAACACATTCGGGATTTCTCAAGCCAATGAAGGCTATCATTGAACCTCCAGTTTCCTGTGTGTGATTTTGCAAATATTTGATTTAATAAAGAAAAACTCAACAAGTAGGGTATGAGCTACTCACACAAAATTGTAGAAATCTGGATGCAAACGAGTTGACCTTGCAGTGTGTTTGTTTTTGTCTTGAGCCTGTATGCAATTCATAAGTCAAACTTGGTTCAAATTCAAAGTTTTCAAGTTAACTTGGCAACATTTAAATTTAATTTTTCAAGCTAAGTTACACTTGGTGTAACTTGACTGAAGCTAGAAAGAAGTTATGGCAACTTTTAAGAATTTATTGAGGTGCACACGCCAAGAAGATAAATTCAGTAGTAAAGATTTCACTTTTAAGAAGCTCATCAAAAAAACCAAAAAAGAAGGGGCAATTTTCAGCTCGAGTATGGCAAATCATGGTGCAAGTTGGATTTTCATGAATAGGTTTATCAAGCATGCACATGGAAGACAACTCAACTATGCATTTTTTTTTTTTGGCACGAATTCTACATAAAAAAAAATTCAACAGTAAAGTAGGCAAGGAAAGAAAAAAAAAAGAAAAAGAAATACTTTGCAAGTTGAATCTCTTGCCTAGCCACAAATTTCAGACCACAATCAAAAGTTCATGGTAATGTGGCAAGCAATTGGAATGCGAAAAAAAAACATTGAAAGGGCCCAAAACACAAAGGAATCAAGATTGATTGATTCAATTGGTTCGATAATTGGTGAAAATCATTTGGTGATGATGCAAGGGTGAATGAGGGTGCTAAAGTGTTTTACTGTTCTACAATGACTTGCACACAACTTATAAAATGGACAGGAATCCCAATATAATATTGTTGGGCTTACAAATTAGACGGCTTATGATATTATTTAAAAATCGTTTGGTAATTTCAGTATGCATGTTTAATTCCATTAGCATCATGTGGGATTGTAAATTCTTTGAAAATAGAATTTCAACTCAAAGAAGACAAATGGATGCAAAAGAATTACCTCAAATTGGATGCAAAATTCAGGTTGTGCATATTCATTGAGGACATTCAACAAGTATTTAGAGTGCAAGAATAATGGTTGAAAATTTTAGCAACAAATAAATTTGGAAGAAGTCCAATTTTCAACAAAAATTGACAAACGTCTTCAACAACATTCATGCTAGTGGACAAGTTAAATTGCAGTCAAGATTAAGCTCAAAAATCAACTATTTTGTCAAGGAATATCCCTATAGCAGTGAGGAGAAGGTTACCTGTGAGAGAGGTGTGCAAGACGAATTTGCAAAGTTGATTCTATTGCCAATTTGCAACACAAATTCTCGAGCTTCAATGTGAAGACGTCTATGCTGAAAACTCCGTTTAAATAATGGATATAAGGCGGTGGAAGAGGCTGTATTTGGAAGCTCAGAATTGGACAATTACTCTCCTGCATTGGCACCAAAGCTATACATTTTGGAAAATTACAATGTCTGGGTTTTCCTATTTTGAAATTGAAGCCAGTGATGCTAGAGTAAGTGCACTCTTGCGTTTTGGATGTGCTGGCTTAGTGATTTCAAAATGGAAAGCCCGTGAATCTTTGTTCGTTGAAGGAATATTCTATTTAAGACTTAAGATTTGGGCAAATGCATGGTGTGTGGTTGAATGATTAAAATAATGAGTCTTTTAGTAAAATGTTGATTCTTACTAAATTGATTTCTCATGAATTTTGTGGGCCAAATTTTGACCGTGCCTGAGTCTTCAGTGGACTGATTGTGCAACGCCGACGTTGGAAGTTTCCAAATATATGGTGCCTTCCGATTTTATTAGTCAAACTTCAAGTCTTGTCTCCGGTAATTGTTAAATAATACTCCATCAAGCCTTGAAGTGGGGGCATTTGTAGACAATAAAATTTTATTTTAATTTAATTAGTCAAAATTAAACAAATTAAATTAGTCTTGAATAATTTAAACTAAATTCAAAAATTATTTTATAAGTCCATTTGTATTTGGACTTATAAATCAGACATTTGGCATGTGGGTCTCAAGTCAAATTTTAATGTCCTCACAAATCGTTTATGTTTGGACCTATAAGTTGGGCCATTGATATGTGAGTCTTAAGTTCAAGTATAACGTCCAATAAATTAAAAGTGGATTAATTTTATTAGTTCTCATTGGACTATTTGGACTGACCCATTTGTTAAAGTCTACTTTAAATGGGTTTCTTTAGCCACAAATAACCCAAGTTGGTAGAGAATTCTAAAGAGTTTCCTTTTAAGCCAATTACTCTAAGTTTTGGCTATAAATAAGAGCTCTCCCCTCTCAAGTCGACATATATGACAAATTCTCCAAAAGCCTAGAGAAAGTTCTACCAAATTCTTTAGAGATTTCTCTCCCTCAAGTCTCTCAAGTCCAAGTTCAAGTACAAATCAAATCCTCAAGTCCAAGCTCAAATTCAATCAAGTTCCTGTGTTTGTGTTAGAGACTTGAAGATTCAAGATTTAGGTGCTCGAGACGACAAAATCAAATCAACTTTTTCCTGCGAAGACTCCTATTTTAATTCAAGAACAAGCCTTTTTGGGCCCTTGAATTAATTGTTCGTGAAGAGAAGAATCAGGGGATAATTTCTTTTGTAAAGAAATTTATAAAATTCAAATTAACTTCGAATTAATAAAATTCAATTTGTGCAATTTTTCCTGTCTTTTGTTTGCAAACACGAAATTTGTGTGTACAAATTTCTAGCACGCTCAGTGGGACTATCTCTGCCTCTCATCTTCTCTTCCTGCAAGATCCTATTCAAAAAGGTCGATAATGGACCCAATCAAAACAAGTGCTTCTGATGTCTACTCCAAGACCGTTGCTGTAGGAGATTTAATCTTCTCCGCTTCTACAAGTGAAGAGGTGCCATATGCTAGACCAATGACAAGGAGCAAAATGAAGGCCTTAGCACAAAAGGCAAAGGAGGATCCTACTGCTGCCGTGGTGGAGATTTCTACAACCTTGCTAACCAAGGATGGTGACCATGGCGCCCATGCTGTACACCTTGATGGTCTAACTTATTCAACAATTTCTGTGGTGATGCCCGTGATGATGACAAACACCACAACTATTGAAGAGCAATTGACTCATAAGACCAAACTTGTGGAAGGACTCGTCGCACACGTGCAAAGCCAAGATACAAAGATAGCAAAACTGATGGGCAAGATCGAGAATGCCAATCAAAGTAGCCCTTTTATGTCAAAGCAAACGGAAACCTTCGAAGATGTGGAGACTTCTTCCGAGGCAGTGGAGACTTCTTCCGAGGCAAAGGAGACTTCAAAGTCACATGCAACAAAACACGTCTTTGTTTTTGCTGATAGAACAATTCACGTTGATCACCTCAAAGAATTCATTGAAGGAACGATCAAAGACAAATTTGATGGAGCCTCAAAGTCATCCCACTCTTATGCCAAACCTTATACTGCGAGAGTTGATGGTCTAAAGATGCCTGCTGGATATCAATCTCTCAAGTTCCAACAGTTGGACAGCAAGGGAAATCCCAAGCAACATGTCGCACATTTTGTGGAGACATGTAATAACACTGGCACTGATGGAGATTTGCTAGTCAAGCAATTTGTGCGTTCATTGAAAAGCAATGCATCTAACTAGTACACTGACCTTGAACATAGATCTATTGACACTTGGGAGCAATTGAAGCGAGAATTCCTCAATAGGTTCTATAGCACAAGACAGACCGTTAGCATGACCAAGCTCTCAAATGCTCGTCAATAGAAGGACGAGCCTGTTGTCGACTACATTGATCATTAGCGGACTCTTAGTCTCAATAGTACAGATCGACTGTCTAAGTCGTCTGCTATTGAGATGTACATTCAAGGCATGCATTGGGGGGTTCGTTACATCTTGCAAGGGATACAGCCGGAGACCTTCGATAAACTAGCAACAAAGGCCCATAATCTGGAGATCAATCTTGGGGGGCAAGAGCCACTTGTGCCTGATCCTCACAAAAGTAAAGAAAAGCAATCGATGAAGAAGGGAGGTAAGCCTTTTGTCAAAAGTGAAAAGAAAGAGTCATTGACTGCAAGTGTAGCACCCTTCAAGGTCATCCCTAAAACAGTAAAGAAAGAACATGAGAAGGTCAATGTTCATCAAGAGCAAAAGAAGAAGCAATTCACCCTTAAAGACATGTAAGGAAAGGAGTATCCATTTCTTGATTCCAATGTCCCTGGCATGTTTGATGATCTATTGAAATTAAACATTTCCCAAGATGAAGTGACCAAGCGAAGCAAAAAGGACTGACGACCCAAATTACTACAAATACCATCGCTTGGAGCGTGGGCTGGTGGTTGGTGATTTTGCTTTGGTTTGAGGGGTTAATCTGGGGTGAGGGCAACTACAATGGTGCTGTTGAGTTGATGGAATAGCAGTGATAGATAATCGGGTGATTTGGGTAGTGAATGCTGGGTTGTTATGGTGGTTTTTTGGTGAATTGGATGGCAGTGGATTGGAAATTGGTGATGGTAGTAGGCTGGAGGGAATGGAGGAGACAGGGAAGTTCTGGTGGTTCTGTTTTGTGTTTTTTTGCCGGTGGAACGTGAGGTAGCTATGGAGGAGATGTGTCTGTGATGGTTGCTATTGTGGAGGATGGTGTTGGGCGATTATGGGATTGATGTTGGTGGCGTTGCTATGACTGAGTGGTGGTGACTAGACTGCTTCGATGGTGGGTAGGGTTGTTTGTGGAAATGATGGTTGAAGTTTTTTTGTAACTGGCTCTGTTGAATTGGGGATTGCAGGTGGTGATTATTGTGGAGTCTTAGTAGCTATTCTTTGCAACTGGACAGTGGTGTTTAGGACTCTGGGCTGCAATTGTTGAATGGTGTTGATGGCAAATGTTTGGTAGCTATGGGTTGTTGTTTGCTTTGATTGAAGAGGGTGGCAGGAGGAGCACTTGAGCAAGTTCTTGGGATGTTGGCAAAACTGACATTGTTTTAGCTCTTGTGGGTTGAAGAGGCAGAATGAGGAGAGGGAGGAAATGATGATTCGAGCCGAGGGGAAGCAAGGGTATATTGTGTGGATGTATGTGTGAATGTTGTGACAGCCCCACCTTACCCAGAGGCGCACCAAAGGGCTTAGCGGACTGCCTGCCTAGCTCTCACCAGGACTCGAATCACGCACTCACGCAACCATCCAAGCGTACTTAACTCAAAATAAAATAAAATAAAATGGAATAAAATAAAATACACTCATATTATTTAACTTAAAGGTACAAGTGACATCAAAAGTTTACATGTCATAATATACATGATTTTCACAAGGATAGCCTAAAACAGTTTGGCTATTACAATAACTAAGACATCTAGTATAATCAAAATCAGTCGATCCAGCTTTAATTTTTCAGGAAACCTAGGTAAAGGAAAACAAATAAAAGGAATGAGCTATAATAGCCCAGTGAATGCCCAAGTCATGCAACCATATCCAGATCTCATTATTTTATTGAATAAAATAATCGACAACTTAAATAAACAAGATATGAACAATTTAATTATCAAGTAGTCAAGGGCGGATACAAGGCTCAACTATAGGAGCAAGCTCAACCGCAGAAAAGCAAGTACTGATCATGTAACCATGACGTTAGGACCGAGATAATAGCTCAGGTCTTTATCAAAGGACATGCCAGTTTTATCACGCAAGCCCTAACCACCGTTCACCTTATAACCTCCGTACAGGCTACCACAGTCCAGGGAGTAATCTCAACCTTGGAGGGCCAACACGCAAGAAAGTTCAATCCGGAGTTGGCCTCTTTGAGGATTCACAACTCAAAAGGGAAAGAACGTCACGCCCTAAAACACCCAGCACCTTATAACCTCCCAAGCCTGTCCGGGTTGACTATCCGTGAAGTAACGGTAAAGTTAGTCACGGAAGTCTCACGCACAAGTAACACGTTGAATAGTGAAAGCATATAACACATTACGGAATAGATGCGATAAAGTACACATCTTTCCTCAAGTAGCACATTTTATCACATAATATTTGCAAGTGTAACATAATATTTAGAAGTAGAACATAACATTTCATGCATCATGCACACATAGAGACACTCACCTGGAATGCCTAAGAAAATATCTCATAAAATGGTCGCGATGCGTTTTCGAACCCTGAAATTTAAAAGAAATAATATAATGAAAACCCGATTAAAACCCTAGTTAATTTAGTAAGAAAATTCAAGAAAAAATACCCCACTTATTTCTAGGGTTTTGGTTTTAGGGTTTCTAGAGTTTAGGGTTTACTCATTCTAAGAAAATTTAATCTATCACTAGATCATTTTCTAAAAATTCCTACACTTCAATTTCCTTCAATTGAGCATATTCTAGGTTTAAAATCTCACTTGTCACTTTTCTTCTTTTAATTCTACCAAAAGTTCGGCAGCATTTCCCCTTAAAATCAAACTAACCCAAATTTTTTTCCTGCAAGAAAATCAACCAACCAACCCATATTCATCAAGTTCTACAACTTTTATGTTCAATTCAAGCTCAATTTCAATCAAGATTCCACTAAATTCCAAGAATTCTACTCCAAGAATCTTCAACCAAACAACATATAACACATGAAATTTCAAGGTTTAAATGCCATTTACTAGTCTATCTAACCACAAGAACACTTTATCTAGCAAGTAAATCTCCAATTCAAACAAAGTTCTCCAAGTAGTAGCAACAAGAATCTAGGTTTAAGCTTGCATAAAAGACTAATTAAAACTTGAAATTAGTAGGAAAAATTCATATTAAATACCTTAGATAAGCTTAGAACCTTGTGTAGGAAGAAGAAAAGCTCACTTTCTATGGTGGAATTACCCAAAATTTAGAGAGAAAGCTTCAAGAAGTTGAGAGCAAAATGAGAGGAAAAGAGAAAGAGAGATGGCCGGCCAAGAAGAAAGAAAAAGAGAAAGAAATAGGCTAGGAAAAATGGAAAAGAAATAAAGAAAAGGTGGGAAAAAGATTAACCAATAAAAACATAACAAGAATAAAGTTAGAGTTTAGTCTTTTAATGCATTAGTGGTTAACTTGGATCAATTTGATTTGTAGAACTTTGTAATCTCTTATCACTTAATACTAGCAATATTATGGCACAAATTATTAAAGCAAAAAGAGAGGAAAATAGAGAGAGAAAGATCCGGCCATAAGGAGAGAAAAAGAAGAAAGAATTTCGGCCAAAAAGAAAAGAAAAGAAAGAAGAATTTTTGGCCAAGAGAAAAAGAAAAGAGAGAAGAAATTTCAGCCAAGGAAAAGAAAATAAAGCAAGAGAACAAGTGAAATTTTTTGAGTAAAATTGAGCTAAAATTCAAGTAGTCAAAAGACTAGAAAATAGTAAAATAAACTAATCAAAATTTAAACACTAATATAAATTAAATGGTCAAATAAAATTATTCTAAATTTGGTACTTAGGTGTCCTTGCTTGAATAATGAAAATCTTAGTTAATTAACCTAATTAACTCAAGAAATCTTCCAACTAATAAATCAAGGATTAACACTTAACCCTAAATAAAAGAATATCTCTTGTAAGTGCATTTTCTAGGGTGTTACAAATGTTGGGTATGGTGCACCTGACTGTGAGTTTGTGAGCGTGGTATGTCTATGTGGGTGAATGTTGTGTATGCATGTGAGTTATTGTGTATGTGTGTGTCTGACTATGAAATGTGTGAAATTTGTGTGAGTAGTTGTGAATTTGAGTGTGTATTTGTGTTACTATGTGTGTTTTTGGTGTATGTGAGTATGTGACTGTATTAAATGCGTGAAAATGGTTTGTGTTTGTATATTTGAATGGCTATGCATGAGCTTTGTGTGACTACATGAGATGTGTGTGTGGGTTGTGTCTGAAGTGAGTGAATTTGGTGTGAGATGTGTGTGTATCAGTGTGTGAAATGCATGAAAATGGTTTGTGTTTATATGTTTTAATGGCTGTGCGTGAGCTTCGTGTGACTACGTGAGATGTGTGTGTGGGCTATGTGTGAAGTAAAAGTGTGTGGTGTGTGAGAGAGAAACTTCTAAGTATGTGTATTGTGAGTGGCTGTGTATGTTGTATGTGTGTAAACTATGTGAAGTGAATATGATTGGTGTGTTGTGTGTGCCATAAGAAAGTGTAAGAAACATATGGAATAGTGTGTGTCATGTGTGAGAGAGAAATGTGTGAAGTGTGTGATATGGTCTTGGGATTTTAGAGAAGTGTGTGTTCTTGGTGTTCTAGGTGTAGGCTTGAAGATGTACTAGTATGTGTTTTAGGTGTTCTAGGTGTAGATTGAAGATGTATTAGTGTGTGTTCTAGGTGTTCTAGGTGTGGGGTTGAAAATGTACTAGTGTGTGTTCTATATGTGGGGTTGAAGATGTACTAGAAATGTGGTGTGTGTTCTTGGGGTTCTAGGTGTAAGGTTGAAGATGTACTAAAATTGTAGTGTGTATTTTAGGTATTCTTAGTGAAAACTTGAAGATGAGTATAAGAAAAAATGTGTGTTTTTTGGTGTTCTTAGTGTAGAACTAAAAACTAAAAAAATCTCTCTATCTCTATGCTTTTTACTTTTCTCCTCTTCTTTTTTTTTTAATCCCAAAAATGAGTTATTTATAGTGCAAGAAAGACTTATCCTCTAAGAAAATGGACAAAAATGCCCCTAACAATAAAAAAATACCATTTTATCCCAAAAAATTAGTTTTCGATAAACTTAAAATTAAAACTAAAACCAAAATTAAAAAATAAAATGCCATGATTCTAAAACACCCAAAAAATGGAAAAAAAAACCCAAAAATACAAATAATAAATTTATTAACGAAATTCAGGAGAAAAAATATGTTTTTATGTAAAATTACCGTTTTGCCTCTAAACGCAATATTTATAGAAAAATGGAAAATGATTCTGAAAAATTACCGAAAATTAGAAATAGGTTCAAAAACCTAAAAATAAGTTCAGAAATTCCAAAAACTTGACAAAAATGTGTTTTGAGTGTGAAAATGACTATTTTGCTCTTATACTAACAAAATATACAGAAAAATAGTTGTTGGCTTCAAAAAATTGTCAAAAATTAAAAATAAACTTAAAACCCTAAAAATTAATTTAGGACTCAAAAATGATGAAAAATGCACTCAGGGTGCAAAAAAAATTATTTTGCCATTGTATGCAGTATTTACATAAAAATAGCAATTGGCCTTGAAAAAATTTAAAAAAATTAAAAACATGTCTGGAAACGCGAAAAACATATTTAAAGCCTAATATGGGTGAAAATGGTATTTGTGAGGCAAAATGACCATTTTGCCCTTGAACCGACAAAATTTACAAAAAGTAATAATAAATCCAAAAATTCACAAAAAATTTCACAAACATGTATGAAATTACAAAATATGCCTTTAAAGCCCTAAAACTAATGAAAAATATTTTTATGCTAAAAATTACCTTTTTGCCCCCAAGAATTGTTGATTTTGTTCCCTTTTTTTTATTGAAAAATTAGAATTTGATCCAAAAAAAGATAAAAATGCCCCCAATATTGGAAAATAAATGGTGTGTCAAATTTAGTATCTACAGTTAGTACATGGAAAACAAAACTTGGCAGTTGCAGGATAATGCTTCCCTTCAAGTGAAACTAGAACTGCCCTAATCCCAACCCTAAAAGAATTCGAAGCTCCACCAAAGAATAATCTCCACTCCAGTTATTGCTCATTCATGTCTTCAACTACTCCAATAAACAAGATCTCTTTGTCCAGAAAGTAAGTGTTGAGTGTCTGATAATCATCATCTCTTGGTTTTTTTGCGAAATGATCTACTATGGACTGCCTTTTGATTGCTTTTTGCGTGTTGAAAACAATGTCAAACGCAGAAAGGATCATTTGCCATTTGGCCATACGTCTAGTCGACATTAGTTTTTTCAACAAGTATCTTAAAGGATCAGAACGGAAAATGAGGTAGGTTGTGTGATTTAACAAGTAATGTCTCAACTTCTGAACTTCCCAAGCTTACGCACAACAACCCCTTTCCAGGAAGGAGTAATTGGCCTCATATGTCGTAAATTTCTTACTGAGATAATAAATGGCTTGTTCATTTTTTCCTAATTCATCATGTTGTCCCAAAATACATCCCACGGCTTCATCAAGCACGAATAGATATATAATCAGAGGTCTTCCAGGCTGGGGTGGCACTAAAACCAGAGGGTTCAGCAAATAGTCCTTAAACTTATCAAAAGCCTATTGGCAATCATCATTCCATTCCATTGGCACATTTTTCCTCAACAACTTGAACAAGGGCTCACAAGTAAAAGTCAACTGAGCAATGAACCAGCCGATAAAATTGATTTTTTTCCAAAAAAAACTCTTCACGGTCCTTTTGATTTTTTGGAATCGGCATATCCCGAATTGCCTTAATCTTGGCGGGGTCTATTTCTATACCTTTCTTGTTAACGATGAAACCCAACAACTTACCAGCTGGAGCTCCAAAAGCACACTTGGCAGGATTCAACTTCAAATTGTATTTCCTCAATCTTTCAAACAATTTTCTCAAATCAACCAGGTGATCCTCAACCTCTTTAGATTTGATTATGATGTCATCCACGTAGACCTCATTTCCTTGTGGATCATATCATGAAATAATGTAGTCATTATTCTTTGATAAGTAGCTCTAGCATTTTTCAATCCAAAAGCATCATGTCGCGCCCCATTTTTCGAAAGACGGAAAAAGGAATATGTAATGTTTATTGGTGTGGAAAAAGAGTGTAGGTTTTTGTAAAAATGATTTTTAGAAAATGCTTTATAAAAGATAGTTTGACAAAAGATATGATTTTTAGAAAATGCTTTATTTTGAAAACAAAAAGAAAAGGGCCTAAAATGGAACTTTTAAAAATGCGATGGTTTTTGGGCCCAAAAATAGAGTCTAAAAAAAGAGTTTTTAGTGAAAAGGGAATCACCACTTGGTATTGAGCTTTGGTGTACCAAGTCACCGGAAAATATTTTACAAAAGGTAAGAAAATCGAGAATGATTTATTTAGAAAATGATTTTTGAGAAAAATTTAAGAAAAACAAGAAAAACCCTTTTAAACAACTCTAGGTCTTTGAAAACAAGAGAAAAAGGTTCGGGAGTCACAGTTGAAGAAAGCGAAGGCAAAGGTTTATACCTAAGGTACCCTTTCAACCTAGCCAAAACTAGTTGCAAAGTTTAGTCCAAATTTTTCTAATATAACTTTAAGATTTTATCACATTTGGTTGTAACTATATGGATGCAAACCTAATTCTAAAAAAATAGATATCGTTAAGGGACAAAATGTTCCGTTGAGGTTGGTCGGGATTATCACATAAATTGCGAAACCTGAGTCTGGACCTTAATAGAGTCACGAGTGTAGATGCGAAATGGAATGCAAAAAAAAAAAAGCAAAAGAAAATAGTAATATAGATAATAAGTGAACAAAGAAAGTGGGGATGCAATATAATGGGTACGAGGGACTAACGTCTCGTGACTGAATGTTTCTACTCACGGAGGGTGGAACGGCATGTACACTACCGTTTCCCACGTAAGTAGATGACTGTTTCTAGTCAAAATCACACAAATGGCCTAAGATTCTATGTGAAATATGACCTAAATGTCATACATTGTCAGATGCTAAAAATAGATAATAATAATAATAATAATAATAATAATAATAATAATAATAACCACGCGAAAATGAAAAAAAAGACCTTAAAAAGAGTAATTATGTGTAAAATAACATGAAATGCACACAAGAAGTGATTTTAATACTAAAATGACCTAAGGGTCTAGCGTTGGACTAGCTCATTTTCTAAAAATTCTCCGCTAGCGTTGGACTAGCGAAGAAACCGGAATTAATCACAACTAGCGTTAGACTAGTGTGGCAACGACATATATATATATATATATATATATCATAATAAAGCGAGTAAATAAATAAAATCATAAATTAAAACAATAATCACATATAAGCAGATAATAGCACATAGGAGCACATGGCACATAAGCATGATGTTCTAGATGCAAAGTCCTAGGGAAAGTGAATAAACACATAAGCACATAGCACACATAGCACACAAAAACCCTAACTATTTCACTGGAGAAACTTAATTACAATTTAAAAATGAAAAAAAAAATAAGAGATGACCTATCTAACCTATCTATTACATTTTCTATCTAAAATACATAAGCTTTTATTAAATAGATAAAATATAAACTATCTAATACATTAACTATCTAAATACAAAATTTTGCTAAATAGAATATTACCTATCTATTACATTCCTTTGAATAATTAAAAATTAAATTCAAATAAATAACATGACATAAATAAATAAATACTCACACATGAATAAAAATTATAAACACAAAAAGATGCATAAAAAAAAACATGGAAAAAACACATAGGAGCACGTAGGAGCACATAAAGAGACACTGAAGGGATATATAGGCACCTCCCATTCGAAGACTCGGTGTTAATTGCTAATAAAATGAACAAACATATTAAGGCACCACTATTTAAATAAATAAACCATTAATTAGATAATTTCATATTAATCACTATCGACATACCACAAAGTTCAAAACAATTCTAACAACAATAAACAAGAATCAAAATAATAATAATGATTAAACATTTAAGGAAGAAAACGAAGATTGTTTACTTAATTTAAAATAATAATAAATAAATAAAAATAATAAAAATAAAAATATATAATAATACCTAATTAAATTTATAGCACACAAAAATAAAAAATAATAATAATAAATAATAAAAATACCAAAATAATTAAAAGAGAAACAAAGAAAACTAATTTGAGCATTAATTAGACAAAAAAGACCAAGTTTTTAGAGCATTAATCATAAATTTAATAAAATAAAATAAAATGTGAAAAGAAATAATTAAAAACTTTGAGAACTTAATTAAATCTTTTTTTTTTTGCAAAAATAAAATGTTCCAAGGTTTTGGATTAAAAATGGAAATTTAGGCAACATTCTAGAGTAAAAATGTAATTTATAACAAACTAAAGGGTGAAATTACAATTTCAAACCATAGTTAAGGTAATAACATGATTTACAACAAATTTAAAAGGGCTAAAATATAAATTCCAGCAAATATAATGCCAAAAATAAAAATTTCCAGCAATACTTAAGGCCAAAAATGTGATTTCAGCAAAGCATAATGGCAAAAATAAAATTTCAGCAAGGTTGCGGGACAAGAATGCAATTTTCAGCAACATGAGGGACCAAATTTACAATTTTCAGCAACATTCAAGGACCAAAATGCTAATTCCAGCTATTTGGGGGCAAAAACTTAAATTTCAGAAATGTTCTAGGGCCAAAATATAATTCCCAGCAAACACAAGGACAAAAATCATAATTTGTAGCAATGCAAATGGGTAAAATTGCAATTTTAGACAAGCAAAAGGGGGCAAAGTATAATTTCCAATAAGTTTAAACTAAATTGCAATTGTTATGGATATACTTGAAAGGAAAATAAAATCTAAAGGGCAAGTCTATAAATATGAAGGACCTAAAGGCAGCTAATTAAAAATGTTCAGGGCACAATTAATAATAAAATCAAATCTTAGGGGGTAAGATGTAAACATCTATTCTAATAAAACGAAACTAAACTTTTGACAATTCTTTTTTTTTAACTTTAACTAATTAAACAAACAAAAATCCAAAAAAAAATTTAAATAAATAAATAAAAATAAAACTACACCCCCAACCGGTTCTTTCCTTTTCTTTCTTTTTTTTTTTTTAATTTCTATCTTCTTTTTTTTCTTTGCCCTTTCTTTCTTTTCCTTATTTCTTTTATTCTCCTTTCTTTTCTCTTTCTTTTTCTTCTCTCTTTTCTTTCCCTCTTCGCAGGCTCTCTCTTCTTCCCTTCTCCTGTTGTTCGACTCTCTTCTCTCTCTCTCGGCTTGCTCTTTCTCTGTCTCTCTCTCTTTCTCTCTCTTGGTCCCTCTTCTTCCTCCTCCCGTTGCTCTCTCTTTTCTTCTTTTTTTTTTTGTTTTTCTTAAGCCCACAAACAAACCTTCCAATTCCCCCAAATCTGGTTGCAACCCATCATCAATTGATAATAGTGGAAACAAAATTAACATGAATTAAAAGAGGGAAACAAAACCTTACAAGGATTGGGGAAGAGGATGATGGTGGCGGTTTCTAGGGAAGAATCGACAGTGAGCAGCTGCTTCCGGTGGAACCGTGGCTGTGATTTTGTGTGTGATTGTGCTTGTGCGGGGATGTGTCCGATTATGTATGCAAATATGCGTGTGTGTGTTTTAATGTGTGTGTAGGTGTATGTAATGCGTGTTGGTGTAGGGGTGTGTGAGTTGTGTGTTTGTGGCTTGGGAATGGTGTGTTTCTGATGGTTTAGTGGTGGCGGATTATTGGTAGTAGACTGTCTAGTTGGCTGCCACTGGCGTTTGGGCTTGAGTGAGGGTGGTGAGGTGATTGTTTGATGATTTTCGGTTGAGAGCCTATGGCGGTGGAAGGGAGCTGGGAGGTAGGGGGCCACTAGTGGCTGTTTTGTGCAGAATTTGTGGCTGTTTTTCTAGTTGTTTTGTGCAGGTTTTTGGGTTAATATTGCAGGTGGTTTGTGGCTATTTTTCGGTGATTTGGATGAGCATATGGGCTGTTTTTGTGCAGGTGTGTGTAATGTATGATTGTGACTGATGGTGATGAGTTCTAGTGCGTGTATTGTGTGATTGTGAATGTGTGTTATGTGTGAACTGTGTGTTGTGCATGAATGTGGCTCGTTGTGTGTGTTGTTTTACAGGTGTGAATTGTGTGTGCTCTGTGAGGGAAAGCAGGGAGGGAAAGGTAAGATTTGTATGCAAATAGAGACGAGAGAGGAAGAGGGGTGTGTCTGCAGGTTGAGTGAAGTTGTCTGAAAATGTGTGTCCATTGTTGGAAGGCCGAGAGAGTGAAGAATTTGTGCAGGTGCGGTGCATCTGTGAGAGTGAATTGTGAAGAAGCGAAATGCAGTGTTGTGTTTGTGCAATGAGGGAGCTGATAGAAAAGAGTGAGTGAAGTGTGTGCCAGTGAGTGAGACGTGTGTTGGTGAGGTATTGAGGGGGGAAGTGATGTGTGTGTTCTGTTGTGAGGGTGCCGAGAGAAAGAATGGGGAAGAAGGGTCCAAAATGGTGTGTTGTTTGGTGAGGAGGATAAGAGAGAAAAACATGATCAGAAATCCCAAAAAATCTGGTAAAATGAATGCAAGTGAGAGGGGGTGACGTGAGTGAATTGAATTGAGATACGGGTGGAGTTGGTAATGCTACACTGACTGGGGATTGAATCAGGCAGCCATAGCAGTTACAATAGCAGCAGCAGCAGAAAAAGGCTGCCTTTCTTTTCTTTTACTTTTTTAATAATTTTTTTTAATGATAGGCTAAATTGTAAGACAACTAAATGAAATAAAAATGAAAATTACTTGGACCCCATAGAATTATAAAAAATAAAATAAAATAAAATAAAATAAAATAAAAATAACTAAAAACTCAGTATTGCAAAGAAAGAAAATTTCAAAAAATGTAAAAAATTAGTATCTAAAGTAATATTAGAACATGTGCCATTAACAGACAAAAGATAAAATTTTGAAATAAATATCAAATGGCCTTTAAAAATCAAGAACATTTTTTTTATAAAAAATCTATAAGTATACAAAAATGCATATATAAAATTTTCACATAAAATTCTAATACAAAAAAATGCATGAAAAAATGCGGTTTTAACTTGAAAAATATCAATTCTCAATAATTACTAAATGACACTGAAAAATCTTTAAAAATTTAGAGGAAATGAAAAAAAAACCATAAAATATGAATTTAGAAACAAAATAAAATAAAAGGTATCTACAAGTTAAAATTACTATTTTGCCCCTTGATGTGACTAAATAGTCATAATTTACGCAAAAGTTACTAATTAGCCCTCGAAAAATAAAAAAGTATCCCCAAACGAAGTAAAATACATATTTTCTTATAAAGAGTGTGTCAAAATTTGGTGTCTACACATCACTCTATAGCAAAATGTTCCCCACGGAGTTACAAAGGTAGTCTTTTCCCTATCCTCTTCTGTCATTAAAATCTGATGATATCCTAAAAAACAATCTCCAAAGAATACAATCTCGTGTCCTGCGGTATTGTCCAAGAGAATATGAATGTTTGGCAATGAAAAATCATCTTTCGGACTTGCTTTGTTAAGATCTCTATAATCAATACAAACTCGCACCTCTCCAATTTTCTTTGGTACACGCACTGGATTTGATAACCAAATGGGATAATGAGATACCATGAAAATATCGGCATTGAGTTGTTTTACAATTTGTTCCTTAATTTTAAGGCTCATATCTAGCTTAAACTTGCAAGGTTTTTGCTTCACAAGTGAGATATTTGGATCAGTTGGCAATCTATGAACCACTATGCCCGTGAAAATTCCAGCCACATCATCATAAGACCAAGCGAAGACATCTTGAAATACAGTAAAAAATTTGACCATTTATTGCTTTTGTTTCTTATTCAAGTGCATGCTGACTTTGATTTCTTTGACCTTCGTTTTAGTGCTAATGTTAACAACTTTTGTTTCTTCTAAGCCTGGTTTAGGTTTCTATTCATGTTGTTTAAGAATTTTCGATAAAGACTCATATTCTTCCTCAGTATCACTCTCGTTTTGAATTCCAAATTGCATGATTTCAAATTCGCAAGAGATATCGAGATTGCAATCATCAACTTTTAGAATAGTGATATCCAAAGGGTTAAATGATTTTATTAATGGTCATCTAAGAAAAAGAAGAAACAAATACGTACAATAAACAAATAAAAACAATTGAAAGCCAATAAGAGGAGTTTTCATTTCACTAAATTTAGAACAACTGGAGAATTAATAAAATATAACATCAGTACTCAAAACATATTCATCCTAAGGCTATACACCAATGATGAAAGACATTTTAGCACATTAAATGTTTACAACAGCAAAGTGACAAGACCAGAAAGTAAAATAGTTACTTAACAAAAGATTCTAAATGAGACCCTATCTAAGCATAGATTTGACTGAAAGTCAATTCCCTAAATTTACCGAAATTCCCTTCGAGAGGGAAGATAATCAGCAATCCAATTCTGAATGCCATCTTCAAGAATTGTTCGAAATTCAGAAGATCCGAATGGCTTAACATCACAAATAGCTCCGGCAAATAACTGAGATATATCCAACTCAATTTCATCAGTAAACTTCTTCTCGTCAAAATCAAATATCATCACCCCCGATGGACGAGGGAAAGTGTACTGTAGTGGTGGAATGTGCAACCTAATCGGCTTTCCTTCCTTTTCAGCAAGCTTTCGAATTCTCATCTCCTTCTGATCCTTCGCTGTTGGATGAAAACCTAACCCAAATGTATCCTTTTGCATTAGGAGCTCTATTGGTTCCAAAAATCCTTGTAGATTTTGCCCAAGGCCCTATCCTATCTCATAACCCCCTCGGATAAATTCTTTAGCCATCATGACACTGGCCTCTAGCACAAGGGATTCATTTTTTGGAATCCATCATGTGGAAACGACATCCTTAACACGGTGAGCAAAAATTGGAATTTTTTCACTGCGTTTCCCTTTTGAGTATCTTCTGCAAAGATAGTGATTAGTTGATTGTTCATAACAAACTTCACCACTTGATGTAGCAAAGAAGGCAACAAATTAGAAGTATATATCCACAGTCTTCCTAACAAGACATTGTAGGCACCAGAGAAATTCATGACTTGATAAGGAACCTAAAATTGGGTTGGTCCAACCTCTAAAACCAAATCAGGGTCCTAAACTTGCACTAGGATGTTAATAATTGCTTCATTAGGCTCTATATCAATCAGATATGCCAGATGTCCCAAGTATTGTAATACTAGATTTTGTTCCAAAGAGTGCATGGCGTTTCTCCAATTTCTTAGCAGTTTGGAGATTTTTTTTTATTTGTTGATTGTACACAGGCTACCCATTCTGATTATAGAGAAAATTGTCATCTGACTACCTTGCCTAAGGTCTCACCTACTAGGATTTATTGAAGTTTAAACATGCCATTCCCATAGAGCGGGTTACGTACCCACGGGAAATAGGGTTGGCTTATTCCTAAATTGGGATTTCCTAAGTGGTATTCCCTCTAGGGCTTATGCATAATGCTAGTTTATTAAAGCAAATAAATGTGCAACATTGTAACACAGCCTAATAGGAGCCCCTCTTAATGCCGAGGTAAGCCTAAAAATGACATGCAATACATATTTTATTGTAATAAACTGAAATTTAAACATGTGATATTCTGCCTAAAAGGGCGGTTTCCTCTAAAAGAGTATCGTGCTACTATTCTTATTCCTAAGGTTGTGAATGCAATCAAAAAATTAAAAAGAGGTCGTTGGTTTATTCAACAAGCAACAAATAACACATTGGCATAACAAATAGCAGTAAACGGCAAAGCAAGTAAAAAAAAGGAGTGGATCCCCTCCTCTCGTGCCTAGTGTGCCTAATAGGGTAAGGCTGACTCTATCTTAGGCTTATTCTATATGGATGCATGAGGTTGAGCTCACTAATACATCTAGACTCGATTAAGGCTTTGATTCCTAAACCTTCAGACTGAGGTATCCAAAAAGTAAAAAATTTGCAAATTCCAAGGATCTCGGATTGGTGGTTCGAATGATCACCTAGACATCACTACATGCACGAATGCGATAGCCACATGTCTAGGCGGATCGATCTTGATTCCTAAAGGAAAAGGTGGATAACAACCATCAAAAAGAGAAAAAAGAGTAAAAATATCGAATGCATGCATGGAGTGATTCTTATGAGAGAAGGGAATGATAAAACTAACACGCATGGGTTGTAAGAGTGACTGACCCCCTCCCCAAATGTACGTGCGGTCGAATAAAGTACATATAAGCAAACCATACATCACATAGATATAAATGAGAAGCCGACGTGTGTGAAATGCAAAAACAAAACCAAAAAACCTAAAAATACAAAAATGCAATCTTAACATCCAAACGTGATAAAACAGAAGGGTTAAAGATGAAAAAAGTGATTAATCCAAGTGCTTTGATCCCCAGTGGAGTCGCCAAAATCTGTTGCACCCCAAAAAACTCACAGTGGTCGGTCCATGAATGTCGTTCCCTGAAAAGACAATCCGTTCTGGTGACCCTTTTCGAAAAGAAAGTTTTTGAAAAAACTGTGCGTGTGTGAGAAGAAATCAGGTTTTTAGTGAAAAATGCTATTTAGAAAAAATGATATTTAAAAAATAAAATAAGGCCGGTATTAAAAGTGCGACAGTTTTGGCCAACTAATTTTGAACAAGGGTTTTGTTTGAAAAAATGAAGCCGCCACTTATATGGAGTTAGGGTGTATCAAGTCACCCGAAAAATCATTTAACGAAACAAAAATAAAAATTTCAAAAAAAATATTAGAAAATCTTTTTTCGACTCCGGTCTACGAAAAAGCAAGAGAAGAAGGTCCAGGAGTCACATTTGAAGAAAGGGAAGGCAAAGGCTCACGCTTAAGGCATCCTTTCAATCTAGCCAAAACTAGTTACGAGGTTTAATCAAATTTTTCTAAAATAACCCTAAATTCTATTGTGTTTGAATGAATGCAAACGCTAAGTCTAAAATGTGAGTATCGAGAGGGTCGAGATGTTTCGTCAAGGCTTGATCGATATTATTGTATTAATTGCAAAACTCGAGTCGAAACTTTGAAGGAGTCACAAGTGTAGATGTAAAATGGAATGCAAAAAGAAAAGAAAAATAGTAATATAGATAGTAAGTGAAACAAAGAAAGTGGGTATGCAGCATAACGAGTACGAGAAACTAAGAAACTCGTGGCTAACTATTCTTTACTCACAGAGGGGGGAACGACATGTTACGCCACCGCTTCCCACGTGAAAAGGCGACTATTTCTAGTCGAATCATGCAAATGACTTAAATTCCACATGTAATGCAATTTAAATGTCATACACTGGATAAATGTCAAAATAAGTAGTAGTAGTAGTAGCAGTAGTATATACGAAATCATGCAAAAATAGAAAATCCTAAAAAAGATAAATTGTGTGAAATGAAATGAAATGCACACGAGTGAAACTATCACTAGAATGACCTAAGGGTCTAGCGTTGGACTAGCCCATTTTAGGAATCCCCCACTAAAGTTGGACTAGTGGGGAAGTGAGAAAACTACAACTAGTGTTGGATTAGTGTGGTGACAGAATAAGAACTAATAAAACATGAATTAAAATGGTAAAACACGAATCCAATAAACATATAAAGACACGTAATAGCATGTAGGAGCACATAACATGTAAACATGATATTCTAGATGCAAAAATCCTAAGGAAAGCGATAAAACATATAAGCACACAAGCACACAAAAGCAAATCAGCCCTAACTATTACACCGAGGGGGTTAGCTACAAGTTTTAGGGGTGGGGGAAGTAAAAATGACCTATCTATTACACTTGCTATCTAAATACAAAATTTTGCTAAAAATATGAAAAATGTAATCTAACTATTGCATTGGCTGGCTAAATACAAAAATATTACATTGTCGCCAAATAATAAAAATTCAAAATCAAATAATATAAAGTAAATAAATACGCAAAAAGCATGTAAAATAAGAAACATGTGAGGAAAATACATAATAAATCACATAGAAGCATAGTGGAGCACATAAGGCGAAATTAACGAGAAATATGGATACCTCTTTGAAGACCCAGTACAAATGCTTAAGAAAACAAAAAAACATGTCAAGGTACCTTGATATAAAAAAATAAAGCCTAAAAATATGTAAGTATTGACAAATTGGGTAAAAATGCAAATCCGAGCATACCAAGGGGTAAAATTATAAGTCCTAACAAGTTAATTCAAACAAGCCTAGAGTCATAATTGAAAATTCAACCAAAATAGAGGATAACGTGCAAATTCTACACAAATAAAGGACAAAAACGCAATATGCAATAAGCTAGGGAGGGCAAAAATGAAAATTGCAGCAAGTTGGGGAGAGCAAAATATAAAATTCAGCAAGTATGCAGTAAATTCACAAATTATGATACTTAATTAAAAGAAAGTAAAATCTAGGGGTCAATCTGAAATTGGTAGGGACTTAAATTGCAGAAAAACAAAAATACTTAGGGGACTTAACGATGCTGGTCAAAATTGTATGGACCAAAATGCAAAAACTAAATAAAACAATAAAAAAAGATCTCAAATTACCTTACCTAAGCTAATCAGATATAAACATAAACATTTGTTTACTAATAAAATGGAGAAAACTCAAAAAATGAAAAAATTAAACTCAAACTAAAATTAAATTAATTATTTGCATTAATCTAACTAACTAAATTAGCTACCTAAATTAAAGTTAAATTACACAAATCAATAGTGAAAGTGCCTAAATTAAAACTTACAACGATCAAAATAAAAGAAAGATACGGAAGTCTTCAGCCCCTTTAATCAGATTCCTTCTTCAATCTCTAAACCCAATTTCTATTTCTCACTCACTAATTCCCGTTCGTCGCTCTCTCTCTTTCTCTCTCTCACACACACACATTCTTTTCTTCTTTCTTTCTCTCTAATTCTCTCTTTATTTTCTCTCTATTTTCACTCTCTTTCTTCTCCGTTCTCTCTGTTCTCTCCCCCTTTCTCTCTTGCATTGATAATGGCCGAAGTGACTAGGTTTTTAGGTGTGTTTAGGCTAGGGTTTACGTGTTGTTCGTGACAAGTTTTGTTTAATAAATGTGGTTTTTCTTTCTTTTGGATTCTTGAGTTAATTTGACAAGAGAGCTACTCATTTGGCTTGTTTTCCATGTTTTTATAGGTTTTTCCACCTTCTTCTACCAAATGCCAAAGGATGGTTGAGTGTACATGAAACGGGAAAAAGAGATATAAGTACAAAACAATGGCTGAAGGGAATTAAGGCTTCTGTTCCCATCCGCGCCTTCATCCGCGCCGCGGATGAGGTTGCAGGTGGGGACAGTGACTTGGCTAGAACAAATTGATCATTCTGCCGGCATCTGCGGTGTCACCCGCGCCGCGGATGAGGGCGCGAGTGACACCAAACCCGGACAACTTTTCATCCGCGGCCTCGACCGCGCCGTGGATGAGGCCGCAAATGAGTGGCGTGTCTCTGCGATTCCTGTATGTTTTCAAGGTGAAATTGGGGCAAAGAACCCAAGTTGAGAGGGAAACAAACTAGAGAATAAAGAGGACTCTTCTAGGGCAAAAGGAGGAGAACGGACGAGATACGCAAGGGAAGAAAACTCAAGAATTGAAGAAAGAGGAAGAATTGCAGCAGCATAAGGGGAATTTCTGCAACAAAGAAGAGTGAAGAACAATACATGAGAATGAGTTTTTCATTACTTTCTTTGATTCTTGTTGAACTTTCTCCCTTTATTATGGAGTAGATTTGTTTAAAGACTTAGAAGGATTGAACCTCTAATCTTTGTTTATGATGTTTTGATTTGCTGTTTTAATGGAAAAATCTCATCTTTAATTGGTTTACTTGTGAGTTTATTGATGAATTGGATTGGGTTTTTGTGCACGAATTCAATCTTAATAGTTGTATTGGTTGAGTAATTGAGAAATTAGTCAATTGATGTAGAACAACTCTCAAGTAAAAGAACTTGCATGAATTGCTAGAAATAGAATTCCATAAGTTCTCCTATGTGGATGTGAATCCATTTGTATGATGAAATCCATTGATTCTATTGCATCTTCTAGGGGTTTTGAGTTAGGGAAGAGATTCTGATCAATCAACCTAGGGATAGAAGTTGTAAGCTTGAGAGAGACAACAACTTAATAACGGGATTTTAGGGTCAATTGAATTTAAGTAATCCATTGGGTACGAATTAAAGCTAATAATCGGGGTTAGGCAGGATTCCACTTCTAAGTCTTGCATTTAAACTACTGCATTCCCTTCTTTTTCAACTATCTGCATTTGATTCATTAGCATTCTCGTTCATTTATTACTTAGACTAATTTGTTATTGTTACAATCTATCATATCAACTAGACTAGATAATAAAGTGTGGGTAATTACTAGTACTTGCTAAGTCCCTATGGGTACGACACTCGGTATTCCTTATACGCTATACTACGAAACGATAGGTACACTTGCCTAGCGTATCCACAGTGTTGTAAAGAGGATATCAAGTTTTTAGCACCGTTGCCGGGGATGAGGCAATATTAAGAAAGCCTTAGTTTTATTAATCTAGTCATTGCATTTTTCATTTTTCACTATTCTATTAATTTTATTATTTCATTTTTCTTCTTAATTTGTTAAATTCCTCATTAATTTGGTTGCTTTGCACTACTACTACAGGATATTAAACTAGTGTCATGACCAGGAGTAGCAAGTTCAACTCTATTAGCCTTTGATCCTGAGGTTGAAAGGACATTCCGTCGAGCTCTCAGGGAGAGACTTTTGCAAAGAGCAAAGGAGATTGACTAAGAACATCGAGAGCAAGTAGAAATGGCTGAAGAAAACAACCCCCAAGCTCACATCCAAAATCCTTTGTTCGATGAGAATCCGCTCAACCCAATCAATGCACCACTACCACCACAGCAACAAGAGAGACAAAGAACAATGTCAGACTATGCTAGACCCCTCCTCATGGGCACAGAATCTAGCATAACTAGGCCAAGAGTTGCTACTAATAATTTCGAAGATCAAGCTGAATATAATTCAAATGGTCCAACAACTCATTCGATTCGACGACCTGCCTGATGAAGATCCGAATGCACACATGGCAAACTTCTTGAAAATTTGTGACACCTTCAAGATAAATGGAGTTTCGGATGATACTATTCGCCTGAGGTTATTCCCCTTCTCACTCAGAAACCGGGCGAAGCAGTGGTTGAGCTCCCTTCCAAGAGGGTCCATAACGACGTGGGACCAAATGGCGGAGAAATTTCTGGCAAAGTATTTTTCACCTACCAAGACTGCAAAAATGAGGAATGACATATCCTCATTTTCCCAAATGGAGTCAGAGACACTATATGACACTTGGGAGAGGTTTTAGGAGCTCTTGCGTAAGTGTCTGCATCATGGGTTGCCCACTTGACTTCAAATCCAGACATTTTACAACGGGCTCAACCCAGCCACTCGGCAGATGATTGACGCAGCAGCAGGAGGGACACTGAATAGCAAGACACCGGAGCAAGCCCAAGAACTGTTCGAGGAGATGGCTATGAACAGTTATCAATGGCAATTCACGCAATCTCGATCCAACAGAGCAGCTGGTGTTTATGATGTAGATCTAGTGACAGTTTTAGCAGCCCAGGTGGAGGCATTGAGTAAGAAGATAGATGGATGACAATTACACAAAGACAATCCCAATTGATGCAGTGTGACCTGTGTGGAGGAGGGCATAACAATCAAGAGTGCAAAGCGATCGGTGCCACGGATCATCTGGAGGAGCAATGCCAATACATGAACAATGCACCGAGGCAACAGAACAATCCCTACAGCACTACATACAACCTCGGGTGGAGGAATCACCCCAATTTCTCTTGGGGAATCAAGGACAGCAAAGGCAGTAGCCCCCACCTGGGTACCAGCAGCAACCTCCACAAGAGAAGAAATCGAATTTGGAGGAATTGATGACAAAATATATCAATTCCTCAGAGAGTTGCATGCAAGAGATGGAGACGTCTCTACGCAATCAGCAAGTCTCAATTCATAACCTTGAGAATTAAATTGGTTAGATAGCTAAGAACATCTTATAGAGACCACAAGGTGCACTCCCAAGCAATACAGAAAATAATCCAAGGGAGTAGGCCAAAACAGTTACACTGAGGAGTGGTAAAGAGCTAAAGGATTCCGAGGTAGGGTTGAGTAAGGAGGAAGGAGTTATTGACAAACAGACTAAAGATGGGATGGGCCCTGAAGAGGAATTCAATGAGGATCAAAGGCCGAAGAAGAAGGAGGTCAGAGAGTACAAGCCTACTGCACCGTACCCTGGTAGACTCCAAAAAGATCGTCAAAATGCACAATTTGGTAAGTTTTTAGAGCTATTTAAGTAATTACATATAAACTTACCTTTTGTTGAGGCTCTTGTGCAGATGCCCAAGTATGCCAAATTCTTGAAGGACCTTCTAACCAACAAGAGGAAGCTTGAAGAGATGTCTATCGTGACACTGAACGAGGAGTGTTCTGCCGTCCTACAGAATAAACTACCTCAGAAAGTCAAGGATCCAGGGAGTTTTACCATACCTTGTAATATTGGTAGTTTATTTGTTGATAAGGCTCTAGCTGACTTAGGAGCTAGTATAAATTTAATGCCTTATGAAATGTTTAGGAAATTGGGGTTGGGTGAACCAAAAACCACTAAGATGAGTATACAATTGGCTGATAGATCAATTAAGTATCCTAGGGGAATCATAGAGGACGTGCTAGTGAAAATTGATAAATTCATCTTCCCAGTTGATTTTGTTATATTAGATATGGAAGGTGACATAGAGATTCCTTTGATCCTAGGACGCCCTTTCCTAGCAACTGCTAAAGCATTAATTGATGTGCATGCTGGGAAATTAACTCTAAGGGTTGAGGATGAAGAAGTGGTGTTTAGAATCCTGACACCATGAAGCACCCTCTAGATAGGGATGATAGCTGTTATTTCATGGACATAATTGATGATGAGTCTTCCTTTTTTGTGCAGGAAATTTCACTAGATGACCCATTAGAGGCTTGCATCATTCAAGGAGAAAGGTCCTAGTGCAACCAACCCCGAAGTTGTCCATCAGATAATGCATTTGGATGCTAGATAGACAGTGAGAAGGAGAAAGGCTTATGAGGAACTTGGAGCCTCAAAGGGTGGTAACCTCAAGCCTTCAATCGAAGAGCCACCCGAGTTGGAGTTGAAGCAATTACCCAAGCACCTCGAGTATGCATTCTTAGCTGAGGACTCCAAATTGCCAGTGATCATCACAGTAGACTTAGACGAGTGCCAAGAAGGAAAGATTGTTGAAGGTACTAAGAGACCACAAAAAGGCATTGGCATGGAAGATAGCGATATAGAGGGAATTAGCCCTTCGTATTGCACCCACAAGATCTTACTGGAAGAAGATTTCAAGCCAGTAGTACAACCACAGCGACGGCTCAACCCTAACATGAAAGACGTGGTTAAATCAGAGGTAATTAAATTGTTGGATGCTGGAGTTATTTACCCTATCTCTAATAGTTCTTGGGTGAGCCCAGTACAGGTGGTGCTGAAGAAAGGAGGCATGACAGTCGTCCCGAATGAGAAGAATGAGCTAATACCCATGAGGACTGTCACTGGATGGAGGGTCTGCATCGATTATCGGAAGTTGAATGATGCAACCCGTAAAGACCATTTCCCGCTCCCTTTCATCGATCAGATGCTGGAAAGGCTATCCGGGCATGAGTATTACTGTTTCCTGGATGGGTTATCGGGCTACTTCCAGATCCCAATAGCTCCAGAGGATCAAGAGAAGACGACGTTTACTTGCCCATACGGTACATTTGCCTACTGTAGGATGCATTCGGGTTGTGCAACGCCCTAGCAACTTTCCAAAGGTGCATGCTCACTATTTTTGATGAACTAGTTGAGGACATTATGGAGGTATTCATGGATGACTTTTCTGTCTTTGGTGATTCCTATTGATTTATGTTTGACGAATTTGAGTAGAGTGCTTAGGCGATGTGAAGAGACTAATCTGGTATTGAACTGGGAAAAATGTCACTTCATGATAAAGGAAGGTATTGTGTTGGGGCATAAGATATCTAGGAGAGGCATAGAGGTTGATAGAGCAAAAATTGAAACAATAGAGAAATTGCTCTCCCCAACATCTGTTAGGGCAATTAGAAGTTTTTTAGGCCATGCTGGTTTCTATAGGAGGTTTATTAAGGACTTCTCCAAAATAGCTAGGCCATTAACTAAATTGCTTGAAAAAGATGCAGTTTTTTATTTTGATAAGAATTGCATGCATGCCTTCTCTATTTTGAAAGAAAAACTGACTAATTCCCCCATTATGGTAGTACTAGATTGGTCCCTACCTTTTGAGCTAATGTGTGATGCTAGTGACTGTGCAGTTGGAGCAGTACTTGGGCAGCGAAAAGATAAGTATTTTCAACCCATCTATTACGCAAGCAAGACTCTAACTGATGCTCAGGAGAATTACACCACCACCGAGAAAGAGCTGCTTGCCATAGTGTTTGCCTTTGATAAATTTAGACCTTATCTTATCTTGTCTAAAGTTATTGTTTACACTAACCACTCAGCACTAAAGTACCTTCTCAATAAAAATGATGCAAAATCGAGACTGATTCGTTGGGTTCTGTTGTTGCAGGAATTCGATATCGAAATAAAGGACAAGAAAGGAGCTGAGAACCTGGCAGCAGACCACCTCTCTCACTTGGAAAATGACCAAAGAGGGACACTCTTTCGAGGAAGAAATAAACGACGAGTTTTCGGATGAGAAACTTTATCTAATTAATCCCTCTTGTGTGTATTCCCTTAGTTTGCTGATTTTGCCAATTACTTAGCTGCACGGGTCATTCCTAAAGGTATGACAAATCAGCAAAAGAAGAAATTCTTTTCTGATTTACGTCATTACTTGTGGGAAGACCCGTACCTATTTCGTATTTGTGCAGATCACATGATTAGAAGATGCGTGGCTCAACCAGAAACGGAGCCAATCTTGGGGCATTGCCATAGGGGACCAGTTGGAGGACACTATCATGCTAACGTGACAGCACGCAAAGTCCTCGAATCAAGTTTTTATTGGCCCACACTTTTCAAGGACGCCAAGAGGTATGTTGAACAATGTGATAATTGTCAACGATCAGGTAACCTCTCATCTAAGGATGAAATGCCCCGGTCTAATATACTTGAATGTGAGATTTTTGACTTGTGGGGTATTGATTTTATGGGCCTATTCCCTGTGTCGTTTGGGAATAAGTACATCCTAGTAGCTGTAGATTATGTATCTAAGTGGGTAGAAGCTTCAGGCTCTACCAACTAACGATGCTAGGGTAGTGGTCAAGTTTCTTAAAAAGTTATTTTCCCGATTTGGCACACCTAGAGCTATAATAAGTGATAGGAGGTATACATTTCTGTAATCAGCAATTTGATAAGGTCCTTAAAAGATATGGTGTCACACATAAGGTGGCTACCCTTACCATCCTCAGACTAGCGGCCAGGTAGAGGTTACAAATCGAGAGTTAAAAAGGATTCTTGAGAAAACAGTAGAGCATTCACAGTAGAGATTGGTCAGTAAAGTTAGATGATGCTCTATGGGCCTATAGAACTGCCTATAAGACCCCCATTGGCACTACACCATATAGGCTAGTCTATGGTAAATCTTGTCACTTGCCGGTTGAGCTTGAACATAAAGCGTATTGGGCAATTAAACTTACTAATCTTGATTTGCAATGTGCAGGCTCAAGGAGAATTTTCAATTAAATGAGCTAGATGAATGGCAGCAAGAGGCTTATGAAAATTCAAAGATTTACAAAGAGAGACAAAAGCTTGGCATGATAAAGGGATTAGAAGGACCAAGGAATTCCAGCAGGGCGATCAAGTTCTACTATTTAATTCGAGGCTTCGGTTGTTCTCAGGTAAGCTTAAGTCTAGGTGGTCTGATCCATTCGTAGTTAACAAGGTCTTCCCTTCTGGTGCAATGGAGATTTCACATGAGGAGAAGAGTACATTCAAGGTCAATGGCCATCATCTAAAGCTTTACCAAAGTGGTAATTTTAAAGAACAAGGAAAGGAGGTTTATTACCTCGATGACCTACAAGTCTAAAGCATGTTACAGGCGTCGAGCTAACGACGTTAAACAAAGTGCTAGTTGGGAGGCAACCCAACCTTTATTCTGGTATTATTATTTTAGCTAGGTATTTGTGGTTTTGTTAAGTAGTTTATTATCTTTTCTTGTGTCTATGGTGCAGGCCTTTAGCTATAGGAAAGAGCTTATACCTGAATGACAAGATTTGAGGATAGAAAGGGAGACATTCGGGCTAAAAAGGGAGTTTTCACTCAATTTTATTATGTGTTTGAACTTTAATTTTGTTTGTAGAGTTGATTTCTCTCATTTATTTGGTAGAATATGCTTTTTTATTTGGCATAGTATGGATAGGTAGTTGGAGAGTTTGGTTGTGCATCAAAATAAACTCTCTGGTCCCACCCGCACCTTCATTCGCGCCGCGGATGAGCCCGCAGGTGAAACCAGAGAGTTAAGTCATAGCGTCTGTCCTCATCCGGGCCTTCATTCGCACCACGGATGAGGTCGCGGATGGGAACAGAAAATCTGACTTTGTTTCTGTCCCCATCCGCACCATGATCCGCGTCGCGGATCATGTCGTGGATGAGTGTCTAAAGTAAAAAAAAAAAGAAAAAAAAAAGGGTCAGCCGCACCCCACCCACGCCGCGGGTGGGACCGCGGATCATTCCAGGAAGCCTCTACCCCCATCTGCGACTTCATTCATGCCACGGATGAGCCCACGGATGAAGTCGCGGACGTTTTAACTCCCTTTGTTCTACATATTTTTTTGCACTTCCTTTCTTTCCTCTTTCTGCCAAAACCCTAACCCCTCCACCCAAACTCCCCATCCCCTCCATTATCACCCAATTCCTCCTTAAATTCACATCCCACACACCTCTCCCCATAAAACCCACCTGCACTTCACAATTTTTCCTACTATTTGGACGATTTTTCTGGACTTTCTAGGACAATTTTCGTGGGTTTTATTTAGGTTATTTTGCTTTCTGATTAGAGGCATTATGCTTGCATCTTTTGCCTAGCCAATCTACTCTTGAGGTATGCCCTTTCACATTTTTTGCTTATTATTTAGGTCATTGGTTGTTCAATTGACTAATCTTTTGTCCATTTACATTTATGTTATTAGTTGATTGAATGGTTATCTTTATGATTTTTATTGATATTTTGGGGGAGATTACACTATGGGCTATGTGATTTGTGTAAGGTAATAAGGGGAGTAACGCAGTGAAAAATTTAAAAATTTATTACCTTAGCCATGGATCTCTTTGATGTAATCTATACGATTAAAGGGTGTTTAGCACAAATACCTCAAGCATAGAAGGTTTCTATGCTTCAAAGGGCAAGATCCTATTTGATGAAGGTGTTGATCTACCATGAAAAGCCCTCCAAGTGTCGAGCCTCCAACGGTATCCACACGAACATGATCTTTAGGAACCTTTAGGCTTGCTTGACTTGCCTTTTGAATGCTAGCTCCCTTGAATATCATGAAGAACACAAGAACAAGAAGAGGAGGAAGACAAAACCCTAACCCTTAGGGAGAAGAGGGTGTGGCGTTTTTCTTGGGAGAAAACACGCCTCTCTCAATTTTTCTTTCTCTAAATTTTATCTTGTGTTTCATCAATCTTTCAAGAGTCAAGGCATGGACTTATTTATAGATGTAGTATCCTAGTCTTTAAGGAAACAAGAGCAATTGGAAACCAAGAAGGTTTAGGAAGCTTGCCTTAAGCTAATCCTATTCCTTTAGGAAACCAATTCCAAAAGGAAACCAAATAGCTTCTTAATTCCTTTTAGGAAACTAATTTCCATCAAGACTTAGAATATTTATAAATAAGTCCTTTAAGTTAATTTATCACATAAATTAACCCCGTAAGTATCTTATACTTATCTTAATAGCAATTTAACCCAAAGACCATGTTCTTATTGTGTGTGACCCATTAGGTTCCATTCACGTTGGCAATAAGTACAAATTATAACTCATTAATTAATTAATTAAGAGCCAGATAAATTAACACTTTAATTTATCATTAATTCACTAATTAATTAATTTGCACTTACAGATCATGAGTGGCGTCTAGCAATGCATCATGACCACCCAAGTGAATAGAAAAGTCATATGGTAGACTACACCTATCAATGACAATGTTACCGTGTAATTAATATCCTCTCACCACACTATATCCCAATTAGTCTAAGAGTGTAGTGCGCACTCTTTAAATGACTAATTAATGATTTCTTGTTCCCGAAATATAACTTTCCATAAAAGTATAACCTTGAAACTCTTTCAAGTCATACTTTCACTTTTGCGCAAAAGATTCTTTAAGTCATATTTCAACAAGTGGCCAATCCGAGATATACTCTCCTATAATAAGGAGTGGTGAATCCTATATCGATTACTCACTATCCTTCCATGCTTCATACTATGCCCAATCTCTACCGTATGGGCTACTCTTTTACGATCACCGAGCAATAGAGTCAAAGCATAGCAATCCACACTCAAGATACTATGGTAATCTCAAGTCTAAGGATCACTTACACCATTGCCATTAAGAGTATAATTCATTAGCACTATGAATAGTAACTCTTGGCGGATCAATCCAATGAACTTGTTCTCTAACAAGCATCCACATACCAGCTCAGGTGTCACACGCCATAATTGACGAGATCAACTACTACTTACCATAAGTAGAGGTAAAGTATGTGCTAGTCTTCCCATATTAATGATGTCCAATCTCATTAATACTACGACTAAGGATATTTAAGAATATAACTTAATGTGTAATAAGAGTCTCATCATTGTAACTCTTACAATCTCTTATACACAGTTAATATTCTATGGACTTTATCAAATAAACAAGTAATATTGATAACAAGTATTAAATGACAAAGAAAATGCCACATATATAAGTATAACACGAAATAAGCGTAATAAAAATCTCAAAAACTAACTTGGTTTTAGGGCATACACTAACAAACTCCCACTTGCACTAAAACCAATCACCTATAGGTTTTAGGCCATGAGCATGACTATCATGCCTATTCTAGGACAAGGCCATGGTGAAAGGATTAGTGACACTTACATTGTGGGAACTTCCTCTATCTTTTCATCATTTGTACCAAACTATTTCCACAAATAGATGGCGGCATGAACCTACACTTTAGGATCATGGATGAGACTTTAGTTCCTTGATTAAGCGATGGCACAATTGTTTTCATAAAACAATAGAAAGAACTATTCTTTGTCCAACAAAGAATTCCTTGATCCATAGTAACTTCTAAAGCTACCATGTACTCGCCTTTGCTGTAGAATATGTTTATAGTGTCTATCATAAAACGCTTTTATCCACTACAGTTCAACGTGAACACCAATTCATCTCAGGATTTACTGATCATTCCTATTGGATTAAGTTATCTTAAATCCCACACTTCCTAAGTGTGATCTCCATAGTCAAGAATAGTCTTTTTAGTGCTACTCGAGTACTTAAGAATATACTTTGATAACCATCTAGTGACACTCATTAGAATTGCTCGTAACACTTAAAGCAAGGAGACATCGGGTCTCGTACATAGTATAGCATACAAAATAGAATCCATTGCAAAAGCATACGGGATCTATTAATGCTATCAATCTCAACAAGTATCAAAGACACATGTCTCTTGAAAGAGTAATCTCCTATCTCATAGGTAAAACCCCTTCTTCGATTGCACTATGCTAAACCCTTTAGCATCTAGCCTATGTACGTGGATCTAGTGAGACCAAGCAACCTCTTGGATCTATCTATATAGATCTTAATTCCCAGATTAGAGATCGCCTCTCCTTTATTAAGAAATTCTTGGACAACCATATCTTTACCTTTAAAGTATGTTATTTCCATCAACGATATGTCATCCACATATATTATCAAGAAAATGACAATGCTCCCACTCAACTTTACATTTACACAAAGCGTGTCTTTGTTTTCAAGAAAATCCAAACTCTTTGATTATCTTATCAAAACAAATGCTCCAACACCTTGACACTTGCAAGAATCCACAAATGGACCCTTGAAGCTTGCGTACCCAATGACTATCAATGGAAGTAAAGGCCCAAGGGATGTATCATATACATACCTTTTAATTCCCGTTAAGGGATGAAGTCTTCATATCCATTTGTCATAGCCATAAAAGCAGCTATTGCAAGTAAAATCTTAAATGGATTTAAGCATGGTCAATGGTGAAATAGTTTCTTTCAAAGCCAAGCCTTTGAATTGAATCCTTTTCCCATTAATCTTGCTTTATAGGCAACTACGTTACCATCCATGTCAGTCTTTCTCATAAAGACCTACTTGCACCCTATGGGTTTTATCCGATTAGGTGACTTGAGCAAGGTCTACACCTTGTTCTTGTACATGGAATCCATTTTGGATTTTATGGCATCTTGCCATGTCAAGGAGTCTACATTAGACAAAACCTCTTCGTGACTAGTAGGTTTGTCATCATATATGACAAGTACAATATTGCTCTTGCTAATGAGAAGTCTATATATCTCATGTGTGAGAAATCCATATTTCTCAAGAGTATAATGCACTCTACCAGTCTTTTGAAGATTTTGTGTATTTTGAGCTTCCGTTGCGCCTCATTAAGATGTGGCATAAGCTGTAGTTCCAACTATTGATCTTTGTCAATTCATGGTTCTTGAACCTTTCAAGTTCTATCTTGCTCCCACTGTCTCTTTTAAGAATAAACTATTTTTCTAGAAAAAGACATTTCTTGAGACAAACATTTTTCTCAAGGGAATTATAGAAGTGGTGTCCAATGTTTTCACAAGGATACCCCACAAATAGATGCTTGTTGGAACATAGGTTGAGTGTATGGGAGTGGCGTCTAAGGCAAGAACCCCTTAAATGAGGTTAGGAATTGTAGTATGACTCATCATGGTTTGCGCCATATCTCATAGGGTACAACTTCTCCTCTTTCACACATCATCAATAATGGTGTTTCAAATGGAGACATTGAGAAAGAATCACATTCTTCTTTAATTATTTTGAAACACTTGACATTGAGTATTAGCCACATAGATCAAATCTTTAGTGTTTTAATACTCTTGTCAACTTTGTTTTTCTTACTTCAATGCTAATGACTTTGAACACTTCAAAGGCCATGGATGCGTGTATCATATGATACACATAATCATATCCCATATGATCATCCATGAAAGTGATGAAGTATGATAAACAACCTCTAGCATAGATCGACATTGGGCCAAAAACATCTATATGTTGAAGGTCTATGAAGATCACTAGCATATTCACCTTTTTATAATAAAAGGTGTTATGGTCATCTCTCTAAGTAAATGAGAATCGCATGTCTCAAACGATTCACAATTGAAAGAGTCCAAGTACACAACTATTATGTAATTTAGAAGTGCGTTTCTCATTCACATGACCAAGTATATAATGCCAGAAGGATAGTTGTTTCAAAATATAGAGTTTTTGTCTATGTTTGAGAATGGACTTATCAAGGTCTAGGATTTATAAAACGTTGTTTTAGTGATCTAATAGCACAAAGAACACCACTACGTAAAAGAACAGTATATATTCTCTTTTGTAATGGTAAATCTTTTCACATTTAATGTGAATTGATTTCGTGCTCTTTTGTAAGTATCACAACATAATAACAATGTTTTAAATTCTAGAACAAGCCCAGTTGGTAAAAAGTGTATAAGTCTCTACAGCTAGTGTAGCAACTCTTGCTCCATTCATCACACGTAGTTTGACTTTCTCTTTCCTTATTGTCTACTATGCTTATGACCTTGCATATTTTGCAAATATGGGATCTAAATCCAGTATCTTATACCCAATGGTCTTAATTAGTAGATGAATTTATCTCAAATATAAACATACTTAGAAGTAGAAGCTTCACTAAGCCTCTTTAACTTCTTAGTATTGAAACGAGCCTTACAATTCCCTTTCCAATAGAATTGGAAACATGTGCCCTTAGACTTGTCCATTTTGATCACACCTTTAAGCTTTGTCATAGCTACATGGGTCTTCTCAAGACCACGCTAGGTTTTACCCTTGACAAACAATAAAGTGCCCCTTTCTTCCTTGATAGACTACTCTTTAGATATCTCATATCTAATGGTCCTAGATTGTGTATCAACAACTCTTTGAGATGCACAATCACAGACAAAAAGATCTATCAATTTGTGCTACTTTTATAGCTTAGGAATTATAGATGACATTACGATACAAGTAGCAATATCATTATCATCTTTTATGCATCTTGTATGCACATTGTTTCCTAACTATAATTATCACTATAGGACAAGTGGAAGTGGGTATCAAGGACATAGCCAATTGTGCTTAAGAACTATTCTCAAGTTTTACACTAGTCCAAGAAAATCGCATATAATGGAGATATAGGGTGATAAGTGTGTTCATGTGTACATTCATTCTACAACAAATGAAAAGATAGTATAAGTATTTGTTTCGTGTTATAATTGCAAACCAAAAATGTGGGCTTCGAATTTATTTGGTTTGCTCCCACTATTTTACTTCAAATCAATAACCCTCAAACTATTGATTCGGGAATCCGTTGGAGATTCCTAGTGGGCTAGGATCCCATCTAATTAACTTTGAGCTTGACGGTCGGCCAACAACCCAAAGCTAACTTCGATTAGGTAGGTAACTTTTACCAATCACAACTCTTGTGACTCCTAGATAGTTGGGTATCAACTCTTGATATTCACATCTAATGCGTTACCCAACATTGCCTCAAAAATGCCATAACCTTGACGGTCGGCCAACAAGTTATGCATTTTGTTAAGTCGGACCCATTATTCAGAGATCACATCTCATAACAAAAACATATTCCAAGTAAGGTGACCTTGACGGTCGGCCAACAAGTCAACACTTAATAGGAACTCTTCGTTTTTGTTATAATAATGGAAGGCAACTTATATATTGACTTAATATTGCCTCAAAAAATACCATAACCTTGACGGAGGCCAACAAGTTATGTATTTTTGTTAAGTCAGACCCATTATTTCGAGATCATATCTCATAGTAAAAACATGCTCTAGGTAAGGTGACCTTGACGGTGGGCCAACAAGTCAACACTTAACAAGAACTATGATTTTTACTATAATAATGGAAGGCAAGTGACTTAATATTTTATTTGAGGGATTTTATTTTAATTATACAATATACAGTCTCATCATAGCATGTAATTAAAATATATCGACATATAAAATAAAAACATGCATAATTAAACCGTGGATGATTATGGACTTTACTAAGATATTTTCCTCGAGCCTTAAGGAAAATATATGGTCAAATTCCTAAGGGATGTGATCAACTCCTTGATGCATTCCTTGGGAGGTCTTCAACTCTTGATAAGCCTCCATGGTTGCTCCTTGGTTCCATCTCCATCTTCTTTGTACATTACACATGTAATTCTATTCTAAACAATTTAGAAAATTAAAACCTAACTCTAACCTACACAATGTACATTACATGTATTGACTAAGAAACCTCGAGTTACATTCGAGGGGAGTTAGGTGAGAAGAGAATTACATGAGAATAATAGAGAAGGCAGGACACGCAGGCCCTATTTTAAAAACCAATACAAGCCAACCATCAAAATTGATAAAAATTCAACCATTCAATCACATTGGTCATAGTCCATAATCATCCACCATGCCATCATAATATTTAACAATTAAATAAATTACTTTATTTAATTCTAGTCATAAATCACATGGTCTAATGTAATTAGATTAATGTTCTTGAATTTATTTGTCTCAAAAATAAAGTTATAGAAGGTGTAGGTTTCTAAAATTTAACTTTCCAAATATTAACAATTAAAGTTGGAAAGTGTTTTTATAGAGAAATTTCAAAAATCCGTGTTTTCAAAAAATTAGGAAAAATCTCGCTAGAACTCTGCCAGCAAACCGTGGGACAAACCGTGCGCGGGTTCATCCGCGGTTTACAAACCGTGGGACAAACCGTGCGCGGTTTCATCCGCGGTTTGTTGACAGAACATACGAGTTTTTAACCGTGGGTAAAAACGCGCGCGAGTTTTCGCGCGGTTTGTGTCCAGAAAATACGATCTTTGAAATTCTTTGGTCTTTTTCAAAACTCTTTTGAATCAAAACATGTTAAAACCCTTTTAGCACGTAAAAATAATTTAGAAACCTTGAATACAACCATAAGAACTCATCTTAATTATTTAAAACACTTTTAAACAATTAAGAACTTATCTTAAAAATCAAACTCTTGATTTTTCTAAAACAATTTTGAGACAAATTTCATCAAGAACAAACCATCCATATTTATGACAATTAAATAAACACAAATCATATAGATATAATCAAAGTAGGCTCTGATACCACTGTAAGGTAATAAGGGGAGTAACGCAGCGGAAAATTTAAAAATTTATTACCTTAGCCATGGATCTCTTTGATGTAATCTATACGATTAAAGGGTGTTTAGCACAAATACCTCAAGCATAGAAGGTTTCTATGCTTCAAAGGGCAAGATCCTATTCGATGAAGGTGTTGATCTACCATGAAAAGCCCTCCAAGTGTAGAGCCTCCAACGGTATCCACACGAACATGATCTTTAGGAACCTTTGGGCTTGCTTGCCTTGCCTTTTGAGTGCTAGCTCCCTTGAATATTCATGAAGAACACAAGAACAAGAAGAGGAAGAAGACAAAACCCTAACCCTTAGGGAGAAGAGAGGTGTGGCGTTTTTCTTGGGAGAAAAACACGCCTCTCTCAATTTTTCTCTCTCTAGATTTTATCTTGTGTTTCATCAATCTTCCAAGAGTCAAGGCATGGACTTATTTATAGATGTAGTATCCTAGTCTTTAAGGAAACAAGAGCAATTGGAAACCAAGAAGGTTTAGGAAGCTTACCTTAAGCTAATCCTATTCCTTTAGGAAACCAATTCCAAAAGGAAACCAAATAGCTTCTTAATTCCTTTTAGGAAACTAATTTCCATCAAGACTTAGAATATTTATAATTAAGTCCTTTAAGTTAATTTATCACATAAATTAACCCCATAAGTATCTTATACTTATCTTAATAACAATTTAACCCAAAGACCATGTTCTTATTGTGTGTGACCCATTAGGTTCCATTCACGTTGGCAATAAGTACAAATTATAACTCATTAATTAATTAATTAAGAGCCAGATAAATTAACACTTTAATTTATCATTAATTCACTAATTAATTAATTTGCACTTATAGATCATGAGTGGCGTCTAGCAATGCATCATGACCACCCAAGTGAATAGGAAAGTCATATGGTAGACTACACCTATCAATGACAATGTTACCGTGTAATTAATATCCTTTCACCACACTATATCCCAATTAGTCTAAGAGTGTAGTGCGCACTCTTTAAATGACTAATTAATGATTTCTTGTTCCCGAAATATAACTTTCCATAAAAGTATAACCTTGAAACTCTTTCAAGTCATACTTTCACTTTTGCGCAAAAGATTCTTTAAGTCATATTTCAACAAGTGGCCAATCCGGGATATACTCTCCTATAATAAGGAGTGGTGAATCCTATATCGATTACTCACTATCCTTCCATGCTTCATACTATACCCAATCTCTACCGTATGGGCTACTCTTTTACGAGCACCGAGCAATAGAGTCAAAGCATAGCAATCCACACTCAAGATACCATGGTAATCTCAAGTCTAAGGATCACTTACACCATTGCCATTAAGAGTATAATTCATTAGCACTATGAATAGTAACTCTTGGCGGATCAATCCAATGAACTTGTTCTCTAACAAGCATCCACATACCAGCTTAGGTGTCACACGCCATAGTTGACGAGATCAACTACTACTTACCATAAGTAGAGGCAAAGTATGTGCTAGTCTTCCCATATTAATGATGTCCAATCTCATTAATACTACGACTAGGGATATTTGAGAATATAACTTAATGTGTAATAAGAGTCTCATCATTGTAACTCTTACAATCTCTTATACACAGTTAATATTCTATGGACTTTATCAAATAAACAAGTAATATTGATAACAAGTATTAAATGACAAAGAAAATGCCACATATATAAGTATAACACGAAATAAACGTAATAAAAATCCCAAAAACTAACTTGGTTTTAGGGCATACACTAACAATTTGCACATAATTCTGTTCAATTAGGTTAGAAATTTCCAATGATTAATTATATTTGGATTGGTGCTCTCATAGAAATATTGGGATTTTGTTCAATTGTTGGGTGATATGAATGCATGTTTCTAGGCATTAGTTGTTCGTTAGTGGATAGTTCAAGTGTGGGTTAGTTTATTCTTGGGTAATTTTGATGAATTCAGCATGGGCTAACCAATGAATGTCTATAGTTAGTATGCGTCTTTACTTATCATGTTGGTTGTCTCATTACTTTGTTCTCGATATAATGTGCATCGTCCTACACCAATCGTCATGAGTATACTTTGAATGATGGTATGACTTGGTGTTATGGTGCTAAGCATTATAAAAAAAAAGGGCATTATCATTCATATTTTGGGCATACACGGACACATTTAATCTCGAATGTCTCCTTCATATTGTGGGTGTCAATCTAGTTTCGGTATGTTCATTTGGTTTTATTGTGCACTTGATTATCCTGTTTTCTTTATTTTTCCTCCTTGATCCGTTCAGGTACTAAAAATGCCAAGGAAATATGTGGCACACAAACGAGCCCGCGGTAAAGGATCATCTAGTCGCCCTCCCCCATAGGATACCACACGCTTCACCTCTCTTGAGAATGCCCAATGGTATACTAAACATGAGCGCGGTGAATTGATTATTGAAAAAACTGTGGATGAAGCTGTGGACGCCATCCTCCATATTACCGAGAATTTTACCCGGTTAGGTTGGGACCCCATTTTGAGGCTTCCCAATTTTTATTACCCTCAGCTGGTGCGTGAATTCTATGCAAATATGGATAAATCTGAGTACAGTGCTTCAAGTTTGACCACTATTGTTCACGGAACACGGATTGAACTCAACCGAGCATCTTTGGCTGCAATCCTTGGGTGTAGGAACGACAAACCCCAAGTATGGTATGTTAGACAATTTCAGTAAAGGGGCACATGGACTGTCCAACAGGAAGCTGCCAAGTTTGGAGTGCACAGTAAAGAGGCAAGATTTGATAATCGTGAGGTGTACTACGCCAAAGATTTTGATGCCCCCTATTACATTATCATTTATATCTTCGGCCATAATGTCTTTCCAAGGAGGAGCAATCTCAATGAGTCTAGGGCTAGCGATATCTACTCTCTAGACGAGATGGTGAACGGTGGCATGCTTGAACCTAGTCCATTACCTAGTGCAATCATTGCTTACATGATGAAGACGGCCATGTCGCAGAGTGCCATCACCGAATTTGGGTTCCCACGACTTATTTCCCTATTTATGGAGCGGTATAGAGTCCATCTTGATTGTCAACATAGATTGGACACGGGGACTCGAGACATAGTGAATCTCCGTATTCTGAAGAGTCTTGGTGCCAGACAGTGGGCAATTGACATGTTGGAAGGATGAGGCCAACAGGATGAGGAAATGAAGATGCATCTCCCATAGAGCATGTTGCTGAACCCTCATCCCCACGGGCACATTCACATCCGTCTGGAAACGAAGACGTCTTGGCAACCATAGGGACACTCCGGACTGACTTTATGGGTGCTATGGGTGACTTAAGGACTGATTTTATGGGCACTCTAGGTCATATCCAAGGGCAATTGGACAACCTTGGTAATCGTGTGGGTAGTCTTGAGGATTATCTACGCACTTTTCACTTTGGCAGGTCGGGAGGCAGTCATGATGCACCAGGTGCACCGCCATCCTGATCTTCCTCTGTTCTTTCCTTTGCTTTTCGTTTTATTTTTGATTTTGGCCTGTATAAGACGTTTACTCTTATTTTTATGTTTCTTTTGTTTTCTTCGTTCATTCACTTTTGGCCTGTATTAATTAATGGGATAATGTAGTTCTTTTGTTTCTTTTTGTTTATGTGATTTCAGTAGTTTGTAGAACTCGTGGCTTTCACTCTTCGTTCAATCGTGTACCAAGTGGTCCCGTCCACCAAGGGGAGTAGCTGTCTATCTTTACCTTATTTCTCATTTTCTTCTTTTTCACACATTGAGGACAATGTATGATTTAAGTGTGGAGGGGGGGGGGAAGTGTCATAGATAGATTACTTGTTTACTTTTGTGATGTTTTGGAATTTTGTGCTGGTTGTTTTGGGAATTTCAACTTGTGGTGTTTCATATCTCTTTTCTTTCAAGTTTTCTTTTTTTTTAGGAAGTTATGTTATCTTAGTAATTAGTGTCAATTTTCCTGTGCAAATGGGACCAATGCATGCTTTATCTAAGGAGAAATTAGTATGTGTATAAGAACTCATACTTTAGTAAAAGTATAGTAGGCAAAATAGAGTTAATTATGCTGAAATTTTCAGACGTGAAGAAGTTTCTTTAGATTATTTGATTAAGTTGAGTAGTTAATGGATATGGTAAGTGGAGTGAAGTATACCTTATGACTAACATAATAAAAGAAAAGGGGGGCAATTAGCAATATAGCTCAGGATCTACTCCACTAGTTTTGGTACTGAGTAACCGAGGGTCTTCATTTACCAATGTCGACTTTTGCGTCAAAAGGTTACTAAAATTATGAGTAAGCGTAGCTACTTGAGCCTACGAAGTATTGAGTAACTGGAGATCTCCATCACCAATGTCATTCTTCGCGTCAAAAGATAACTTTGTGTCTCAAGAAAAGGCTGAGCTTTAATTGGTTAAAAAAAAAACAAAGAGCCCCTTGTTGATTAACGTTGTAATAATCATGGGTATATGGATTTTTCTATAAACCGTAGAAGTTGACTACTCAAGTGGGTCAAGTATGAAGGGAATGGATTCATATTGACAAGGTTGATGTATACTTACCTTTATTTTGCTAATTATGATGAGTAATCAAAGTAAGAGTAACTGTATGCAAAATATTTCTCCTGGTTGTAAAGTTTGCATGTATGGCTTTCTTGTTTTAAACCATTATTTGATCATTAGAGTTTTATTGCTTGAGGACAAGCAATGGCTTAAGTGTGGGGGAGTTGATAATGGCCGAAGTGACTAGATTTTTAGGTGTGTTTAGGCTAGGGTTTACGTGTTGTTCGTGACAAGCTTTGTTTAATAAATGTGGTTTTTCTTTCTTTTGGATTCTTGAGTGAATTTGACAAGAGAGCTACTCATTTGGCTTGTTTTCCATGTTTTTATAGGTTTTTCCACCTTCTTCTGTCAAATATCAAAGGATAGTTGAGTGTACGTGAAACGGGAAAAAGAGATTATAAGTACAAAACAATGGCTGAAGGGAATTAAGGCTTCTGTTCCCATCCGCGCCTTCATCCACGCCGTAGATGAGGTCATGGGTAGGGACAGTGACGTGGCCAGAACAAATTGATCATTCTACCGGCATCCGCAGTGTCACCTGCTCCGCGGATGAGGGCGCGAGTGACAGTAGACCTGGACAACTATTCATCCGCAGCATAAGGGGAATTTCTGCAATAAAGAAGAGTGAAGAACAATACATGAGAATGAGTTTTTCATTGCTTTCTTTGATTCTTGTTGAACTTTCTCCCTTTATTATAGAGTAGATTTGTTTAAAGACTTAGAAAGGTTAAACCCTAACCTTTGTTTATGATGTTTTGATTTGCTGTTTTAATGGAAAAATCTCATCTTTAATTGGTTTACTTGTGAGTTTATTGATGAATTGGATTGGGTTTTTGTGCACAAATTCAATCTTAATAGTTGTATTGGTTGAGTAATTGAGGAATTAGTCAATCGATGTAGAACAACTCTCAAGTAAAAGAACTTGCATGAATTGCTAGAATTAAGTTCTCCTATGTGGATGTGAATCCATTTGTATGATGAAATCCATTAATTCTATTGCATCTTCTAGGGGTTTTGAGTTGGGAAGAGATTCCGATCAATTAACCTAGGGATAGAAGTTGTAAGCTTGAGAGAGACAACAACTTAATAACGGGATTTTAGGGTCAATTGAATTTGAGTAATCTATTGGGCACAAATTAAAGCTAATAATCGGGGTTAGGGGGATTCCAATTCTAAGTCTTGCGTTTAAACTACTGCATTCCCTTCTTTTTCAACTATCTGCGTTTGATTCATAAGCATTCTCGTTCATTTATTACTTAGACTAGTTTGTTATTGTTACAATCTATCATATCTGTGACAGCCCCACCTTACCCAGAGGCGCACCAAAGGGCTTAGCGGACTGCCTGCCTAACTCTCGCCAGGTCTCGATTCACACACTCACGCAAACGTCCGAGCGTACTTAACTTAAAATAAAGTAAACTAAAATAAAATATACTCATTTTATTTAACATAAGGTACAATTCACATCAAAAGTTTACACTTCATAACATAAATGATTTTTCACAAAGATAGTCTAACACAGTTTGGCTATTACAGTTAACGAAGACATCTAGCATACTCAAAATCAGTCGTTCCAGCTTTAATTTTTCAGGAAACCTGAGTAAGGAAAACAAATAAAACGGGATGAGCTATAATAGCCCAGTGAATGTCCAAGTCATGCAATCAAATCAAGAACTCATTATTTTAGTAAATAAAATAATCGAGCAATTAATTAATAAATCAAGATATGAACAATTTAATTTAACATGTAGTCAAAGGAGGATACAGGGCTCAACTACGGAAGCAAGCTTAACCGCAGAAAGAGCAAGTACTGATCATGTAGTCACGATATTTGGACCGAGATAATAGCTCAGGTCTTTATCAAATAACATATCAGTTTTATCAAGCACAAACCCTAACCGCCAATCACCTTATAACCTCCGTACAAGCTACCACATCCAGGGAGATATTCTCAACCCTGGAGGGCCAACAAGCAAACAGGTTCGATCCGGAGTTGGCCTCTTTGAGGATTCACAACTCGAAAGGGAAAGAACATCAAGCCCTAAAACACCCAACACCTTATGTCCTCCCACGTGCAGCCGGGTTGACCATCCGTGAAATAACGGTGAAGTTAGTCACGGTAGTCTCACGCACACACAAATAACACATTGGTCAATGAAAACAAGTAACACATTGCGGAATAGATGTGATAAAGTACACATCTTTCCTCAAGTAGCACAGGGATTCACATAGTAATTGCAAATTTTCGCATAATATTTATCAAATAAAATATCACATTTCATGCGACATGCACACATAAAGACACTCACCTTGAAAGCCTAAGAAAATATCTCGTAAAATGGTCGTGATGCGTTTTCGGACCCTGAAATTTAAAAGAAATAATAACATAAAAACTCAATTAAAATCCTAGTAAATTTAGTAAGAAAAATTCAAGAAAATACCCCACTTACTTCTAGGGTTTTGGTTTTAGGGTTTCTAGGGTTTAGGGTTTACTTATTCTAAGAAAGTCTAATCTATCACTAGATCATTTCTAAAATTCCTACACTTAAATTTCCCTCAATTGAACACATTCTAAGCTTAAAATTTCACTTATCCATTTTTCTTCTTTTAATTCTACCGAAATTTCGGCAGCATTTCCCCTTAAATCGGACTAACCAAAATTTTTAAACCTGCAAGAAAATTCAACAACCCAATCCATTCAACATGTACCACAACTTCTATGTTCACTTTAAACTCAAATTCAATCAAGATTTCACTCAAATTCAAAATTCCTACTCCAAGAATCATCACTCAACTCTGCACAGGGTTGGTTTTCAGCCAACTTCGTGCCATTTCTGGGGTCAATCCATTAAGAACTAAGGAATTATGATTACATGGTTTTAAAGTACGTTTATAGGGCTACAACTTTCGTGAAGATCATCAATCCAAATTCCAACTAGAACCGGTTCAAAATCATCCCTCAATTTGGCTCATCATCAAAACTGTTTTACGCAGAATCAAATTTTCAGCCAACTTTGCAAACTTTCTGCGATTAATATACAATGAATCACAGTGCAAGCCTTATACCGTTGGAAAGCCCTATCAATCTAGTTTCTAAAACAACAAGAATCACTCGAATCCAAGTTGTCTATACCAAGTTATGAAAGTTTTACTAAAACTGGTCCAGCATGACTGTTTTAAGTGTTCTTGAGTTCCAACTTAATTCTTCAACTAAACCACATATAAAACATAAATTTCCAAGGTTTAAAGGCCATATACTAGTCTATCTAATCACAAGAACACTTTATATAGCAAGTATATATCAAGTTCTAACTAATTTCTTCAAGTAGTATTAACAAGAAACTTGGTATTAAACTTGCATAAAAACTAATTAAAACATGAAATTAATAAGGTAAGTTCATGGTAAATACCTTAGATAGGCTTAGAACTTTGCTTAGAAAAGATAGTAGCCCACTTCCTATGGTTGATTTGTGTCAACTTGAGAGATGAAAGTCCAAGAAGTTGAGAGCAAAAATGAGGGAAGAAGAGAGAAAGATGATGGCCGGCCAAGGGGAGAGAAAAAGAGAGAGAAATAGGCTAGGAAAAATGAAAAAGAATTGAAGAAAAGGTGAGAAAATAATTGACCAATAATATCATAACAAGAGTAAAGTAAAAAGTGAGATTTTTTATGCAAAGTGTGGTAACTTGGTTGAATTTAATTGGTTAAAATTTTCAACTCTTATCACTTAATTTAAACAATAAAGAGACATAAATTATTAAAGCACAATTAGAGTAAATTAGGGAGAGAGAGAAACCGGCCCTAAGGGGAAAGAAAAAGAAAAGAATTTTCGGCCAAAAGAGAAAATGAAAAAGAAAGAGAAAAATTTCAGCTAAGGGAAAAGAAAATAAAGCAAGAAAATAAGTGAAATTTTTGAGTAAAATTGAGCTAAAATTCAAGTAGTAAAAGGCTAGAAAATAGTAGAATAAATTAAGCAAAATTTAAACTCTAATATAAATTAAATGGGCAAGTAAAATTATTCTAAATCTAGTACTTAAGTGTTCTTGCTTAAAATGAAAATCTTAACTAATTAACCTAATTAACTCAAGAAATCTTCCAACTAATAAATCTAGGATTAACACTTAACCCTAAATAAGAAAAAAATGTCTCTTATATGTGCATTTTCTAGGGTGTTACAATATCAACTAGACTAGATAATAAAGTGCAGGTAATTACTAGTACTTGCTAAGTCCCTATGGGTACGACACTCGGTATTCCTTATACGCTATACTACGGAATGATAGGTACACTTGCCTAGCGTATCCACAGTGTTGTAAAGAGGATATCATGCATCTTCTCCTTCTCTTTTGTTTTCTCTAGCCGATTTCTTTCTTGGTCTCTCCTTCGGTTCACTCTCTCTGCCGTTGTTTCAAACTCCCTCATTCTCTATTTCCCTCTTCTTTTCTCCCTTTCTTTCCCTACTTTTCTTCCTATGTTCTCTACCTTCACTCCATCTCTCGTCTATTCTCTCTTCTCTTTTCTCCCTTTCTTTCCCTACTTTTCTTCCGGCGGTTGAAATTTGTGATTGCTTGGTTTCTAGTTTGCACTGATGTCTGATGGGCTTAGGTGAGGTTGTTTTGTGGGGTTGCTTTTGTGAAATGGGTGGTGGTTTTAATTGCAGGTGGCAGGGGTAAGCAGTGTATTGCTGCTGACTGGATGTTGCTTGGGCAGGTCTGATGGCGGTGGTTCAGTTTGTGCTATGTGGTGGACAGGGCTGGTTGTGGAGCTAGTTGATTCTGGTTTTGAGTATGCTGTGACAGTGGTTTTGTGGATCTTGGGTTTGGTTTAGGGGTGGAAGGTGGAGGAAATTGATTATAGGTTTGATGGTGATGGTGAATCAGTGGTAAAAGTGGGGTGGATAATCAAGTGAAGGCTTGAGGGTTGAGATCTGAGAGGTGAGTCAAGTGGAATGGTAATGTTCTGGTGAGGCGAGCAACGGTGGATGAAGATGGTGGAGGGAGAGGGAGTGACGGTGGTGGAGTGAAGAAATTTCTGGAACTAGTTGTTGGTTGTCTGTTTGAGTGGTTGTGGAAATTGATGGTGGAGGGTGGTGGTGAAGGATGAACTGGTGGATTCCAGTAGTTGTAAGGTGGAAGTGGAGAGAATGGATGAAAAAGAAGAGAATAACTCAGATAGCAACCCAAACCCAACAATTAAAAGAAAACCCAAAAGGAAATTCCAAAAAAAAGAAAGGCACCCATAAAGAAAAGAAAACCCTAAAAAAAATTTCAGCAACAATAAGCAAAAGAACGCTAAAAAAATTTCAGCAAACAACAACAAATAATCTTGTAAATGAATTGTTAAGGTCTAAGCAAATACCTTGTGAAGTCTTGAGTGACTTGAATGATTAGGTTTTTCACTTTCTTGTTGAATCTTTTTGAAGTGTTCTTGGTGTTCTTATAATTTTGCCTATTTTGGTCTTACTAGGTGTAAAAGTAGTGTGTTAGTGTATGTGTGTTAGATCCTATTGTGTATTTTTTGGTGTGTTAATGTGTGCCTTTTAGTCTAAATGTGTGCATGTGTGGGGTGTTAGTGTTTGTGTAGGAATTAGTGTGTGAAATTAGGTGTGTTATGTGTGCAAGAATAGTAAATGTGTGTAGTATTTTCTAATTAAGTCTCCCTCTTTATTTTTTTTAATGGGGGTATTTATAGAGTTTAGTATTCTTGACCTCCAAAAATACCCAAAAATAACCAAAATGCCACTAACAATAAAATCTTAATTTTATTTTACAAATAGTTTTCACACAAAAGACTTAAAATTAAAAATTAGGAGAAATGTCCTGATTTTTTCTAAGAAACACCCAAAAAAGTGAAAAATTCAAAAAATGTAAATAATAAATTTTAATAAATCACAAAAAATTTTGGCCAGAATGCATTTGTGTGTAAAATGAACATTTTGCCCTTGAACTATCGGAATATACAGAAAAATAACAAGTGACCTCAAAAATTACTAAACTTTAAAAATAAGCTTAAAATCTCATAAAATGAATTCAGGACTCAAAAATTGATAAAAAATGCGTTCAAGGCGTGAAATGACTATTTTGCCCTTGTGCTAATGAAATAAAAATAGCTATCGGCCTCGAAAAATTATCAAAAATTAAAAATAAACTTAAAACCCTAGAAAATGAATTAGGGCTCAAAAATTGATGAAAAATGCATTAATAGTGTAAAATGACTATTTTGCCCCATAATGCAGTATTTTTTAAAAAAATAGCAATTATCCCCGAAAAAATCAGAAAAATTTAGAAACGCACTTAAAAACCTAAAAAATTAAATTTATGACCAAAAATGGGTGAAAATAGTGTTCATGGTGAAATGACCATTTTACTCCTGTGCTGGTGAAATATTAAAAAAAACCAGTTGAACTCACAAAATCACAAAATTTTAGAAACATGTATAAAAAATATAAAAATGTACATTTAAAACTCCGAAACTAATTTCCTAGATGGTGTGAGTTAGTGAGTTCTATCTTAGGTCCCTCTTTCCCTTTTCCTACCCAACGTTTCAAAAAAAAAAAAAAACTCTGAAACTAATGAAAAAAAATATTTACATGCTAGAAATTATTGGTTTGCCCCCCTAAGGTTGCTAATTTTGCCCCTCTTATTCAAAAAATAAAAATTTTGATCCCTAAAAGTAGAAAAAATGCCCCCAATGTTAGAAAGGCAAATGGTATGTCAAAATTTGTTGTTTACAACAACGCCATTGCGGTCAAAACCTTACGAGTTTTGAGTCACAAGTATAGGCACAGGCAAAACCCCCACGACTCAACTAGTAGTTGAGATTCTGGAATTTTTCAAAAAGCAATTTTAATAATTTTTTCAAAAGTCTTTTGAACCAAATCGTGTTAAAACCCTTTTAGCACATAAAAATAATTTAGAAACCATTAATACAACCTTAAGAACTCATTTTAATTATTTAAAACATTTTTAAATAATTAGGACCTTTTTCTTAAAAACCAAACTCTTAATTTTTCTAAAACAATTTGAGACAAATTTTATACCAAGAATAAATCATAAATATCTATGACAATTAAATAAACACAAAACATATAGATATAATCAAAGGAGACTTTAATACCACTATAAGGTAATAACATAGGATATGCAGCTAAAAAATTTAAATTTATTGCCTTAAACTATGGATCTCTTGGATATATTTATTTGATTACAAGGGGGTTTACACGAATATTATCTCAAGCACAAAAGATTTTTATGCTTCAAAAGGCTAGATCCTTCGATAATGAGGCAGGTCTGCCACAAAAGTCCTCAAAGTGTCGAGCCTCTAACAATATCTACACGAATACAACCTTGTGGAAACCTCGAAAGACTTGCTTGCTTTGACTTTTGAGTGCTAGCGCCCATGAATTATGTATAAAACACCAGAGAAGAAAACCTAACAATTAGGGAGAAAGAGAGAGAGAAGATAGGTGGTGGCACTTTGAGGGTGGTGGCACTAAGGGGGATGTCTCCAAGGGGAGTTGCGTCTCTTTGGGATTTTTCTCTCTCTAAATTTTTGTCTTGTGTTGCAGTAATAAATCAAGAGTCAAAACATGGATATATTTATAATAGTATTATTCTAGTCTCTAAGGAAATAAGAGTAATTGGAAACCAAATAGGTTTAGGAACTTTACCTTGAGCTAATCCTATTCCTTTAGGAAATCATATTCCATAAGGAAATTAAATAGCTCTCTTATACATTTTAGGAAACTAAATTCCAACCAAACTTAGAATATTTATAAATAAGTCCTTACGTTAATTTATCTCATAAATTAACCCCATAAGTATCTTATACTTATGTTAATTACAATTTAGCCCAAAGATTATGTTTTTTATGTATGTGACCTATTAGGTTCCATTGACATTGGTAATAAGTACAAATTATAACTCATTAATTAATCAATTAAGAGTTAGATAAGTTAAACACTTTAATTTATCATTAATTCACTAATTAATTACTTCATATTTATAGATCATGAATGTCGTCTAGCAATGCATCATGACCACCCGAGTAAATAAGAAAGTCATATGGTAGAACATACCCATCAATGACAATGTTACCATGTAATTAATATCCTTTCACCACACTAAATCCCAATTAGTGTAAAAGTGTAATGCACACTTTTAAATGACTAATTAATATTTTCTTGTTCCTTAAATATAACTCTCCATGAAGTATAACTTTAAAACTACTTTCAAGTTATACTATAACTTCTGCAGAAAGATTATTAAGTTAATATTTCTAACAAGTGGCCAAAGAGGACTCTCCTATTAAGGAGTGGTGAATCCTATATTGATTACTCACTATCCTTCCATGATTCATTCTATGCCCAATCTCGATCCTATGGGATACTATTTACGAGCATTGAGAAATAGAGTTAAAGAATAGCAATCTACACTCAAGAAGATACTATGGTAATCTCAAATCTAAGGATCACTTGCACCATTGTCATTTAAGAGTTCAACCATTGGCATTATAGTTTGAAACTCTTGGTGGATCAATCCAATGAACTTGTTATTAACAAGCATCCACGTACCACCTCAGGTATCATGCATACCATAGTCAATGAGATCAACTACTGCTTACCATAAGTAGAGACAAAGTATGTGCTAGTCTATCCATATTAATAATGTCCAATCTCATTAATACTATGACTAGGGATATTTAAGAATATAACTTTATATGTATTAAGAGTATCATAATTGTAACCCTTACAATCTCTAGTACATAGTCAATATTTTAAGGACTTTATCAAATAAACAAGTAATATGGAAAATAAGTTATAAATGATAAAGAAAAATGCCACATATATTAATATAACATAAATAAGTGTGAATACAAATGCCTAAATCAGCTTAGTTTTAGAGCATACACTAAAGGCACCTCCACTAGCTCTCAAATCTCTTAATTCAATCCAGCTAGGAATCTCGTCTTGGTAGTCTCACGATCCTCTACTATGTTAGTCCGAATCATCACCCCATCTCGATGTCTTTGTTGTATTCATCTAGGGTCCTATTCCCTTGAGACAGTGATTGTAGCCTCTAATGTAACTTCCAATAGTAGTGGCTACACACAAATCTCTTCTACATGATCATTTTCATCTACTCCCACATGCGGATAGGTCTCTCTCCACATCTCCTTCTAGTGGAAGTCAGTTGATCCCATCATACGTGCATAGTCAGTGGACTCCGCCGCTGCCAACTTAACATTTTTCTCTTCTGAGTAGTTGTGGCAGTCAAATACGTGCTCAACCTTACGCTCCCACTCGAAGTATAACCCAGGATCAATTCTACCTTAAAATGTAGGGATCTTCATTTTGATGCTTCAAAGGTTATTATCTTGATCATGTTCTCCCCTTCTTTGCCTCCTTTCAACCTCCTCTTTATCATTCGAATCCTCTAATTCAGCAATTGGTGACTTCCTTCGACTGCTCCTACGACTACTTCTTGACCTCAAATGCGAGTGACCATGCCATTCCATTTGCTCACACATAGCCTCAACCTCTTGCCTTATCCCTTATTGGATGCTAGCATTTAATATGTCAATCAGATCCTTAATATCAAAAGCTTTAGACTCTCCTTCGTTAGACATGTCAAACTCAATGAACTAACAAAGGAATTTGAGGGATGGTATTGACTCAACTAGGTAGGAATTCTAAGAATTTTACGAAGAGAACATGACCCTAACACAATCCAGATGATGATTTTTTACAAGAATTAATCAATAAATCACCAAAGTTCAACAGTCCACACAATTTCAAGACAAAAGACATAAGGTTTTTGAAGTTCTAGACGACATGAAGAGAAGACAGCAACAAGGACACAAGATTGCAGCAGAAAATTGCAAAAAAAGTTGCAGAAAAATGCAAGAAAAGTTTCAAGAAATTAACTAAGACATCAAAGATTGAAAAGAAATAAAGACCAAAAATCAATAGATAAAGAAAACACAATAGACAACACAAATAGAGACCCTAAACACAAACTACTCAAGAATAAGGGACAAACACAAAAGATTATTGCAGAAATTTAAGGCAAAAATAAGGAAAAGGGATATATACAATTTGTAGGAATTGAAATTTCAAGAGATTGATGAATGAAACCTAAAACCAAAAATCCAAAAGTTTTGATACCAATTGATATGACCGTGCACGAGATCCCATGTTAATCTCCTAACGAGAATCTTCACGAGTTCACGAACCACAGGAATAATCCAACCCAAGGATTGGCTTGTGCATCAAGTTGCAAATTAACCCAACTCTACCTAAGAACCAAAACTAATTTGATTGAAAAACTCAAACCTTAACCAAACCCCACTGATGAGAACTCCAGTTATAAGGAAGAATCACCAAATCACTCGATGAATCAAACAAGTTCTTCACAAGAACTCAAAGTAAAAGCCTCACCAATTTTATTAATCAAGCATAAAACATATGTAAAATATAATTAAAGTCTACCTTATATAGGCAAAATTACCATAAACAACTAATATGGAAAGTAGCTAGTCTATTACAAGTAAAAAACTAAGTTAAAGATTGATAAAATAGTATAATGCGTCAATTGTCTGACCATTCTAGTGCCACATTCCTGTGTGCAAGAACCAGCTGCAGCTATCATCAAAATGTTCAATCCTTGGTGAGACGGGGGTGGATTTAACTGAGCTACAGCCACGACTCGCCCCTATGCATTCGCGGCTCACCTCCACATAGCAAACGTGGCTTCTTCTACTTCCCAGCCGCAGGTGTGCTTCTCCTAACCATGGATGGCCTCTTCCTCTAACCTTTTTTGTCCATCTTTGAAGCCTCTAACCCTCCATTAGTGCTTGGTAATGGCCTCCACTTTGGCAATGTTTTAGAGACAATGTCAATACTGTCCTTAAGTTGATCTTTTGCCTTTGTGATGTGAACGCGAGATCTAGCTAAATACCCAAGCTTGGAGAATTGAAGAACCTAACGAGATGGCGAAGATGGAAGGCGCCACAACCAAGGTGGATACTCGATTGATAATCCGAAGTAGGAGGCGCCACAATTAAGGTGATTACTTAATTGATAAGCCAAGAACACTTAGAGCAAACCCTAAGGTATTCAAAGAGAACTTATAAGAAGCCAAAGGGAGAAAACCCTCAAAAGATGAAATTTCATTCAAAATAATATCAAAACTAATGAGTCTTACAAGAGAGTAGGTTATTTATAGCTAGAAAACAAGGCTTAAACGTCCAAAAGGCCCTTACTTAAAGTTTTAAGCTATTACAACTTAAAACCACGGAAATACAAAAACATAATAAAAATCCCGCCAATGTTCTGGAGGCAAACCGCGTGGCAAACCGTAGGAGGGATAATCCACGGTTGTTTTGAAGAAAGTTTCTGGATGCGAACCACGGCAGAAACCACGCGAGATGGTGTCAGCAGTTTATGCCGCAATTGCTTCTCAGGCTTGATCAAAGTCTCTGGATGCGTACCACGTGACAAACCATAGGACGGATCATCTGCGGTTCATGCCGCGGTTTCTCTCATTCCTTCAACACTTGTATTTTGACAACCTTGTTCCACTTGAATAAGCATGCAATCTTTTGCTTCATCTTTAGCCACTTCTTCAATGATCTTTGAGGCACCCACTTGTTCTTTGATCGCATGAATGAATACTTGAAGTGCAATTTGGAATTCCTTAGCCCAAGCTCTAGTTATTGGTCTACTATGCACTCTAGCTTTGTAGCTTTGATTGTCATGAGTGATCACCATGTCTTCATCACTCGGATTCGCATCATTCCCCTCCTCTTGAAAGGGATTTTTCCTCAAATCTAGCACATTGCTCCCCTCCTCTTAAAAAGGATTTGGCTTTAAATTCCCTACACCACAAAAGAGTAAATTAGTGACAATTAACGTAAACTCCAAGAAGCCATACTTACCTAGCAATTTTGACTTGTAAGCTTCAACCATGTGCATTCTGTGACAGCCCCACCTTACCCAGAGGCGTACTAAAGGGCTTAGCGGACTGCCTGCCTAGCTCTCCAGGACTCAAGTCAAGCACTCACTCAGAACATCCACGCATATTTAACCCAAAATAAAATACATTCATATAATGTAACTTAAAGGTACAAGTATCACTAAAAGTTTACATGCCAAAATATACATATTATTTACAATAATAGCCCAAACAGTTTGGCTATCCAAAATAAGTAAAATCTTCACTATATCCAAAACTTGCCGTTCCAGCTTTAATATTACAGGGAACCTGGGTAAAGGGAAACAAATAAAATGAATGAGCTATAATAGCCCAGTGAGTGCCCAAGTCATGCAACCATACTAGGAATTCATTATTTTATAGAACAAAATAATTGACAAGTTAAATAAGAAGGGTATGAACAATTTAATTAACAAGTATTCAATGGCGGATACAAGGCTCAACTACGGGAGCAAGCTCAACCGCAGGAGAAGCAAGTACTGAACATGTAACCACGACGTTGGGACCGGGATAATAGCTCAGGTCCTCGCCAAGGATCATATCAGTATTAACAAGCAAGTACCCTAACCACCATTCACCTTATAACCTCCATATAGGCAACCACATCTAGGGAGTAATCTCGACCTTGGAGGGCCAACAAGCAAGCAAGAAAGTTCAATCCGGAGTTGGCCTCTTTGAGGATTCTCAACTCAAGGGAAAGAACAACACGCCCTAAAACACCCAGCACCTTATATCCTCCCACACACGACCGGGTTGACTAACCGTGAAGTAACGGTGAAATTAGTCACGGAAGTCTCAAGCACAAATAACACGTTGGATCACGAAAGCACGTAACACATTGCGGAATAGATGTGATAAAGTACACATCTTTCCTCAAGTAACACATGTCATAAAATAACGATTACAAGCATAACATAATATTTCATGCATCATGCACACATAGAAACACTCACCTGGAATGCCTAGGAAAATATTTTGTAATAAGGTTGAGATTCACTTTCGGATCCTGAGATTCAAAAGAAATAATCTAATGAAAACCCGATTAAAGCCCTAAGTAGATTAGTAAGAAAATTCAAGAAATAACCCAATTATTTCTAGGGTTTCATTTCTAGGGTTTTTAGAGTTTAGGGTTTTACCCTAGGGTTTAGGGTTTTAGATTTAAGGTTTTGGTTTTAGGGTTTTCTTACTCTAGGAAAATTTAATTCATTAATAGATCATCTTATAAAAATTTCTGCACACCAAATTTCCATAATTTAGCATATTCTAGAATAAAATTTCACTTATCATTTTTTTCTTCTTTAATTCTACCGAAATTTCCACAGCATCTCCCCTTAAAATCGGACTACCCAAAATCTTTACCTGCAATAAATCAACCAACCAATCCAATTTTCAACAAGTTCTATAGCTTCCATATCTCACTCAAAGCCAATTTCACTCAAAATTCCAATCAAATTCAAGATTTCAATTCCAAGTTTCTTCAACAATTCAACATACAATACATGAAATTTCAAGGTTTAAATACTATCTACTAGTCCATCTAACCAAGAAAACACTTGATTAACAAACAAAACTTCATTTCAAAACTTAAATCTTCAAGTTTAATAACAAGTATCTAGTATTAAACTTACACAAAAGACTACTTAAAACTTGAAAATAATAGCATAAGTTCATAGTAGATACCTCAATTAAGCTTAGATCTTTGCTTAGGAAGAAAAGGAGCTCACTTTCTATGGTGAAGATTGTCCAAAATGGAGAGAAAGTTTCAAGAAAATGAAAACAGGAGAGAGTAGAAAGAGAGCAAGGGAGGGTCGGCCACAATGAAAGAAAAAGAGAAAGAAATAGGCCAAAAAAATAGAAAAGAAATAAAGAGAAAAGTGGGAAAAGGTGCAACCAATCATAGCAAGACAAGAATCTTCCTAGGTTTAGATTTTTTTGACATATTAGCTACTACTTGGTTAAATATGATTAGTGTAAATTTTTAATCACTTATCACCTAGTAATTAGCAAGCTTTATGGCACAATTTTTAAAGCAAAAAGAGAAAAGAATAGGGAGAGAGAGGGCCGGCCATGAGGAAGGGAAAAAGGCAAGAGAATAAGTGAAAATTTTGGGTCAATATTGAACTAAAGCTCAATTGGTCAAGGGACTAGAAAATGGTAGAATTAGTTAGTCAAAATTAAACACTATTATAAACTAATGGTCCAATGAAATTAATCCAAATTCACTACTTAGGTGTCCCACTTAATAATGAAAGAATCTTATTTACTTAACCTAATTAACTTAAGAAATCTTCCAACTAATAAATCAAGGATTAACACTAAACTCCAAATAAAAGAATTTCTCTTTTAAGTGCATTTTCAGTTTTCCCTTTTTCTTTTTCTTTTCTCTATTTTTTTTCTACTAATGTACATACATGAATTAAATAGTTTTGTATGAATTTCTAGGGTGTTACACATTCCATCCCATTCAAAATTTCTTTGAGAGGGGATCCTTCCTTCGAGTACACAAATCCAGCCCTTAAGATATTTGGGACTGTACAAGTTATCATCGATTAATTCAAACCCAAGTATATGATAATAATGTCATTATAGCCAATGGGATAGGGTAAAAGTGCATTAACCCATTGGACATTCAACGCATAGAAGACTTTTACATGCACATGATCCTTAAAGACTTTAGCCAAGTATAAGCAACAACTTGTCAAAATACTATCCATCAGAGAATTTAGACATTGGATCTCATGAGAACTCATAATATCACAAAATCTACTTATTCCACTAGCATGATACTCATAATGGGACTCTTCAGTGGAATGGAGAGTAAGACAATTGGACATGCAATCTAAAGAACTAGATGCAAACACTTTTTCAAAACAAGAAAAGATAAAGTAGCTATCACTACCATATGAAAAATCATCACAAAAGACATAGCTTAAAACATTGGACTCTTGAACACTCATGCTAACTTTGAGAAACTCAAGCAACTTAATGCCACTATCAAACTTATTCAAACTACTCCTAATGACAAAACATCTAGATATATGCAAACCATGACTAAGCCAATAAACTAATATGGAATCGATATTAGAAAAAAGTAAGCCATACCTCCAACCAAGTATACCATCAAGTTTAGCGATAGAATGGCCATACTCTATAAGGGTTCTATGCATAGCATGTCTACCCACCCATGTTTGCCAAATCTTCCAAAATAACTCGAAGAAACAAAGTTGAGAATTCTCCTTGACGGCTCCACTTTTCACCAATTCATGTCCTTGAGACTCCTTACGCCATTTAGGTAGCGCTTGGTACTCCACACCTTTTAAGGGAAATGGTTCATAAGGCAAGCCATTGTGAGAGAAAATATCAATTCTCTGCATGAAAAAGATAACAATACTAGAAAAGCAAAGTTTAAGAGAGTTAGCAGAACACAAGACTTCTTTGTAAGAAGGAACAAATAAAGGATGGTAAGTATAAAGTCCTTCCTCCAAATCTTTGGCTTTTGTACACACTAGTTTTCTCTCTTGTTCTACCTCTAAGGCCAAATTATCTATTGTAACACCCTAGAAAATGCACATATAAGAAGCATTTTTTTTATTTAGGGTTAAGCGCTAATCTTAGAATTATTAGTTGGGAGATTTCTTGAGTTAATTAAGTTAATTAGTTAAGATTTTCATTCTAAGCAAGAACACTTAAGTACTAAAGTTAGAATAATTTTTCTTGACCATTTAACTTATAGTAGTGTTTAAATTTTTACTAGTTCATTTCACTATTTTCTAGTCTTTTGACTACTTGAAATTTTGCTCAATCTTATTCAAAAGTTTCACTTATTTTCTTACCTTATTTTCTTTTTTCCCTTGGCCGAAATTTTTCTCTCTCTTTTCTTTCTTTCTTGGCCGAAATTCTCTCTCTTTTCTTTTCTTTTCTTTAGGCCGAAATTCTTCTTTTCTTTATTTCTTCATGTGGCCGGTTCTCTCTCCCTAATTTACCCTATTTGTGTTTTAATAATTTATGTTTCTTTATTGTTTATATTAAATGACAAGAGTTGATAATTTTAACCAATTAAATTAAACCAAGTTGCTAAACTTGCATTAAATGCTCTCTTTTTACTTTATTCTTGTAATGATTTTATTGGCTAATTATTTTCTCACCTTTTCTTCAATTCTTTTTCATTTTTCCTAGACTATTTCTTTCTCTTTTTCTTCTCACCTTGGCCGGCCATGCTTTCTCTTCTTCTTCCCTCATTTTTGCTCTCAACTTCTTGAACTTTCATCTCTCAAGTTGACACAAATCAACCATAGGAAGTGGACTTCTATCTTTTCTAATCAAAGTTCTAAGCATATCTAAGGTATTTACCATGAACTTACCTTATTAATTTCATGTTTTAATTAGCTTTTATGCAAGTTTAATACCAATTTTCTTGTTAATACTACTTGAAGAAATTAGTTAGAACTTGATATATATTTGTTAGATAAAGTGTTCTTATGGTTAAATAGACTAGTATGTGGCCTTGGAACCTTGAAATTTCATGAAGAACATGTTGTTTGGGTGAAAGTTCTTGGAGCTTAATCCTTGAGATTTAGTGAGATTTTGATTGAATTTGAGTTTGGATTGAACTAAGAAGTTGTAGAACTTGTTGAATTATGGGTTTGATGATTGAAATCTTGATGAAAAACAAGATTGGAAAGGCCGAAATTTAGGGGAAATAATGCCCAATTTTTGTTAGAAAACCCTAGAAAAAAACCCTAGAAAACCCTAGAATAAACCCTAAACCCTAAACCCTAGAAAAAAAAACTAGAATTTAATGGGGTATTTCTTGAATTTTCTTACTAGGTTAATTAGGGTATAAATTGGGTTTTTCATTAGATTATTTCTTTCAATTTGCAGGACCCGATAGTGAGACCCGACCTTTCTACGAGATATTTTCTTAGGCACCAGGTGAGTGTCTTTATGTGTGCATGATGCATGGAATGTGATAATTTTATTTGGTGACTATTATGCTTAACTTGCAATTATTATGTGAGTACCTGTGTTATTTGAGGAAAGATGTGTACTTTATCGCATCTATTCCACAATGTGTTACACGCTTTTATTATTTAAAATGTTATTTGTGTGTGTGAGACTACCGTGACTAACGTCACTGTTATTTCACAGTTAGTCAACCGGGCTGCAAGTGGGAGGACATAAGGTGCTGGGTGTTTTAGGGTGTGATGTTCTTTCCTTTTGAGTTGTGAATCCTCAAAGAGGCCAACTCCGGAATGAACTTTCTTGATTGTGTGTTGGCCCTCCAGGGTTGAGATTTTTTCTCCCCCGGATGTGGTAGCTTGTACGGAGGTTATAAGGTGATTGGCGGTTAGGGCTTGTGATTGATAAAACTGATATGTTCCTTGATAAAGACCTGAGCTATTATCTCGGTCCAAATATCGTGGCTACATGATCAGTACCTGCTCCTCTACGGTTAAGCTTGCTTCCGTAGTTGAGCCCTGTATCCGCCAGTGACTACATGTAAATTAAAGTGCTCATATATTGTTTATTTAATTTATTGATTATTTTAATGACCCGAAATCATGAGTGCTTGGTATGATTGCATGAATTGGACATTCACTGGGCTATTATAGCTCATTCCATTTTATTTGTTTTCCTCTTACTCAGGGTACCTGAAAAATTGAGCGAGACCAACTGGTTTTTTGGGTTATTATAAGTGTTTTAGTTGTTGTAATAGTCGCACTGTGTTAGGCTATTATTGTGAAAAATTATGTAAATGATGACTTGTAACTTTTTTGCTATGACTTGTATCTTTAAGTTAAATAATAAGAGTTTGTTTTATTTTATTCCATTTCACTTCATGTTATTTTATTTTAAGTTAAGTACGTTTGGATTTTCACGTGAGTGCGTGCATCGAGCCCTGGCGAGAGCTAGGCAGGCAGTCCGCTAAGCCCTTTGGTGCGCCTCTGGGCAAGGTGGGGCTGCTACATCTATTGCCTTTTTCCTCTCATTTTCCTCGGCCTTTGTGTCCCTCACCTCCTGCTCTCTTCTTTTTCTCTCATTCTCTTGTTCTTTCTCTTTCTTCTCTTGCACACTCTCATTCTTTTGTCCACTCTTTTCTTTTGCTTGTGAGCTCATTTTCCTCACTTGATCTTCATATGCCTCACGAGGTGTTAATGGTGCTAACACAATCTTGTGATTACTCCACATGAAGAAGTATCTATCCTTGTGCTCATCATATATGGCCTTCCTTTTACACTACCATGGACAGCCCAAAACTATATGATAAGTTTCCATTGGCACCACATCACAAAGAACCTTGTCATGATATTTGCCTATGGAAAACTCCACTTCCACTTGATTGGTAACCCTCTAATCCTTATTATCAAGGAATAATGGCAATTTGTAGGGCCGTGGATTCCTCAAGGTGGGCAATCCTAACTTCTCAACAAGTAAAGTACTAGCCACATTAATGTAACTTCTTTTGTCAATGATTACACCACATACCTTGCTATTAACATGGCATCTAGTTTGGAAGACGTTTTTCCATTGCACTCCATCTCCTTCCTCCTTAGGATGCATGCCAAGAGCTCGCTTAAGAACCTTCAACTCATTATGTGCGGGTTGTTCTACCACATCTTCTTCGCTAACTTGTGAGGATTGAATCTCTACATCACTTGATAAAACACTCTTCACTTCCTCATTGCCCATCTCAACTTCACTACTACTCTCCAATGGTTCCCCTTCACTTGATAAGATGCTCTCCACGTCACCATTGACTTTTATGACCATTGTCTTTTTGTTTGGACATTGAGAGGCAATGTGTCCAAATCCCAAGTACTAGAAACACTTGAGGTGGCGACTCATTGATGGGGTCGCTGTAGACACCAAATTTTGACACACTATTTATTTTCAAACATTGGGGGGGAATGTTTGCATTTTTTGGACCAAATTTTATTTTTCAATAATTTAGGGGGCAAAATAGTAATTTTATCTATAAATATTTTTCTATCAGTTTTTGGGGGCTTTAAAATTTATATTTTTACTTTTTTGCGAATTTGTTAATTTTTTATGATTTTTTGGATTTAATTGGTATTCTTTTTATATTTTACGATGCACAAGGGCAAAATAGTAATTTCGCCTCACGAACACCATTTTAGCTCATTTCAGGTTCCAAATTTATTTTTCTAATTCTTTAAGCATGTTTCTAAATTTTCTTGATTTTTTCGGAGACAATTGCTATTTTTTTGTAAATACTGCATTCAAGAGCAAAATCGTCATTTTACGGTTTAAATTCATTTTTTGTCAATTTTGAGTCATAAATGCATTTTCTAGTGTTTTAAGCTTAATTTTAATTTTTGGTAATTTTTTGAGGCTAATAGCTGTTTTTCTGTGAATTTTCATTGTTCAATGGAAAAATTATCATTTTACAGTTTAAATTCATTTTTTATCAATTTTGAGTCATAAATGCATTTTCTAGTGTTTTAAGCTTATTTTTAATTTTTGGTAATTTTTTTAGGCTAATAGTTATTTTTCTGTGAATTTTCATTGTCCAAGGGCAAAATCATCATTTTACAGTTTAAATTCATTTTTTGTCAATTTTGAGTCATAAATGCGTTTTCTAGTGTTTTAAGCTTATTTTTAAATTTTTGGTAATTTTTTTATACTAATAGCTATTTTTTGTGAATTTTCATTGTCCAAGGGCAAAATCGTCATTTTACAATTTAAATTCATTTTTTGTCAAATTTTGAATCATAATGGCATTTTCTAGTGTTTTAAGCTTACTTTTAATTTTTTGTAATTTTTTTAGGCTAATACCCATTTTTTGTGTATTTTCGTTGTCCAGGGGCAAAATCGTCATTTCACACTCCGAGAGCTTTTTTTTCAGCTTTAAGCTCTAGCTTTTATTTTTGAAATCTAATTTGAATTCTTTTTGAAAATTTTAGAGATTGTTGTCATTTCCTTGTATTAATTTTTAATTTTGGGGTTAAAAAAATTTTTTTTTTAAATTAGTATTTTTATTACCGGTGGCGTTTCCGTTATTTTATAGCATTCTTGGTCAACAAGACAAGTGGCCTATAAATACCCTTTAATCAGCAAAAAGAAAAAAAATGAAAAACCCTAAAAAACACATTCAATCTTACCCAAAAGGATCAAACACACACTAAATTCACCAAAAAACACACTAAATACCCTTTAATCAGCAAAAAGAAAAAAAAATCAGAAACCCTAAAAAACACATTCAATCTTACCCAAAAGGATCAAACACACACTAAATACACCAAAAAATATACAATTGTCATCCCTTTCAATTTCTTGTTACCGTTCAGCATTTCTTCAAGAAGTCAATCACTGTTCATCAACAAATCAATCTTACGCTCAAAAGGTAATATTTTAACTCTTTTCCCTTTGTTTTAATCCATTTTTATTTTTTTCTTTTTCATGCAATCTGATTATGTTTATAATTGTTTGGAATTTTAGTTGCTTCTTTTTTCCAATTTCTCTTCAGTTTTGTTCTTGGTTTTATGTTCCTGTGTCATGATTCCTGGTTTTGTGTTCTTATGTTACATTTCTTTTTCCTTCTCTTCTATTTTTCTGGGTTTTCTTTTTTCTTTGGCTTCTGGTTTTTGCTTTTGTTTTGGGTCTAATTGTTCTAGGTTTCTTTTTTCCTGGACCACCACCTCCCTCAACCTTTCTCCACCACCTTCAACCATCATCAGTCAAACCGCCACCCACAAACCGCCAGTGAACCCAAGCCCCTTACACGGTTCCACCACTACAGTTCACTGCCTCAATCAAAAATCAATCCCCATCAATCCCTCCAAATTCACCCAGACTAACAACACAATCCTACTATCGTCTGTCTTCTTCAACCCTTCATCAAGCAAACTAAAGCCCACAAACCATCCCCAATCTCAAATTCCACTGCCAAGCCATCATCATCAGTAAAAATCATCCCAAAAAAAACAACCCAACTCTAGAAACCCCACTGCCTAAACACTACAACTAACCCAAATCAGTTCCTCCCTCTCCCTTGTCTTCCATTATCACCAAGCCAGCAATACAGCCAATCAACCCAGCCTCCCTCTTCTCATCTCCATCCCAAATCAAAAAAATTCGCACAATCCCACCACACGCAGATTTACACACATTCCATCCAAATTCACAACAACACACATACACACAGCCAGTAAAAACACACACACAGAGTCGCACAAATCACAAACTGAACGCACTCACACACGGCTCATCCATTCAACCACACAATAAACACAACCGGTCATACAAGCAAGTTTACAACCATCATTCTTGCAATACAATCACACAACACATGCCCATTCCACACTAATACGCACACACCACACACTGATCTCACAGACATACAGAGCATCCAAAACACACACTGCACACACCAATTTACACACACAATACACACAGATTCCACCAGAAATAGCCCAATTGCCACCACCTGCCCAAATTTCACCGCCAATTGACAACCTGCAAGAAAAACAATAAGCCATAACCACCCTGTGCCACCACCATTCACAAACAGCCCCAATCAAACTCAATAAATTTCACTAAGTCCACCTCCAAATTCACCCCGACACACCATAGAAACAGAGAGAGGGGATGATTTTTGGAAAGAAAACCAAGAGACAGAGGGAGTAATCTGGGGCAAAGAGAGAGCAGGCGAGATGAGAGAAAAGCACAAGGAGAAATCAGAGGGCTAGAGAAAGAGAGAGAGAGGGAGAGAGAAAGAGGAAAGACGCATACAGGAAGGAAGAAGAAAGTGAGAGAGGGCTGAAACATAGAGAGAATCGAGTAGAAGAGAAGAAAGTGAGAGAGAGAGAGAAGAAGCCGGAGAGAGAACAGCAAGGGTGGAGCTAGAGAAGAGAAATAGAGAGAAAGCACAGAGAGAACGAGAGAGAGAGAGAGAGAGAACAGGGAAATCGGATGAGTAAGAAAAAGAAAGAGAAAGAAAACAAAGAGAATAAAGGGGGAGGAGAGAAAAGAGAAGAAAAAATGAAGAAAAATAAATCGATTGGGAAATTGGGTGGTATTTTGGTGGATTTTTTTTTTTTGTGTGATTTATGGAATTTATTTTCTTAAGTGGTTTTTATGCGTATTTATGCTTTAGTCCCTAGACTTATCTTTTATTATCACCAACATGCCCTTGGAAACTTTTTGTTTTTTGCATTTAAGTATTTGCTTATTTATGGGTTGGCTCCTCAAGTTTTGATTTCTTTCAATTAAGTCTTTATTAATTGCAATTAAGCCCCATTAGTTGCTAGAATTTATATTTTTGTGCCACACTTGTTAAAATTTATGGTTTTGTCCACCCAATTTACTTTAATTTTGCATCTCTACCCCATTAGACTTATTTGTTTTTATTTTATCCCTCAAGTCTTATAGAATTTTATTCTTAGTTCCCTTAGTTGTTAGAATTTACTATTTGCCCCCCCAATTTGCGTTAATTTATATTTTTGCCCCTAGACTTGTGTAGATTTTTAATTTTGTCCCAATTAGGTTTAAATTTACTATTTGGCCCCAAGTTTACTCTACTTTTATTTTTCCCCTCTAACTTGCTATAATTTACATTCTTCTAATGTGTTAGTATTTCGTATTTTACTCTTTATTTTATTAAATAGTTGTCCCTTTAACTTGTGCGTTCGTTTTTAAGCTTTGGTACCTGGTCTCCAAAGAGGTATCCTGACTTCTTGTTATTTTCCTCTTTATGTGCTCCAATATGCTCCAATGTGATTTTATGCATTATTTTTATTGTATTTATTTATTTCTTATTTTATATACTTGTTGCGTATTTACGTATTTAATTTATTTAATTTTAATTTTTATTATTTTGAAAAAATATAATATTTTGTATTTTAGCTAGTCAATGTAATAGTTAGATTATTTTTCTCATATTTTAGCAAAATTGTGTAATTAGATAGAAAGTGTAATAGATAGGGTATTTTTAATTTTTTCCCTTTTAAATTGTAAATTAAGCCCCCGATGTAATAGTTAGGGTTTATTTGCTTCTTGCATGCTTACGTGCTTATTTGCTTTACCGCTTTCATTAGGATTTTGCATCTAGATATTATGCTTATGTGTTATGTGCTCCTACTTGACTTTATATGTCTTTATATGTTTAATTTGCTTTTAATTCACGCTTTAATATTTAATTCGTGATTTATGGTATTCCGTCACCACACTAGTCCAACGCTAGTTGTGGCTTCATTCTTTTCCCGCTAGTCCAACGCTAGTGGGATTTTTTTTAGAACGGACTAGCCCAACGCTAGACCCTTAGGACATTTTAGTGTTAGGTGCATTCGTGTGCATTTCACATCTCATTTCACACACTTTTAGTTTTCTTTCCATTTGGCATGATTTTATTATTACTATTATTATTATTATTGTTATTATTATTATTTTGACACATTTTTAAAATGCATGATATCTAGGTTGCATTTCACTTAGAAATTAGGACATTTGTGTGTTTTGACTAGAAATAGTCGTCTACTCACGTGGGAAGCGGTGGCGTACATGCCTGTTCTCCCCCTCTGTGAGTAGGAATATTCAGTCACTAAGTTATTAGTCCCCCGTACCCGTCATGCTGCATATCCATTTCTTTCTTCACTTAATATATATTACTATTATTTTCTTTTCTTTTTGTATCACATTTTGCATAAAAACTCGTGACTCCCTCGAAGTCTCGACTCGAGTTTCGCAATTAATGCGATAATCTTGACCTAAGCCTCGACGGAACAATTCCGACCCTCTCAGTATTCCACATTTAGATTTAGGACTTGCATTCATAGTAAATACATTCCGAACGCGATAGAACTTAGAGTTAATTTAGGAAAATTTGATTAAACCTCATAACTAGCCTCTGGCTAGGTAGAAAGGGTGCCTTAGGCGCAAGCCTTTTGCTTCTCTTTCTTCAAATGTGATTCCCGAACCTTTTTCTCTCATTTTTCGTAAGACCAAAGTCGGAAAAGGGTTTTAAATGATTTTTCTAAAATTTTTACTTTTGTTTTGTTAAACGATTTTTTTTGGGTGACTTGGTACACCCTAACTCAGTACCAAGTGGCGACTTCATTTTTCAAAATAAAACCCTTTGTTTTTTCAATTAGTTGGTCAAAACTGTCGCATTTTTTAGTCCCGGCCTTATTTTCTTTTAAACTACCATTTTCTACTAAATAACACTTTTTTTCCTCACACACGCACGGGTTTTCAAAACTCTATTTTTTCAAAAAGGGACTCGGACCGGATCGTCTTTTTGGGACGCGACAATCAACGACCCCACTAGTACCCCTTTGCTTACGATTTTTTTAGAACGCGACAGTCACATGTTGATCCTTCTTTTGAGACTCCAATTTTACCCTTAGCCTTTGAGGACTTTTTAGGCCTTTGATTAGCACGCTTTTTCTTCCAATCAAAAGCTTGATTGTTCCTCCATTTGATAGGACTTGAAGAGTTTGAATTTTCTCGTTTGCCTCTCCAACTTTGAACTCGATCATTCCTCAAATTGGTTGAACTTGATGAAGTTGCACTAGCTCGATCATCTCTCCATTCATGAACTCGTTCTTTTCTCCAATTTGTGGAATTTGAGGAATTGGGACTAGCCTTTGGATTCCTCCAATCATAGATTTGATTACTCCTCCACTTTATTGGACTTGAGAAATTTGAACTATCACTAGATGTCCCCTCCTTGGGTTCCGTCTCTATCAAATCTCTACTTTCCATCTCCTTGAGGTAACAGATTGGCACATGATGCTTCCTCATAGTAGACTTTAATGCTTACCAAGTGCAAATAGGTGGCTCCCCATATACTCTCACATCTCAAGTCAATTGAGCCCACCAATACTTGGCATAGTTAATAAATCCACTAACGGCTAGTTTTACTTTTTGCTCCTCGGAGTATGAATGGCAATCAAAGATCTTCTCAATTTTCCTCTCCTATCCAAGGTATGCCTCGGGATCTGCCTTGAAGATAGGAATTCTCATCATGGTCTCTTTGATGGCATCGTCTCTTCACCCCTTATCAAGCTTCCCTTGCCTTGATCTCCTTTCAAATGGTGATGGCTCCTTCGTCTCCTTTTTCCTATACATGTTTTCCATAAGAAATGTACCTGCAAGAAAACATTAGTAATAAAATTTTTTATTCTCACCCACTCTCCCTTACCACGATGAACTCTCACTCTCGTGTATCACTCAACTCACTCTAATGCACTCACCACTCCTCAATGGCCTTTGATTGCTTCCCTTGAAGAAATTAGGAATTTCATCCAAAAGTATTCAATAACTTAGCAAGTGAGAATCACCCAAGTGTGGCAAGAAATTGGAATAGGATACAAAGAAGCTAGACTCAATTTGGAAGTTCAAACAGAAGCAAAAGAATAGAAAAAGTACAAGCTGGAATTTTATCAAACACAAAGAGAGCATTAAGAAAACACAAGAATTTGACTCAAGAAAGGATTAAATAAGACCCTAACCCCCAATATGATGATATTTGAATGAATTTTGCTAGGACAAAGGATTATAATCCACTTTCTTCCTCCTCAAGAATCAACAACCAATGATTTTCCTTTTACTTTTCCACTTCAATGTTTCTTCTTCTTCTTCTTCTTCTTCTTCTTCTTTTGTTTTTTTCACAGCAGAAATCAACACAAAGACCAACCAAACACAAACAAAACTAGACCAAATTCACTCAGATGAACAGTAACTGAATGAACAGTACTTCGGTATGAACAGTGCCAATGAATAATAAGCTACAGTAATGGGGAACAGTGATGATCTTTTTTTTTTTTAACCTTCACTTTTCTTTGAAACTTTCTTTTCTGCACTTTTTTTTTTTTACTTTTATTCAACCATTTCTTTCATCCCAAACAACCAATAATAAAAAACCCACAAGAAGATAGGACCTTTTAAATCCAAATAGCAAGATATTGCAAGATTAATGAAACCAATTAAAAGACACTTGTTTTAGGTCCTTTTGATATCCAAGAACCAAAATATATCACAAAGGTTGGAACTTTAGGTCAAATGGTTGAAGCTTTAAGATGAAAACCTAAACTAGTCAAAAATTAGGGTTTTGAAGACCCGCGAAGAAAACTCAATAAAACCCACCAAAGATGGACTAAGGCTGCAACTTTTTGATGTTTTGGACTCGAAGAAACAATACCCAACACAAAAGAAAGGGTAATACTCAATCTTTTTGGATTTGTGGACTAAAGAAAACAAAAGACAACAAGAATAAGATGAAAAACCTAGCAGGAATTTTCTAAGGTTCAAAGAAATATGAAAACAATAAGAAATAAAATGATATAACTTGGGTAAAGGCACTAGCTCTGATACCAATTGATGCGAACGCGAGATCTAGCCAAATACCCAAGTTTGGAGAATTGAGGAACCCAACGAGATGGCGAAGGTGGAAGGTGCCACAACCAAGGTGGATACTCGATTGATAAGCAGATGTAGGAGGCACCACAATTAAGGTGATTACTTAACTGATAAGCCAAGAACACTTAGAGCAAACCCTAAGGTATTCAAAGAGAGCTTACAAGAAGCCAAAGGGAGAAAACCCTCAAAAGATGAAATTTCATTCAAAATAATATCAAAACTAATGATTCTTACAAGAGAGTAGGTTATTTATAGCGAGAAAACACGGCTTAAATGTTTAAAAGACCCTTACTTAAATTTTTAAGCTATTACAACTTAAAACCACAGAAATACAAAAAAAATAGTAAAAATCTCACCAATGTTCTGGAGGCAAACTGTGGGAGGGATAGCCTGCGGTTGTTTTGAAGAAAGTTTCTGGACACGAACCACGGGAGAAACCACGCGAGATGGTGTCCGCGGTTTATGCCACGATTGCTTCTCAAGCTTGATCAAAGTCTCTGGATGCGAACCATGCAACGGATCATTCGCGGTTCATGCTGCGGTTTCTCTCATTCCTTCAACACTTGTATTTTGACAACCTTGTTCCACTTGAATGAGCATGCAATCTTTTTCTTCGTCTTTAGCCACTTCTTCAGTAGTCTTTGAGGCACCCACTTGTTCTTTGATAGCATGAATGAATACTTGACGTGCAATTTGGAATTCCTTAGCCCAAGCTCTAGTTATTAGTCTACTAGGCACCCTAGCTTTGTAGCTTTGATTGTCATGAGTGATCATCTTGTCCTCATCACTCGAATTCTGATAAGTGCTAAAGTGAACTAGTTTTTTTAGGTTAGGTTTTTAGGGTTTTCCATGAGTTTTTCTCTATTTCTTAGCTATTTCTTCTCTTTTATGATTTTAATGCCAAATTGTGTAAATGTATGATTTAAAAGTGTTTTTACACCATTTTGTAGGGTTTTGATAGCTTCAACTCGATTTCAATTGATTGGAGTGCAATGAAGAAATAGGCGAAGAAGAATTGGAATGGAAACAGTTTGGCAGCTTGGACATATTTCAGTGTTTTGGTCATATCTAGAGCTAGAGACATTGGATTGGGATGAATCTTGAAGTATTTTGAAGCTAAGACAATTTTCTACAATTCATACGAAGACATCAAAGTCCAGTTCTCACGTTTCAATGGTCAAAATCCCAAGTTACTGAAGCACATTTGCACTGCAAGGCTGTTCCGACCAGTTCTTAGTATTTTGAGTATATCTCTGGCTACAGAGCTCTAAATGACATGATTTTTGATGTTTTGGAAAGCTATCTCAAGGGGCTACAACTTTTGTGTTTTAAGGAAAAGCTAATTCGGCTGCCTTTGAGGCCAAATCTGACGTAGACAAACCGCGTGACAACCCGCGCGCGATTTGTGCTGCGGTTTCCATTCAGAAATTAAGTGAACAAACCGCGCGACAACCCGCGCGCGGTTTATGCCGCGGTTTCTTCACAGAATCTGCAGCGTATTTAGCAGCTAAACTGGCCATTTGACGAGGGGGAGAACCCTAACTCGGGAGAAAACACACACACGCCGCAGACACCTCAAAAACACACATTTGGCACATCTAGAGTGATGTAGGGAGGAGAAAGCAAGAGTAGAGGGACAACTCAAGGGCTTCAATGGTGAAAGCAAGAAGATTTTATCAAGATGCAAGGGAGGATTCAAGGGGGCTGCATGAGAATGAGCTTTCTCTTTCTTTCTTGTCTTTTGTTAATTTTATTCTTGTAATTATGAATTGAGTTTATGATTTAGATGGGATGAACCCTAAATTCTTATGTCTATAATTTTATTCTTGGCTTAATGAAAGACCCACTTTGTTCTTAGATTTATTCATGAGTTTATTTGTGTTTTGGATTGGGATTTGCATGCATCCTTCAATTCAAGTATTGATTTTGTATGGGTATATCGAGAGATTGCACATATGATTAGATCACTTTATGAATAGAGAGAACTTGAATGAATTGCTAGAGATAGGATTACATGAGTTCTTCCTAAGTTGAGTTTTAGGATTAAAGCTCAACCACAAATAGAGTCCATTGATTAGAAATTGCATCTTTTAGGGGTTTTAATTGAGAAGAGATTCCAATTAATCAACCGAGAAGGTAGGAATTGTTTCACTTGAGAAAGGATATAATTCACATTAGGGATTCTAGGGTCTAAGCAATTGGGTTAATCATTAATCAAGTTAGAGTCTTGGCATGTTGGTTTAGGGGAATTCTTCATCTAAATTCACCTCTACTTTTGTCCATTCTCTCTACTAAATTCTATATTGTCATTTAGTTAGATAATTAGTTTTAGCTAATTTGTATTTTCATTTAATTCGTCATTCACTTTGTGAGGTTAGATAATAGAAAGAAGTTAGTACTAGTACTCACATAGTCCCTGAGGGATCGACACTCGGTACTCCTGTACACTATACTACTAGGAACGATAGGTGCACTTGCCTAAAGTATCCATAGTATAGCGAAACGGATATCAAATTCGCATCACTTTGAGTTCATATCAACAGTGTTGCTAGAAAGAAACACAGTGATTTGAATTAGGAGAGAACTTCAAGGATTGAGCATGCTTCTAATGGTGACTTTGTGCATGAGTACCTTAAACATGACTTACTGTTGGAATGTATGCCCTAAAAAAATTATTATGTTTAATACATTCCTTATTATGTTTTGTATTTTAATAACTTCTATTTTATCTAGTAAATACGAGATTTAACTGATAAAGTCCTTAGAATATTTACTAATGTGATGGTAGTCACAAGGTTCGATGACTATGAGATATCAATCACATTTATAATAATATTCTTAAAAGTTTCCTAGTCATAGTATTAATGAGATAGGACATCATTAGTATGGAAAGGCTAGTACACAGTTAATCTCTACTTAACGTAAGTAGTGGTTGTTCTCATCAACCATGGTATAGAGATACCTACGCAAATGTGTAGATGATTTGTAATGAACAAATTCATTGGAGTGATCTGCTTAGAGATCCCATTAGGATATCTATCTAAGTGCCAGTGGTTGTATCTCTCATGGAAAATTATGTAAATGATCCTATAACTTAAGATTACCATGGTATCTTGAGTGTGAATCACTACATTTTGACTCTATTGCTTGTTACTTACCGAGAGTGACTTAAAGAATAGAGATTGGGTATAGTGTGAAGCATAGAAAGATAATGAGTAATCAAGATAGGATTCACCACTCCGATAGTAGGAGTTGATATCCGTATGGCCACTAGTGGGAAGTTAACCGTAAAAGTCGACTGTGTTAGATTAATTGAAGAATGTCTTCAAGTTAACCTAATCTAGGGTTAACTCCGGAAACTAGTAAATTTAATTAGTCATTAGGGAATCGGCACTCATTCCTTATTCCTTGACTAGTTGGATATCAATGGTGAAAGGATAATAATTACATAGTAATTTTTCATGGAAAGGTTAAGTCAAAATCACTTGACTAATTTCGAATACTTGGGTGGTCATGATGTGTTGTTAAACACCACTCATGATCTATAATTATAAATTAATTAATTATTATATTTAATGATAAAATAAAGTTATTTATTTTATTAAATTCTTTTTGAAATTATAAGTCATAATTATTACCAATGTTTTTGGAACCTATTGGATCACACGCATTAGATATTTAATTCTGGATTAAAACTGTGTGTATCCAAGTAAAGACTTGGAAATAAAGTATTTGATACTTTCGGGGTTTAATTGCAAAGAAAAATAAATTTCGGGACTATCTGATACTTTCAGGGTTTAATTGCAAAGAAAAATAAATTACAGGATCATCTGAGCAGATAGAAGAAAATGTTATCTCCTATCTGTCAGATAACTAGATAGAATTGTTACGATATGTTTTTGTGTTTGATTTTGAATCAAATGATCAGAACCTATCTCTCTATCTTTCTCTCTCTATCCTATCTCTGTTTTATATATACAACTAACTCCTACATCTAGGGGCATCGATTAGTCCTAAGATACAAAGAAAAAGTGTGTCAATGTTCGACATACAAAGAGAGAAAACAAACAAAGAAAATGTTGACCCCAAAAATAATGCAACCAATGAACAATAAACAATATTAAAGATAATCAAATGTAAAGCTCAAAACAATAACAAGAATAAAACTAAAGTAAAGAAAAGATCACACCGGAATTTTTATAGTGGTTCGGCACCAAACTCGGTACCTACATCCACTCCCAAGCTCTTCCACTTGGAGTTTGAATCTACTAAATACTTCTTCAATTTGGTGAAGCAAAACCAAAAGTACAATTGAAGGATCACCCCTTGCACCAACTTTCCTAGCTATAGTTAAGCCAAAGACACCCTCTTTGCTCACACTAAGCCTTCACAAGTTGTGCCAAAGAGTTTTACAATTATCCAATAAACCCTCACAAAGCTACAATTGAATTGCTCTCACACCACAATTGAAAAGCACTCAAAACCCAACTTTTCAACCTCACCAAGAACTACAAGTACACTATAAGAAGAGTATTTTCACTCTAAAATCACTCTAAATCACTTGTAAGCTTAGTAGGCAAAAGTCTCCGATTAATTCTATACATAATGGTATTTATGGGGGTGAGAAAAAGGGTTAAAAATGGTTCTAACAGTCAAATAGGTAAAATTGCAGAAACTAGTTGTTAGACAGTAAATTTGAGATTCGGACGTCCGCTACTGTTTATCTGGACGTCCGGATGGTCGTCCGTATACATTCTGTCCAAAAGTTACTGTTCATCTGGACGAGAATTCGGACACGGGTACTGTTCATCCGGACACTATTGTTCATGGCACTGTTTATCCGAGTACTGTTTACGGTTACTCTTCATCTGGTACTGTTCATCCGGACGCGATTACTGTTATCTGGACGTCTGCATGGTAATTCGGACGATTACTTTTTTGCAGTTTTCATTTTCTTTTGAATCCTAATTGATTTTATTGCAAAAATAACTTGATAAAATATTAGTAAACATTATCATTAGTTTGTTAATCATCAAAACTAAGATAATTTTGAACCATAAGGTCTTCAATCTCTCCCTTTCTGATGATGACAAACTAATAAGAAAAATGAGCAAAATGAAATAGAATTGACTTCCCCTTAGTATATGCATATTCAAAAAAATTCATTTTCAAACTAGATCATCATTTTCTCAAAAAAAAAAAAAAAACTAGATCATCATTCTAACAATTCTCCCCCTTTTGACATCATCAAAACTAGAATTGAGAGGTATGTTTGAAAAAATATGAACAAAGCTCCCTCTCAACAAATGCATATAATATTTTGCATTTATGAAAATCATTTGCCCTCCCTAAGTGTGAGCATATCTAAAAAAAATACATTTTGGTTTAAAATAAAATACAAAACTCTCTTTTTTTAAAAAAAATTGGTGAGGTAATGAAATAATTTTTTTTTGTTTTAAAAAAATGTAATATTTAACACAACTTTTTAAATAAATCAACAAATATACACAAAAAAAAATCACCATTGGTTTATATATCATGAAAATAACCAATACTTTTACCCTTTTGTCATTGTTGCCCACGCTCTTCCTTGTCTTTCTTGTGGTGATTCTTCAATCCTACAAAATCAAGGAATAGATTTTGGTACTCATACCTTCTTAGGTCCAAGGAGGTTAGTCTATTGTTTCTCAATCCACATGGCTCTAATGCCTAACTTGATATTTTTCTTAACATAACAATTATTTTGCATATGACCATGTTGACAACAAAAATAACAAATTGCATTCGGATCTCTAACAAATGTTGATTTGATAAAGCAAATGCCATTTTTATGAAAAGTGGTGTGATGTTTGCTCAAAACAATTTTTCTAACCTTTTTCTTTGGAAATTCTTTTTGGTTTTTACTAGAAAGAACTTTTGAAAGCTCATCAATTCTAATCCTCAACAACTCTTGTTCTTTCTTAATCCTTTCATAAAAAATAATTTTCTCATCAAATTTCCTTTTCAAAACCTCATTTTTGCTATCAAGAAAAACTTTATTTTTCTTAAACTCATCATTTTCATTTTTCAAATTTTGATTTTCTTGAAAGAGTTTGAAATTTTCTTTTTGTAAAGCATTTATTTTATTTTTCAAATCCTTGTTTCTAGCATAAGACATTTCTAAACTATAATACAATTTAGAAACAAATGCCTCTAAATCATCATCATCATCATTAGGAAGGACTAGAAGATACCTCTTCATCTCCAATGGCCATAAAAGCCACATGAGATGTCTCATTTTCTTCTTCAAATTCTCCATCATAATCATCCCATGACATTTTGAAGTTGTTGAATGTTTTCTCTTTTCCTTTGGCTTTCTTCATTTCGTTGTTGCTTGTACTACTTCTTCTATCCTTCCTTTTATTGATGAAGAATTTCTTTATGCTCTTAGTGATGAGTGTTAGATCATCATCATCATATTCTTCGTCAAATGAAGAGAGATTTTCTTCCTTTTGAGAGGCCTTGAGTGCAATACTTCTTGTGATTCTTGCCTCTTCATCACTTTGAATTTTGCATTTAAGCTTCAATTCATAAGAAGTTAGTGAACATATAAGAGAATCAATAGGTAAAGAATTTAAATCTTTAGATTCCTCTATAGCATTGACTTTTGATTCCTATTCATTAGGCAAGGCATTCAAAATTTTTCTATTCTTTCTCACCAAGAGAATATATCTTGCCAAGGGCTTCCAAATCCTTGATAATATCATTGAACCTACAATACATCTTGTCAATATTTTCATGAGGTTCAATTCTAAAAGATTCATATTTGGTGACAAGTAAGGCCTTCTTTTGCTCTTGAATATCATCATTTCCTACATAAATCTCTCTCAAGTTGTCCCATATTTCTTTGGCCAATTTACAACCTTTTATTCTAATAGACTCATTTGCATCTAAGGCATTGTACAATATATTCATAGCCTTAGCATTTAATGTAAGGTTGATTCTATCCAAGGGACTAAGCTCACTTCTTGTTTTTGGCCTCTCCTTGCCTATTTTCTCATCAAAGATTATGGCCTTATAAGGTCCCTTCAATAACAATGTACCACAATTCCATATCTATAGATTGCAAAAATATTTCCATTCTATTCCTCCAACTATCATAATTAACACCACTAAACATAGGAGGTCTAGTAATGGATTGCCTCTTCTAGAAATAAAACATTATTGGTTGCCATAGGATCACTCCTAGCTTATTAGGCTACTACTAATGGAGTCCAAGCTCTGATACCAATTGTTGGCCCCAAAAATAATGCAACCAATGAACAATAAACAATATTAAAGATAATCAAATGTAAAGCTCAAAACAATAACAAGAATAAAACTAAAGTAAAGAAAAGATCACACCGAAATTTTTATAGTGGTTCGGCACCAAATTCGGTACTTACATCCACTCCCAAACTCTTCCACTTGGAGTTTGAATCTACTAAATACTTCTTCAATTTGGTGAAGCAAAACCAAAAGTACAATTGAAGGATCACCCCTTGCACCAACTTTCCTAGCTATAGTTAAGCCAAAGACACCCTCTTTGCTCACACTAAGCCTTCACAAGTTGTGCCAAAGAGTTTTACAATTATCCAATAAACCCTCACAAAGCTACAATTGAATTGCTCTCACACCACAATTGAAAAGCACTCAAAACCCAACTTTTCAACCTCACCAAGAACTACAAGTACACTATAAGAAGAGTATTTTCACTCTAAATCACTTGTAAGCTTAGTAGGCAAAAGTCTCACATTAATTCTATACATAATGGTATTTATGGAGGTGAGAAAAATGGTTAAAAATGGCTCTAACGGTCAAATAGGTAAATCTGCAAAAACAAGCCGTTAGACAATAAATTTGAGGTCCGAACATCCGCTACTGTTCATCCGGACGTCCGGATGGTCATCCGCATACATTTTGTCCAAAAGTTACTGTTCATCCAGATGAGGGTTTGGATGTGGTAATGTTCATCCGAACTCTACTGTTCACGACACTATTCATCTGAGTACTGTTCACGGCTACTGTTTATGCACTGTTCATCCGAACTTCCGGTTACTGTTCATCCAGACGTCCGCATGGTCGTCCGAATGAGTACTTTTTTACAGTTTTCATCTTCTTTTGAATCCTAATTGATTTTACTGCAAAATAACTTGATAAAATATTAGTAAACATTATCATTAGTTTGTTAATCATCAAAACTAAGATGATTTAGAACCATAAGGTCTTCAGAAAAGTAAAAGAACAGACTAGCAATTTTCATTACTTTCACACACAGATCGTGGTGATGATCCAGGATTTTTCTCGCGTGGTTTCAGTAGAGGCAGGACGTCTGGACTGCTCATGAGATTGTTCATATTCTGCTATCAATCAAAAAAACATCACACGGATTAAGGTAATCTGGTTGTTCCCTTTTCTTGAATCATACATAAAACCTAAGGTGACTCTTGGATGGTTTTTGGAAAATTTTGTAATTTTTCCGCTGCAATGTTCCCAAATTCCTAACACTTACCTGTTGAAGAACTTACCCGGAGAAATGACGGGAATATTGAAGAAATTGTTTCAAGAGAGAGCAAGGAATTACTAGCTAAAAGTGAGGGGAGCCACAAAGATTTGTCGAGCTTGCCATCTTGGGACAGACATCGTGATGGGGTTCCAAATAGAAACCATCTGAAGTCACCTGGTATAATGACTACAATTATATGATTCATGCAATTTGAAGGCCATTTTGTCATAACGTTATACCTTTGTTCTTTCAAGTGTATCAGTTTAACAAATAAGAAAGTAACAAAGTTGAGCTATGTGTGGGTGATAATATTTACTATCATATGTTTCAGAATATTATTGCTGAAAATCTTATGCTCAAGATGATATGAGGCTTTGGTAGGCAGGAAAAGATCGGTAGGTTTCTATTTTATTGAAAAGAAGGCATTCTATTTAAATTTGATAAAATTTTCTTGGTAAATTGCATGTTACTAGCTGCAGTGATTGTGCATAAATTGCTTATAAAACTTTTTTTTGTCACTTGATGTGATATTAAAAATACCGTTTAGTTGATTAGTTTTAATCTACTTATATCCCTTCTTTGCTCTACTGTAACTTTAATACAATAACTTTTTCAAAGAAGAAAAAAATTGAAAAACTTTTAATAACAAACTTATATAATATGTGCAAAAACACAATCAGAGTATGTCAAAAGCACTAGGTACATTTTAATGACAAAAGTAATAGTTACACTCGCATTCTTGTCAATAGTTAGCAACAACTAAAAAGTTTGTGTACATTTTTTTAAAAAAAAAAAACTACTAGTAATCAATAGTTTTGTTGTTTAAAAAGAAATTTAGTATAGTAATTCCAAGTATAAGCAATTCAAATTCTCACAAAATCCATTTCCCTGCAAACAGAGAATTCAGAATTTCAAATTAATTCCACCCCAATTCTATACTTTGTTGAACAAAGAAATTCTAATATTTTGACATTACAATTCTACAAAATTGCAATTCTAATTCAATTCTAATTCTAAAGAACCGGACGTAGTCAAAGTGAATTGTCTATGATTCTCTATAGAAGTGATTTCTACTCCACAACTTAATATAAATCCATTGAAAATGCCTGGAGTCTTTTATTAAAAAAAAAATCACTCTTTCTTGGTAAATTTGTATAGAGCGCTAAAGCCCTTAGGATACGTTTAATTCATGGGATGATATGAGATTGGATAACTAGTTCCATGTCATTCTATATTTGATTGGGTTTTTTAAGTAGTATTAATAATTCTACTTAACTAATGTAATCCCTCATTCATGGGATAAAATAGTCCCGGGGGGGGGGGGGGGGGTGGGGGAGGGTTGGTATTAGTTATCCTATGATGAAGCATCGATGGGATAAAAAATTTTAGACAAATTTAACCCTAGCCTAGAAATAGAAACCAAAAGGAATATGCCATCTTCTCCAATCCTCTCTCTTGGACTCTCAAATCCTCTCTCTAGGACTCTCAAAATCAAAAGTAGGAGTGGTAATTTTCGACACAACCCGAAAACACGACAATAATCTAACATGAAATAATCGGTTTGGGTTAATGCTTGGAGGGTCCGGGTCGAAATCAACTCAAACTCGACTGATCGGCCAAAAAACAATTCGGGTTTGGGTTAACCTGTCTAACTCGAAAAAACAAAAAGAACAAGTTGGGTTTGGGTCGACCCATTTGACAAAAACTTCATATTAGGAAAGTTTTCGAGTCAAACGGGTTAGTGGATTGACCCATTAATCCAAAAAAATGGTCAACTTGCCAACCAACCAACCCATTTCAAGTCTTGTTTAGGTTAGGTATGTTGACCCGTTTCAAGTTGGCGGGTCGGGTTCGAGCATGCAAGCTTCTTGTTATACTTGAGTTTCAACCCAAACCTAACTCGATCACCATCCTAAATATCAAAGGTACGATTCCATACTTTTTCTTCAACAATTGTTTTATAAACAATTTTATTGTGATTAAATCATTTATTTGATTTTTTCATATTATTATTTTGTCAATTCACAAAGTTTTCAAGAATTACCAAATAAAAATAATAATTTATCTGTTTTCCATATTTATATTTTAGCATATTATAATTCTTGAAATATTATTTAAATATATACTGAATTACCAAATAAAAATAATTATACAAATGTAGAGATAATTTAATCAATAAAATGATAATTCTGCCTCCAACCAAACAACAGATATGCATATTTTCTAAAAGATCCCATTGGACAGATGATATTATAAATTCTGAGATGAGTCATTTCAGGGTCTATAATCTTGAGATGAGTCATCCCATCTCGTCTTGTCTACCAACCAAACCAACCTTAAATTAGGGAAACATCCCTGATTTGACTAGCCCCTATTCCAGCAAGGGAGGATGAAATATTTGCACGGGCATTAAAACATCCAAAAATTATTGCCTGCCAGAACTTGGATTCAGATTTTTTTTTTTTTTTTTTTATCCAACGATGATCAGAATCTTATTAGTTGAAAAAGGATTTTGTTAAAATGTTTTAGATGAAAAAGGATCAGAACAGCGAGTGTTTAGAGGTCTCTAAATTTTTTTTCCATTGACAGGCTTTTAGATTTTTGCTTTAGTACTTGTAGGAAGTATAAGAGTGAGGAGAACAGAGATTTTATAATGACATACAGGAAGGAAATTTAGTTTGCTTATGTAGAGGGAGACAAAATTGGCTACCAAAGAATCGACTTTAATCTCAATTCCTGGTAAATCGACGTCTACAGTTAAGCAATACCGAACATAATCCCTGATATTTTTTCCAATTCTCATCCTAAATTACTATGTTGTGTGAAAAAAAAAAATACAAAAGACCTTTTCCCACATCCTCTGATAAAGCAAGCGAGCGCTCCATCCGTCAAGATTTGAGGAGAGCAGCCAAATATAAAATTTCGGTTACTAACGTCCAAATTGTGAAACTCGATAAAATAGGGATCAATGGCCTTTTATTTACCCAGAAATTTAAAGACCAGCATATGTGAGATTGATCTTGTGCTTGATTATTCTAGAATCGTGGATTACAAATCTGGAGCAGCAGCATATAACCACATACAACAAGTGCAAGAGAAAGATGCTTGCAAAAACCTCCCTTCTGCAAATTCAGTTCGCAAATCTAAGTACAGACAGATGCAGAACTGCAATTTACATCACATCTATTCTAACAAAATTTTTTGCTATAAGTTACGGGTATGCAACAATGCAGCTCCTCCAAGTCTAAAAATTACAGGAGGCATTCTCAACTCCAGATCCCTTCCCAACTACCCAGGAAAAAAGAAGATGGAAAAAGAAAGAGAATAATACAAGGTGGATACGATCGATGAGGAACTGTGCTTACTACTGATGTTGGATGGGTGTTTTAGCCAAGCAACAGGGATGATAATATTTCACCCATTGTCATGTCAGACACTGCACCTTCATTGTCAACTTCCACTCCAGACTGTAATACCGCAGCATCCAGTGTTAACTTCCTATTTGCAATCTCAAAAACATTCTCATCAACAGTATCCTTTGTCACTAACCTTCAAATGCAATTGAAACATTTAATGTCAATCAATAATATCAAACAATTATAGAAGGTACTTGAACTAGAACAAAAATGAAGCAGAAGCAGGACGGAGGATCACCTATATACTGTAACTGGTTTAGTTTGTCCAATGCGATGACAACGATCTTCAGCTTGTCGATCAATCTGTGGATTAAAATCCATGTCATGTATTATTACAGTGTCAGCTCCAGTCAAGTTCAAACCCTGTCCTCCAGCTCTTGTTGAAAGCAAGCAAACAAATATGGAAGAGTCCTTATTGAAGGTATCAACTATTGTTTGTCGTTCTGTCACCTGAGTGCTACAAAAATAAAAGCAATACAAAGCAACGACATGACTTTTGATGCAATCCTTAACAGAATGAAGTATTAAAAGTAATGAACACTAGCAGCATTAGTATTTCAAAACTTAAAATTTATAATGAGCCTTAAATTATAACATACAAAATTTAAAAGCATACCCTCAGAAAGATGTTCAGAAGTATCTGAATCATCAGATGTAGCACTTTCAGTAGAACCAACTCAGAGTGCGCAGACACAACCAAACATTTTTTACAAGCCAGATAATCACAGGCTAGCTATGCATGAACAGAACAAGAAACACATCAATACCTTCCATCAAGACGCCTGTAAGTGACGCCAATGACATCCAATGTCCACTCCAGAATATCAAGCATCGAGGTCCATTGGCTAAAAATAAGGACCCGATGCCCTTCATACTTTAGAATGGGGAGGAGTTCAGCTAGGGCCTATGCAATAATTATAACAACTCGATTCATTACATGAGCACAAATAATTAGTAGTAGAAGCCACCTTCTGATTATATGGCCTCTACAGACCATTCAAAACATACCCGACATTTTGCAGAGGCCATTACATGTTCATCTGAAAGGGCCCCCTTAGCATCTGTTTCACCATGATAAAGCAAAAGCTGCAATGTGGAGTAAATAATCTATTATCAATACCAACACAAGTGGAAGTTCTTCCACACCAGTGGCCATAAATTCAGCAATACTTCAAGGCCACAGCAGTAATTCATATTGGCATCAAGGTAATGCATTTCTGGTCATTGCTTCCCAGCATGAAGAAGCAGCACCACGCTTAAGAGTGTTGGTGAGAAAGAAGCTACTAAAACACAGTAGAGACAACCGTGTCAAATAGCTTTAGAAAGAAAAAGGAAATGGAAATATTAGCCGTAAGATAACTAATTATAGTCGGGTAGACTCGAGTCCAATGCTCTAACATTCAAATTCAGCCCTCTGAAGATCACACTACTCTGATATTGATATATTTGTAGATGAAGAGATTTCTTGCAACTAATTTGCCAAAAGCCCATATATCCATGTATACATGTTTCATATGCGGAGAATACAATGTGCACAAACTCACATACATGCATACATAGACATATACACGTACTAATATAGGCTTACGTGTCCTCAGTGACATATTCTGACTCAATATGCACTCTGCCATCTAATTGTCCTATGATCCTAATAACCCAATAACTTCCCCTTATATTACTCAAGACTCTTCATCCAAGCCTCCGATCTCAGACAGCTTGACCTAGATCTGGCTCTGTATGTCTGTCTCAAATCATTAGACTACCTTAGGTGATTTGAAGAGATTCAAAGAGTCAAGGAAAAAAGGTCTAGCTAAAGGAAAGAAGGTGATGGGGATGCAGGACGAGACTAGGTATCTTCCCTACACATGCTAGCAGAAGAATAGAAATAAATTGGGACCGTTCCAGGGTTGTGAACAGCACCATTTTCAATAATAAGGGCAGAAAAGAGGTTGAAGAAGGGAATTTAGGAAATTTGAGGACAAAGAAACCAACAAGGTAAAAGTTAAATTAACTCAATTCTTTGTTAATAAATCTCCTCTCTGTATGTAGAAATAAGCTAAAAGACAAGGAATATGCTGGGCCATCTACTCTTTCCTCCTTTTTTTTTTTTTTTTTTTTTTGGGGGGGGTGGCTGTGTAGGAAGCAGGGGTGGATAATTTGAAGGACCAAGCTTATGCCGCCCCGATAGGCAACTGAGCCATAAACCTGCCTAAGAAAATAGAAAGCTATGTAGATTCAAGGCTTATATGTACATTGTCTTTTGCTTATTTTTACAGACAAAAAAGAAGATTTGAAATTACAGAATTGAGTTTCTTAAACTATGTTAGCTTCTTCTAACTCAAATTCCCCTAATTTCCTTTCTTCTTCAACTTCTTTCCTGCCCTTTTAATTGTTCACAGCCCAGGAACAACTCCAAACTACTATTTTTCAGCTAGCGTCTGCAAGGAAGAGTTCCCAATTTTATCCTACATCAGTTAGTTACCAGAGCCCAAAGTTTTCTCTCTGGATTTAACCATATTTTCCTACCCTAATTTTACTTGTTACTGTTCACAGCCTGAAACAAGCCCATAAAGATTAGCCCAATCATGTCATACATCATGTAGGGTAGCAGCAAGAAATGTTCGAAGGAAATCTGTCAGAAAATCTACCAAAGTTTTAGATTGTCAATGAAAGAACATGAAATGGCTATTACAATTATAACGTGGACAACAGGTACATCCAAATTATTTGACTGAAAGGTTGATACTAAATGAAGGTTTATACTCATTTCTTGATCAACCTTATACAGCCAATCAGTATAAAGTTGTTAGCAGGGTACTTTCTAAAACTAAAACACATTTCCATTGATGAAAATGTAGTCCACAGTTATTTCAGTAACTAGACATAGGAAAGCTTGTGCACCTTACTAAATTACATTCAAATATGTAAATCTAGAAATTTAAATAAAGCTACCAAAAGATAAGAAAACCATAATCACAACTTACAAGAGAATTCAACCAAGGGCAAAAGCAAGATTTGAGGATTGGTTATCTTCAATTTTTGAGATTGTTTTTTGGTAGAAAGAGAGAAAGGGAGGAGGAAAAGGCATCCTCAGTTTCTTAAGGACATCAAATAATTTACTCTTCAAAGGATAAAAATAAGGTTTTAAACTCATCATGGGAGGCATACATCTCTTCAACCCCCATCCCCATCCCCACCCCCACCCAAAAACCAAAAAAAAAATCTCCCCTGCTTGAAGCTCCTACAATGGCATTGTCATCTTGCATAACTCTTTACAATTGCCACTGTTTTGTTCCTAGACCTAGTTTGATCATCCAATAGCTCTTCTGGACAAATCCTATAATGTTCGCTCTCAATGAATTGAATATTAGCAGTGACTATGCCATTAACTTGAGTCGCATCCAATGAAATTGATGAACAAATATGGTAACAAAAATTGCCATAAGAACTCTTCCAGACATACATTATAAAAAAATAGAAAAAAAGAAGTTCAAATGTTTCAAGAGTGATATCATGATCTTGAATCAGATGAGAAGTGAGAAATATTATTTATTTACCACAAATCAGCTGACAAATCTTTATGTTTGACTCAACAAATTTTGCCATCTCCTGAGAAGTAAGCTGGAAATTTACAAGACTAAAATTCATAAATCATGTTTAGACATCATTTGCTGAAGGGAGGTGAGAATTGAGTATTGATGCCGATAATTACAGTCAATGTTTTGGGAATGATGGACAACATTCATGCGTGACAAATACTACTTCAAATTAACACTGTCCAGACATGGCAAATCACTAAATGCTTAAGGGTGGATGGTCTCCCATGTATACCTGTACTAGCCATGCCAAAACCAAAATGTCATTTTCAAGGAACAGAAAGCCCCTGCATTTCAAGAGAGACCACTCACAGATAATTGACAAAATATTCCAGAACCTAAAAGACACTGTCCTGCCCTTCAAATCAACTTCTTTTAATCCTACAATATGCAGTTTTAGGGGGTCTTCCAGGGTTGTATTAAAGCCATAACCATACAACACCCCCACTCTCTTTTAGCTACTTTTAGTCTATTTTCAGTTACTTAGACCAAGCAAGTGCAGGCTTCAAGTCATTGAGTATATAAAGTAAACTGTCTGTTGTTAGTAAAATAAAAGGCACAGCCAAGCATTTTGAAAGTCCATGGAGTTTGAATAATAGTCTCCAGCACCCAAGCATAGACAAATTTACTGATAACAAAATACTTAATAGCGTCTCCACCCCCAAAGCTTTGTCCTCCATTTGTCACATAGACCATATTCTATATGTTCAACAACCAAGGTCTATTTAAGCAGCCATAGCCTTGTATATCACTTTTATGGCAAGCATGCCAACATTAAAAATTTTATAACTGGCCAAATCAAAATCACTGTTTGAACATCAGAGAGCATAAAGCCTTGGCCATTCTCAAATTACCAGAACCATGCAACATTTTACTTCAACTATCCAAGTTGAGAAAAAAAACTTCAATAACATAGCATACAAACAATGATCAGTTTCGATAGTATACATCAACTAAATCAATGTCACCGATCTGCAAATAAAAATGGTATAAAATAACAATGCATGCACTCATGACATTGACAATGAGTTTTGGGCAAGTGTGTTATCTGATGGCACAACTTGACCTTGGTTTGTTAATAAACTAGAGGATGTAATCTACAGGTGGTATTGTGTTATCCCCTTCCTGTCTCAAGTCAGCTGTGTACCCCAGATGTTACAAGACATATCACTGAATAAAAGTTTAAATATCTTTACCGTTACGTTCCTTTACCCTATGTTTCTCACTCCCTTCTGCACCTCTCATCGTAATTAGCAAGAGTCCTAATCTCTTCCAATCTTCAACATGCTATATTGCTTGCTCATCAATACTAATGGTATTCTTCAACAACTCTCTATTTGGCTAATAATTTAGCAAGATACTCCTCATAGCATTCTACTGAAACTCCTATACTAAGACCCAGCCGTTTTTTCTTCACCCACTAAAACATCTCTACTTGAAGTAGCAATCAATCTTCACAACCCAAATGGCTGCCAGAGCATTTGCCCAGAATATTTTAGTGAAATTAACTTCACTTTCCAGCAATTTAATGCATGCCTATTTCTCATATACCTCTCCTGGTTTCACATAAAACTTCCAATCGTGTACAAACATTATTTCAAGAGCGGTTAATAATCTTGATTAGTACTGATTTAGTAAGACGTGCTAACTTGAAAAATTAAATATCTTAGAGCAGGTAGTTTTATAGGAAGATGCCAGGATATAAGTTGCAGACAGAAATCTCATATGAGTATGGTGAAGGAAAGTGATTGCACTAGTGACTTTTGACAAGGTCGCAAGTAGTCGAAGAACATGACATTTGACAAGGGAGTTGGATTGAGGTTCAAATCTGATTATCATGAAGAAGGTTATAATCTGTCTACTTCGGTTAGTAGTAGAAAAGAAATAATGGTTTAGGAACTATGTTGATATAGTGAACAGTATTCTGATGAGTAACTAGGGGAAGAAGAGGAGAAAAGAAGAAGAAATAAAAAAAAATCCTTAAGGTGAATTCTACACCCATGAGGATCTTGAAATTGACATAATGCACAATTAATCAATTCCTAACTCTTCCAAGACATCTAGGCTTGTGAAACAATATAAATCGATAACTAAATTTGACTCCTTATGCAGAACTGACTCCTTGAACAGACAAAACAATGTCTTCCGAAGCTAACTACCAGCACATTTAATAACCAAAGGCCACATAGATTTCTTACTAGTATAAATCACATGGTATTTGTTTTTCCAGGTGCCAAGTTGTATCTGACCAATCTCTTGTATCAAGTAACTAGGGATCAAAGAAGAATTGCAGCAGAGATCATTTGGTTTTTTTTTGGCTAATTTGTGCGAGGAAAAGTATACTCAGACTGCTTTTCCACTTTCCAAAGCAGAATCCATTTATAACTGTCCTTACAAACTAAATTTTCATCAATTTCCCATACCTTTTAACGTCATTTAAGGTCATCATAGGAAGATCATCTTCCAGAATGTTCTCAGGGTGATGAATCACAAGACAAAAGTGCAAATTTGCAAGAAGTATTAAATTGAAAAACTAAAGGTCAAAATCACTAAAGGTCGTTTCCAAAATGCAACTGCATCCAAAAGGAAGAAAAGAAACATGTAGATCATATGTTCAACAATCCTCATTTAGGCAAATTATCAAAAGAGGGAGAGAAAAGTTTAAACAAGTGAATAGCATAAAATATATTGCAAGAGAAGAAAAAAGTACCCGATGAATTGAGAAATCACTGTAACTTTTAAGTTCCTCAATCACTCGGTCCAAGTTACATTCAAAGCCAAATACACCTTTTGGATGTAAAATTTTAGCAAAACAAACAACATCATCCTCTGTGTAAATGCGCCTCACTAATAGAGGATGATTTGCAATCTGCAACGAAGAGAATTAACCAATTAGCAGACAACATATATTATTGTACATGAAGAAACTGCAACTGTAGGAAAAATGTGCAGCACCTTGCGAAACTCAAGAAAGTAGTTGGAAATTTGTCTTCGAGGAAAAATTCCAGCAATGTTATCTAAATCAATTTCTGATAACTTTGAAATACGAGCTTGAGAAATTGCACGATAATTCTCAATTGCTTCTCTGTAAGCATCTGCTTGTTGCTTTTCCATCTTCACATACTCAACCTGCAAGGAATATTGATGCAGTATCTAGTATAAAACAATATGAAATATAACTATGGTAAATGTGCTCAGATGAGACAACTATTTCAGAAACTATATTTGTCATGGGATCCAAATCAGCAACAGAAATAAGTAATACCTTATGGATCTTTGGGACTAGTTGCTGCATTACATCTGATTTTAATCTTCTCAATATGAATGGACCCAAGATAGACTTTATTTGAGAAATCAAGTCCCTATCTTCTGAATTCAGAAGTTTCCTCAAGTCAACATCTCCCGTTTCAAAGAGATCAGGCATCATAAACTCCAACATAGACCACAACTCCTGCAAAGAGAGAAACTGACTGAGCAGAACGCTCCAGTGCAATAAAAAGCATATTGGAAAGGGTCTACAGTTCTCATTTAAAATTGAATAGTTCAAATTCTCATCAATGATTAAATGCTACATCTCACCACAAAGAAATTTGTCCAGCTGTCAAACTAAAAAATCCTACAAGGAAGCAGGAACTACAGCAACCATGAAATTAATTTCAAGTACTTTCACAAAATATGAACCGTTAGATGTTATGTCACTAGTAACAGCAAGCAAAATAAAGGAAGACATTGAGATAGAGAATTTAGAGGAAGCATTCAGAAAAAGGTAGAGGTAATATCAACAACAATATAATAACAACAACATACAACCTAATATTCACAGTTGTTTTAACAATAACTATTCAAATACAACTAAGGAATGGATGAAAATCTCTAAATGAATAACCCTCAATTACTCAGATAAATATTGCATGAATGAACAAACAAGTAGAACAAGGTAAATTTCACTCAACATAAAATAAAACAAACAAACAGAAAAAGTAGAAGATGAAGTTTCAGCAATGAAAACAAACTGCAACCTTAGGCAGCTAATTAACCACATGGATGATCAAACTGGTTAAATATCATATTTGCTTCTTTCAGGCATAAAAGTAGAAGCCAAATAGTATATTTAAGGCTCATCTATGGAAATGGTATGATGTGTATGCAGAACACAATTAAATGGCCAACATACCGGTCAAAAATTCTACTGCATTAATGGATAATGTTGATGCTTGATACTAGTTGCAATAATGTAGCCAAGAAAAACAGTAATTGGTAGGTTAGGACCATAATGAAATGCATCAATGTGGTACATCTGAATTGCATTCCAGCTGAATTACCTATGACAAACAAATGCAACGACATGTCTAATTTTCTTCAACTTTTCGATGGGGGGAGGGGAATGGAGTGAAATCCCAGTTACCGCCTCAAGGGGTGAAAAAAGCAGAGCAATGCATATGACAATGCTTGCAGAAAATGCAAATGCTTATGAAGCACAGGAAATCAGAGGCGGGCTATGATTAAAAATATATAAAAAGAAAAAAGAAAGGAAGGGCAAGTTGAAAACCACTAAGAAAGCCAAAAGCTGAGTTATTGTGTTACATAAGCATCTGATGATGAAGGATTAGGTTCAGAGCTCTCCAAAAGACACTAATAAGTTGAGATTTCAGAGACCATGTGCAAAAGATTATTAGACATGCAGTACAATAATAAATGAGCTGCATCAAACCAGAAACGCAGGGAAAGAATTGATTTTATCCATGGTAAAACCAGTAGCAGTAATAGAAGAACATGGAGGAACAAAATAACATGCTCTGTACATGTCGGTTCTGCAGAATCTAAAAGTTGTGGCACTTTACCGGTGTCCCTCTAAAGAGATATTAGATGCAATCACCAGAAAGAGGGCAAACACATCTATAAAATCACAGTCACCAATTCATATCCGTAGATGAGATACCCAATTCAGTCTGAAAGAGAAAATTTCATGAAAACATCTGGTGTGATCCAAATTATCACTTTGATTGCAAAAAGGTTTGCAATTGAGAAGGAAGTGGATCTTGATATTCAGCACAATGAAGCTCCATCAAAGCAGTTACAACACCATGAACAATTATCAGAAGGATCAAGCATAGTTTGGAGGAAGGAAAATGGACAGATTAAGGATGTTGACTTCCATCAGACTGGAAGCCTATGTCAATATCATCCGCTTCTGGCGTTATACTACAGGCCATGAGCGCATTGATGGTCTGTAATCTCCATGGTCATGTAGATTACTTGGAGATTACAGACCCGCAAAAGAGGTCTACAGAAGCAGACCAAGCCCCAGTCTGCTCAGGACTACCAGATGACAGGAAAGCAATAGAATATGTGTTTGAGTTATTGCTTCTTGCATAAGATAAATGTGAAACCAAAAACTACCTGCTTCAACGTAAACAATTACATATTAGGAACCTTTTTTCTTTTTCATTTTTCCTTTTTTTTTTTTAGGGTTGTTTTTCCCCTCTTTCCTAAAGACATCTTCCTGAACTATTATCGGGAAATAATGAACTAAGCTGGTGCATTCAAACTGAAGTGTAGGATGCATTGGTCAGAAAAAAGCCAAGCAAATAAAGTTCAAATCCAGAACACCATCCTTATCCGCATGACATTATCAAAAGAAGAAATCAAAGAGCCCTGGAGAGATATGAAAAGTGTGTCCATCAACCGCGACTGGAGATCGCAGTGGACCTGTGAATGCTATTCTTTTGACAGTGTTTCTTTAATAAATTGCAGAGAGTAACTATACATTTGCACAGACAAAAGATTACTGTAAATGAAGGTACCCTCCTAGTTCCATGCAGTCGAAATCTCAAAGCCTTATGCCAGGTTCATGATTACTTTAAACAGAATATGCTCGTATGAAATAAGAAAAAACCACAGTTTCTGTAGTACCACACACACACACACACAGCCGTCCTTGTGTACCCATCAGAAAACTATATACAACTTGTGGAAATTATAAAACTATACTTTCCATACATGTCATATCAAGATTTATCAGCACGCCCATATAACATCATCAAAATGCCTTTCCTACACCTACGTTTCATTGCTTCTCTTGACAATGGCATTTCTTTTGCAATTTTGTCATACCTTTTACCTTGCAACTTAAAACAACTATCAAGCTATGCATGATAAAATATCAAACACTCAAATAAATTACAAGAAAAAAAGCAGATCCCATACATGCAGATCATTTTGTAATGGTGTCCCTGTAAGCATCAAACGCTGCTTTGCTTTGCGTGCAACAGACATTAAATTTTTCCATCGATAGCTATTTTTATCCTTCAATGCATGAGCTTCATCCATTATCACAGAACTCCATCGCCAGTGTTTCAAAATTTTGCGATCATCTTTCTGCTTAGCACTGTACATTGACTGCCAGATATAAGTATATTTGTGAAAGCCACAATAAAGAATTATCTAAATTATCCGGTGGAGCTAACCTGCGTCGTTCAAAAATTGAGTAACACACAAGAATAACATTGAAAGGAGGAGGCAATCCCGATTTTGAGACATAGCTCAACTCTTTTGAATAAGCTGATCGAGCTGCACCATGATACTGGAGCACATTAAAGGAAGGACACCATTTTTTAAGCTCTCTTTCCCAGTTCTCCAGAACAGATGCAGGACAAACAATCAAATGAGGACCAGAATCATCTTCCAAGTGTTTCAACAAGGTTAAATATGTTATAGCCTGGAAAAGATAATGTATGTCAAGACAGTCAATCATTTATCACAAAAATTGGAAAAGATGAGTGATAAATTCACTCCCTCTTCACCTTTTTCTATTAAATGATAAAACTGCCCATGGAATTTTCTATATATACAAATAGTGAAAATGACAATAATATTTAAAATGCTAAATATCAAAATATTTAAGAAAATATTGTCAAAATATTTTAAGGTACTAATATTTAAGAAAATGGTGGAAGAGGAAATGGTGTTTTCATAGCAACATATTTCAATCACAATTCCATGGGCAGTTTTGTGATCTTCATTAGAATAAGGTAAAAAGGGGGAGTTAACAGAGTCAATAGAAAGCAAATTTATAAATACCCTGAAAAAATACAATAGTTTAGAAAAGGAAAGGAGGGAAAAGGAAAGGTAATAAGTACCTGAATGGTCTTACCAAGACCCATCTCATCCGCCAAAATAGCTGCATTCAGAGAAACAAAAAGGAATGAAATATTCACATCGCACTATCTTTTGAGAATGAAGACTGAAATCAGAATTGCCTATTTGAGAATGAAGACTGAAATCAGAATTGCCTATTCAGAAAAATAAGGGCAAGATGAAACCCAAAAAATTAGAATCTAAAACAATTGTAGCAATGATTAGCTATTTAAAATATCAAAGAGATCAGAATGAATCATTTTCTGGAGCACTTGCAAATCCATGACTAGCAATTTTTGGTACATAGCTGATGAAGCTTACGTTAGATGAACACAACACTCTAGTCTAAGCAGCCGCTAGAATTACTTAATTCATGTTTACTTCTGAAAGCATGGGCGTGTCAACCAAAAGAGACTCAAATCAATTAAAGAACCCACAGGAACGGGGATTTAGTAGTTTAGAATTAATTTTTTCAGCTGTGGAAAATTATTACCCAGAAGAAGATATAAAACTAACCGGACAAGAAATTCCCAAGGTAAAATAGGATAGGACCTAGAAGTTATTAAAGAACCACTCATCATGCCTCTAGAAATCTGCATATTAGGTGTCTGAAAAATTACCAACTGCCAAATTTAGAGTGGAGAAATATTATGATTATGTCTGAAACTCACATTCAGATCCATAGAAGTGTCCTATTGCACTACTAGTCTCCTCCAAAACAAACCAAGAATTTGCTAAATTTCAAAGCTTACTCAAGCCAAAAACCACATGATTTGATTTGGAGAAAATCAGCCACAACACTCAGGGATTTTCTGGAGAAAAGGTTAAAACAGTTGCCCAGAGAAGGTTTCACAATGCAATGGCAAAATTTGATCACATACAGTTATGCAGATCATAATATGCTTAATGGGCACATTGCAGATAAAACTACAATCCTATTGTTTATGTTTGTGATTCATTACTTATTCTTTTATTTATTTAATAAAAAAAATCTTATTCTCTTGATTCCTAACAAATTAATCTCCTCTCTTCTATTTATGCCCCTCATCCTATTTCCTCATCATAAATAGTAACTAGTTTGAAACTGAACGTCAGTTTAGGGTTTGACAACAAAATTATTCCATCTTTTGACGCTGGATACAGAGAACTAGTTAAAGATTTATTCAGGTTAACATTGTGTAGTCAGGGAGCATTAACAATACATCATCACTTTCTTGGCCCATAAATTGCATTTTAAAATTATTTTCACAGCCTGTGCTACCATGAGAACCATAAGCACAATGGAGCATGGGGCAATTCATCTTCATTACTCTAAGAAGTTTCTTAAATATTCTGCTTCCGGACATCTGTCAAACCAAAACAAAGGTATATTTCCTTTTGCTTCTGTAAATTACATGAACGGTTCACAGTGGACCATTTATAGTCCTGTTCCTGAATATGCAGAATAGGGCTGACGTCAGAAACTGGATTGCCAACATGTCATTACAAAATGATCCGTCATGCTCAAACATAAGCGATATTCTATTCATCCCATTTGAAGTCTCTTACCGATTGTGTCTATAGGGTTAAGAGAGTTTCAAAGATACAAGTGCTCGAAAAGAAAATTGAAAAGCATGTGCACCCATCATATTAGTTGGCTGAAATTTAAAGAGATGAGAGTAATAAAACAGGTGAGGCAACTAGCTTCTAGGTGCAGAAAGTTTGTGAAGCAAAGGTATAGTTTCCAATTGAAAAGTTCTCTTAGGTAGGGAAAAAAAAAAAGAAAAAAAAAGCAAAACCAAAAAAGTAAAAATTGAATTTAGGACAAGGGGAGTACATTCCAGGAATTCTTCATGGTCTTACCAAATTAATGTCCAGAAATTTCATTCATGCATTTGAATGCCTTTTTGTAGCTCCATTCTCATTAATACCGGACTGTATATTTTTTTCTAACTTTAACTGCCAACCCCAATCCTTTTTACCACAGACAACAAACATCCTCCGGTTATAGAGCTAAATAGACAAGAAATATGAAAACTAAACTTAATATTTCTTGCCTTTCCTTTTTTCCTCCCAGATTAATCCTCAAGCATAAGCTTGCTAAGGAAAATTAGTTTGTAATTCTCATTGACGCACAGTTTTGGGGTTCAATTTCATCCTTTCACTATTAACTGAAGGTCAGAACTAGCTGCTAATCTTTTTTACTAGACAAGATTTATTAGGTATTACGTGTTTGTCATCTATTTGTATCAAGTGTTCCTAATTGGTTGACCAAAAATCAAATTAAGCAAACAGCCAAACTTAGAATTCATGATTGTACATTGAATTTTTACAACTTTACGACTGTATGTATTGAATTCTTACAACTTTTCTTCAGCTAAAATATTTCATCACTGAACAACAAATCAAGCACATCATTCAACACCTAAAATCTAAATCAGTCCATATAATTGCAACACAACAGAGGTATCAGACTGCTCACAACACAAGCCATGGATAAAGATTCTCAATCAACAGCAACATACTAAACTTAATACCTCCCCCAATTCTTTTCCTGTACAAAAGAAGAAGAAAATTGACCCCAACCAGCTGGTAAGGTTTTAGCACAGGCTGAAATTCCGAGTCTTCCCAACCGCATGCCTCGTTCACATCATCCTAAAAGCAAGCCCAACATAACACACAATAATTATGCAAAAGGGGGAAAACCTCAAAAAAAAAAATTAATTTCCTAATTATTTATATTATGCCTTTGCCAACAAACTACACAAAAAAGGTAGTTCTTGATCGTATATACATTCATAAGAGCACTGTTATTCCAAAGAACTGTACTTTTACCAAAAAAAAAAAAAAACAGAAAATTGTCAAATTTCTTCAGTTTCCTACTGAAACAAATATTGAGTTATTCATTGTGCACAATAGTTGTGCGTACTTCGGAATGGAAAACTCCTCCATCTTATCCTACCTAAGAACACAAAAAAAAAAAAATTACAGACCTGAGTGACGATTCTAACTGAAGAATTTTCGTCAATTTCAGAGTAAGTATCACACGCAGCAGCAGTTGTACCGTACAACTCTTTCTTTAGCTCAGCTGAAATTTTCCCACACTTCTGCAAGGCCTTCTTGATGACGTCATCGTCATCATCCTCCTCCACCTCCTCAGAAAGATAACTCAGTCCGTCTTTATTCTCAATTCCTTCATCTTCTCCTTCACCCTCCTCGTCATCATCATCAATCACAAATCGACGGCTACGATTGCTCCCCGAAGCTTTCATAGTATTTCTAGTACTCACCTCCATGTCAGCATCATCATCCTCCAAATTCTCGGCAACATTTTCTTCCGAAGAAGATTCTATAATTTCAATCGAATTAAAATTGGAATTGTTTGATGACTTATTATTCAAATTAATTCTAGAATTATCCGAGTAGGCGAAGGATTCAATCGGCGGAGGAGTTGGTATAGGCCGTGGTGGCGGCTTAGACGACATCGTTTGATCGGTATTAATCACACGCGAGAATTTGAAGGAGTGCTTGGACCATAGCTCCTCGTCGGAGCTGAGTTCTAAATCATTGATGCTGCGCCGTTTCATTTTTTGGAAACCCTAGAATAATATATTCTTCTTCAGAGATGAAGCGAGAAGAAAAGAAACTAGTTTTATTTTGTTTTTTCTCTTATTCTCTTTCTCATTTACTATCTATTTCTCACTGGAAAGCACGCAGTAGAGGGAGCGAGCTTTGAGATTTGAGCTTCGATCTCTCTGTTTCTTTGTTTTACTTTACTTTTTGAGAGGGAAAGGAAAATGAAAGATGCCGCCATTTGTACGCAAAGATATTTAGAGGGTTAATTGCAGAAAACCCCCCATCAATTACTGCACAACCACACTATGCTCCCCTTAAAAATTTTTATGCGCACTTTGCCCCTCAGAATCCATTATAATGTAAAGAAACATCCGTTTGGATTTTTTTTTTATTTTTTAAAAAATGTTACTGTAGTAATTTTAAATATTTTTCTTAACAGATATGTTTATATAAATAAAAAATTAGTTAGAAAAATATGTTTAAATTTTTTTTAAAAAAACATGTTTCTTGAGAATGGAACCAAACAAACGGAATCCATTTTTGTTTATGAAATGACCAGTGTACCATCCATCAAAGTTTAAGTGAAAAAAAAAAATTTTTGCTAAAGAATATTTTGCTTTATTTTACCTTTTTTTTCAATTAAATTTTTCTTGCATTTTTTCAATTCGACCATAAATATATTACTAAATTTTCATTTTTTTGACTACATACTTAGGTTAGATTTATTGAAAATAGTGACGTGCATTCTGCTTTTTGTTGTTAAGTGGGTAAAAAATTGTATTAGTAATAAATAATTTATAAATTGCTTTACTAATCTATGCGTATAATTAATGTGATGCTTATTAAAAATATTTTTAGAAAATTATATTGTGCCATGAGAACTATCTAGTATTGAGAGCATTCTAAAAGTTTTCTTCGTGAGCTTTTAATTCTTTATGATGTGTATAATGACAATCTTTTTTGACATCTACAATTGAGATTTTTTTTTCAAGTGCATAGCTTGGGTTAGAACTATTTAAAATGTATTCAATGTTCATGTGGTAGTATTAGAACTATAAGATATTGTCGCATCCCAAAAACAGTCGATGACCCTTTTGAAAGTGAATTTTTGAGTTTTGAAAAACTCTGCGTATGTGATAAAACTTGTTTTTGGTAAAAAAAAAAGTGTATTTTTTTTAAAAAAAATAGTATTTTGAAAAAAAAAAGACCGAAACTATAAATGCGACAGTTTTGACCAAATAGTTTCGAAAAGGGTTTTAAAAAATGAAATCGCCACTTGGTATTGGGTTGTGGTGTACCAAGTCACCTGAAAAGTCTTTTAACAAAAAAAATAAAAATTTTTATAAAAATGTTTGAAAACCCTTTTTATGACTTCGGGTCTTTGAAAAATAAGAAAAAATGTCCGACAATCATATTTGAAGAAAAGGAAGGTAAAGGCTCGCACCTAAGGTACTATTTCTCCTTAGCCGAGGCTAGTTGCGAGGTTTAATCAAAATTTCATAAAATAATCCTAAATTCTATCACATTTGGATGTATCTAAATGCATGCAAATCCTAAATTTAATGGGGTGTCAGAAAGGTTGAACATCCCGTCGAGGCTTAATCAAAATTATCGCATTAATTGCGAAAACCTGAAATGAGGCTTTGAGGGAGTCACAAGTGTGGATGCAAAAATAGAATGCAAAAAGAAAGGAAAATAGTAGTATAAATAGTCAGTGATAGAAGAAAGTGGAGATACAACATGATGGGTACGGGGACTAAGAAACTCGTGACTGACTGTTTCTACTTACAGAGGGGAGAATGATTGTGAGGTTTAGGTACTATCAAAATTAGGTAAAATTCACACAAACAAGTAATAAAATTTATAACCTACCACCCTTTCCGCAAGTGCATGAGTCCATTGTAGTAGGGGAAGTATTAGGGTCGATCCCATGAGGAAACAATAATTAGCAAATACCAAAGCTATTAACTTACTCTATTATCTAGACAAAACATCAAATAGTAAGTGTGCAAAGTAAGAAAATTCAACTACTTGAAGTAAAACAAATGGAAAAAATTCACAAATATAAGTAATCGGGCCTAAAATCCACTAATTATCACTAATATGATTGAATGAACTAACACCTTGCTATATTAATCTTGTCTTGCTTAGAATTGCAATTCCATATGAAATCAAAACTTGTTCTCACAATGAATTGACTAGAGTTTAACTATTCCATATGAAATCAAAACTTGTTCTCACAATGATAAACTCTTGTGAAATGCACGAATTGTGGTCTTAGATAACCTCAATCCACATACTCATATCACTATTCTCATGTGTGTAAATCATAGGCTTCATCTATCATTTTTCAATATTATAAGCATTTCTTAATGTCAAATAATATCCAAATGATTTGCAATAGGTGATCAAGCTACTACAAATGCTAAACCTTGATAGGTGAACAAGCAAATACAAGTTATAGCAAGTATAATAACATTCAATTCATATCATTAGCTTCATCTAACCCTAGGACAAGTATTTAGTTAAACGTAGAATTCATAACTTAAAAGTATAAGAATTCAATTAAGTAAATCATAACAAGTAAGGAAATAAAGAGAAAGAAATAGAAATTCTCATTTCAATGGCTGCAATCCTTCATTTCTTCCTTGAATATGAAATTGTACAAGTGAATTCTCCGAGACTTTTCTTACAAGTATTAAAATTTCCCTATAAAACTACAAAGAAAACTACTAAACTAACTATTTTGGGAGTGCTCCTCCCCTCAAGACTTGTTCTAAATTGTCTTGTAAGAGCTCCCTATTTATAGGCAAATTCACCTAATCAAGTTGGAAACAAAATGATTACATTGATTCTCAAAATCACAAAAAGTCTTTCTTGGTTTGGGAAATATTCTCTTGAGCAACCAAAATACAACTTGCATCTAAAAAAATCTAGAAAAGCAATGTGAAAAGAGCTCCAACTTGCAACTAGCCGACCTTCATTCAGTTGTGATCCGCAGGTTAGCTGACCTGCGGATCTAACCTACAGATTGCTCCCCAAAGATAGATGAATTAGCTTTTCCTAAAACATGAAAATTGTATCCCTTTGAGTTAGCTTTCCAAAACCATAAGAATCAGGTTATTTGAAGCTCTTGATGCAAAGATATGGCCAAAATACTAAGAGGTGGTCGGAAGATTTTTGCAGCACAAATGTATTTTAGTAATTTAGATTTTTGGCTATGAACAAGTGAGAATTGGATTTTGATGTCTTCATAAGAATTATAGAGTGTCCTCATAGCTTTAAAATACAAGAAGAATCATCTCAATCCAATATTTGTAACTCAATTTATTGCCACAATACAGAAATGTGTCATTGTTGTCGATCCATAGGTTTTTTCATTTCTTCACTTCCATTACTTTTTTTGCACTTTTCTTTTGCTTGTTATTTCTCTTATGCCCTTGAAACTTTTTTTTATGCTGATCCTTTAATTCCATGGTGAATTTATTGATGAAAATTTTTCAAAATTGGACAAACAATCTTGAAGATTTTGAATGTAAAAATTGTTCCATTGAAACTCCACTTCAATCATCCTTGAATCTACTATGAATTTATTGTCTTTTACTCCAATTGATCCAAATTATGATTGGATATATAAAACCTGCAAGATTGTACAAAATTATGCATTAATTTGCTCAAAATATAAATTTCACTTCAAAACCATAAAAATTGGTAAAAATCCTAATTTTTGGAAAAATCTTTAAATGGAAGAAACTTATTGAGAATGAGCCATTTTCATATCAAAATGCTAAAAACACACTAAAAACACAGTAAAAATAGGGAATGACATGCTAAGGCCTATGTGAGCCAAACTTGCCCATTTCCTACATGAAGAGGGTGACTATTTTTAGTCGAATCACACAGATGACCTAAAATTATAGGTGAAATGCAATTTAAATGTCATGAACTAAATGTATGTCAAAAATAGGTAATAATAATACTAATATATATATATATAAATCATGCAAAAATAGAAAATCCTAAAAAAAGAGAAAAAAAAGTGTGTGAAATGAGATGAAATGAACACAAGAAGTGAAACTAGCACTAAAATGACCTAAGGGTCTAGCGTTCGACTAGCCCTTCCTAGAAATTCTCTGCTAGTATTGGACTAGCTAGGAAGTGATAAAACCACAATTAGCGTTGGACTAATGTGGTGACTATTTAATAAAAAATTAATAAAGCATGAATTAAAATAATAAAATATGAATCGAAAGCAAATAAACATATAAAGACATATAAGAGCACATAACACGTAGGTATGATATTTAGATGCAAAATCCTAAAGAAAACAGTAGAACAAATAAATACATAAGCATACACAAAGCACAATAACCCTACCTATTACGCCGAGGGACCTAACTTACAATTTAAGGGGTAGAAAGTAAATGTGACCTATCTATTACATTTGCCTATCTGAGTACAAATTCTTGAAAAACGGACAAAATAAACCTATTTATTACACCTTTTCAAATAATTAAGCATTAAAGATTGGAACAAACAAACATAACATAAGATAAAGATAAATAAATGATCAATAAGTAAATAAAATTAGATAGGCACACAAAAACACATAAAACACATATGAGCACACTAAAAAAAAAAAAAGAAAAATTGAAAGTGATGAAAATACCTCTTTTGAAGATCTGGTACTCTTACTAAGGAAAACTATGAAAGTGATGAAAATACCTCCTTTGAATACCCGATACTATTACTAAGGAAAAATAACAAACAGGTTAAAAATACAACTATTTAACGAAATAAATCATAAAACATGAAATATTAACGGCTTGGGGGCTGAAAAATGGAAATTCTACAAAGTTAAAGGGGATAAAATAGAAATTCAAGCAAACCTAAGGACCAAATCGCAATTTTAAGCTAATTGGTGGGAACAAAACATAAATTTCAGCAAGTAATTTGTGACTAAATTGAAAATTTCAGCAATTTGTAGGGATCCAAATGAAAATTCCAACAATTCAAAGTGTAAAAATTGAATAACTGGACCTAATTGATAGGAAATAAGACGTAAGGGGTTAAATATGCAAAATTGGGGACTTAAAATGCAACAATTTCAAAATGCTCAGGGCGTAATAAAGGTAGTTAATAATTATAGGGGGCTAAAAGCTAAATATCTAATTTTATGAAAAAAAATAACCTTAAAAGAATACCCAAACTAAACAAAAGCAAATTAACTAGCTAAATTAGTCAAGTTAACTGAATTAATCAACTAAATTAAAACTAAAATAAAAAAACATAAATCCAATTAACTAAATAAAAGAAAATATCATCACAAATAAAAAGACACACAAATACTCCCAATTCCCCCAAAATTATCCAAGTTTCTTCTTCTCTCTAAAACAAAACTCTCCCAAAATTTCTCCCAAATTCTCTCTCTCATTCTCTTTCTTTCTCTGGTTCTCTTTCTTCTGTCTATCCGTTCTCTCTCTCTCTCTCTCTCTCTCTCTCTCTCTCTCTCTCCCTACATTTTCTCTCTTCCTCTCACCCGAATCCACCTTCTTCTTCCTTTCTCTCTGTTCTATCTTTTCTCTCTTCTTTTCTCCATCTATTCTGTTCTCCCCCCTTTCTTAGATTTTCTTTCTCTTATCTCTCAATCACCGTTCCCTCTTTCTATTTTTCTCTCTGCTCTCTCTCTACCCTCTATTTTCTCTCTATTTTTCGTTCCCTCTCTGTTCTCCCTTTCTCTTCCTCTCTTCTCCAATCACTTCTTCCATAGGAATGATAGAGCTAGTTTCTCCAAATCGGCTCATCTTTCAAACTGGGAAGATGGAAATGTGATGGTGGTGGGTGGAAGTTGGGAGACGATAGGGCTAATGGGGTGGAGGTAGAGGTGATTGTGGCAGTCGTGTGGACAAGGTAATGGTGGTGTAGCGATGTATGGCTGGAATGTGATGGTTTAATTGTCGTGCCCTAAAAATCGTAGAGCAAAAAGGTGCTAGTGGGGTCGTTGACTGTCGCGTCCCGAAAAGGACGGTCCAGTCTGAGATCCCTTTTGAAAAGATAAATTTTTGAAAAATGGTGCGTGTGTGATAAAAATCGAGTTTGAGTAACAAAAGTGTATTTTAAGAAAAATGATATTTTAAAAGCAAAACAAGGCCGGGACTAAAAGTGCGATAGTTTTGGCCGAATGATTTTTAGAAAAAGGGTTTTCTTTTGAAAAATGGAGTCGCCACTTAGTACGGATTTAGGGTGTACCAAGTCACTCGAAAAATTGTTTAACAAAATAAAAATAAAAATTTTAAAAAAATGTTTTAAAACCCTTTTTCGACTCCGATCTACGAAAAACGAGAGAAAAGGGTCCGGGAGTCATATTTGAAGAAAGGGAAGGCAAAGGCTTGCGCCTAAGGCACCCTTTCAACCTAGCCGAGGCTAGTTGTGAGGTTTAATCAAATTTTCCTAAATTAACCCTAGGTTCTATTGCGTTCGGATATATCTATATAAATACAAATCCTAAGTCTAAATGTGAATATTGGGAGGGTCGGCATGTTCCGTCGAGGCTTGGTCAGAATTATCGCATTAATTGCGAAACCTGAATCGAGACCTCGAGGAAGTCACGAGTGTGAATGCAAAATGAAATGCAAAAAGAAAAGGAAAATAATAATATATAGTAAGTGAATAAAGAAGGTGGGTATGCAACATGACGGGTACGGGGGACTAATATCTCGTGACTGAATCTTTCTACTCACGGAGGGGGAACGGCATGTGCGCCACCACTTCCCACGTGAGTAGACGACTATTTCTAGTCGAATCACACAAATGTCCTAATTTTTAAGTGAAATATAACCTAAATGTCATGCATTTTAAAAACGTGTCAAAAATAATAATAATAATAATAATAATAATAATAATAATAATAATAATAATAAAATAATGATTGATAATAATAATAATAAAATCATACCGAAATGGAAAGAAAACTAAAAATGTATGAAATGAGATGAGAAATGCACACGAATGTACCTAACACTAAAATGTCCTAAGGGTCTAGTGTTGGACTAGCCCGTTCTAAAAAATCTCACTAGAGTTGGACTAGCGAGAAAAAGAATGAATCCACAACTAGCGTTGGACTAGTGTGGTGACGGAATACTATAAATCATGAATTAAATATTAAATCATGAATTAAAAGCAAATTAAATATATAAAAACATATAAGATCACATAGGAGCACGTAATACACAAGCATAATATTTAGATGCAAAATCCTAATAAAAGCGGTAAACAAATAAGCATGTAAGCACATAAAGACAAATAAACCCTAACTATTACACCGAGGGGCTTGATTTACAATTTAAGGGGAAAATTTAAAAATACCCTATCTATTACACTTGTTATCTAATTACACAATTTTTGCTAAAACATGAGAAAAATAATCTAACTATTACATTGACTAGTTAAATACAAAAATATTACATTTTTTCGTCAAAATAATAAAATTTAAAATTAAATAATACAAAAATAAATAAATACGCAAAAGGTGCATAAAATAAGAAATGCATAAAAAAATGTATAAAATATCACATTAGAGCACATTGAAGTACATAAAGAAGCAATTAAAAGGTAACGAAAATACCTCTTCTCGAAGACCCGGTACTAAAATACTATTCAAAATGAATAAACAAGTCAAGGCATCTCGATATAATCAAATAAAACCTAAAATATATAACTATTGATGAATTGAGATAAAAAATGAATTCTAGCAACTACGAGGCTAAAATAAAATTCAATAAAACTCAAGGGGTAAAACTAAAAAAATTCACATAAACGGGGGGCAAAAAGGTAAATTTAAACAAGTAAAAAGGGCACAAAAATATAAATTTCAGCAACTAATGGGCTTAATTGCAATTAATAAAAAACTTGATTGAAAGAAATTAGAATTAGAGGGGTCAATGTTTGAGGATGTATTAATAATGCTCATGAAAAATAAGGACTACAATGTAAATGTTTATTTTATTGCATACCAAAAAATAAATGCGAAATGAATTAAAAAAAATAAATCAGTTAATTACATTAACCTAATTAACTAAAATGGTAATTAAATTAAAACTAAATCAAATTAAACAAGATGATAAATAAGAAAAATGATCCAGATTAAAAGCCAAGACAATTTTAGACAAACAAAACAACAAAGACTAAACCTTTAATTGTTTTCCTCTACAACCAAAATTCCCAAAATTAGCTAAATTGGATTAATAGCCAAAATTACCTAATTTCCCCAAATCGTCTTTAACCTCCAGACAATACCAATTTCTCTCTCTCTCTCTCTCTCTCTCTCTCTCTCTCTCTCTCTCTCTCTCTCTCTCTCTCTCTCTCTCTCTCGCCGTTTCTCACCTTTCTTCCACTTCTTTCTGGTTTCTTTTCTTTCCCCTGATTCCTCTCTCGTCCTTCTCATTTCTCTCAATCTCTCTCTCACTCTTCTTCTCTATATCTCTCTGTTTCTTCCTCTTTGATTTCTCTGATTCTCAACCGAAAACCCAAATCCAGTTTCTCCCTCTCGGCTCTCCAATTTCGTGTGCTCTCTCTCAAGAACCAGAAACCCCAAAGCTCCAAGCTCTCTCCCAAAAACTACCAATGAAGTCACAAATTCTCCAAGCCAGTAACAAGTCAGTAACACACATGCCATACATGATAACTGAAAAGGAAGGGCAGGGTTTTCTTACCTGGTCTGAGAGTGGAGAAGGGGATGGCGATGGCGGTTCCTGCTAGTACTTCGGCTGCTATGTTGATTCAATTATGGGGTGGTTGTGATGGAAGAGGGCAGCAGCGGCGATTATAGCTGATGACAGTTACGGTGGAGCTAATTGAGAATGGTTCTGGCGGCATTTGAGACTTCATTTATGGTAGTTTGGCAATGAACTGATGAACCACCCAGTTGTGGATTGTTCGCAGCTACGGTGGAACTACTTGTTGAAATTGGGACTTCAATGGTTTGGGAGGACCTGCGTTTCTGTGGTGATTGTGTATGTTTGTGATGCGTGGGTGTGAAATGTGCTTGATGTTGTGATTATACGAAACACTGTGTGTGATTGTGGTTATACACAATTGATTTGGGTTTGATATTTTGTCTGATTTTGTGCAAGTCTTGGTGGGTGATTGGGACTAATTTGTCTAGAATTGGCTGTGGTTGGATTTTGGGATGGCAGTCTTGAAGTTGTTTTTGACTGATTAAAATTGGGCATACGATTTGGGGCTTATGGTTGGACAGAGGGGGCAACGATTTGGTGGTTTAAACCGTGGGTTTGCCTTCGTCATTTCTGGTCCTGTGATGTGCTTGGGGTTCTAAACTGGTCCTGGGAGAAATGGAATGAAGCTGTGACTTGAATTCCTAATGGCGCGAGCAGGTGATTGGTGATGGAGTTGCAATGGAAATTTGGTAGTTTTGTGTGATCTATTGGCGAGGATAGGACTCTTCTGGTGAAGTAGAATTGAGTGAAGTAGAATTGATGGAGTAATAGAGCTAATGGTTTACTGGTGGTTTGAGGTTGAGTTTGGCGGTGGGTAGTGGGAGGTATTGCTGGGTTCAGTTGATGGAACTGGTGGGTTTATTTGGTGGTCGTGGGTGGTGGTTCTGGGATTAGTTTGGGTGATCTGAGGAGCTGTGGAGTGTGATTGGTACTGGTTTAGGGGGATTTTCCAAGGGGAATTGAGTGCGAGAATGAGGGACAGGGGGGTTTGGGATTGCGTTGGGATTGCTGGTGATAAACAGAGAGGTGGAATTGCAGGGACTGTTTTTGGGCAAAGATGGTGACATGCGTGTTGTGTGTGTGTGTTTGGACTGAAGCGTGTGAATGGTTGAATGTGTGATTATGTGTGTTTGTTCCGCATGAATTTGATGGAGTCTGTGTGTGTTTTGTGTGCGGAACTATTGTGTGATTTGTGTGTAACTATGTGTTTCTGTGTGTTGTAAAGCGTGTGTGTTTGAATGTGAATCTCTAGTTTGAATGTGTGTGATTGTGGGAAGTGTTATATTTTGTGTGTTGTTTATATTTGAATCTGTTTGTGTGAACTGAAAATCTGTGCGTGCAGTGCGTGCAATGTGTGTGTGTGAATGTTGTTTGTGTGTGAGAGAGAGTAGTGTGTGTAGTGTGTGAGAGAGAGTGAGAGTGTGTGTAGTGTGTGAGAGAGAATGTGAGTGTGTGTTCTTGGTGTAGTGTGTGAAAATTTGAAGATATGTGGTGTGTGTTCTTGGTGTTCTTGTGTGAAAATTTGAAGATGTGTGGTGTGTGTTCTTGGTGTGGTGTGTGAAAACTTGAAGATGTGTGATGTGTGTTCTTGGTGTGGTGTGTGAAAACTTGAAGATGTGTGTAAAAAAAGAAATGTGTGTTCTTGGTATTCTTGGTGAAATGGAAAAACTAAAAACTAAAATTAAAAACTAAAAACTCTCCCTAGAATTTTTATTTCCTCTCCTCCTTCTCTAAAATCCCCAAGTGGAGTATTTATAGTGCACAAATCTTAACCTCCAAGAAATGGTTAAAAGACCAAAACGCCCTTAACTACAAAAATTACAACCTTGCCCTTAAAAAAAATCAAAATTTATATTCTCTCACAAAAAATAGAAAAAATTAAGAAAAATGTAAATAATAAATTTGTTAATAAAAATTCACTCCAAAAAAAGTTAGAAAAACTTAGAAACATGCTTAAAAACCTAAAAATAAATTTGGTACACCAAAATGGGCGAAAGTAGTATTCGCGATGCGAAATTACCATTTTGCCCCTATGCTAGCGAAAATGCATAAAAATACCAACTGAATCCGAAAAAATCACAAAATTTTAAAATGTGTATAAAAGTACAAAAAATGAATTTAAACCCTCCAAAATTAATGAAAAAATATTTACAATTAAAAAATTACTATTCTGCCCTCCAAAATTGCTGACTTCTTCATTTTTATCCAAAAATCAGGATTTGACTTCAAATAGTAGGAAAAAGGTCTCCCAATATTTGAAAAATAAATGGTGTGTCAAAATTTGGTGTCTACATTAATGATGGTGCATTGGGTAGTTTGGGTTGCAAAGTGGTCTTGAATTTCTGATTATGTGTATGTATGCACGTGATTGTGGTGGTAATTTTGAGGTGATGGAGCTATTTTGGGTGGGCTGATGGTGACGGTGAGGAATGGTTGTTGAAGATGGGGCTACAGTGGTGATGTAGTTGTGGTGGAGGAGGTGTGAGATAGGGTAGAAAGAGAGGTGGAGTTGTGGGAGTGGTTGGTGGAACATAGAAGGTGCATTGGCGGAGAAGTTGCACTTGGGATTTGTTGATGGCAGATGATTATGTTTGGTAAATTTTGATGCCTAGACTGGTGGTAATTGGGATTGGTGAATGATATTCCGTAGAGATTAATTACGACCCTAGTTTAGGCTGATGAATTTGGTCTTGAGGATGGTTGGATGGAAGACGGTGGTGAAGGTTGTGGAGATTATGGTATTTTCTAGTAGAAATTTGACTGGAGATAGGGGCAGTGACTGGCTACTGGCGGTGATAAGGGAGTTATGGGTTAAAACTAAAAATGGGTGGTAATGGAGGCAGATGTCTGTGTGGTGGTTTTTTTGGGCTTGCAATGACTCAGGTGATGGCATTGTGATTGTTTGTATAGTGAAAATGAATGTAACTACTTGGTTGGTTCATGGCTGGGATTTGGCTAAGGCTAGGTGGGATTGGGCTTGTGAATTATTGTTGGTGGTTGTTTGATGCCACGGTGTTCATGGGTGATATGATCAGGGATGGCCCCTTTCATATATTACAGGAATATTTTTCGAAAGATCGTTTTGAAGAAACAAGCTACAATTTAATCCAAATCCTCCTGCTGAATTGGACCAAATTATCCTAAAAGTGACAATCTCGTTGAATTTTAGACCAACTTTGATTCATAAATCAAAGCAACCTAATGTGGAGATTGGTTGCCTTGAATTCAACCCTTGTAGAAATCTAGAACCCAAGGATAAACTTTGCTTGACCAATATGAGCGAGTTCATTTGTCTAACCAAATTTATTCTAAAGGCTTAATCAAAATAAGAAGAAAATTCTAAGGTAGAATGGTTTTAGACCACCACAAGAATCACTCTTGATAAGGCCATAGTTCTCATTAGCAGGAACTAAAGAAAACTCTCATGGAAGAGAAGAAGAGTTTTATTAATTCATCAAACATCAAAACTTATGAAAAATATCACTTATGGTGGCCTATTTATAGGCTCACAAAATCATAGAATACGGAATAGAAAATTTTAGAACTAGCTATCAAAAACTAATTCTTAACAAATACTAACACTTAACATAAAAGAACATGGAAACAATCTAAGAGTCTAGCAAATAAAAGCTACTCTAGAATATTCTTAAAAAAATATAAAAAATTTTCCATAAAATAAATAAATGGGCTGACCATCCCTCCTTGGACTCCATTGGGCTTCAATCTTGCAATTTTAAGACCTTCAACTTGGGTCCATCACACCTAGCCAACTTGTGGGCATTATCTTTGGATCATATGCTACTTCTTGGGCCTTTTTTTTTAATGCATGCTTTATCCAAAACCAAAACGCAATCTTCAAGTCCAATTTCCTTGATTGGTCCACGGATTCTCCAAACTGAAGAATGGTTGAAAACACAAGGCTTCTTGTAGAATCAATCAAATCACACAAATTGACGAATTCATTAATGAAGCTTCCAAGTTTGAAACGGGCACTACCACGCACGTATCAATGGGCAATTGTAGTGATTTTTGTGTGGTGAGTTATGCGTGTAATGATGGGTTGTTCTAGGTGGGAGAGTCATAAGTGCTTAGGTAGAGTAGTATTTTAGAGTAGTTAAGTAATATTTTAGTTGTGATTTTACAAAAATAAGGTTAGGTTAGATTGGCTTTTTCTTTACTTTTGAGTTGTTGTTAATTGAGTAGATACTTATGCTTTTTCCGTATTTTCATAGAAAATTGAGCATTTCATCATCAGTTGAGGTCATTCACGGGAAGCGTTAACGAAGATTTGGTGTGACTTGCTTGTGGTAGAAGCTGGACACAAAAAGGGAGAGGTGAAAACAAGAGAAAAAGGCCAAAAACAGAGAAAGAGCAGTATCGCGAGGGTATCCGTTTGTGGATTCCTATAGCATATATAAACACGGCCGCGAGCCTTACCTGCCATGGAATGCGAGTTCGTTGCAAAAACTAAAAACTTTCTGGTGTGGAATAGATGGAAAAAGGCTTTTCAGACGGAATTAAACTCTTAACTAGGAGTTTTTCACAGAAATCACTTATTTTCTCTTTTATTGTAATCAAAGGTAGACTACTCTCTACAGAGTAGTTTAGTTAGGGTTTTCTTACGTAGAATAGGGTAAAGAGAAAATAACATACGTTTTGAGAAGAATTCTTGTAACAATTCTAGGCAAAAAGGAAAGTTGCATCTTTTGGGAGATTATTCACCGTCAATAAAGGATAAGCTTTCCTTTACTTCTCTTTTACTTTTGTTATTGTTTGTTATGGATTTATATTGCAAAGATTCAATTTTTATCGTTCGTCTTGCCATGGGTAACTAATTTGTTTGTTTAGGATTTAGTGAAAACTAGTGATTGAAGGAATATGTGTTAATTGCCTTAAAAATTCATGCTTTGACTTGTATTGTTTATTCACTATTTTGCATGTCATGATTTATGATTGACTAGCCATCAATTGTAGATTCTAAATCATTATTATAGCAACGAAAGTTGGTAGTAATGATAGAACTGGAATAGATGAAGTCTAAGTTGTATGTCACACGAGAGTAGAGGTGCTCCTAGGTGGGTCAATTAGGCAATCCATAGGGTTAATAAACCAATACTAGCATCTTTATTAGCGAAAGTAAAAAAGAACTAGTAGGGAGGTAGTCATTAACTTGTCACGAAAGTTAAAGTTAAGTACACTTAGGATTAGACCCTAAACGAGATAAGACTAATGCATGAATTGAGGCAATTACCATTATTCTTAGGTCGCTAGTGGAGTCTATATCTTAAATGCTTTGCATACTATTTCTCTTAAGCTTTGCTATTATGTGTTATACTTTATTTTCTTTAATTAGTTTAGTTCTAACTTATTTCAACTCTTACTTATTGGATTATCTAAATAATAGGGTAAATTCAATAGTCTTAGTAGTTTGAGACCGTTCTCTATATGTTCAACCTTGTTACCCTAAACTGTTACACGATCTGTGCTTTTGTAGACAATAGGGTAATTAGGTTATTTAACTTGATAGTTGGATGATTTTGATTGATATTAATGAATATATTTTTAGTCTAATTACGCCCTATCAAGTTTTTGACGCCGTTGCCAGGGAATTGTGTCTTAAATATTAAGACTGAATAAGCTCTATTAATTTAGACATTATTTTCATTTTCATTTTTATTTTTATTTTTCTTGTTTTTAGTTTTTAATTTTTCTTGTGTTGATATTTGTTTGGTAATTGTATGCACAAGTCTCTTCACCCTGTGGTTCTTTTTTATTCTAAGATCGAAAAAACTGCAAGGAAACTTCACCAACAAAAAAGAGCACAAGAGCAAGTAGAGTGCACAGGGGAGAATTCAAAGGAGGCGGTACCAATTGCAATGGCTGAAACACCTGAAATGCTTGTAGTTCTCCATTTGCCTATAGATCAACAACAAAGAAGAGCATTGAGGGATTATAACTTGCCTAAGGCTTTGGGTGCACAAACAAGTATTGCAAGGCCAGCCATCAATGCAAATAACTTCGAGATTAAGCCAACCTTGATCCAGATGATCTAATAGGAGCAATTTGGAGGGAATGTAATAGGGGACCCAAACACACATTTAGCTAATTTCTCAGAGATCTACGACATATTAAAGGTGAATGGAGTAAGTAATGACGCAATTAAACTCCGTCTTTTCTCGTTTTCTTTGAGGGTTCACGCGAATGTATGGATAAGCTTCGCATGAATATTACTAGTTTTAGTCAGCATGAGGAAGAATCATTGTATGAATTGTGGAAAAGATTCAAAGAACTACTCAGAAAGTGACCGTACCACAGACTTCCTGAATGGTTAATCGTTTAGACATTTTATAATGGTTTAACCTATGCTACTAACTTGAATGCAGCTGTAGGTCGAGTATTAATTGGAAAATCTGCTGAAGATACTCAACAATTAATAGAAGAGGCGATAGCAAACAGTTACTAGTGGGCCAATGAGAGACGTAATGTCAGAAGGGTAATAAGCATGTCTATCTTTGATCGGGATACCATGAATAATTTAAGTGAACAAATGTAATAGGTATTGGCCCTTTTAAATAACAAAGTTGGTCCTAGTTCACAGATACAATAGGTTACTAGTGCATATTATACCATATGTAGTGAGTTTCATGAGACTAATTTATGTCCTATCTCTGAACATGTATAATATGTGAAAAACTATAGCCACTCACCCTAGAACAACCCTTATTCTAGTACCTATAACTCGGGGTTGAGGAATTATCCTAACTTAGGATGAAAAAACTAAGGGGTTCTACAAAGACCACCAAACCCACCGCAATTTCAACAAAAACAATTCGAGGGGTAGCCAAGTCAGAGTGGGAAGTGGCCTTTGAGAGAGATGAATAGAAAGTTTATTACCATGCAGACATGGATATATGGATTGGCCAGTTGGCAAAGGCAATGAGGCAGATGAACAAGGGTGGGTTACCAAGCTAACCAGAGATTAATCCAAGGGAGCATGTCAATGCAGTGTTTTCAGCGTAATGGGAGACAATTAGAGGATCCTCCTATGAAGAAAGGTGAAGAGCCCAAAAAAGTGATGATAAAATGGGTGAGGAACCACTGAGGGAAGAAGAGCCATCCAAATCTGAAGTTGAAGTGAGTAAAGCCTCAGATGCAGTCCATACACCATTATTGCCTTTTCCACAAAGGCTAAAGAGGGAGATGGAGGACTCCCAATTTTAAAAATTTCTGAATATTTTTAAGAACTTGCACATTAACATCCCTCAAATAGATGCTATTTTGCAGATTCCCTCGTACGCGTGATTCTTGAAGGATTTAATGTCAAGGAAGAGGAAGCTCATCGACAACGAGATTATTGCTCTCTCAAAGGAATGCAGCATCTGGGTGCAGAACAAATCACCACTCGAATTGAAGGATTCAAGTAGCTTTTCAATTCTATCCAACATAGGTAGTTGTAAGTTTTCTTGTGCTTTATGTGACCTAAGTGCGAGTGTTTCATTGATTCCCTTGTTTGTGGCTAGAAAATTATGCTTAACTGAGTTAAATATGACTAATATAGTGCTTCAATTGGCTAATAGGAGCATTAGACATCCGTGGGGGACCTTAGAAAATGTTTCGTTAAGATAGCCAAATTTATAGTCCTCGTTGACTTTTTGTTTTAGACATTGAAGAGGCGTTAATATACCTAGTATCTTTGGTTGTCCTTTTTTAGCTATAGCTGGAGCTACAATTGATGTTAAACAGGAAAAATGAAAATTTCAAGTAGGGGATGAGAAGGTTAAGAAAACCTCTTTTACCTATAATGTCTTTTCCATTGATATTGTCAATAAACTAACTCAAGAACAAAGTCCAGTCATTAGTAATGGTAAATGTGCAGGAGGTGTTGAAAAGGGAGCCTACTTGGATTCTTAATCACCATGCAAGAAGTTTAGGACGAGTGAGGGTTATAGAAAAAGCACTGTGGAAGTTCCATGGTTGACAAAGAAAGAAAAGTGACCACCATTGAGAGGATTGGCCAAATCGTTAAGGAACAAAGGAAAAATATGGAGAACCAAGCCCGTGAGGGAAAATAAGAAGAGTCCTAATGGGAGCATTTCTTCTTTAGGTAACTCTGCAGTCACTTGAATTCTCTGACTGAAGACTGTAAACAAAGCGTTGGTTGGGAGGCAACCCAACAATTTAATTAATCTTTAGTATTTTTAGTATTTATAATTTTTGTGTTTGTTAATATATTTAGTTAGTCTTTATTATGTAGGAAGTGATTAAAAGGAGGCAAAATTTAAAATTATGGTTGTCAAAGTCAAGGATAAGGAGTTTTTGATCCTTTAAATTCCTTTATCATATTTAAGTATGCTTATTCCTTGTACATTTTGGATCTTTCTGATGTTAGATGTCAATTTGTGGAGTTGTGCATGATGTATAAAGTAAAGAGGGAGTGGAAAGCAAAAACATTTTGGTTCCTATGATAGTTCCTGTTCGTAGGAACCTATTGCAGATACACCGCAAAATTTTTGGTTTTTCGTGTCTCAATATACTTGTCACGGAAAGGCTTGGGGGAAGAGTTCTCGCGATAGTATTTGTCTGCAGGAACTGTCGCGGTAACCAAATAGAGAAAATTTAGTTTCCATGGAGTTTATCAATCTGCGAGTAGGTAAAAAAAAAGTTTCTCGTTTATGTGTGCTTTTCCCAAATTCTTATGCCTCTTCTTAGTACACGACCCTTATTTTTCTTCCTTCTTGAAGTTCTTGACGTTTAGTTTTAATTAGTTTACATTTTTATTTTCTTTCTTTTAGAATGCTCTCTATTTAAGTACATTACTCATTGTTTTTCCTGTGTTAGTATTTTCTATGCATGCTGTTGTAATGGGCATATTCATGGACATAGATTGGGCGACCAACTATTCGTCAGGGAAGTATTGCTATTTTTACCTATATATATCTTTTCTTTATTATCCTTTCTTGCACATTGAGGACAATGTGCCATTCAAGTGTGGAGGAGGAAATCTTCTTTGAGAGTAGTGGTGGTCTAACTTTTCAATACTCAGCGGTAATAGGATAGAAAACATTAGCGTGGTGAACATTTTAAGTCAATTTTCCCTTCAGAGTTGAGATAAGTCATTACTAATTACCCAAGGATTTGCCATTATGAGGTTAGAATTTTTGATTTGGAGAAAGTATGTTGAGAAAAGTAGCAGGAATTATGACTAGATTTTGTAGGTTTAATGATATTCTCCATTTTTACTAGATTCTATGAGTAATAATTAGAGAAGTTGATGATCAATGTAGGATATTTATAGCTAGAAGACTCTAAGAATTAGGAACTCAGTATTCCTTTGAAAAAAAAGGGGGAAAAAAAGAAAAAAAGAGAGAAGAGAGTGAAGAGTTGAATAAGAGGACTTAGGATTTATTCCTATGATGTTGGTACTGAGTAACTTGGGGTTGGCAGTAACCAATGTCAGCTTTCGCGTTAAAAGGTACTAGAATTATGAGTACGCAAAGCAACCCAAGAAGATGAGATGTTGAGTAATTGGGGTTTGTATTAACAAATGTGAACACTCATATAAAAAAGGTTATATCATTAAATTGGGGAACGGCCTAATCATCATGATATTAAAAAATTTTTATGTTATAAAAGTCCCGAGCTCTAAGTAGTCCAATAGGTATAGACGAAATTGTTTTTCAGTCATAGTGATACACATTTATGCTTGTAAAGTTGATTAAAAATGAGAATGGAGTTTGACTAGCAAAATTGAGGTATTATTACTTTTTCTTTACTTAGTATGATGTGTATTTAAAGAGTTATGATTGATTTTGTAATGGCAAATGATTGGGTAATTAAGGGAGGCTCATTGATAAGTTGTCTTGACAAAATTAATTGTTGTTTTGAGAGCTTAATGCTCGAGGATAAGCAATGACTTAAGTGTGTGGGAATTTGATAAGTGCATAGGTAGAGTAGTATTTTAGGGTAGTTAAGTAGTATTTTAATTGTGATTTTAGGAAAATTAGGTTATGTTAGATTGTCTTTTTCTTACTTTTGAGTTGTTGTTAATTGAGTAGATACTTATATTTTTCTCATATTTTTTGTGAAAAATCGAGCATTTCATCATCAATTGAGATCATTTATTGGGAGCATTAATGAATATTTGCTGTGGCTTGATGGTGATGGAAGCAGGACACAAAAGGGAAAAACGAAGACAAGAGAAAAAATGCCAAAAATAAAGAAAGAGCAGTATCTACGAGGGTATTCGTTCGCGGATATAAACACGGCCGCTAGCCTTAACTGTCGCAGGAAGACAAGTAATTGCAGACGGTCTGTGGGTATTGTCATGGGAACTAAAAACTTTTTGGTTTGCAGTAGATGAGGAAACAGGCTTTTTAAACGGAATAAAACTCGTGGCTAGGGGTTTTTCATAGTAATCACTTCTTTTCTCTTTTATTGTATTAGAAAGGTAGACTACTTTCTAGAGAGTAGCTATTTAGGGTTTTTAATGTAGAATAAGGTAGAGAGAGAATAACATAGGTTTTGAGAAGAATTCTTATAACAATTCAAGGCAAAAGAAAAAGTTGCATCTTTTGGGAGATTATTCACCGTTAATAAAGAATAAGATTTCCCCTACTTCTCTTTTACTTTTGTTCTTATTTGTTATGGATTTATATTGCAAAGATTCGATTTTTATTGTTTGCCTTGCCATGATTAACTAATTTGTTTGTCTACAATTTAGAGAAAACTAGTGATCAAAGGAATATGTGTTAATTGCCTCAAAGATTTATGCTTTGACTTGTATTGTTTATTCACTATTTTGCATGTCATGATATATGATTGATTGGCCATCAATTGTAGATTCTAAATCTTATTATAGGAATGAGAATTTATAGTAATGGTGGAATTGGAATATATAAAATCTAGGTTGCATGTCATACAAGAGTAGTAGTACTCCTAGGTGGGTCAATTAGGTAATCTATAGGGTTAATGAACCAATACTAATGTCTTTACCATGAGAATAGGAAAGAACTAGTCCGAAGGTAATCATTAACTTATTACAAGAGTGAAAGTTAAGTACATTTGGGATTGGACCCTAAACAAGACAAGACTAAGGCATGAATTGAGTCAATTACCATTATTCTTAGGTCACTCATGGAATCTATATCCTAAATACTTTGCATACTATTTTTCTTAAGCTTTGTTGTTTTGTTTTCTACTTTATTTTCTTTAATTAGTATAGTTCTAGCTTAGTTTAACTCTTGCTTATTGGATTATCTAAATAATAGGGTAAATTCAATAGTTTTATTACTTTGAGACCGTTCTTTGTGGGTTCAACCTTGTTACCCTATACTGGTACACGATCTGTGCTCTTGTAGATAATAGTGTAGTTAGGTTATTTAACTTGATAATTTGGTGATTTTGATTGATTTTAATTAATATATTTTTAGCCTAATTACCACCTATCAAAGAGGTTTGAATTTGTAAGTAGTAATGGTGAAGAATGGAACTGTGATGCTTGGTTGTGCATCGGGTAGCAGTGTTTGTGCAATGCGGAGGAAGAAGGCCACTGGTGGTGGTTCTGAATTGTTGGTTGATGGTTGTGGGTTGAAGGCGTTGTTCTGGTGATGGGGGTTACAAAAGTGGAGTGGGAAGGACAGAGTTAGAGGTTGTTTTGGTTGAGGTTGGTGGGGTTCAGGGAAGGAGAAGGACTAGCAGTTGATAGAGTGGTTAGTGGTGAAGGTTTTGGTGGTCCAACAACGGAGGAAGAAGATGGGATTGGTAGTTGTATTTTAGTTAGGGAAGTGGCTTCTTGATGGCTGGTGATGGATAATGATGGGTGGTATGCTGGGTTTGGTTGTTGGTGATTACTGACCAGTAGAGGTGTTGGTTTTTGGTGGTGATTGATTGTTACCGGTGAAGTTGGTGAAGGAGATGAGGCTTTAATGGAGGTGGTTGTTGTCTCAATCTTCGCTGCTATTTCCTAGACCATGTGCTACTTTGGCTTCGCTTTTCCTGTCATGATTGGCTGATTTCTCTCGCATGTGTGAAAAAAGTGCATGTTTTTGGGGTGGCGGAGGGCTTATTCATGATTGTTTGGTGGGCTTAGAGGGTTGGGGACAGGTGGTAATATTGGGTGGTGAGCGGTTTGATTTGGTAAAATTGGAGCTGACTGTGGTAGTGTTTATAGGTTGTGATGGTGGTAATGACTTGGGATGGTGAATGAGCTGTGGTGGTTGAGACAGGGATCGGCAGAAGGGGGTAACAGGTGGAGATGTGAGCTTGGTGATTGAGGGTAGTTGGCAATGAACGGTGACTGATGGTTGAGGATGTAGACATCAAATTTTGAAACACCTTTTGTAAAAATATGTGTGTTACTTCATTTAGGGATATTTTTGTTTTTTGGGGACGATTGCAATTTTCTTATATATTATGACTAATTCGTCACATCAAGGGTAAAATGATAATTTTAGCTTGTAGATGCATTTTGTTATTTTAGTTTCTAAACTCATATTTTATGTTTTTTTTATCATTTTCTAATTTTTAATGAATTTTCGGAGTCATTTAATATTTATTTAAATTCTTGGTATTTTTAAGTTTATAACACGTTTTTCAATGCACCTGTTTATTAGAATTTTAGTGTGAAAGATTTTATCTGTGCATTTTATATCTTCATAGATTTTTTGTAAAAATTACGTGATTTTTAGAGACCGTTTGGGTATTTATTTCAAATTGTATCTTTTTGTCTACTAATGACGCTGTAGACACCAAATTTTGACACACCATTTATTTTCAAACATTGGGGGGGCATGTTTACACTTTTGGGACAAATTTTTTAATTTTTCCATAATTTGGGGGGCAAAATAGTAATTTTATCTATAAATATTTTTCTATCAATTTTTGGGGGTTTTAAATTCATATTTTTACTTTTATATAAATTTTTTAATTTCTTATGATTTTTCTGGATTTAATTGGTATTTTTTATTTTTTTGTACTAGTTGAGGGCAAAATCGTCATTTTACAATTTAAATTCATTTTTCACCAATTTTGAGTCAAAAATGCATTTTTCAGTGTTTTAAAATTATTTGTAATTTTTGATAATTTTCTGAGAACAATAACTATTTTTCTGTGAATTTTCATTGCCCAAGGGCAAAATCGTCATTTTACAATCTAAGTTCATTTTTTGTCAAATTTTGAGTCGTAAATGCTTTTTCTAGTGTTTTAAACTTATTTGTAATTTTTGATAATTTTCCGAGAATAATAACTATTTTTCTGTGAATTTTCATTGCCCAAGGGCAAAATCGTCATTTTACAATCTAAGTTCATTTTTTTTGTTTTTTTTTGTTTTTGTCAAATTTTGAGTCGTAAATGCCTTTTCTAGTGTTTTAACCTTATTTGTAATTTTTGATGATTTTTTGGGGTCAATAGCTATTTTTCTACAAATTTTCATTGTTCAGGGACAAAACCGTCATTTTACACCCCGAGCGCGTTTTTATCAGTTTTGAACTCTAATTTTTATTTTTTAAATCTAATATGAATTATTTTTGAAAATTTAGAGATTTCTGTCAGATTCTTTGTATTAATTTTAATTTTGAGGTTAAAAAATATTTTTTAATAAAATTAGCATTTTTAATACCGGTAGCATTTTTGTTATTTTATAGTATTCTTGGCCAACAAGACAAGTGCAGTATAAATACCCCCACTTAGGAAGAGGATGAAAAAGAGAAAAAAGAAAACCCTAAAAAAAACACTTTTGCTTTTGGTAATTTGTGTATTAAAACACACACACTCCACACCACACAACACACACAAGCAGCCGTTTCTTTCAAAAAGTACTGTTCATCGTTCTTCATCTTTATCGATTTACTGTTCATCTAGCAAGCTTCAAATTCACCAGTTATCTCCAGTCCATCTTGCAGGATCAAAAGGTGAGTTCTTAATCAATTGTTCATTTATTTGATTCATTTTTATTTCATTTTATTTCATTTTCTTCATGAAAATATGAATTTTTTTTAGTTGCTTGAAATGTTTGTTTTAGTCCACCGGATCTGCTTCTGGGTTTATTTTCTGGGTTTATGTTTTTCTCCATCTTCTTCACCGTCTCTTCCTACCCTCATCCAAGATCACTCAATTACAATCACAAAACTCCAGTGCAAATCCCTTCCCTGAACCCAGTTCTCGATTTTGCCAAGTTCACAGCTCCATCACCACCTTCTTCATATCATGCCTTCATCAACGCCACCACTCATCATCACAAACAATTCTACCAATTTCATATTATCAGCCTCCTCAGCTGACCAACTTCCAGGCACAAACAATCCCGGAAATCCCATCAGAACAACACCTTCAAACGGACCCAATCAACCGGCAGCAAAATTGCCCAATTGCTCCCTCATAAACCTCGCACAATCAGTGACCCACACACACACAAACTCATAAGCAATGACGCAACACATATTCAAATTCAAGCACATATACAGCAACAAATTCAATTGATCACACAGGACCACTGCCCATGCTCCTGCCACCACCAATCACCACCGAGGTCCACCGAAAACGCAACTCAAACACCCCCTAGCACTCAATTCCCACCGGACAGTAGACCATCCTCACCGTTAGCAGCCTAATCAACCAAACTCATCTTGCCACATCTTCACAATCAGACCCTGCACCACACGAACACCTTGATTGCTTGCAAGAAAATAACAGAAAAATTGTACATGAAATTGCTACAAAAGTCACCACGCCCAATTAATTGACCAAACAACCTCTATCCCTCCTCTGCCATCTGCTAGCCCCAACATGAAAACACCCAAAATCAGCCCATTAACCCAACTCCTCCACTGGCGACATCACTGTCGACTAAACATCCTCCACTGCCGGACATCCACCCCACTCCCTACCACCACAGAATCTTCCCCTGCCACCGGAAGCCCACACACGAACCCCCCAAACATCCAATTTCAATCGCCAAGAGTAGTGAGTTGGACAGAGAAATTACAGAGACGAAGAGAGAGAGATTCGGATAGAGAGAAAGAGAAGAGAAGAAGGAGAAAGAGAGAAATCAATGGAGAACAGAGGAAGAGAAACGCAGGGGAGGGGAAGAGAAAAGAAAAGAGGGAGCTTAGAGAGTGAGTGAGAGAAAAAGACCGGTTGGGGGAGAAAAGAAATTGGGGTGGAGAAAAATTAAAAGAGAGAAAAGATGAAAAACGATTTTGGGGAGGAAAATTTAGTTTCAGTTTTGACTTTTTAATTTAGTTTAGTTAACTGTTAATTAATTGAGATTTGATCTAATTTTAGTTTGATTTATTACTTATGTCAGTAGATTAATGGATTAAGTTGCTTTAGATAACTAATTTAGCTTTAGTTTTATTTGCTCCTTTATGGGTAATATTTATATTTTAGCCCCTAAGGTCTTAGATGATATTATTTTACCCATGATCATTTCTCAATTTTTGCAATTTAAGTCCCCATAAATTGCAGATTCCCCCCTTTAGGTTTAATTTCTTTCAATCAAGTTTTTATTAATTGCAATTATGCCCATTAGTTACTGGAATTTATATTTTGTGTCCTGTTACTTGCTTAAATTTACATTTTTGCCTCCCGTTTATGTGAATTTTTTAAAGTTTTACCCCTTGAGTTTTATTGAATTCTATTTTTGCCCCGTAGTTGTTAGAATTCATTTTTTTTTTATCTCAATTCGTCAATAGTTATATATTTTGGGTTTTATTTGATTATACCGAGATGCTTTGACTTGTTTGCTCATTTTGAGTAGTATTAGTACCGGGTCTTCAAAGAGGTATCCCGATCTCTCATTATTTTTCTTTTATGTGCTCCAATGTGATTTTATGCATTATTTGCATTATTATTTGTTTATTTCTTATTTTATATACTTGTTGCGCATTTACGTAGTTAATTTGTCTAATTTTGAATTTTTTATTATTATTTTGGAAAAATATAATATTTTGTATTTAGCTAGTCAATGTAATAGTTAGATTATTTTTCTCATATTTTAGTAAAATTTTGTATCTAGATAGAAAGTGTAATAGATAAGGCATTTTTAATTTCCCCTTTAAATTGTAAATTAAGCCCCCTCAGTGTAATAGTTAGGGTTTATTCGCTTTTGCGTGCTTATGTGTTTATTTCTTTTACCGCTTTCCTTAGGATTTTTGCATCTAGAATATCATGTTTATGTGTTATGTGCTCCTATGTGATCTTATATGTTTTTATATGTTTAATTTGCTTTTAATTCATGCTTAAATGTTTAATTTATGATTTATGGTATTTCGTCACCACACTAGTCCAACGCTATTTGTGGTTTCTTTCTTTTCCCGCTAGTCCAACGCTAACGGGATTTTTAGAACGGGCTAGTCCAACGCTAGACCCTTAGGGCATTTTAGTGTTAAGTGCATTTGTGTGCATTTTCATTCCACTTCACACACTTTTAGTTTTCTCTTCATTCGGCATGATTTTATTATTACTATTATTATTACTATTATTATTTTAACACATTTTTAAAATGCATGACATCTAAGTTGCATCTCACTTAGAAGTTAGGACATTTGCATGATTCGACTAGAAATAGTCGTCTACTCACGTGGGAAGCGGTGGAGTACAGGCCGTTCCCCCCTCCGTGAGTAGAAATATCCAGTCATGAGTTATTAGTTCCCCGTACCCGTCATGTTGCATTCCCACTTTCTTCACTTACTATATATTATTATTTTATTTCTTTTTGCATCACATTTTGCATAAAACTCGTGACTCCCTCGAGGTCTCGACTCGGGTTTCGCAATTAATGCGATAATTCCGACCAAGCCTCGACGGAACATTTCGACCCTCCTGATACTCACATTTAGATTTAGGATTTGCATTCATTTAGATACATCCAAGCGCGATAGAACTTAGGGTTAATTTAGAAAAATTTGATTAAACCTCGCAACTAGCATTGGCTAGGTTGAAAGGGTGCCTTAGGCGCAAGCTTTTGCCTTCCCTTTCTTCAAATGTGACTCCCGGACCTTGTTTTCTCTCGTTTTTCGTAGACCGGAGTCGGAAAAGGGTTTTTAAATGATTTTTCTTAATTTTTTATTTTTGTTATGTTAAACGATTTTTCGGGTGACTTGGTACACCGTAACTCAATACCAAGTGGCGACTCCATTTTCTAAAAATAAAAACCCTTTTTCAAAGATTATTTGGCTAAACCTGTCACATTTTAGTCCCGGCCTTGTTTTTTTCTTTTAAAATATCATTTTTCTTAAAATACACTTTTTTACCAAAAATTTGATTTTTCTTACACACGCACGGTTTTTCAAAAACCTTTATTTTCAAAAGAGTCACCGAGACCGGACCGTCTTTTCGGGACGCGACAGTCAACGACCCCACCGGCACCCCCTTTTTCCCTTTCCTTTACGATTTTTTCGGACGTGACAGACGCATTTTCTAATGTTGCATTAGTTTTTAATTTTTATATTGAATTTTTTATAATAATGTGTGAATTTCAGTTTTTTATATGTAATTCAAGGAATCCAAGTGAATTTTATCCTTATTTTATTCTATTCATTTTCTTGCAAATTAAAAAAAAAAAAAAAGAGGAGGGCAGCAAGCAGGCTGTGTTTGCAGCCTACTGTTGCTATAGCAGCATGGCTACTATTTCCATGGCCAAACAGCCACACTTCTTCCATCATTTCCCTGCCATCCTAACAATACCCATAGCTTCCAAATACCATCATCCTAATTACTCTTTGTTTAATGACATCACACCCATTTTACACTCAATCAGCAAATTTTAGGAGATTGTTTGATGATTCTCTTGATTCATCATAATCACCATATCCCACCAAAAGCACACAACTCTCTTGCCTCTCTTCTTCTCTCGACTCTCTCAATAAACACACACACCCCCAGCTCCATTCATCACAAACAACACACACACCTACATTTTCCTCTCTCGGCCCCCCTTAGTGCACACACAACACACAATTCACACACAACCCTTCAACCTTACAGTCGACACACTCACTTCACTTACACTTCACTTGCACAACCTCACCTCACTCTTGCACTCAAGCCTACTTGCACCACACCTGCAAAAATACACCTCCAATTCATACACGCACACACCTGCACACAACCTCTCTCATTGAACACTACACTCCCTACAGATTCACCATCATTCACACAAATTTTCTCTCAATCTCTTCCTTCACTTTACACACAGAACAGTCACCAATTCACTCACTTTCCCTCTCTGCAAATTTGCACAAACAAGCACAAATGGATCACCAATTCATTTTCTTTTCTCTTGGCATAACCTCACAAGTCGCAATTCACAAACACACTTGCACATTTCTTCTTCACCTGCACAAACACACACTTCACACACACCTGCATAATCAAATAACCATTCACAAGCACACAGAACACACACAAAACACATAAACACATGTAGATAAGCTCACCCATACACAGATTTCACACACAGCACACACACTCATTTGCACACATTCACACACATCATCCATAGTCACACACACGAATCACCCAAAATTCTCCCAAATTTGATACAATTGGGAGTTTGTCTACCCTCTCATATATCACAGGAATATCATCCCCAAAGGACCGTCTTGAAAAGAATTCCATATAAAATAACCCAATCTTCTCGACCCCTTCGTAACTTGTCGAAGACCCCAAGAACAACTTGAGTTGTGGTAACCACTCGATCTTCTTGACCCTTTCGTAACTTGTCGAAGACCCCAAAAACAACTCGAATGGGTTGCTTTGAAGATTCAACCAAGATCGTTGAAATCCTCCTTTTGCGTCGCAAGTTAGACCCCTAACTAACCTATGGAATAAACACCTAACCAACCCGTGGAATAGACCCCTAACCAACCCGTGGAATAGACCCCTAATTGACAAACCCAAAAGAATGAATCAAATCACGTGGAAGAAACTCTAAGCGTAGGTTTTGGTCACCATGGAATCACTCCAATAAGACCAGAAATTAGTTCTATTCCAAGAACTAAGAAAACTCTCGTAGAGAGAAAACTCACAATTTTTATTGATTTATCATAACATTTTTATTAAAATAATACAAGGAATGCCCTTTTATAGTGATACGAATGGGGGCGGCCCTTTTCGTATATCACAGGAATATCTCCCCAAAGATCGTCTTGAAGAATCAAGCGACAATTTAATCCAAATCCTCCCGCTAAATTGGACCAAACTATCTTCAAAAGAAACAACCTCGTTGAACTTTAGACCCACTTTGATTCGTAAACTAAAGCAACCTAAACATGGAGATTGGTTGCCTTGAATTTAACTCTTGTAGAAATCTTGAACCAAAGGATAAACTTTGCTAGACCGATATGAGCGAGTTCATTCGTCTAACCAAATTTATTCTAAGGACTTAATCAAAACAAGAAGAAAATTCTAAGCTAGGAGAATGGTCGCCATGGAATCACTCCAATAAGACCAAGAGTTGGTTCTAATCCAAGAAACCAAGACAAAGCTCTCTAAAAGAGAAAACTCAAATTTTGTTAATCACAAAAATCATCATAAAATTCGTAACACATTTTTGGCCTATTTATAAGCTTACAAAAGTCACCTAAAAACATGCTAGAATAGTCTACAAAATTAACTTAAGTTGTATCCTGACACAATAGGTAATTACTTAAGGATTACAACTTGTAAACTACTTATGAAACTGAATAAAAGCTAAACTTCTAAAAAAATAAAAAGAAATTCGCCATAAAATAATAAATGGGCTGGGTCATTCCTCCTTGGACTCCATTGGACTTCAATCTTGCATTTTTAAGGCCTTCAACTTGGGTCCATCAAACCTAACCAACTTGTGTACATCATCTTTGGACCATATGCTATTTTTTGGGCCTTTTTTTGAATACATGTTTAATCCAAAACCAAAACTCAATCTTCAAGTCCAATTTTCTCGATTGGTCCATGTATTCTCCAAACTCAAGAATAGTTGAAAATACAAGACTCCTTGTAGAATCAATCAAATCACACAGGTTGACAAATATCATTGATGAAGCTTCCAAGTTTAAAACGGGTGCTACCATGCACGTATCATATAGGCTCATACAAAGTATTCTTGAAAACATACTAAAACCCTATTACTAGTTGTAACCTATCACAATTAGATAACTAACATAAAGATTACAACTTGTAAAAATAAATAAAATACTCAATAAAATTTGAAAACCCTAGCTTGCCAAAGTTTCTGTCCCTATCCACGCGTGGGTAACCGGCACGGATAGGACCAAAAACTATGATCCTTCCTTCGTGTCTTCCCATTTGAGTGGATGCTAGATAGGCCATCTTCCACGCTCCATTGCCATGCCTTGTGCCCTTGAACTCTTTAAAATAGCATAGACAAATGATCAACCTTGTTGAGGCTTGAATGATATGTTTGGGGCTACCAGGAACGTATCAAAATTTCTCTCGCCCAAGTACATAGCATACATACACATACCCATTCACACACACAGATAAACACACAGAGATACACACATTTCTTGCACATAGACACAAACGGCACCTCCATCACCAGTTTCCCCTTTAACAAACTCCAAACTTGCAGTCAGGCCAAAACATCAAGCCCCCAGAAAGACCACTGGCAGCAACCCCTTACTGCCAATTTACCATCAATCATCTTCATCGCCTCCAAATTCAAGTAAAACCTTTGTGCCCCTTCTTTAAATCTTTTGGGTTCATCACTAAAGCAGTAATATTTAAGCATATCTGTTGTTGATTTCTAAATAAATTTGTTTATGAAATTGAAGGATTTGGAATGAATAGATATAGAACTTTTAGATATATTCTTTAAGAGGAAAACGATTTGAGAGGGAGTGAGATTTTGGTTTTTGTAAAGAAGGCAATTGGTTCAAGTGAGAAGGGAGGGTAATTAGAGAGAGTGAGAAAGAGAAAGAGAGAGAGAGAGAGAGAGAGAGAGAGAGAGAGAGAGAGAGAGAGAGAGAGAGAGAGAGAGAAGAAAGAGAGACGGGAAAGCAAAAGAACAGAACAGAGATGGAGAGGGAAAAGAGAAAGAAAAGAAAGGGAGAAAGAGAAAGGAAAGAAAAAGGAAAGAAAGGAAGAAAGAGAGAAGAGCAGAGGCGGAGAGAACGAGAGAGGCACAAGGAGAAATTAACTAGAGAAGACATGGAGAGAAAAGAGGAAGAAAAGGGAAAGAGGTAGAGTTGGAGAAGAAGAGAAGAAAGGAAAAAAGAAAAGAGAGGAAAGAAGAAGAAAAAGAAAGAAAAAAAAGGAGAGAAAATCAGTAAAAAAAAGTGTTACCAAAACTACGTTGTTTTGACGTAAAACGACGTAGTTTTGGTTAGTTTCTTTGACTTATTTATTTTTATTATTTTTATCAGATTAGATATTTATGTTTTGCCCCCTTAGGTTATTAGTTGTTGTCCTTATGCCCCCCAATACTCTTGGTTTCCTTCATTTACATTCTTGTTTATTTAAATTGATCTCTAAAATTGATGTTTCCTTTCAATTATGTCCAAAATAATTGCAATATGGTTTTAACATCACTGGAAATTACATTTTTACTCCCCAAGATTTGCTGAAATTACATTTGTGGTCCTTAAATGTTGCTGGAAATTGTAAATTTGGTCCCTCATGTTGCAGAAAATTGTATTCTTGTCCCCCCACCTTGCTGAAATTTTATTTTTGCCATATGCTTTGATGGAATTACATTTTTACCCTTAAATGTTGCTGGAAATTTGATTTAGACCTCCCCTAATTGCTGAAATTTCTATTTAGTCCCTTTGAGTTGCTGAAAATTTATTTTCTGGTCCTTAAACCTTGCTGAAATTACTTTTTTACCCCCTAGATTTGCTTTAGTTTGCATTTTTGCTCCCTCAGTTTGCTGGAATTGTATTTTCTTTCACCCTTGAAAGTTGTGGAAATTGCACTTTCACCCTGAATGTTGTCGGAAATTATATTTTTTTACCCTCCAATGTTGTTGGAATTTATATTTTTGCCCCCAAGCTTGCTAGAATTACATTTTACCCTCCAATATTTTTGGAAATTGTATTTTTACTTTCCAAATTTGCTGGAATTGCATTTTCACCCTCAAATATTGCTGGAAATTGCATTTTACTCTCCAAGTTTGCTGGAATCACATCTTTGCCCTTAAATATTGCTGGAAATTTTAATTTTTTGTCATTATGCTTGCTGGAAATTATATTTTAGCTTTAAATTTGTTGTAAAAGTATATTATTACTTTAAGTATTGTTTGAAATTGTAATTTTACCCTTTTAGTTTGTTGAAAATTACATTTTTTACTCTAGAATGGTGTCGAAAATTCCGTTGTTAACCCAAAACTTTGGAAAATTTTTATTTTTGCCTAAAAATTTGTTTATTAAGTCCTTAAGACTTTTAATTATTTCTTTTAATTTTTAATTTTTATCTTATTTTTATTAAATTTATAATTAATGTCCCCAAATTTGGTCTTTTTATCTAATTAATGCTTAAATTAGTTTCTTGGTACCTCTTTATATTATTTTGGTGTTTTTATTTATGTGTTAAAAGTTTAATTATATGTTATTGTATTTTCTTTATTTTAAATTAAATATATTTTCCCTAAATGTTAGTTGGTGCTTTTAATTGTTTGTTTGTTATTGTTATTATAATTCCCTTGTATTTTATCCCTTGATTATAGTGATTAATATTGTAATATTCACTTTATGATTTGTTTATTCAAAATAGTGGTACCTTGATATGTTTGCTCATGTTGTTAGTATGTATACCGGTTATTCAAATAAGAGGTATTCCTATTATCCCTCAATTCTCTTTATGTGCTCCTATGTGATTTTCTTATGTGTTTTCTATGTGTTGTTTTAATTTTCTTTTATGTTTGAGTATTTATCTATTTTTGTGCTTGTTTATTTATTTGAATTTAATTTTAATTATTCAGAGGAATGTAATAGATAAGTGATATTTTATTTCATAAAATTTGTATTTAGATAGTTAATGTAATAGATAAGTTATATTCTTATTTATTTAACAAAATTTCTGTATTTTAGATAAAAAAATGTAATAGATAGGTTAGATAGGCTATTTTGCTTATCTTTCCCCATTTTAGATTGTAATTAGGCTTTTTCCCGGTGTAATAGTTAGGGCTTTTGTGTGCTATATGTGCTATGTGCTTATGTGTTTTACTCGCTTTCCCTAGGACTTTGCATCTAGAAAATCATGCTTATGTGCTATGTGTTTCTATGTGCTATTACCTGCTTCTATGTGCTTATTGCTTAATTTATGTTTGTTATTATTTATTACTTTGCTTTATTATGAAAATATGTGTATCATCGCCACACTAGTCCAATGCTAGTTGTGGTTCATTCTCGTTTCCTCGTTAGTCCAACGCTAATAAGGAATTTATAGAAAACGGGCTAGTCCAACGCTAGACCCTTAGGCTCCTTAAACATTAGTTTCATTTGCATGAAATTCGTGTCATTCACATGTATCATTTTCTATTTTTAGGATCTTATTCTGTTTTACATGTATAATGCATGACAGTTAGATTGCATTTTATATAGAATTTTAGAACTTAAATAGATCATTTGCTTACTTAGGTTAGGAAGAGTCAACCGTTCGAATATGGGAATAGCGAATATGGCTTTTGTAGCCTTAGTACGCTATTTATCCCTTTGTAAGAAGGAACACATTTGTCACGAATTTTCATTTCCTGTACCCTTTATGTTGCATTTCCTTTTCTTTGATAACTTATATCTATATTTATACTTTATTTTTTTTACTTTTTGCATTTCATTTTTGCATAACTCGTGACTCCTTCGAGGTCTCATTTTGGGTTACGTAATTAATGTGTTGATTCCAATTAAACCTCGAAGGGACATTTTGGTCACTCACAATGTCTCTTTTAGGTCTAGGTTTGCATCCATATAGTTACTTCCAAATGTGATAGAATTTAGGTTTACATTAGGTAAATTTCGACTAAATCTCGCAACTAGTTTCGACTAGGTTGAAAGGGTGCCTTAAGCGCGAGCGTTTGCCTTATCTTTCTTCAATTGTGACTCCCGAACCTTTTTTTTCTGTTGTTTTTCAAAGACCTAGAGTTGTCTGAAAAGGGTTTTTACTTTTTACGGATTTTCATAAAAATGTTCTTTTATAAAAGCCTTATTCTTGTTTTCTTGCCTTTTCATTAACTTATTTTCTGGTGACTTGGTACACCAAAACTCAATACCAAAGTGGCGACTCCCATTTTCATAAAAACCCTTTTTAGACTCTATTTCGGGCCCAAAATCGTTGCATTTTTCAAAGTCCCATTGAGGCCCTTTTCTTTTGTCTTGCTTTATTTTTCAAAAAAACTAAAAACCATTTTTTTAAAAAACTATTTTACGAAAAACCCCCAAAATTCTCTTTTTCATACTAATCATAAATCTTTTTCCGTCTTTCAAAAAATGGGGCGCGATAGAAGGGCTGAATTTGTGGTGATGATTGTTGAGTATTTGGGTTTTGTGGGTTCTGGGCTACCAAGTGTGGTTTGATAGAGTAAGACTAGTTGTAGGTGGAGTTAGTCAGCTAATATGAGTTATGGAGATGGTTGAAGCTTGATGGTGTAATTGTTGTGGGAGCAAAGTTGTGTGGCTGTTGCTGGTTTCTGGTAGTGATTTGGAGGTGGTAATGGAATAAGGTGATTCGGTGGTGGAGTTGAGAAAAGAGGATGTGGAGGAGGTTCAAGGATGACTGTGGTAATCGTTGGTAGTTTGTTTGAGTGGTTGTGGTTTGAAGGTGGTGGTGGAATAAGGTGAAAGTTGACTGGAAATGGGGTGGTGGTAAAAGATGGTGAGAGGACAAGACAGGCAGTTAAGAAGAAGAAATACAGAAAACCGAACCCAATAAAGAAAAACAAAAACCCCAAGAAGAAAAAAACAAAATTCAACTTTGTATCTCATTTTTAGACTAAATTTCTATAAATCATTATAAGCAATAATAATGATAGGATTAAAAAAATACCTTTTTAGCAAAGAGATTGGTAAATGTCTTTTCTTATGGCTTAGTTTGATGATGGAGCCTTGATGTGTTCTTGAGTTTTTATCCTTTTGATCTTAGTGTGTGAAAGAAAGGTGTGTTTATGTGTGTGTTTAATCTAACTATGTGTATTTGTAGTGTGTTTATGTGTGTAGTATTTAGTGTGTGAGAATGTATGTATTGTGTGTAAAAAAAAAAAATGTAAAACTCTTCCTTGCTTGTTCTATTATTCCTCTTATTTAATCCAAATGGAATATTTATAGTGCAAGAGGATAAGATTTGGGAATCTTCCCAGGTCTTATGCTCCAAGTAATGGATAAAAGAATAAGATGCCTTTGATAACAAATTACAATTTTACCCTAAAAATTAATTTTTTAACATACAAAAATTATAAAAAATGTCAAGATTTTTCAAAAAACACCAAAAAAATGAAAATATTAGAAAAATGCAAATAACAAATTTCATTAATAAAAATTTGGGCAAAAAATACATTTTTTACAAAATAATCATTTTGCCCCTGAACGCGATATTTACTGAAAAAATAACAAAAAATTACCAAAAATTAGAAATAGGCTTAAAAATCTAAACAAATGAATTTAGAACTCAAAATTGACAAAAAATGCATCCGAAGTGCAAAATGACCATTTTGCCCCTAAACGCGTTATTTACAAAAAAACAACAGTTGACCTCAAAAAAATAAAAATTTAGAAACATGTTTAACAGTTTGAAAAATAAATTTGGGACCCAAAATGGGCGAAAATGGTATTCGTGAGGTGAAATAACCATTTTGCCTCTGCGCTGATGAAATATTAAAAAAATATCAGTTAAACGCGAAAAAATATAAAAATTCATAAACATATATGCAAGTACAATGTATTTAGAACCCCAAAACTAATGAAAAATATTTACATGCCGAAAATTATCATTTTAACCCCTAGAATTGCTGATTTTGCCCCTTTTACCTAAAAACTAGAATTTGACTTCAAAACTAGAAAAATGACCTCTAATGTTGGATCAATAAATAGTGTGTTTTGTGTTTTTGGTGTGTTTTTTAAGTTAGTTTAATTTGCTTAGTTTGAATTTGAAATTAAAGCAATGTTTGCAATCCTTGGAACTTCATGTTTAAACTTGGATGTTGAATACCCAATTTTCATATCTTTTGTGTTTAATGTATTTAGAAGGGTCAAACATATTTGAAATGTGTTTGAAGTGGTTTAAATGAACAAGGAAACCAATTTGAAGCATTAGGTTTCAAAATTACTATTCCATTGGTTTACTATTCATGAGCTAAGTTTCATTGAGCAATTTGATCCTCATTTGGTAATCCATGGATTTTGATGCATAAATTAGTTTTGAGAAACTTTGTTTTATCATTTAAAACTTGTTCAAAGTGATTTTGAAATCCAAAACATGCAAATAATCAAATTGAGTTTTTGAGTGAAAAAGTAACTATTCATTTAGTTACTAGTCATTATATGAGATTCTTTGGGATTCTGGTTCTAATCTTGGAATTTACATGTTTTTTATGCCTAAAAATCACGTTAACAACTTTTTTTAACCTAAAAAACATGTTTGAAGTGTTGAATTAATAAAAAACATGAAAAGGAAAAATTTGAATTTCAAGTTCATAATGAAAAATCAACATTGTAGGATTTCTGAGAGGCCTACTTTGATCGATTCTCATTCATTTATGTTGATGTTTAAGATGAATTTAATGCATGAATTTAAAATTTGTTGACATGGTTACATAATCATGAAGTTGTTTGCCCAAAACTAGAGGTTTAAATGGAAGATATCATCAACCAAAGTGGCTGAAAAATGAGCCTGCACCAGAAAATTGCAGCAATAGTCGCTGCAAGTTCTGGGGCCTATCCGTGGGTCACTTATCCCATGGATCCTATGCAATTTAAGGACATTTTAGCTTATTTTGGTCAATTTTGTTTGGAGGTTTAATGGCTTTCTTTGCAAGTTTGTTTAGCAACTTTGTAAGCAGAAAATACTACTTTAACACATTTTGATGGATCGCATCTCATGTTTCATTTCATTAGTTCAAACTTTAACCTTTTGCATCAGAGTATGAAATTTTGATTTGAGGCATTTTGACACAAGTTTCTTTTACTTTTTACTTTATCATAACACATTACATTTGCTCATCTAACACTTGCATCAAAATTTTACCACTTGGAGCTACATTGCAACAACTAAGTATAGGGGAAATCAATTGTTTCAAGGCATTTTATGTTACTTTTTGAGCTTAATGGTTATCCAAACATGTTCTAACATAACATTTGAGTTTGTCTAAACTTTGAAACAAGGTTAGTGAGCAAGAATGGACCGTTTGAAACATGTTCTAACATAACATTTGGTGGGCATTGCAAAAGAAACTCAACAAAGGCCAAGAGGATTAAAGGACAAGACTAATATGATCTTAAGGATTCATTAACCAAACAAGGAGAGTTTTCTTGTTCTATATTTCATTCTTATCTTTTCCTTTAGAAATTGAGGACAATGTATCATTTTAAGTGTGGGGGGGGGGGGAGGTAAAGGATTATTTGTAGTGTGGTTTGAAGTAATTGTGTCGAGATATTATTTTAGTAAAACATGGCCAAAATTTTTTAAAATTTGCCTCTATATCATGCTTTGATGCTATACTCTTGTTAAATTTTCTTACTTTTTGAAGTAATTTATGCAACTTTGCTTGAATATTTTCTACAAATATATGAAGAAATAGTTATTATGTGATTAGGAGTTTTATTTTTAAGAAAGTATATCTTGTAAAATGGTTGTAATTATGTTTTGATTTGGCATGTTTAATTTTAAATTTCTCTTATTTACTTGATTTTACATTATTAAGTGGTAGATATGGACAAGAAGTATACTTATGCATTATTTGAATTACGGAACAAGTATATTATGAGCAAGATGATGAATGTTTATTTATTTCTATTCCAATGATTCAAATTGCTTAGTAACCGAGAATCTTCATCCAAAAATGTTGATTTTCGTATCAAAAGGCAATTGAATTAAGAGTATGCATAGCAAGTTTGATTAAAAGTGAATTGTTGAGTAATAAGGGTTCTTTATCACAAAATGTCGATTCTTTCATCAAAAGGCAATTTCACTTCTCAAACTAAGGGCTAAATTGTAGTTAAAATGATCAAAGTGTTGAGTAACCAGGGATTTTCATCTAAAAATGTCAATCTTGGCATCAAAAGATACTTACAAATTACAAAGTTCAATATATACTTATTGTGTGTAATTTGAATTGTATATGATTATCCATATTCAATACCTAATATGTGAAATTTTGGAAGGCATTGGAATTTGGTTGAACAATGTTTTAATCATGATGTAATTATTTCCCTTTTACTTGGAATGAGGAGTATTAAAAACTTTACATGGAATTACATGATAACTATTTACTTTATCTTGTGGAATTGCATTCAACAATGAGGCATTTGTTATTTCAATGCTTGAATCATGTTTTTGATCTTTGATTTTTCAATTACTTGAGGACAAGCAATGATTCAAGTGTGGGGGAGTTTGATAAGTAATAATTTTACCTATTTTAATATAGTGTTTTATATATGGTTTTAATGTGTTTTTAGTATGTGTTTGATATTTTTAATATTAAATGGCTCAATTTCATTATTTCTATCAAATTAAGGATTGCTCCGAAATTAGGATTTTTAGTCCGGAAATTAGGGTTTTGAGGTAGAATTATTATTTTGAGCCAATTAATGCCCAAGTTTATTTGATTTTTCAAGGAAATGATGATTAATTACATTTTGGATCAATTGGAGCATATGGACTATCAAACTCAAAGTTGATTCAAAATTGTATATTTTGATCACTTAAGCTTGGCAATTTTCGGAATAATTTTTCTTTAGCAATTCTACCAAGAAAATTATGATTCAAATGGTGGAAAAATGTCTCAAGGGCATGGAAGGAATAACCCAAAAATGAAAAGGGCAAAAGGGTTAAAGAAAAGTGATCTGCGGTTCATATCCACGGGTTACTCACCTGATGATTCGACCCACGGATCGAGTCCACTTGTGGGTTTTGGCTGGCTGCAGTTTGCAGCATATTCATACAACTTTTACAGGTAAATTCAATATCCAACTGCATCTGCACTGCCCTAGGAGATTATTGCAAAGTTCAAGGCAAGATTTTTCAAGATTTGGAATCAAATTTCATCATTACATTGTCAACTTGGAAAGGGACTTGAGCTAGGATTTTTCCTATAAATAAATGCTTTTGTAATTCATGTAGATTGTGCTTGGTTTTATGCTTGAAAAAGCTAGAACTAAAGCTTGGTAGGAGGAGCACTCCTTGAAAATACTTAGTTTAGTTTTCTTTCTTAGTTTTGTAGTAGGAAATTTCATCTTCTTGTAGCAAAACTTTAGAGAAACTTGTATTCAACATGCTTGATGGAATGAAGGAAGAAGATTTGGTGCCATAATTGAGCATTTCTTACCCTATTCTTTCTTATTTCATTCACGCATGCTTGTTACTGTCATTTATGTGCTTAAGTTTATCTTAAATATGTTGAACTAAGTTGATTTCAACTAGGTTTAGGATGAAACTATGATATGAATTGGTTTATGGCCTATTTATTATTTTTTATTCATTTACTTGATCTTTAAAACTTCTTGTTGATTAGTTACCACTTCAAGTCATCTAGTTGTTATTTGATAAAGAAATTTGCGCTTAACAATGGAAAGAGTAAATGGAACTCATGTTGAATCTCACGAAAGTAGTTATTCACATAGGTAAATTAAGGTTTGAAGCCACAATTCATGAGTTTAATCAACTAATGCATGCTAGACTTTACACGAGAGTAGGAAAGCTCATGTATTAGTAGTCTTCCATTCATAAAGAGATCTAGTTTGGAGTAAAAATGGAAATGAATCTTAAACATGGATAAAAATCATCATAGCCATAAGCTAAACTTTGATATTTGGTGGATTCTTAAGTCTAGTCAACTTTGTTTAACTATTTCTTCATATTTTGTTTACTTGAATTTGATTTTTCCTAACATTTTCTACCTCCCAAAGTTTGATTATCTAGATAATAAAACAAATAGTAGCTTTGGTAGTTGTTAGTTCTTGTTTCCTCGTGGGATCGACCCTAATACTCATCACAACTACAATTGACCCGTGCACTTGCGGAACGAGTATTAGATTATAAATTTTATTACTTGTTTGTGTTGATTTGTGCATGATTTTGACAGTAACCTAAACTCACAATCAATTTCCCCCCTAGTAATTCATACTTTTTCTGCTATCAGATGTTAAATTTCACTTAAATTTGCTTTGTTTATGTTCAATTCTTTTTTTTAGAAGCTGAAAAAATAATATCTCCTCAAAATTTGAATGATTCTAACTACGGGTCTCTGACTCAAACTTAAGTTGGGAAACATACAAGGAGCAGGTGGAGGATAGTCTTATAAATCTATGATGCTCGCAAGTGGAATCTTTGAAACATAATCCCTTTAAAGTAGGATATAAAGGCATACACCAACTGCTAAACTTGCCTAATCTGTACTTTTGATAGCAAAAATGAATTTTCTCAGTGTAGAAGTTGAAAGCAAGAATTTGACAAGAAGTAGCATATAGCTTCCTATCTTTTCCTCTTTGGGGTTTTTTTTTTATATTATACAGAAAACCCTTTCTCACTCAAACATTGGAATTGCTAGAATTCTACTTTTCAGCTCTCATGTTTAGGGAGGCATTGAGAGATTGAAAGTCAGATTAAAGCATGATATACATGTGCAGATGAAACCTACAAGCGTGTTTAGTGGTGTTTTCTAACTTCATTTATGAATGAATTATCGTGTGGGAGATCATTTCATAAAGTAAAAGCTTAACTTACATAAGATTCCCATCCAAGAGAGTGCTCAAATATCCTTCTTGATAACTAGTTTCTTTAATTATTGGAATTATTTTTACTTGTTTTCCCCCTAGTAATTCATACTTTTTTAGCATTTGGATGTTAAATCTTATCACTTAACTTTGCTTTGTTTATGTTCAATTCTTCTTGATAATTGGTTTCTTTAATTATTGAGAATTTTTTTTGCATGTTTCCCCCCAGTAATTCAAACTTTTTCAGCTTTCAGATGTTAAGTCTCACTTAACTTTGCTTAGTTTATGTTCAATTCTTCTTCATAACTTCTTCCTTTAATGATTGAAATATTTTTTTGGCTTGTTTTCCCTCGAGTAATTCATATCTTTTTTGGATGGTAAACTAGTCTTGTATTTTGTGTGTTTATGGTTAATGTAACCTTACTATTAAAATTTTTGGACAATCGTAGAAGGATGTGATGTACTGTGATTTTTTTTTTTTTGGTTTTTAGTGATAGGTCTTGTGCCATTAATAACAACTAGCAATTTAATTATTAGTAATTAGTGTCATATTATGCTTTGGCAATTTCAGTTGGTTATAATGTACTTAGTAGTGAATAATCCTTTGGCAATTTCAGTTGGTTACAATATACTTACTAGTAGTGAATGTTAAGTTGATGTTATATGTCAATTCTTTATTGTACTAGCACATAATAGTTTTGAGGATGCCTATGTATCCAAGGATTTCTTTCAATACCAACATTGTAATTGCAAAACTGATTTGAAATGGAACAAGTTTTGGCTAGTTAATCTAGAAGGTGTAGATATAAGTAATGGCCTATTGATCTAGAAGTACAAGTATCAAGACGTGCAGACTAAAGATGATAGGGTCATTCCATATTTACTTATGCTTGTTTTCTAAATTTGAAAATTAGTTATTAAGCTTGGGTCAAAAACTTGAATTGCATTATATAGATTCATCACTTTCTAGGATTTTTTTTAATTGGCTAACCCCATACACGGGGGAGGGCGCCACTCCTAAATTTTATTATTATGAAAAAAACCCATCGGAAGTACAAAGGAAGGGGATATAGCCTTACCTCCATCAGACATACAATTAAAACGATAAAAAAGAAAAGAAAAGGAAGTTACTACTTCCTTACAGAAAAGGACCGAATATAAGGACATCCTAACCTATCTGATTGGACAATTGCTCTAACTTTCATAGGGGGTTGTTCTAAAGAGGAAAAGACCCGATCTTGATGAGCAAATAGTGAAGCCAAACAGTCTGTCGCAGCATTCATCTCTCTGAAGATATGAGAAATTGTCGCCCTTTGAGTATTGATGAGAATTCTGATTCTTCGCAATGCATGACATAACGACCACCTTCCCAACCGTTTCTTATCAACCAACTGCACCAAAAGAGCTGAGTCCACTTTCACGATCACATCAGTAATGTTCTTTTCTTTACAGAGTTGAAGCCCATGAAGAAGTGCCCAGCATTCTGCCTAGATGACATCCACTTCCCCAAATTCTTTGTAAAAAGAAAAAATTAATTGTGCATCAGAATCTCTAAGTATTCCTCCACCTGCACTTCTATCTCTAACAACACTAGCATCCGTATTTAACTTAAAGAAACTAGACTCTGGTTTTTGCCAATACACCACCAAGGCCATCCTTCTTTTTGATGTTTTAAGATGAAAAAAATTGGCAACATAAGAATTTAAATCACCTTTCAGAAACTTTGCATCAAACTGAGATGAAACCCCTAGTTGTTTTAAGAAGAAAACAATTTCTCTAATAACCACCCAAGCTCGAATGGGTTTCCCCTGAAATTTAGCTGCATTTCGGGCCTTCCATAAAAACCATAAAATAATTACAGGCATCATACAATGAATATGATTTTGCACTAGGATAGAGATAAACCAAGACATGATCCAAGATCCAACACACAATGCATTATTATTTGCAACACCAAATATCTTAGCAAAATAAGACCATACCTTAACAACAATACGACCCTCTAAGAAAAAATGATTCAAGGATTCCTGGTGTTCTTCATAACAGTTATATTTGGAGGCTAAAAGGATGTCACGCCTCAGAAGATTTAAGTCAATTGGAAGATAGTTCCTCAAGACTTTTCAGGCCAAAAAAGGCATTTTAATAGGCAAAAATTTACTCCAGATCACCTTTGTAACCACCGATTCAACCTTTCTTTGACGAACTATCCCCCAAGCATCAACCAAAGAAAATTCTCCATCATTAGAAGATGACCAAACAATTTTATCTGTTTCATATGGTGCCATAGGAATGTCTGCTATCTTCAAAACAATGTCGTCAGGAAGCCAATCTCTTAATTTTGTCATGTTCCAACCCTCCGGCACAAAAAATTCAGCCACTAGGAAATGAGAGAAATTAGTTATGTTAGTCAAAAGACTTAACGAAACATCCTCAACCCATCTATCCCTCCAAAAGTCAATCATCCCTTCTCCTATTTGCCATCTAATATACTCTTCAGCTATGTCCCGAACTAACAGGAGACACCTCATTGAAGCTGAAGGGTATCGGCACTCCATCTCCATTGGGTGTTAATCCTTACAATATTTGTTGTGCATGAAGACCGCCCATGGTGTATTACGTGACCGGAATCACCACCACAACTTTAGTGACAAGACCTATAACATATCATGTATCCATCTGAAGCCCAATCCCCTTTTGCCACCGGATAACACAAATTATTCAAGCGCATTAATAAACCCTTTTTCTATAGGTCCCGAATCCCATAAAAAGCCATTGAATATCTGCTCTAAAGCCATAATCACACTTCTAGGAGGCTGAAGTATCTTAAACAAATAAAATGGCATTGTAGTTAGAACATGCTTGAGAAGAATAATCTTACCTCCTGTCGAGAGAAATCTCCCACTCCAATGATGCAATTTGGCCCTAATCTTCGTGAGAATACCATTGATGGTAGATCGACGGAAGTGACGGTCCAAGACTCTTGAAACCAAGGATGCAACCCAATCTTCTTGACCCCTTCGTTACTTGTCGAAGACCCCAAGAACAACTTGGATTGTTTTGCTTCAAATTCAACAAGATTTGTTGAACTCCCCCCTTAGAGAAACGACCCTAGACCCCTAACCAACAATGTGGAATAGACACCTAGTCGACAATCTCTTTGGACAGATTCAAACCCTCAAGAAGAACCCTAGGCGGAATCTTAAATACTGAACAAGAATTGTCAAGAATGCAAGAGTAGTTCTTTTACCCAAGAACAAAGGGAAACTCAATAATGCTCACACGCACAATTGAAGAGAGAAATAATATTATTCTGGAATTTTAACGTCTTGAATAGGGTTCACAAGTGAGCCTTATATAGGCACACGACTAAGTCATAAAATAGAAAACTAAGCTAACACTAGTATCATAACACAAGCTAACAACTAAAGGTACAACTTAATTAATTAATCAGCTTAAAAACAAATAACTTGGGCCATAAAATAACAAACTAAAGCCCACAAATAGCCGTGTATAATCCTTCATGTGGGTTCAAGTTCTTGGGCTTCAATCTTGTTCAACTCAAGCCCAAAACATGCAAACAGCCTTATAGGTTCTTGTTTCATCCACGTAGCTTCATCTTCATGTAATTCCATGATCAAACCTTGCAAAGCTTGCTTCAACCTTTTAGCTTTCAACCTAGTCATTGGACCTCCCATGTCTTGGAATGGGCTCTTTGCAACAACACTATGATCACGACTCTCTTGAACTTGAACACGAGCATTGATGTCTTCATCAACCATCAAACAACACTACTCTAGGCTTCCCCTTGGCAATAGGAATGCCTAAATAAATAAAAAGGAGGTGCTTCCTGCTAAAACCCAACGTCCTCTCCACCATAACACATACCGAATGAGATATATTTGAAGAGGCAATAAAAGAACTTTTTGAGATATTAATTTTCTAACCAGACACTTTCTCATAATGATGAAAGAAATTCTTTAGCTCATCCAATACCCCTTTGTTGGACCTTTTGAATAAAATCATATCGTAAGCAAATGCTAAATAAGGGACATGGATACCCTTAGAAGAAAACCATCTATGAGGTTGTTGCTGGCAAAACCACTCTATTCCTCTGCCAAAATATTCTATCACTATCCAAAAGAGACCTGGGGGATAGAGAGTCACCTTGTCTAACCCCACGAGAAAATCTAAAGAAACCAGCAGACTGACCATTTATTAGAATAGAGAACCAATTATTGGAGATCAATCTATAAATAAGATCAACACTCTAGTTATCAAAACCAAACGAATGCAACATAAATAACAAAAATGACCATTCCATCCTATCACAGGCATTTTCCATGTCTAACTTCAGAATCATATTATGGTCTACCAACTTCTTATCTATCTCTGCTGTAAGTTCCTAGGCCAAAAGAACATTATCCATGATGCCTCTTCCTGGAACAAAGCCTGTTTGCCAAGGTGAAATAATCTTTGGTAACACCTTGTTCAGTCTGTTGGCAAATATCTTAGAGATAATTTTTAAACTTGTGTTAGAAAGACTAATCAAACGATAATCTTTTCAATGTGTAAAGCCTTATTTTTTTCAAAATCAAAACAAGCATTGTAGCAGTCATACCTCTAGGAAGTTGAGCTCCCTTGAAAAAATCTTCAATGGCTAAGTATAGATCTTGCTTGATAATTTCCCAACAAAACTTGAAAAAACCTGCTCCAAAGCCGTCTGGCCCAGCACAACTCTGATCATCCAATGCAAACACCACTGATTTAATCTCTTCCATATTGGGAATGGCATGTAATTCCATGTAATTCATGATTCATTACATCTGAAATAAGCGGCAATTGAAATTTCAAATTTCTGGTCAACTCAATGTCCCTATCTGCTTGAAAAAGAGATTGATAATATTAGATGGCAGACTATCTGAAGTCCTCCATTTCCTCAATCCAAACACCTGAAGGTTCCTTAATTCTGCTGATGAAATTATCATTTCATTGTTGCTTCACCATTGCATGGAAAAAGGCCGTATTGGCATCCCTTGCAAAAATCCATTTTATAGCAAATTTCTGCCTCCAAAATTCACACTCCAACTTCCGAAGATAATTATACTAAGCTCTAGCCTCAGTCCAACGCAACCTATACATCTTAGTATGGTGTTCATCATAAATCTTTTCCAAAGCTTCCATCCTATCTAGTGCATGTTGGGTATCGCGAATGACATTACCAAACATTTCCCTATTCCATATCTTCAGGGTCTCTACTGTTCGTTTAAGCGCAAACATAATACATATAAAGGAGAGATCCCCACTAGTTGTTCCCAAGCACCCCCTGATCATTGAAAGAAAAAGATCATGCTTGCACCACATATTTTGGAACCTAAATATTGATGACTTCCTGCCCACGTCACCTCCCTTGACTAACAAAGGTGAATGATCAGACTTGCCCTGGAGAAGATGCGAGACCCTAGAATGAGGAAAGGGCAAATGCCATGAATTATTCACCAAAGTTCTATCTAAATGTTGCCATACCCTACCATTTGACCAAGTGAAAAGTGGCCGGTCAAATGGTAAGGCGCATAATGCTGACTGAAGAATGAATTCATTGAATTCTTCCATGGCATCTGTAGAAGGAAGATGCCTACCCACACATTCCTCAACCATTGTGATAGTATTGAAATCTCCTGCTATCAACCATGGTGCTAGAGCTTCCATCGCCTGCCATAAAGAATGTCTAGTCACTCTATTACACTTTGCATAAACCACCGAAATGCCCAATGAATAACCCAAATGGAACTCCAAACAATGATGCACCAATTGCCCTACCAGTTCGTTAAATGAGCAATTCACATTCGAATTCCAGAAACACCATATCTTGCCCTCAATAAAAGATTGACAATAGTCAAAATAAAGAAAATTATGAACATAAGATAACCGCTGCATTCCTGACATAGGTTCAATTAAAGCCAAAAAATCTATTTTATTTTTACTATAGATATCAGACAAATATCGTAAAGAATTCTGTTGGGACGGTCCACGAATATTCCACACAATCACATTAATTGGGTTTAACATGGGAACGAAGAATATACTTAACTTGTGATGTGTTCCCCGTTTCACCTTTCTTTCGAGAAAAGCGACCCATTTTTTTCTTCACCATATTGTCCAGCAACTGCTCATCTTCCAACACAAACTTATCACACCATTGTGTAGCTTTCCTGGCTAAAGATAGTTGAAATTCTTTTAGAGATTCCAGGTTAACTTCCGACAACATCAACTACCCATCCGAGAGCCTTCTTGCCTTCGTAGCATCTTTATTTTTCTTAGGTGAGTTCTTGGAGCTGCTATAACCAATCTGATGCACCAAGAAATCCTCTGGCCACTCATAAACATCTGTCTCTAATTGGCTCAAAACCTAAAAGGTATTATCTACCTGCAATCCTTTCTCTACTGTTGGGTGAGGTTGGGAAGGCATGTCTCCTATCTGCATACACAGTTGACCAAAAGATGCTATAGGATTTGTTGGAGAAACCTCTTGACACACAACTGGAGGTAACTTCTCTAGGACTGCAATAGGAGACATTTGCTGTTGAGTGTTCTTCTCCGTCTGCACTTCAATGAGGGATTTGATAAGTAATAATTTTACCAATTTTAGTATAATATTTTATATATGATTTTAGTAGGATTTGAGTATGTTTTTAGTATTTTTGATATTAAAATGGCTCAATTTCATTATTTTTCATCAAATCGGGTTTGCTCCAAAATTAAGATTTTAAGTCCAAAAATTAAGATTTTGAGGCAGAATTATTATTTTGAGCAAATTAATGCCCAAGTTTATTTTATTTTGTAGGGAAATGAGGATTAAACACAATTTGGATCAATTGAAGCTCAAGGAATATCAAATTTTAAGGATGATTCAAGTTGTGCAATTTTTATCATTTAAGTTTGGAATTTTCGGTAAATATTTTTTTCACCAAATTCTACCAAGGAAATTATGGTTTACTTGTGGAAAAAAGTTTCAAGGGCATTATAAGAATAACAAAAATTTAACAAGGGCAAAATTAGAAATGAGGAGTGATCTGCGGGTCACGATCCACGGGTTGCCACTTGCGGATCCCACCCGCGGATCGACACCAACTTGTTAATTTTGGTTGGTTCCAAGTTGCAACTTGTTCACAAAACTTTTGCAGATAATTTCAACGTCCAGCTGCACTTTGGGATGCCCTAGAAGATAACACAAAGTTCAAGGAAGACTTTTGAGGCCAAAGCAATCAAATTTCATCATTATGTCTCCAACTTGGATAAGGACTTCAGTTAGGGTTTATTCTATAAATACATGCCTTTGTATTCATGAAAGATATGCTCGGTTTTGTGCTTGAAAAAGTAAAAACCATAGCTTGGTAGGAAGAGTACTCCTTGTAAATACTTAGAGTAGATTTTCTTTCTTAGTTTTGTAGTAGGCAAAATCCTATTCTTGTAACAAGATTTTGGAGGAACTACTTTGTATTCAATATGTTTGATGAAATGCAAGGACAAGTTTTGGAGCCAAGTTCATCTACCAAATGAGAAACTCTAACCTTGTTCCTTTTAGCTTCATTTATGCATGCTTATTTACTTTCATTTATGTGCTTAAGTTTATCTTAAATATATTGAACTAAGTTGATTTCCACTAGGTTTAGGATAAAGTTCTAATATGTTTGAATTGGTTTATGGCTTATTTATTCTTATTTATTCATTTACTTGGTCTTTAACACTTGTTATTGATTAGCTACAACTTCAAGTCATCTAATTATTATTTGACAAAGAGATTTGTACTTAACAATGGAAAGAGTAACTGGAACTTATGTTGAATCTCACAAAAGTAGTGATTCACATAGGTAGATTAAGGTTAAAAGTCACAATTCATGATTTTAATGAGCTAATGCATGCAAGTCTTTACCACGAGAGTAGGAAAACTCATGTATCAGTAGTCTTCCATTCATAGAGAGATCTAGTTTAGAGTAAAGATAGAATTGAATCCTAAACATGAATAAAATCATTATGGTCATAAGCTAAACTCATATATTTAGTGGATTCTTATGCTTAGCCAACTTTGTTTAACTACTTTCTTCATTGTTTGCTTATTTGAATTTGATTTTCCTACCATTTTCACCACCTCTAAAGTTTGATTGTTTAGATAATAAAGCAAGTTAGTAGCTTTGGTAGTTGTTAGTTCACGTTTCCTTATGGGATCGACCCCAATACTCGTCACAACTACAATTGACCTGTGCAATTGCAGAACGAGTATTGGGTTATATATTTTATTACTTGTTTGTGTGAATTGTGCTTTATTTTGATAGTAACCTAAACTCACAACCAAATTTTTGGCATCGTTGCCGGGGAAACAACGAAACTTTGGCAATATCAAGGCGAATACAAGCTTTATTAGTCTAGACGCTTTTTATTTTTCTTGTTTTGATATCTTGTGTTTGGTGTTCTTGTAGGTACCATTTGAATTTAGGTGAAGAAAGGTGAAATATAGCAAAAGTTGGTTCAAGCATTTTATCAAACACATGGAAGGCAATTGCTCTTGGAACAGGCCTTATAATGAATACAAATCTAGTATTCATGGAGGTATGTCTTTTAATGATGAGGTACACATGTTACAATCACAAATGGATACATTAGAAGGCATGCTAATGAATAGAGTTGGTTATGATTATAGTGTAAATGTTCCTTGTTGTACTACTTGTGGACGAAATCATGCCAATTTTAAATGTAGATATAATGATCATGTACAATGTGAAAATAATTGCACTTAGTTACCTCAAAATGAACATTATGCTCAAAATGATAATTTAGGATAGATGGACCAAATGAATCAACCTACTTGTGTTGAACAAAATTCATCTTGGGAATTGAAATATACAACGAATATGGATGAAATAGATAACACGAGTAGGAGATTGGAAGGCCATTTTGGCTAAAATGAGAGAAGAAACTCTAGGAATGAGGAAGTAATGCAAAACGAAAATGAAACTAAACTAGAGTCACCATGTGTTGAAATCCATGTTCAAGATCAAGCAGTTGAAAGTAGGAATAAGAAAATCAATGATCAAATCATAAATAATCTTTTGATGAAAATGAAGCTAAATATCAAAGAGGTATATGTACTAATAATGAGAACAATATAGAACAATATGGTGTTCATGATTCTTATGATTATGTGGATATTTGTTCTATATGTGGTGATAATCATAAGGAGTATAATTGTGAGCTAATGCAACCACCAATAGAAACTTATGTTAATCCACTAGACACCTCTATGCATGAGAAAAATTATTTTGAGCATGATAATGAAATTCATGAACATGCATGTGTGGAAAATATGGTTGAAAGTATGGAAATAGACCATGATGCTCAACATGTAGAATCCCCCATCTATGAAATCATGCATGAATTTCATGAAAATGAATGTAAAAATAAAGAAATGCTTGATAATTCTACCTTTGTGCTTGAACAAGAGTAAGTAACTGAGAATAATGCATATGTGTGTGATAAAGTAGTTGAAAATGTGAAAATAAAGGACACCTTAATCGATTCTTCTACTTTAGAGCACACAATTATTGAAAATAACTTTGTTCTTGAAATGGAGATTGACCATGCAAAGGTAGATTCTTATGAGCTTAATAGGAATAATGTCCCTCCTTTCACGTGTGACTTTGATTTTATTGGTATTGAAAGTACATTAACACAAGAGAAAGGCATAACCAATCATAGCTATGATGTTCTTTGTAAGTGCTTCTATGAAGTAGGTACAATGGCACAATGGATTATGGACTTGGGAGCATTTCTTTTGGCACAAAGGATGTACTTATTCTTGTTGAATCAATTAAGCACAAAAGGTGTATTACATCTATTGTGGGATACGTGAGAGGATTGGAGGAAAGTTTAGCTCTAGACTGTAAATGAACCACTTGTTGGGAGGCAACCCAACGTGTTCAATATTTTTGTGAAATTTTGGTTTGTGTTGCTATGTATTAAGTAGTTTAAAGTGTGTTTTAAGTTGTTTGTTTTGTAGGTATGCAACTTGGAACTTGAAGATCAAGTTGGATTCAAGATGATACAATCATGAGTTTGCCTATAAAATCCCTTCTTCTTTAGCAGTTCATACTTATAAGAATGTTTAACATGTGTATTATGTGTTATATGAGGTGTTTTAGAAGTTGGAATTGATGAAATTTACTATTCATGATTGATAAACTTTTTGAGCAAAAAGGTCTGTTGCGTTCGAAAAAATCGTAAGTAAAAGGGTACTAGTGGGGTCGTTGACTGTTGCATCTCGAAAAGGACGGTCCGGTTTGAGATCCCTTTTGAAAAGATTGATTTTGGAAAAATGGTGCGTGTGTGATAAAAAATCGTATTTTAGTGAAAAAAGTGTTTTTTAGTAGAAAATGGTATTTTTAAAAGAAAATAAGGCCGGGACTAAAAATGCGACAGTTTTGGCCAACTAACTTTGAAAAAGGGTTTTATTTGAAAAATAGAGTCGCCACTTGGTACTGAGTTAGGATGTACCAAGTCATCCGAGAAAATCGTTTAACAAAACAAAAAAAAAATTTAGAAAAACATTTTAAAAACCCTTTTTCGACTCCGGTCGACGAAAAACGAGAGAAAAAGGTCCGGAAGTCACATTTGAAGAAAGGGAAGGCAAAGGCTTGCGCCTAAGGCACCCTTTCAACATAGCCAAGGCTAGTTGCGAGGTTTATTCAAATTTTCCTAAATTAACCCTACGTTCTATCACGTTCGGATGTATCTATATGAATGCAAATCCTAAGCCTAAATATGAATAACGGGAGGGTCGTCATGTTCCGTCAAGGTTTGGTCAGAATTATCACATTAATAGCGAAACCCGAGTCGAGACCTCGAGGGAGTCACAAGTTTTTATACAAAATGTGATGCAAAAAAGAAAAGAAAATAATAATGCATAGTAAGTGAAGAAAGAAGGTGGGTATGCAACATGACAGGTACGAGGGACTAATGACTCGTGACTGACTGTTTCTACTCACAGAGGAGGGAACGGCCTGTACGCTACCGCTTCCCATGTGAGTAGACGACTATTTCTAGTCAAATCACACAAATGTCCTAATTTCTAAGTGAGATGCAACCTAGATATCATGCATTTTAAAAATGTGTCAAAATAATAATAATAATAATAATAATAACAATAATAATAAATAATAATAATAGTAATAATAAAATCATGCCAAATAGAAAGAAAAACTAAAAGTGTGTGAAATGTGAAATGTACACGAATGCACCTAACACTAAAATGTCCTAAGGGTCTAGCGTTGGGCTAGCCCGTTCTAAAAATCCCACTAGCGTTGCACTAGCGGGAAAAGAATGAAGCCACAATTAGCGTTGGACTAGTGTGGTGACGGAATATCATAAATCATGGATTAAATATTAAAGCATGAATTAAAAGCAAATTAAACATATAAAAACATATAAGATCACATAGGAGCACATAGCACATAACACATAAGCATAATATTCTAGATGCAAAAATCCTAAGGAAAGCGGTAAGAGAAATGAACACATAAGCACGCAAAAGCAAATAAACCCTAACTATTACACCGAGGGGGCTTGATTTACAATTAAGGGGGGAAATTAAAAATGCTCTATCTATTACATTTTCTATCTAATTACATAATTTTTGCTAAAATATGAGAAAAATAATCTAACTATCCATTGACTAGCTAAATACAAAATATAATATTTTTCAAAATAATAAAAATTCAAAATTAAATAAATTAAATACGTGAACACACAAAAGTATGTAAATTAAGAAATAAATAAATAGTAATGCATAAAATCACATTTAAGCATATTTGAGCACATAAAGAGGAAAATAACAAGAAATTGGGATACCTCTTTAGAGACCCGGTACCAAAGCTAAAAAAAACGAAAATACAAGTCAAGGTATCTCAATACAAACCAATAAAGGTTAGAATATGAAACGCTACCAAAATTAGGATAAAAAATAAATTCTATGAACCTAAGGGGACTACAAGTAAATTTCTATAAAACTCAATGGGTAATTTGAAAATTCATATAAAGATAAGGGAACAAAATGGTAAATTCAAGCAATTTAGGGAAAAAAATGGAAAATGAAGGGACCTAATTGAAAAGAAAGTAAAAATTCGAGGGCCAATATATAAATATGGGGGACTTGATTGCAAGGAATTAATAATTCTCAGGGGCATAGTAACATAAGGCCAAATCTAAAGACTAAATCAATTAATTAACTAAACTAACTAACTAAGTTACTAAATTAAATCAAAATAAAAGAAATAAATTAACTAAAAATTGAAATTAAACCTAAAAACATAAATGCCCCAAACCCCCAAATACTCGTTTCTCTCATTTTCTTTCTTCTCGATTGGTTTATTTCTCTTTCTTCTTCAGACTCTCGCTTTCTTTCTTTCTGTATTTTCTCTAATTTCTCTCCCTCTCCAGCTGCCCATTCTCTGTCAGACGCTTTCACTCTCTTCTTCTCTTCTCTAGCTTCTGTTTATGATTTGTGTTTATGCTTTCTCTTGCCCTCTTTTCTTCCTTCTTTCTCTCTTCCTATTTCCCTTTCCTTTTACTCTCTTCCCCTCTGATCCTCTCTCGTTTCCCTTTCCTTTTACCCTCTTCCCCTCTGATCTTCTCTCGTTCCATCTCTTTCCTTCAGTTTCTCTCATTCTTCCCGATCGCTCTCTCTTTTTTTTTTTTTGTTAATCTCTCCATAGCTCTGATCTCTTTTTCTCTCTGTCATCTCCACTAATCACTCACCTCTCTTTCTCTATTTTCCCCATTCTCCTTTGAAACAATAAATTCGATTCCCAAAAGTGGAGGTATGGTGGTGGTGCGAGAAATGGTGATTTTCAGATAGCGAGTGGGGGTGGAGCACACTGGTCCTAGGGAAAAAATTCTGGACTTGAATTGGGCGATTGGGAGAAAAGGAAGACAGGGGAGGGCACTGTTTAGCTTGGGCAAATTACTGACCTGGGGGTTTGATTTTGGTTGAGTGGTGGGTTGTTTTGTTGTGATTGTGGGTTGTTTTGATGGCTTTGTTTGTTTTCTTTTGGGGGTAATGGATGTGGTGTGGTGATGGGAGGATGAATTTAGTGACTGCTAGTTTGGTGGTAAGGCCATGGGTGGTCTTGGGAGGTTGTTGAATTAGTTGTAGTGTAGCAGCCCCACCTTACCCAGAGGCGCACCAAAGGGCTTAGCGGACTGCCTGCCTGGCTCTCGCCAGGACTCAAATCACGCACTCGCTCAATACATACACATAATTAATGCAAAATAAAACACATTCGTAAAGAAATATATTCATAAAATTCATTTGAAGTACAAATATTACAAAATGTTTTACACACTAAAATTTACACAGTATGTGCAAGAATAGCCTAAACAAGTGGCTATTAAAATATACAAAACAAAACATGTACACTGTCCAAACTCAGCTTTTCCAGCTTTAGTATTTTTGGGAAACCTGGTTAAGGAAAACAAATGAACGGGATGAGCTATAATAGCCCAGTGAGTGCTCAAGTCATGCAACCATACCAGTAAAATGTGATTTTGTTCAATAAAATATTTAACGAGTAAATAAACAATTTGTGAACAATTTAAGTAATAAGTAGTCAATGGCGGATACGAGGCTCAACTACGGAAGCAAGCTTAACCGCAAAAGGAGCAAGCACTGATCATGTAACCAAGACGTTCAGACCTAGATAATAGCTCAGGTCTTTGCCAAGGAACATTCCAGTATAAACAAGCAAGACCCTAGCCACCATTCACCTTATAACCTCCAAACAAGCTACCACCTCCAGGAAGAAATTTCAACCTTGGAAGGGCCAACAAGCAAGATAGTTCAATCCGGAGTTGGCCTCTTAGAGGAATTCAACTCATTTTGGGAAAGAACAACACGCCCTAAAACACCCAGTACCTTATAACCTCCAACTCATGATAGGGTTGACCAACCGTGAAGTAACGGTGAAGTTAGTCACGGAAGTCTCAATCACAAATAACCCATATAATAGTGAAAGCATATAACACATTGCGGAATAGATGCGATAAAGTACACATCTTTCCTCAAGTAACACATATCACTAGATAATCATGTCAAGTATATCGTATCATTTTATGCATCAAAATAATGATGTCAAGTAGTACATGGCATTTCATGCATCATACACACATAAGAACACTCACCTGAAGCCTAAGAAAATATTTCGTAATACGATCGGGTCTCACTTTCGGATCCTGAAATTCAAAAGAAATAATAGTATAAAAATCCTGAATAAAATCTAAGAACTTTCATAAGGAAATTCAAGAAATACCCCAAGTCTTTCTAGGGTTTAATTTCTAGGGTTTTGGAGCTTAGGGTTTTACCCTAGGGTTTAGGGTTTTCAAAATTAGGGTTTTCTAACTTTTAGGGTTTCGCTCGGAAAGGTTTAACTCACTAACAGCTAATCTATAAAAATTTCTGCACGCTTAAATCACTAAATTACAGCTTATAAAGTCTTAAATCATAGCCTAATTACTTTTATCTCCTAGGTTTTACCGAAATTTCGACAGCATTTCCCCTATAATCGGACTAACCCAAAAATTTTCCCTGCAAGAAAATCCAACAATCCAACCCAATTCAACAAGTTCTACAACTTTTATATTCAATTTAAACCCAAATTCAATCAAGATTCCACTCAAATTCAAAATCCCTACTCCAAGAATCATCACCCAAATCTGCACAGGGTTGGTTTTCAGCCAACTTCGTGCCATTACTGGGGTCAATCCACTAAGAACTAGGGAATTGTGATTACATGGTTTGAAAGTACGTTTATAGGGCTACAACTTTTGTGAAGATCATCAATCCAAATTCCAACTAGAACAGGTTCAAATCAGCCCTCAATTTGGCTCATCATAAAAACTGTTTTACGCAGAATCAAATTTTCAGCCAACTTTGCAAGCTTTCTGTGGTTAATACACAATGAACCACCATGCAATCCTTATACCGTTTTAAATCCCTATGAATCTAGGTTCTAAAACAACAAGAATTATTCGAATCCAAGTTATCTACACCAAGTTATGAAAGTTTTACTAAAACTGCTCCAGCATGACTGTTCAAGTAGTTCTACCAATTTCACATCAAACTCACTTTAATTTCACTCAAATTTATCACAAAAACACCTAAACTACTCCAAGGTTCTTCAACCAAATCAAACTTAAATCATGTCATTTCAAGTTTAAATCACTGTCTACAAGCATACAAGCCTATAAGCTTCACATTCATGGAATAAAACTTCACTTTTCATGGCCAAAATCCATCATACTTAACCATAAAAACATGTCTTAAAAGATAGAAAACTATGATACTTCACTTGAAATTAAAAGAGAAATTCATGGGAAATACCTCTAGATAGACAAGATTGTTGCTTAGGAGGAAGTTTCACTCAATTTCTATGGTTGAAATATGAGTAAATGGAAGTAAAAGATCCAAGAAAATTGAAAGAAAATGGAGAGAAAAAGGGAGAGAAGCAGCCGGCCAGCAAGAAGAAAAAAGAAGAGAAAAATTGGGTAAGTAAAGAAGAAAAGAAATGAAAAAGAATTGGAAAAAAAATTGACCAATCAAAATAAGACAAAGACAAAGTGATTCTTGACTTTCTTTCCATGGAAGACTCCACTTGGCACTAGGTAATTAGAAGTGATTTTTGTGATTTATCCTACAATTATATCTTGCAAGAGATGCTAGGTACAATTCCTAAAAGCAATGGTACAACATGCTAGTAAAATAGAAAATCAATTCCTTATTTCTTCTCACTAATTTCGGCCCTCTCTTTTTTTTTTTTTTTCTAATGAACATAATACAAAATAAATGGTTTTGGCATGAATTTCTAGGGTGTTACATGTAGTATCTATACAGGTGGTATTAGTAATTTGGTGGCAATTGGGTGATGATTGGTGGTGTTTTTTAGACTAATTTTCGATGGCCTTGAAGTGAAATTTGGGACTGTTTCTTTTCTTTCGGAGGTTGATGGGGCCGTGGAATGGTGATGCAGTGACATTTATGGTTTGATTGGAGCTTTTCTGGAACTGAATTGCGATTATCTTAGGGGTTTAGGGAATTATGGTGGGTGAGCTGGGGGGCGATTACTTGTGAATTTGTTACTGGTTGCAGGTGGATTCATGAAACTGGATACGGTGGGATTGAGATAACGTCGAGGGCTATTGTGGGAAGACAGGAGGTGGAAGCTTGATAGAATTAGCAGTGATTTGGTTGATTGTTGTTATACAGTAGATTTGGGGCTGTGGGCTGATGAAGGTGGTTTTGGAGATTGACAATGGTGGTGGAAAGAAGGAGGAAGGAGAGGGAGAAAGGCGGACGATGGAAAGAGGAATGAAAAAAAACCAAAAATCAAATCCAGAAATGGAAAGAATAAAAACCCATAATCAAGCAAGAAAAATGAGAAATTAAACCTTCCATTAATCAGATTAAAAGAAAACCAAAATCAAGACTAAAAAATTTTACCTTTTAAAACTTGCTGGATCGGTGATTGAACTGTAACTTTGAAAATTGCCTGAAAACTATATGAACAGTGACTTCCTCCTTTTGATTCTGCACGGTGAACTGGAAATGATCAGTGATTTTGAACCTTTTTGAAGACCAGATGAATAGTATATGTTTTTTGAAGAAACGACGCTAGTGTGTGCTTTTAAGGTGTTTTGGTTATGTGTTTGATCCTTAAAGATAAAAAAGGTGTGTGTTTAGGGTTTTTCAATTTTTTCTCTCTTTTCTTTTTGCTGACAAAAGTGGTATTTATAGGCCACTTGTCTTGGTCACCAAGGATGTTATAAAATAATGAGAACGCTACCGGTACTAAAAATATTGATTTTATTTAAAAAAAATATTTTTTAATCCCAAAAATTAAAATTAATACAAAGAACTGACATAAATTTCTAAATTTTTTTTAAATATAATTCAAAGTAGATTTCAAAAATAAAAGCTAGAGTTTAAAGCTAATAAAAACGCGCTGGGGGTGTCAAATGAGGATTTTGCCCCTGGACAACGAAAATACACAAAAAAATGGCTATTAACATCAAAAAATTACCAAAAATTAAAAATAAGCTTAAAACATTAGAAAATGCTTTATGACTCAAAATTTGACAAAAATGAATTTAGACTGTGAAATGACGATTTTGCCCTTGGTCAATAAAAATTCACGGAAGAATAGCTATTGATTTCAAAAAATTACCAAAAATTAAAAATAAGCTTAAAAAACTAGAAAATGCATTTATGACTCAAAATTGACAAAAAATAAATTTATTCTGTAAAATGACGATTTTGCTCTTGGGTAATGAAAATTTGCAGAAAAATAGCTATTATTTCCGAAAAAATAAAGAAAATTTAGAAACATGCTTAAAGAATTAGAAAAATGAATTTGGAACCTAAAATGAGTTAAAATGATGTTCGCGAGACGAAATTACCATTTTGCCCTTTGCTGGTAAAAATATAAAAGAATACCAATTAAATTCAGGAAATTCATAAAAAATTAACAAATTCACATGAAAGTAAATATATGAATTTTAAAACCCCCAAAAGCTAATAAAAAAAATATTTACAGATGAAATTACTATTTTGCCCCCCAGATTATTGAAAAATTAAAATTTGGTCCAAAAATGCAAATATACCCCCTAATGTTTGAAAATAAATGATGTGTCAAAATTTAGTGTCTACAGTTTGCCCCTCTTTGTCGGGAATCTCGTAGAGATTTCAAACAAAGACGTAGAGAACACCAAATTTTGACTCGCCTAAACGTGAAAACAGATACTGCTGTAAACAAAACATCTAATCTTGCATAGTGGCGATATGCAAAATCAATAAACAAATGAATATACAAAATCATGCGATCGAACTATCTGGGAGCTGCCTAAGTTTCCCGTGAAAGGAATCAGGTCAAACGTAGTTCAGAACAAGTGAACCTTGGATGCGAAACACAAGTGTAAAAAGGTAACATAAGAATCCAAACTTTTCAAACCTTGTGAGAAAAATAAAGAAAGAAGTGCAATATTTGAATTTCTAAACTAAAACAACCTAAAGCGAGTCTAGATTGCTGGACCAAATAAAATGCAAAATCTAGGCTGCCAGACTAAAATAAATAGAAAGCGGGTCCAGGCTGTTGAACAAAATAAATTCATAAACTAAATGCAAAGTCTGGGCTGCCAGACTAAAATAGACAGAAAGTGAGTTCAGGCTGCTGGACAAAATAAATTCATAAAGTAAATGCAGAAAGTGGTGCCTAGGTTGCTGGACAAAATAAATTCATAAACTAAATGCAGAAAGTGGGTCCAGGCTGCTGGACAAAATAAATTCATAAACTAAATGCAAAAAGCGGTGCCCAGGCTACTGGATAAAATAAATTCATAAACTCAATGCAGAAAGCGGGTCCAGGCTGCTGGACAAAATAAATTCATAAATTAAATATAGAAACGATGCCTAGGCTGCTGAACAAAAAAAATTCATAAACTAAATATAGAATCTGGGCTACCAAATTAAAATAGGCAGAAGCGAGTCTAGCCTACTGGACAAAATAAATTCATAAAGTAAATGCAGAACCAAACTGTTGGACAAAATAAATTCATAAACTAAATGCAGAAAGCGGTACCTGAGCTGTTGGACAAAATAAATTCATAAACTGAATACAGAAAGCGGTGTCCAAGCTGCTGGACAAAATAAATTCTTAAACTAAATGCAGAGTTTGGGCTGCCAGACTAAAATAAACAAAAAGCGAGTCCAGGCTATTGGACAAAATAAATTCATAAAGTAAATGCAGAAAGCGGTGCCCAAGCTGCTGGACAAAATAAATTCATAAACTAAATGCAGAAAGCGGTACCCAGGCTGTTGGACAAAATAAATTCATAAACTAAATGTAGAAAACGGATCCAGGCTGCTGGACAAAATAAATTCATAAACTAAATGCAGAAAGTGATGCGCAAATTGTTGGACAAAATAAATTCATGAACTAAATGTAGAGTCTGAGCTGTCAGACTAAAATAGACAGAAAGCGAGTCCAGCTTTCTAGACAAAATAAATTCATAAAGTAAATGTAGAAAGAGGTGCCCAGGCCACTGGACAAAATAAATTCATAAACTAAATGCAGAAAGCGGGTCCAGGCTGTTGGACAAAATAAATTCATAAACTAAATGCAGAAAGCGGTGCCCAGGCTACTGGACAAAATAAATTCAAACTAAATGCAGAAAGCGGGTTCAGACTATTGGACAAAATAAATTCATAAATTAAATGTAGAAAGCGGTGCCCAAGCTGCTGGACAAAATAAATTCATAAACTAAATGCAGAGTCTGGGCTACTAGACTAAAATAGGCAGAAAACGAGTCCAGGCTATTGGACAAAATAAATTCATAAAGTAAATGCAGAAAGTGGTGCCCAAACTGCTGGACAAAATAAATTCATAAACTAAATGCACAAAGCGGGTCCAGGCTACTAGACAAAATAAATTCATAAACTAAATGCAGAAAGCGGTGCCAAGGCTGTTGGAAAAAATAAATTCATAAACTAAATGCAGAAAGTGGTGTCTAGACTGCTGGATAAAATAAATTTATAAACTAAATGTAGAGTTTGGGCTTGATAAGTGCTAAAGTATACTAGTTTTTAGTAGGTTTTTAGATTAGGTTTTTAGGATTTCTTATAAGTTTTTCCTCTAGTTCTTAGCCATTTCTTCTCATTTGTGATTTATATGTCAATTTGAGTAAATTTGTGATCTACATATGTTTTGTGCTATTTTGTAGGTTTTTGATAGTTTCGTCATCTAATTCAATCAATTGAAATTGCAAGGACGGAGTTTGAATGGTTGATTTGATGATGGAGGACGATTAATAGAGTAAATATGCCAAAATATGGAACAAAGTCCAAGGGTTTTGAGCTACAAAGTCATTGGAGCTACTGGACCACAGTTGGAGGCACAACCAGACGCAAAAGAGATGTTTCTGACCTCGGCCGCACTCGTATCCGCGCTGCGGATTGAGCCGCAACTGAGATCAGAATGTTTAGAGTCTCAGCCGCGGGTTGAGCCGCGCTCGCGGCTCACCAGCCGCGGGTCCAGCAGCGGTCATGGCTCACAGAAGGGAGCCCACGGCTCGACCAAGCCATGGTCGCGGCTGGAACAGACGTGGGGGCGGCTCACTTACGGGATTTTGCGATTTTTCAGAAGTAGAGTTGGCGTGAACGGGAAGACCAAAGGAAGAACATTAAAAGGCAGAACAGGGGGTCTTCTCTAGGGCAAAAAAACAAGGGACGAGTGATACACACGGAATCGTGGAACGTTGCCAAGACCGCTTGATGAATTCCAAGCCAAACGCCTCAAGCCCTTCTTCAATGAAGATCACGAACTCCTAAGGATCTAAGCTAGACCAATTTGAGCTAGTTCAATATGCTAGTTTAAAGCTTTAAGAATTTGATCAAACACGAAAGAAAATCACTCTAAGCAAGTATTTAAGTCGCCACAAGCTTAGGCTTGATAAGACTAAGAGTAGTTCTAATCCAAGAACCAAGAAAACACTCTTGAAAAGAGCATACACTGTTCACGAATTTTTTTGAGGAATAATCTGATTATTTCATTGAATTATGAAGGCCTATAAATAGGCTTATAAGAAAATTCAAGAACTTGAAGTTTAAGACAACTACTAAAAACTAAATACTCAACTATTTGGAAAACTACCAAAAACAACTTGTAAACAATTTGGAAAACTAACAAAACATAAAATAAGATCTAGAAAATATCAAAAATTCGTCCATAAAAGTCTCCTTGGGCTGGACACCTCCATTGTGCACTATTGGGCCTCCATCTTGCAAGTTTAAGAGCCCTCCAAGTGAGCCCAAGTAACCAGCCCCTTGTATGCTTGTTATGAACAACTTAGAACATTCAATTAGACTATCTTTATAATTAGATTTGATCCAAAGCCAATACATTAAATCTTGGCCCAATCTACTAGCTTGATCATTACATAACTCAAGCCCAACATTCATGCTCAACTCGTATGAAACACTTGGACAACATTCATGCATGCCTATATCATTGATGAATGACTTCCCTTTTAGCTTGAAACATGCTAGGCAATGCTTCACATGTGGAAGTGATCCTTGGTTCCTATCATTCCCTCCTCCCTTGAAAGGATTCGTCCTCGAATCACCTACAAGATATAGAACAACACAAGTGATACCAGGATTGATAGGTAAGTACGTATAGCCCTCAAAAACACTTAGCACAGGAAACATGTCATGCAAATTGAATGGCTCAATGCATACATGAACACAAGTAACCAAAAACTCATTGTTCTCTAAAGATGAAACATTGTAGAACACAAAAACACAACTTAAATATGCAAAGGCAGATTCTAACCTAAAAACAACAAACATGTCTAGATGATTAACATCCCTAAAAACATGCAAAAGAAAGAACATACATGGACTATGAACAAAATAAACATATTCACCTTGAACACTTAGTACACAAAGTTGCTTAGAAAACCCGTTTATCCCCATGCATGCATCAACAAAAACAAGACAACCTTCAACATTCCCTAAGGATGCAACAATGTAAAATTTACACACATGCAAGAATATTGCAAGGACAAATTCATGTTTAAGAATAATAAACTCATTTTGATGAGTGTCGTCTTTAAAAACATGAACAAGACTTAGCAAATATGGATTCGAAAGTAAACTCCAATGTCCAGCAACAAGATGAAACGATTCAAGGGATATATCTTGAACAAGAGCATGATGAAGATCATAAACAAGACTAGTATGCTCACAATGCAAGTAAGACTCAAAAACAAGATCATTATGACTAGCTAAAACACTTGATCCTATTGAACAGATTGCATAAACATTAGCATACGACATTAGACATAAAGAATCATGCAAGAAATACTCTAAATAACCTAAAACATGATGATCTAACATAATGAAATACCTAAGACAGAATGCATTACGAAAAATAAAACATGTTGAATGTAAAACATAATTACTAACCAAAACAAATGAATGAATTGGATAGAATGCATACATAGGCATGTAATCCTTATCACAGCATAAAAACTTATAAAAGAAATACCAAAAATCATTTAAGACATCATGACGAAACACAAGAACTTTCTCAAGATAGAATGAACTATGAGAAGTAAAACATGCTAGATGCAATACATAACCACTTATTCTAACAAAATAAACATGCAAAATAGAACTATAGTGTAAATTAAAAATACTAAAATATATGTACAATGAACCTAGAGAATTAACACAAAGCAAAGCTTCAAAAATAGAATAAACATGTTTACTATATGTAAATGCATCATGCAACAAACAACCTAAAGCATTACTAACAATGAAATTACTAGAACAAACTAAACCTAAACCATTAAAATTAGAATGTAATTCATGCAACTTTATATGCAACACATACTTATCCCTACTACAAAAGACAAGATGAACATCATGACTTAGAACACTATGATTACTAAAACTCAAAATGAATTTCCTAGGAGAAATACTATGCACAAAATGCAAATTGTCACATAAATTACCAATAGACACTATATGCAATGTAAAATTATTCACATTAATGCTATAGACAACATGTAAAGAATCATGCAGAACTAAATTAAAACACAAAATACGTATAAACTTAAAGTTAGAAAACCAATTGACACCATGCCACCAATCAAACATGTATTTGATCAACTAATTTGTGTTGATAGCATGAAACCATCTTTTTGTCTCAAAGCATTCCTTCTTCACCAAATCATGCTTTTGAATCACTTGCATCTCCTTGCTTGATAATGATAATGCTCCACCAATTTGCAACTTTACACATTGAATGAGCAATTTTCTAGTGGCATCTCTCTTTGAAATTGATTTCCCTGTTGCTGCAAAAAAGAAACAAAAGCACTAGGAAAACAAGTGTTAAGAGTGTTAGCAAAATAATCTACTTCCTTGTACAAAGGTACGTGAAGTTTAGGTCTTTCACTCAAAGCACTATTTTCTTCCTTTTCACACTCAACAATTTCCCCTTTAATGTTTTCCATTATGCTCACATCACACTCCTTCTTTTCTTGAACACACTCTTCTTTGTCTTCACTCTTTTCTTTAGATTGTGTGCTCACTGATTTTTCCCACTCTTTGCAATCTTTTGCAATTTTCTCTCTATCTTTATTTGCTTCAAGTGGTGACAAAGGACATAGCTTGATATTCTTTCCATTCCACATGAAAGAGTATTTGTTATTCACCCCATCATACTTGGCATTCTTTTCAAGTTGCCATGGATGCCTCAAGAGTATATGACAAGTCTCCATTTGTACTACGTCACAAAGAACCTTATCACGATACTTGCTAATTGAAAACTCCATCTCCACTTGATTGGTCACCTCCAATTCTCCATTGTCAGTCAACCTTTTGTATGGATTTGGATGCTTCAACAGGGGCAAACCTAGCTTTCCAACACACATAGTACTTGCCAAGTTAGTGCAACTATTATGATTGATATGCATACTACATACCTTATTATTCATAGTGCATCTAGTATAGAATTGACTTTCATGTTGCACTTGTTTATCATCACTACCAGCTTTGAGTGATTGCATTTCCTCATCACTATTGACTTTCATGATCTCCTTAGACTTTGAAGTTGATGGTTTATCATTCCCTTCAAAGGCATCAACATTTCTCCAATAGATATGACTTGATGAATTGTGATCCTTTATTGATGGTTTAGATTCCTCTTCACGCATCATTCCACAAGCTTTCTCCTTTTGAGCAGCTACAAGTGCCTCATATTCTTCCCATAGAGAATCACGATGTTGCTTTCTAGAAGGTTTAGAATTCAATGGTCTTTCCCTTCTCCTTGAAGCAACGCCTTCATGGCCACAATCATCAATGATAGACTCCTTAGAAGAACGATAAGATTGAGAACACTTCGATGGTACTTTCCTCTCTACCTTTCTTGAAGCATAGGTAGTAGAATCACAATCATTGGTGTACCCCTTAGAGGATTTAGATGTGACATTGTGATCAAATTGATTTGTTCTTTTGAGCACAACACATTCCCAAGCCATATTTAAACTTGCAAGAAAAGTTAGTGACAAAGAAAAACAAATAATATAAAAATAGCCTCACCACTCCCTTAGTGTATACACTCAAGCACTCGTGTATCACTCAATGTATATGGCTTTTCCCCTCTAGTGAGCTCACCTCTAAGCCTTTTTCCACTCTTGAGATGTTTTCTTGTTGGTCCTTTGATGAAAACTTGCTCAATCAATCTCACCAAGAGCAAATAGCAACCCAAACACAAAAATAAAGAGGATAGTAGTCAATTGTGGAAGCTTAGAGTGGGGTTTGATCAAGAGAATTTCAAAGAAAGCAAGAACGATCAAGATTGACTCAAGAAATACACAATTTGGAAACCCTAATGTGTGGTATTCTTGTGTGAAAAATCTTGATTTTTAATGTACTCTTGAAAGAAAATAATATTCTTGTGTAAAAATAAAAACTCAAGCTTTCCTAATAAAGTTAGGATTCATGGAAACCCTAGCTCAATTAGGTTTTAGAAACTTTGGACAAAAAAAACAACCACTTCCAATTAGGAAACTCAAAAAGCACGGTCAAAAGGAAACAAATTGCAGGTGGAAACCCTTACCAACTTAGCTTGAACAATTAGGAAACCAATCACCCTTAGGTTTTGACTAAGTCTCCTTGTTTCCTTTTCTTTTTGGCAACTACTTTCCTTATTTCCCTTTTCCTTGTCAACACCTTTCCTAATCCTTTAGGACTAGGATTCCTTTTCTATTTAAACACCAAATCAGCTCCTTTTCTTCCTTTTTTTAAGATCAAAACAAGCTGGAAAATTTAGAAAAAATTCGTAGGTAACAATCAACCAAAATTCCAGCACCACAATTTCAATCAAGATTCAAGAATTAAGTTCAAGAACTTGTTCCTACCACTTTGTCTATGAATCTTGATGAAAAAACTCACCAAAACAACCCAAGAACAACCAGAAAAACGTGCTACAACTACCCAAAATTCCAGATTCAAACAACGTTCACCTATCTTTCAAGAAGAGGAAGTTATGTGATCAAGAAGTTCAAGAAATCAATTTCCAGCAATTATGTTATTCAAAAACTTCAATTTATGACTCAAGAACTTCAAGAAACTTATCAAGAACTTCAAGAAACTCAAGAACAAATCTGGACAAATTCAAGAATTCCAAGAACTCAACAAGTAAGTCCAACAACTTCAAAAATTCACCAAGAAACAACCAAGATCAATCAAACAAAGGTCTTGCACGGCTCTTTCACTTGTGCAGCCTCTTTTTCTTTGATTTTTCTTTGTGCTTGGCTTCTTCTTTTTAAGCATGCCTCTTGTCCCCTCTTTTTTTTCTTTCTATTATTTTTTTAACACAAAACAAACAAAGCTGGAAAAACTTCTTCGGATGAACAGTAACGCCCAATGAACAGTAATGACTATTTTTTCCTTTTTTTTTTCACCAAGAACAACACAAAATGACTAAAACCCTTCAAGAAACTTCAATCCAAGGCTTGTTTGTCCAAAAAATTTGATTTTCTTGAAAAGGTTTTAACACAAGAAATTCAAGAAAACACCAAAAACAATCAAGATTTAAAAAATACCACACACAACCTAAAATTCTTGATTGGAGACAACCAAGAACGACTCTAAGACCCTAAAAGAACTCAAGAAAACACAAGAACAAGACAAGAACACAATGAACAAAACAAAACAAAGCTGGACAGAATTTGGAACGAGCACAAAACACAAGAAATGTTCAAGAATAAGCGTGACACAAAAGGAACACAAAAACGGATGGAAAGAAAATAACAAAGGATGATATGTCCGAATTTTTCAAAGAAAAATTGGACTAAAAACTTGGAATTATCAAGAAAGTAGGCTCTGATACCAATTGATATGCACGGAATCGTGGAACGTTGCTAAGACCGCTTGATGAATTCCAAGCCAAACGCCTCAAGCCCTTCTTCAATGAAGATCACAAACTCCTAAGGACCTAAACTAGACCAATTTGAGCTAGTTCAATATGCTATTTTAAGGCTTTAAAAATTTGATCAAACACGAAAGAAAATCACTCTAAGCAAGTATTTAAGTCGCCACAAGCTTAGGCTTGATAAGACTAAGAGTAGTTCTAATCCAAGAACCAAGAAAACACTCTTGAAAAGAGCTCACATGATGTGCGCACGGTTGCGTTGCCAAGAAAGTCTTGGATTTCAGGTATGCAACTCGTTGAACTCAAGACCTCGTTTGATTCGTGAACCAAGGAACCCTTGACGTGGAGTTGTTTTGCCTTGAATCTTCCCTTGAAGATGAGCACGCCTATGGAACAACTAGACTAGACCAAGTTGAGCGAGTTCAATCGTCTAACCTAATTAGCTCTAAAGACTTGATCAAAAACACAAGAAAAACTCTAAGCGAAGTTGGTGGTCGCCACAAGCAAGCTTGATAAGACCAAGAGTAGTTCTTAATCGACAAAGAACCAAGAAAATTCTCAAAGAGAACACACAATATTTCTGAAAATTCTGATTAAAATTCGTAACTAATAATATGGCCTATAAATAGGCTTACAAAGAACATTCTAGAGTTGTGGAAATAGCTTAACTTCTAAGACAAAACCTATACTAATGAAACTACCAAAACAAAGCATGAATTAACTAAAATAACTAAGTCTATTACAACTTAAAGACCCTAAAAATCGTAGCTAATAAACCCTAATGGGCTAGCGGTCCATTAAGCCCACAAAACCATCAATTGGACTTTAATTCTTCAAGCTCCCCACTCGTGTGGTCCATGAAGTCCTCATCCAATGTTTGTTCAGCCCAAATCACATTAATGAGTTATTTAGATTGATCCTTTGAGCCCAATTGTAAAGCCTCCTCATATGAGTCCAATATGAGTCCATGCAATGCATCCTTCATTCTTCTAGTTCTTGCTCTAGTTATAGGACCATCCAAACCATTAAACACATCATTGAAGCTCCTCAAACTCGATCCGTCATCCTTGGAATGTCCCCCTTGAAGGTCTCCAACTTGGGACTCATCATCACACTGTTCACGAATTTTTTTGAGGAATAATCTGATTATTTCATTGAATTATGAAGGCCTATAAATAGGCTTACAAGAAAATTCTAGAACTTGAAGTTTAAGACAACTACTAAAAACTAAATACTCAACTATTTGGAAAACTACCAAAAACAACTTGTAAACAATTTGGAAAACTAACAAAACATAAAATAAGATCTAGAAAATATCAAAAATTCGTCCATAAAAGTCTCCTTGGGCTGGACACCTCCATTGTGCACTATTGGGCCTCCATCTTGCAAGTTTAAGAGCCCTCCAAGTGAGCCCAAGTAACTAGCCCCTTGTATGCTTGTTATGAACAACTTAGAACATTCAATTGGGCTATCTTTATAATTAGATTTGATCCAAAGCCAATACATTAAATCTTGGCCCAATCTACTAGCTTGATCATTACATAACTCAAGCCCAACATTCATGCTCAACTCGTATGAAACACTTGGACAACATTCATGCATGCCTATATCATTGATGAATGACTTCCCTTTTAGCTTGAAACATGCTAGGCAATGCTTCACATGTGTAAGTGATCCTTGGATCCTATCAACGAGGGAACATATGAGATAGAGAGAAGAGGCAAGAACGACGAGAAGAGAGAAGTTGTAACTACGGGATAATTTCTACAACAACACAAGCGAAGATTTGGTGGCTTCATGAGAATGAGTTCTTCTGTTTTCACTTTGTTGTTTATTGATCTTTTCTCTGTAGTTATGAACTAATTAGATTAGGAACTAGATGGGTTGAACCCTATTTCACTTATTATGGATCTTTTTCCATGATTAATGAATGAAATTCTCTTTGTTTGTGTTTATTTGTGAATTTACTGCTTGATTGAATTGGGTGTTTGCACGCAACCTTTGATTTAATCATTGATTTCACTTAGGTTTATTGAGAAATAACTTAATTGAATAGATCGTTTCACAAATAATGAGACTTGCATGGGTTGCTAGAGATAGAACCACATAAGTCTTCCCGGGTAGATTCATACCTAACCCACACAATAGAATCTCTAATTTGTAATTTCATCACTTTGGGGTTTTAATGGTAGAAGAGATTCTCATTAATCAACTAGAGAGATAAGGGGTATGATACTTGAGAGAGATCATGACCTAATATAGGATTCTAGGGTCTGAACACTTGAATTCATTCATTCATTAATCTGGAATTGAGACATAATAAGGAAAGAATTAGGGGAATCCCACATCTAGTTCCTACTTTTGATCATTGCTATTTTCTCTGTTCAATTATTCTTGTTTGCCAGATAGGTCTAAGTAGTTAGTTTATTTTAATTCATTTATTTCAATCTTTCGACTTTGTGGGTTAGATAATAGGGAACGTGTTAGTACTAGTATTCATATAGTCTTCGTGGGAACGATATTTGGTACTCACTTATCCTGTACTACCGGAACGATAGGTGCACTTGCCTAAATATCCTTAGTGTAGCTAAAGGATTATCAAGTTTTTAGCGTCGTTGCCGAGGACTTAGATATTAGGAACACATGATTTTTATTAATCTAGCCATTTTTATTAGCGTGCGTTATTACTATTTTTAGTAGTTTTTAGTCTACTTTATTTCTACCTCTACTTTCATATTATTATTCTGTCATTGTTACACTTTTACTTGTGTATTTTGTTTGTTTTCATTGTAGGGATCAACGGTGCATGACTAGAAGTAGTGCATCAGAACTATTCCTAGAAGATCTCAAGATTGAAAGAATGGCCCTTCGTGCACTTAGAGAAAGATTGAAGCAGAGGGCAAAGGAATTAGAAATGGAGTTTTTATCTGGACAAGTGGAAGAAATTGAGATGGCAGAAGAGAGGCAATTGACTATGTCAGACTATGCGAGACCGTCACTAACTGGCACTGAGTCTAGCATAGTCCGACCACCTATTGCAGCCAACAATTTTGAAATTAAGCCAAATATTATCCAAATGGTGTAGCAACATGTGCAGTTTGATGGGTTAGTTGACGAAGATCCAAATGCCCACATTGCTAGCTTCATTGAGATTTGTGATATTTTCAAGATCAATGGGGCGACAGACGATGCCGTCCGACTTCGTTTATTTTCCTTTTCATTAAGGGGCAAACCAAAGCAGTGGCTGACTTCACTGCCAAGAGGATCTATCATGACGTGGGACCAGATGGCAGAGAAATTTTTGTCCAAATATTTCCCGCCCGCCAAGACTGCAAAGATGAGGTACGATATTTCCTCGTACTTTCAGATGGAGTCTGAGACCTTGTACGACACGTGGGAAAGTTTTAAAGATTTATTGAGAAGGTGTCCACATCATGGTCTACCTACTTGGCTACAAGTGCAAATCTTTTACAATGGACTCAACCCAGCAACTAGACAAATGATAGATGCCGCAACTAGGGGAACATTAAATAGCAAAACACCTAAAGCTACCCAAGAATTAATTGAAGAGATGGCCATGAATAATTATCAATGGAATTCTACTCGTTCAAGGCCAAGTAAAGCAGCTGGGGTGTATGATGTTGATGCAATCACTGCACTAGCAATCCAAGTGGGAGCCTTGAGCAAAAAAATGGATGGATTCTCTAGTGCACAACAAAAGAATCAACTTATGCAGTGCGAAATGTGTGGGGGAGGCCATGGAACCAACGAGTGCCAAGTTAGGGCACAAGTATCTTATATGGGAAATGCACCTCGTCCCCAACAGAATCCATACAGCAACACATATAATCCAGGGTGGAGGAACTATCCGAAATTTTTCATGGAGAAACCAAGGGCAAAATCCTCCACCTGGGTATCAACAGCAACCCCATCAGCAAGAGAGCAAGTCAAGCTTGGAGGAAACCGTGAGGAAATATATAAATAGTTTAGAGGCTCGCATGCAAAATGTTGAACAGACTCTAAGGAACCAGCAGGCATCTATTCATAATCTGGAGACGCAGATTGGGCAGATCGCAAAGCTCGTCTCGGAAAGACCACAAGGAGGATTACCTGCTAACACCAAGCTAAACCCGAGAGAGCATGCAAATGCCATCTTACTGAGGAGTGGGAAGGAGCTCCCCTCTGGTTACAATGAGACAACACTTGAGAAGGTTGTTGAACCAACTTCTACAGGAAAAGGTGTTGCAAGAAATCAAACGGAAAGAGAAGAGGTGTCAAGAGACGAAGAAATCCCGCAACAAATGAAGAAACAAGTGGACACCTACACGCCAACCGTGCCCAATCCACAAAGGCTAAAAGGGGCCATTTATGATTCTGAGTTCTCTAAGTTTATCACAATTTTAAAATTATTGCATATTAACATTCCATTTATTGATGCTATCTTGCAGGTACTATCTTACGCAAGATTTTTAAAGGAAATCCTTACGAGCAAGAGGACGATTGAAGATGTCAAGAAAGTAGCATTATCTGAGGAGTGCAATGCCTGCATTCAAAATGATTTGCCAACCAAGTTGAAGGACCCAGGGAGTTTCACTGTTCCTTGCACCATAGGTAATTTCACTTTTCCTAATGCTTTATGTGACCTAGGTGCTAGTGTCTCCTTGATGTCCTTGTCAGTAGCTAAGAAGTTAGGGCTCACCAATTTAAAGAAATCTACCATGACCCTACAATTGGCAGATAGGTCGGTAAGACATCCTCAGGGAATTATTGAAAATGTTTTGGTCAAAATTGACAAGTTTATTATCCCTGTGGATTTCGTAGTGCTTGATATGAGTGAGGACACTAATGTGCCTTTGATTTTAGGTCGACCCTTTTTAGCAACTGCTGGAGCCATAATAGATGTAAAAAGGGGTAAGCTTAGGTTCAAAGTAGGAGAAGAAGAATTTGAGTTTAATTTGCACTCTAATCTTATAAATTCATCTTCTACTAATGATATTTATGTTGTGGAGGCAACTCATACTAAGAACCAAGAAGAGTGTAGTCCTCTTGGGGTTCCCTCTCATGATGCAGGCTTTGATGAGAATGGATATGCGAATGAAGATTTAAAAGTGTCTGGGAAAGAAGAGAAGTTAGAAATAGAGTTCAAAGGAGGGCAGAGAAAAATCTCAAGGTGCCGAAAGAAGAAAAAGAAATCTTGGCCAAGTTCAAGCGAGATGATTAAAGTGATAAAGTAGGGATTAATGAAGTGGATTCCCAAAACCAAGATGGTTGGAGACTGTAGTCCTAAAGGAGCCCTCAATCCTTTAGGCAACAGTGTTGAGGTTTGATAAGTGCATTGAGGACGTCGAGCTAACGACGCTAAAATTAGCGCTTGTTGGGAGGCAACCCAACCTTTATTTTAGTACTTTGCTACTTTTGGTTGCTTTTAAGTTTATTAGGAATATTGTTAATTGGTGTGTTTCATGTGTGTTATGCAAATCTAAAGAAAGAAGATGGAATTCGCAATCACTGCTCTAGAAGTCCACATCAGCAATGAGAGAGTTTTCATTTTTTTTTCTTTACTTTTTATTGTTTTTGTTACATGATTTTCATGTCAAAATTTTTCTTTTGGCTATGTTTGAAATGCATGCAAGCATTAGGAGTAATCTTTTTATTTGGTTTTTAAAAAAAAAAAAAGGTTTCTATCAGGAGCCGCGGTCAATTTAGCCGCGGCAGGGCAGACATTTACCGCAAGCTGAGCCGCGGCCAACCTAGCCGCGGCTCGTGCTCGCAGCTTGCTCCCTGACGCGATTAAACCAATCGCGTCAATGGGCATTTCCTGCATTCTTTTCCCCAAATTTTTTCATCTTTCTCCCAAACCCTTGCATCCCCTCACTATAATCCTTCATTCCACCTTTATTCCACACCAAATACACTTCACCCACCTTCTTGCTACCTCATTTAGAGCAAAATACCCAAATTTGGTGGATTAGAAGTTCATCTTTTGGTGGGTTTTGCCTCCATTCGAATTTTGTGATTCAAATTGGGTGTTTGTGTTTGGCGAATTTTGGGTTGATTTTTGGACATCATTTGGCTTCTCACTACACTAGTCATTCACTTATTGCATACTTTTGTGGTAAGATTTCCATATTTTATGGTTATTTTACTTAATTATGTTGGATTTTACTTCATGAATTATATGGCAATGTAGTGAAATTTTGTTCGGATTATGAGCTTAATTTGTGTTCTTGGAGCTAGTTAAGTATGATTGTGCCATGGATTTGGTGATTTATGGTCTATTTGTACCTATGGAATTGTTAATTGTGCTTAATTTAGTTCTTGAATTTTTAGGATAATTGGTGCAATCCATGAAAATGTATGAGTTTACTCTATGTTGTTTGACCCTATGACATGATTTGAAGGTTGAATTAGGAGTTTTATGCATACAATTACTACATTGATTGGTTAAATTTCTAATTTTCATTATTTGAGGATTAAATGTCTAGAGGTTATTATTTGACATTTATTGGGTTGCATAAATGTATATTGTGATTTTAGAACGTTTATGATGTGTTATAAACTCTACTTTTGTAGAAAATCAGTTAAATTTGGAGGTGATGACTTCTTTATTAGAAGGGATGACTTACAATTTCAAATTTAACTATGAAGAAGTTTTTGGGCTTAAAGGATTGTAGAGTTTATTTTCATATCATTATTTTGTGTTTCTAGCTTAATGATGATCTTCATATGTCGAATGTGGGTGTGGTGGTGTATGTGGATTATGTTAAGTGGCTTAAGGTGTGAATAATATTTTGTTTCGCTATGATATACTAGTGAGCTACTTTAGCATTTATTAGTGCATATTAAGTTACTAGTTGGTTTATAATGGCTACCTTTGAGTGAATTTGGTGATACATTTTTGTGTTTCATTCACTCGGTAATTGGCAAATTGTACTTTTTATTGCTTGAATAACAACTTATATGCATATTTAGGTACTTCTTTGATTGGTTCACTAGTATTCATAATGGTATGGAGATTATGTGTGGGAGTAATTTATAGTTTCATTTGCATGTGTGGATTTCGTTTTGTGGTTTGATTATCATAAGGAGAAATGCCTTTCTTTGTGCCTTGTTTTAAATATCTTATTTTCTTTAAGTGTAGGTACAATGGCACGAACTCGAGGAGCGGCGTCTGCAGGTGCAAAGCAGAGAATTACTGGAGCTTCATCCTCTAGATCTCAGTCATCATTGGATTATGATGCCACACGCTTTACTTCGAGAGATAATCAGGTGTGGTATGAGACGAGTAAGAAGAAAACACTAATAAAAGAGAGAAATTTAGCACCAGAGGTGGAGGCCTATTTCCCTCTAGCTGAATACTTGCAAAGGCTTGGATGGGCCCCACTCCTTACACTGCCAGAGATTATCTACCCTGAATTGGTTAGGGAGTTCTATGCCAATGTGGTCAATAGGGACCAATTCAGTGGGAATTTTATTGAATCATTCGTGTGGGGGAAGCGTCTGGCAGTCTCTTGAATGATGATTTCTGATACATTAGGATGCCAGAACGATGGACCAGATGTGGATTTTAGGAAATATTTTGTATGTCCGGCATCATAGAAGTTCAACGATGCTAAAGACAGGTTTGGAGTGGATTGGGAGACATCCCGGGAGACAGGGAAGCGTGTTATATACGCACATACATTTACTCCACTCCAGCACATCCTCCTATTCTTCTTTGGCACGAATGTCATTCCAAGAAAGAGTGGGAAGAATGAGGTTCGGCGGAGCGATATGTATTTTTTAGATACCATATTTCATGGGCCTCCGGACCGACATATCTCACTACCTAGCATCATCATCAGTTACATGGGCATAGTGGCACGCTCCTAGAGAGGAGAGGCATGTTTTGGCTTTCCTCGCCTCCTCACATTGTTGTTCCGGGCTGCGGAAGTTGAGCTATCTGATGACGAATCGATTGGATTGTTAGTTAATGATTGGATCACACCTAGAATGCTTCTTTCGATACAGATGGATGCGACAGTGGTTGATGCGATTAGGGGGCATCCTAGAGCTGAGGAGGATGACGGAGACTTTGATGCTACTCATAGTGATTATGAGGGAGATGACGGGGAGGGTGATGGGGAGCCCTCTGCTAGGCCGTCTATTTCAACTAGACCATCCACTTCTGCTAGGCCATCGGTATCTGACTTGCCACCACCTTGTACCTCTGCGAGATCCTCCAGGTCTAGATCACCATGGGACCGGATCCTTCATAAGATATGTTGCATGGAGACCAGGGTGATGGAGCGTATGGACCAGATAGAGGCACAAGGTAGAGAGCAGTTCGCCCAGATAGAGCACCTGAGTGGGGACGTGAGAGCACTACGAGAGGAGATTCGATCAGCACGTCCATCTTCGGCTACTAGTGCTGACATAGGAGAGGGTGGAGAGCCTGCCTTATAGATGGCAGACGTGTCGACCTTTTTCACTGCTTTATGTCATTTTCCTTTATTTCTTTCTTTCTGGGTCTGTACTTATTATTTTTACTTTTCAGGATTTTTAAGTCGCTTTGGCCTTTATCTAACGGATTGGATAATGTAGTTATTTTTCTTATGATATGGTTGCAGTTGAGTTCGATTCTGGATAACAATTCGGGTTCCACAGATGAATTAGAGCTTCTACCAAACATCCGTTTGTCTCTATTTCCTTAAAATCACCAATGGACCCTAAAAATACTGCTACTTGGTTGATCTCACTAGGAAGAAGAAGTCCTGGCCATTTCCGAACCTCTTGCGGGATTGTCAACATCTGCTTGATGCGCCGCGGGGTACTCATGCTGATTAAAAAATACGATCTGATCAGATTACTTTACCTAGGGTCTCGCCCACCAGGATTTACTGAAATTTAAACGTGCAATGTCTTTTCAGGGTTACGTACCCAAGACAAAAGAATGCCTTTTCTATTCATGGGATTCCTGAAATGGCATTCCCTCTAGGGTTTATGCATGATGCCAGTTTATTAAAGCAAGTAAAATATGCGAAAATGTCAAATTTAAGAAATGTCCTAAATTTTTTTTTAATCTAACAATGATGCAAAAATTTCTTCGAGAAAGACAAACCATAAACTATACAAAAGAAATTATTGACTCCAAAATATTTGATTGAAAAATCGAACCTCCAAAAGGTTACGGGACGCAACATTGAAAGAAATAAAAATCATGACTTTATATAGGGACGTACAAGTAAAAAATGTCAGTTTATTAAAATATGATAAAACATTTTTTTTTACAATCACTTTTTGTGCAATGTGGGATGGAAGGGTGGGGGATACGGCAAAAATAACGCATTACAAATGCAAACTGTGCAAAAGTTCGACCACTTGAGGGCAGTTATTGACTTTGAAAATAATTAGTTCGGATAAAACTGACAAGTACAACAAAATGAGTAAATTTTGAAAAAGATTTGAAATTACACCTATTACTTAAAAAAAAATGTGCAAATTGAAAGATTAGATTTTCGGAATTTTACAAAAATTTACAACGACTTGACCCTTAGGTATTTTGTTTACAATCCATCTTTCTCAAGGAAATTAATTATGAAAACAAAATTTAAACGTGCTAAAAGAGGGTTGGTTTCCTACGAGAACATCATGTCAGGGCTTTTTATTCTATGGTTGTGAATGCAATCAAAGAATAAAAGAGAAGGCGTTAGTTTAATCAACAAATATCACATAACACATTGATAAAGCAAATAATAATAAACAATACAACAGAAAAAGTAAAGGGGTGGATTCCCTCCTCTCGTGCCTGATGTACCTAGTAGGGTAAAACTGACTCTATCCTAAGTTATTCTATATAGATGCATGAGGTTGAGCCCACTAATGCATCTAGACTCAATTAAGGCTTCGGTTCCCGAACCTTCAGATTGAGGGATCTAAAAAGTAACAAGTCTGTCAATTCCAAGGATCTCAGGTCGGTGGTTTGAGTGATTCCCTGGACACTGCTACACGCACGTCGGGCCACGGCCACATATCCAAGTGAATCAATTTTTAGAGCCCAAATCTCCAGACTTGTGGACTCAAGTCGAGAGTTTGAGTGATCTCCTAGACAATGTTACGTGCACGTTGTGCCACGGTCACACGTCTAAGTAGATCGATCTTAATTCCTAAAAGGACAGGTGGGTGAAAACCACCAAAAATATAAAAGGGTAAAAAAAACATCTAATGCACGTATGGAGTGCTCCTTATGAGAGGAGGGAGTGATAAAGCATGGGCTTTAAGGGTGACTGATCCCTTCCCCAAATGCAAGCGCAGCCAAATAAAGCAAAAGTAAATAAAACATACATATATCACATAAGTAGCTGAGAGACGGGAAGTGTGTGAGATGCAAAAAACAAACCTAAAAACCTAGAAAAGAAAAATGCAATCCTAACATCCAAACGCGATGGAATAGAAGGGTTAAATAAGGAAAAGATGATTAAGCCTATTGCTCGGACTCACTAGTGATCCCCAGTGGAGACGCCAAAATCTTGTCGCGTCTGAAAAAATTGTAAGTAAAAGGGTACTAGTGGGGTCGTTGACTGTTGCGTCTCGAAAAGAACGGTCCGGTCCGAGATCCCTTTTGAAAAGATTAATTTTGAAAAAATGGTGCGTATGTGATAAAAAATCGTATTTTAGTGAAAAAAGTGTTCTTTAGTAAAAAATGGTATTTTTAAAAGAAAATAAGGTCGGGACTAAAAATGCGACAGTTTTGGCCAACTAACTTTGAAAAAGGGTTTTATTTGAAAAATGGAGTCGCCACTTGGTACTGAGTTAGGGTGTACCAAGTCACCCGAGAAAATCATTTAACAAAACAAAATAAAAATTTTAGAAAAACATTTTGAAAACCCTTTTTCGACTCCGGTCTACGAAAAACATGAGAAAAAGGTACGGGAGTCACATTTGAAGAAAGGGAAGGCAAAGGCTTGCGCCTAAGGCACCTTTTCAACCTAGCCGAGGCTAGTTGCGAGATTTAATCAAAATTTTCTAAATTAATCCTACGTTCTATCACGTTCAGATGTATCTATATGAATGCAAATCCTAAGCCTAAATGTGAATATCAGGAGGATCGTCATGTTCCGTAGAGGTTTGGTTGGAATTATCGCATTAATTTCGAAATCCGAGTCGAGACCTCGAGGGAGTCACGAGTTTTTATGCAAAATGTGATGCAAAAAAGAAAAGAAAATAATAATGTATAGTAAGTAAAGAAAGAAGGTGGGTATACAATATGACGGGTACGGGGGACTAATGACTCCTGACTGAATGTTTTTACTCACAGAGGGGGGAACGGCCTGTACGCCACTACTTTCCATGTGAGCAGACGATTATTTCTAGTCAAATCACACAAATGTCCTAATTTCTAAGTGAGATACAACCTAGATGTCATGCATTTTAAAAATGTGTCAAAATAATAATAATAATAATAATAATAATAATAATAATAATAATAATAATAATAATAATAATAATAATAATAATAATAATAAATAATAATAATAGTAATAATAAAATCATGCCAAATAGAAAGAAAAACTAAAAGTGTGTGAAATGTGAAATGTACACGAATGTACCTAACACTAAAATGTCCTAAGGGTCTAGCGTTGGGTTAGCCCGTTCTAAAAATCCCACTAGCGTTGGACTAGCAGGAAAAGAATGAAGCCACAACTAGTGTTGGACTAGTGTGGTGACGGAATATGATAAATCATGGATTAAATATTAAAGCATGAATTAAAAGCAAATTAAACATATAAAAACATATAAGATCACATAGGAGCACATAGCACATAACATATACGCATAATATTCTAGATGCAAAAATTCCTAAGGAAAGCTGGTAAGAGAAATAGACACATAAGCACGCAAAAGTAAATAAATCCTAACTATTACACCGGGGGGCTTGATTTACAATTAAGGGGGGAAATTAAAAATACCCTATCTATTACATTTTCTATCTAATTACATAATTTTTGCTAAAATATGAGAAAAATAATCTAACTATTACATTGACTAGCTAAATACAAAATATTAATACTTTTTCAAAAGTAATAAAAATTCAAAATTAAATAAATTAAATACGTGAAATACACAAAAGTATGTAAATTAAGAAATAAACAAATAATAATATGCATAAAATCACATTGGAGCATATTTGAGCACATAAAGAGGAAAATAACAAGAAAGTTAGGAATAGCTCTTTAGAGACCTGGTACCAAAGCTAAAAAAATCGAAAAACACAAGTCAAGGTATCTCAATATAAACCAATAAAGGTTAGAATATGAGACCCTTACCAAAATTAGGATAAAAATAAATTCTATGAACCTAAGGGGACTACAAGTAAATTTCTATAAAACTCAAGGGGTAATTTGAAAATTCATATAAAGATAAGGGAACAAATGGTAAATTCAAGCAATTTAGGGACAAAAATGGAAAATGAAGGGACCTAATTGAAATGAAAGTAAAAATTCAAGGGCCAATATATAAATATGGGGGACTTGATTGCAAGGAATTAATAATTCTCAGGGGCATAGTAACATAAGGCCAAATCTAAAGACTGAATCAATTAACTAATCATTAGGTTCACTGAACTAACTAATTAAGTTACTAAATTAAATCAAAATAAAAGAAATAAATTAACTAAAATTTGAAATTAAACCTAAAAAAATAAATGCCCCAAACCCCCAAATACTTGTTTCTCTCATTTTCTTTCTTCTCGATTGGTTTATTTCTCTTTCTTCTTCAGACTCTCGCTTTCTTTCTTTTTGTATTTACTCTAATTTCTCTCCCTCTCCAAGTTGCCCATTCTCTCTCAGATGCTTCTCACTCTCTTCTTCTCTTCTCTAGCTTCCGTTTATGATTTCTGTTTATGCTTTCTCTTTCCCTCTTTTCCTTCCTACTTTCTCTCTTCCTATTTCCCTTTCCTTTTACCCTCTTCCCCTCTGATCTTGTCTCGTCTCCCTTTCTCTCCATATGTCTCTTCATTTTCCCTCATCTGTTTTACTCTTTACTAGGTTTTTTCTTCTATTTTTTTTTTTCTGTTCTCTCTCCTCGGTTCTCTTCTCCGATGACCTCTCTCATTCCAGCTCCTTCTTGCTTCTCTCCTTCCCCTCTCTGCCTCGCTACTCCCTTTCTCTTTAATTTCCACTCTCTATTCTAGTTCACATCTCACTTACTCTTGCTCTATTTCTGTCACAATTTTGCTTATTTTCTCCTCTCAGTTGAGGAACAGAACAATGGAGTTAAAGGGAGGAGCTGCTGGGTCTTTTGGCAGCGTGGATTTGATGGGCATGGGATTTTGGAATTGATGTTTGTTGATGATAAAGAAGCTACTGGGTTTGATTTTGGCTGAGTGGTGGGTTGTTTTGTTGTGATTGTGGGTTGTTTTGATGGCTTTGTTTGTTTTGTTTTGCAGGTAATGGATGTGGTGTGGTGATGGGAGGATGAATTTAGTGACTGCTGGGGGGTGTTAGTGGTTCGGTGGTGAGGCCATGGGTGGTCATGAGAGGCTGTTGAATCAGTTGTAGTATCTGTAGAGGTGGTATTAGTAATTTGGTGGCAATTAGGTGATGATTGGTGGTATTTTTGAGACTAATTTTCGATGGTCTTGAAGTGAAATTTGGGACTGTTTCTTTTCTTTTGCAGGTTGATGAGGCTGTGGAATGGTGATGCAGTGACATTTATGGTTTGATTGGAGCTTTTCTGGAACTGAATTGCGTTTATCTTAGGGGTTTAGGGAATTATGGTGGGTGAGCTAGGGGGTGATTACTTGTGAATTTGTTACTGGTTGCAGGTGGATTCATGAAGCTGGATATGGTGGGATTGAGATAACGGCGAGGGCTGTTGTGGGAAGACAGAGGAGGTGGAAGCTTGATAGAATTAGCAGTGATTTGGTTGATTGTTGTTATACGGTAGATTTGGGGCTGTGGGCTGATGAAGGTGGTTTTGGAGACTGACAATGGTGGTGGAAAGAAGGAGGAAGAAGAGGGAGAAAGGTGGATGAAGGAGAATGATGGAAAGAGGAATGAAAAAAAAACCAGAAATCAAATCCAGAAATGGAAATAATAAAAACCCATAATCAAGCAAGCAAAAAGAGAAATTAAACCTTCTATTAATCAGATTAAAAGAAGACCAAAATCAAGACTAAAAAAATTTTACCTTTTAAAACTTGCTGGATTGGTGATTGAATTGTAACTTTGAAAATTGCCTGAAAACTATATGAACAGTGACTTCCTCCTTTTGATTCTGCACGGTGAACTGGTAATGATCAGTGATTTTGAACCTTTTTGAAGACCAGATGAATAGTATATGTTTTTTTTGAAGAAACAGCGCTAGTGTGTGCTTTTTAGGTGTTTTGGTGTGTGTTTGATCCTTAAAGATAAGAAAGGTGTGTGTTTAGGGTTTTCCAATTTCTTCTTCTTCTTTTTTTTTTTTTTGCTAATTAAAGGGGTATTTATAGGCCAGTTGTCTTGTTGACCAAGAATGCTATAAAATAACAAAAATGCCACCGATATTAAAAATACTAATTTTATTTAAAAAAAATATTTTTTAAACCCCAAAATTAAAAAAGTAATACAAAGAAATAACAACAATCTCTAAAACTTTCAAAAAGAATTCAAAGTAGATTTCAAAAATAAAAGCTACAGCTTAAAGCTGATAAAAACGCATTCGGGTGTACAATGACGATTTTGTCCCTAGACAACGAAAATACACAAAAAATGGCTATTAGCCTCAAAAAATTACCAAAAATTAAAGATAAGCTTAAAACACTAGAAAATGCATTTATGACTCAAAATTTGACAAAAAAATGAATTTAAACTATAAAATGATAATTTTGCCCTTGGACAATGAAAATTCACGGAAGAATAGCTATTGACTTCAAAAAATTACAAAAAATTACAAATAAGCTTAAAACACTAGAAAATGCATTTACAACTCAAAATTGACAAAAAAAATGAATTTATTCTGTAAAATGATGATTTTGCCCTTGGACAATGAAAATTTACAGAAAAATAGCTATTGTTTCTGAAAAATCAAGAAAATTTAGAAATATGCTTAAAGAATTAGAAAAATGAATTTGGAACCTAAAATGAGCTAAAATAGTGTTCGCGAGACGAAATTATCATTTTGCCCTTGTGTTGGTAAAAATATAAAAGAATACCAATTAAATCCAAGAAATTCATAGAAAATTAACAAATTCACATGAAAGTAAAGATATGAATTTTAAAACCCCCAAAAGCTGATAAAAAAATATTTATAGATAAAATTACTATTTTGCCCCCAGATTATTGCAAAATTAAAATTTGGCCCAAAAATGCAAATATGCCCCCTAATGTTTGAAAATAAATGATGTGTCAAAATTTGGTGTCTACAAGGTCATTTGGTGATTTATTGAGATTATATGATGTTTGGCATTGTTTTTATGCTTAATATGCTTAAAGAAACATGTGTGCATTATTTGTTTAGAATGTGCATTCAAATTTTACAATTTATGCAACTTGAGAATTCATGCTCTATTTATGCTTGATATTGTGGTTTTGATGCAAGATTTGATAAATTTGTATGTACACATGTGTATTTTCATGATTCAAACTTGATTCTAGTGTTAAGGAGTTAAAAAACATGTTAAATTTAAAGTTGAAAGTGCTACAAAAAAGGGAAAGAACCAATAGAACAGTAGGACAAATGAAAGTAGTTCGTTGCCTGCTGCAGGAAGTGATCTGCGGCACACGCAGATTGCACCCACGGATCAACTTCTGGGAGGTCTGTGTGATCCGTTACACAGAGATTTGCAGACAGGCTAAATGAACTGCAGGTACACACCCGCAGATCATTGTTCAAAGTGATTTTTCATGTTCATTTCCATTGGTTTTTAATTGGTTCATTTGCAACATGTGTTTCATGGTTTGTATACATGTTTTGGACAATCAAATTCACACTCTAACATGTTCCAATTATGCATTATGTTTACTTAATTTTCACTTTGTTTTTTTGAAATACATGGCATGAAACGGTTAAATCTTGACATGAAGCAACTTTAAACAAGTTTCTTTCATCCTTTACTTCATCAATACATCACACATTTGCTCATATTACTTGTCTTTCAAAATTTCCACCGCATGGAGCTATATTGCACAAACTAAGTGGGGGGGGGGGGAAATCACCAACTTTCAAATATGCTATGTTAAGTTTATGTGCTATAAGCTATTGATTCATCACCTAACATAGTTTTTGAGTTAATTCTAAACTTGAGACAAGGTCAATGAGCAAAGATTGGACAAAAGAAAGAAATGATGAAGCATTGCAAAGAGGGACTTGTTAAAAGGCCAATGGACATTAAAACACAACAACAACATTCTTTTTGGATCTTTAACCAATCAAGGGGAGTATTCTTGTTCTATTTTTCATTCTTATCTTCTCCTTTACACATTGTGCACAATGTGACATTCTAAGTGTGGGGAGAAGGTATAAGGATTATGATTGGTTAAGAATGAGGGTATTTATGAAATGTTGTTTTGATAAAAAAAAATGGCCAAAATTTTTCAAAATTTTCCAAAATTTGCCTCTATGTCATACTTTTATGCCGTGAACTTGTTAAATTCGTTTACTTTTTGAAATAATCTATGCAACTTTGCTTGAATATTTTTCATAAATATATGAAGAAATAGTTATTATGTGGTTAGGAGTTTTGTTTTTAACAAGTATATCTTGTAAAATGGTTGTTATTATGTCTTGATTTGACATGTTTGATTTTAAATTTCTTTTCTGTACTTAATTTTACATATTAAATGATGAGTATGGTCAATAAGTTCAAGCATGTAATCTTTGGTTTAATACTTGAAATGAGGGTGTAGACACCAAATTTTGACACACTATTTATTTTTCAAACATTGGAGGCATGTTTGTGTTTTTTGGAGTCAAATATTAATTTTTTAAATAAAAAGGGGAACAAAATCAATTTTCAGGGGGCAAAACAGTAAGTTTTAATTGTAAATATTTTTTTGATTAGTTTTGAGGTTTTCAATTTGTCGCGCCCCATTTTTCGAAAGGGAAAATAAAATAATAAAATGATAAAGTGTATGAGGAGCTCAGAAAAAGGAAAAGGAAGTATTAAATGTGGTTTATTTTATTGGAAAAAGAGAAGCGTGTAAATTTTTGTAAAAATAATTTTTAGAAAAATGCTTTGTAAAAGATAATTTGATAAAATGTGACAAACAAATACTTTATTTTTGAAAACAAAAGAAAAAGGGCCTAAAATGGGACTTTGAAAATGCGACGGTTTTTTGGGCCCGAAAATAGAGTCTAAAAAGGGTTTTTTAGTGAAAAAGGAGTCGCCACTTGGTATTGAGTTTTGGTGTACCAAGTCACCCAAAAATATTTTATAAAAGGTAAGAAAATTAAAAATGATTTATTTAAAGAAATGATTTTGGAAAAATATAGGAAAAACAAGAAAAACCCTTTTAGACGACTCCAGGTCTTTGAAAACAAGAGAAAGAGGTTCGGGAGTCACAGTTGAAGAAAGGGAAGGCAAAGGCTCGCGCCTAAGGCACCCTTTCAACCTAGCCGAAACTAGTTGCGAGGTTTAGTCTAAATTTTCCAAATATAACCCTAAGATTTTATTGCATTTGGATGCAACTATATGAATGCAAATCTAATCCTAAAAATGAATATCGTTAAGGGACAAAATATTCCATTGAGGTTTAGTCGGAATTACCGCATTAATTGCGAAACCCGAATGTAGACCTCGACGGAGTCACGAGTTTAGGTGCAAAATAGAATGCAAAAGAAAAGGAAAATAGTAGTATAGATAGTAAGTGAACAAAGAAAGTAGGGATGCAACACAACGGGTACGGGGGACTAATGGACTCGTGACTAACTGTTTCTACTCACGGAGGGGGGAACGACATGTACGCCATCGCTTCCCACGTGAGTAGATGACTATTTCTTAGTCGAAATCACGCAAATGACCTAAAATTCTATGTGTAGTGGAATCTAAATGTTATGCACCAAATAGATGTTAAAATAAGTAATAAGTTATAAAGTATATATAAAAATTCATAGAAAATGGGAAAAAGCCTAAAAAGATAAAATGTGTGTGAAATGTCATGAAATGCACACGAAAATGATCCTAAGGCTAAAATGACCTAAAGGCTTAGCATTGGACTAGCCCATTTTCTATAAGTTCTCCGCTAGCGTTGGACTAGCGAACAAACCGGAATTAACCACAACTAGCTTTGGACTAGTGTGGCGATGATACACATATATAATTAAAGCAAGTAAATAAATAAAGCATGTATTAAAGCAATAATCACATAAAAGCAAATAATAGCACATAGGAGAACATAACACATAGGCATGATATTCTAGATGCAAAGTCCTAAAGAAAAGCAAATAAAACACATAGGCACATAGCACACATAGCACATAAAGCCCTAACTATTACACCGGAGAATAACCTAATTACAATCTAAAAATAGAAAAAAGAATAAAAGATATCCTATCTAACCTATCTATTACACTTTCTATCTAAAATACATAGGTTTTAATTAAATAGATAAAACATAAACTATCTATTACATTAACTATCTAAATACAAAGAATTTTGCTAAATAGAATATATTATCTATCTATTACATTTCTTTGAATAATCAAAAATTAAATTCGAGTAAATAATACGACATAAATAAATAAACACTCGCACATGGATAAAATTTAAGCACAAAGATACATAAAAACACATAGAAAAACACATAGGAGCACGTAAAAGCACATAAAGAATAATAAAAAAGGTAATAGAGGTACCTCCTATTCGAAGACCCGGTACAAATTGCTACTAAAATGAACAAACTTGTCAAAAATACCACTATTTAATAAATAAACTACTAATTAAATAATTCCATACCAATCACCATGAACATGCTATGATAATTCAAACAACTATAGCAATAATAGACAAAATTAATATAATAATAATTAAATATTTAGAAAAGAATGAAAATTGTTTAAGTAGAAACAAATAAGTGCATAAATAAATAAAGTAAAACAAAGAAAATGAATAAGTAAAAAAAAAATAGTAGAAGATAAAACACAATAATACATACTTAAATTTTTAACACCCAAATGAAAATTATCAAAATAACTAAAAAGGAAATAGGGAAACTAATTTGAACATTAATTAGACTAACAAGAGCCAATTTTAGAATATTAATTATAAATTTGATAAAATAAATAAATAAAGAAATGTGAAAAGAAATAATTTAAAGCTTTGAGGACTTAACTAATTTTAATTAATATTTTTTTTTGGGCAAAAGTAAAATATCACAAGATTTGGATTAAAAGAGAAATTTGGGCAATATTCTAGAGTAAAAATTGTAATTTGCAACAAGCAAAAGGTAAAGATACAATTTTAAACCCTAATTAAGGTAATGGCATAGTTTACAACAAATTTAAGGCTAAAACATAATTTTCAGCAAGTCTAATGCCCAAAAATAAAAATTTCCAGCAATACTTAAGGCCAAGATATAATTTCAGCAAGGTCATTAAATGATACATAATTTACAGCAATGTATAGGGTCAAATTGCAATTTTCAGCTATATAAAAGAGTTAAAAATAAAATTCCAGCAACTATAAGTATTAAAATACAAATTCTAGCAACAAATAAAAGACAAAAATACAATTTCTAACAATTAATGGAGATATTAAAACAAATTCCAGCAACATAAAGGACCAAAATATAAATTCCAGCAACAATAGGGGGCCAAAAATAAAATTCCAGCAAGTATAATAACTCAAATAAAATTCCAGCAAGGTTGGGAGGGATAAAAATGAAATTCCAGCAAGCATTCTAGGGCAAAAATATAATTTCCAGCAATTATTAAGGCTAAAATGTAATTCCAGCAAACTTGGATAGTAAAGAATACAATTCCAGCAAACATTCAAGGCTAAAATTCAAGTTCTAGCTACTTGAGGGGCGAAAATGCAAAATTCCAGCAATATCCTAGGGCAAAAATAGAATTTCCAGCAATGTATAAGGGCCAAAATGCAATTTTCAGCAAAAATAAGGGGCCAAAAATAAAATTCCAGCAAGTTTGGGGCCAAAAATGCAAAATTTCCAGCAATGTGAGGGACCAAATTGCAAATGCCAGCCACATTCAAGAACTAAAACAGAATTCCAGCCACATTTAAAGCCTAAAATACAATAACAGCAAGCTTGGGAGGTAAAATTACAATTTTCATAAATATCAGGGGGTAAAATTGCGATTCCAGAAAAATTACAGGGGTCAAAATGTAATTATCGAAAAATATAGGGTCAAAAATAGAAATTAAAAAATGTAGGGGCCAAAATTATAATTATATAAAAGTCAGGGGACCTAAATGCAATTAATTAGGACCTAATTGAAAAGAAAATAAAATTATGGGGGTCAATCTATAATAAACAGAAATTAAAATGCACAAATCAGAAATTATCGGGGCCACAGTGACATTAATGAAAGTATAAGGACTACAAAATAAATATCTATTATTAATTAAAATCAAATTAAAAAACTAAACTAAACAAAACGACGTAGTTTTGAGTGAAACTACGTCAAAACGACGTAGTTTCACTAAAAACTTTTTTTTTTATTTTTTTAAACCGGTTTTAGTTTTTTTTTTTTTTTACTTTTTCCAGATTTTTTTCTTTTTTCTCTCTCTTTCTCTCTTTTCTTTCTTTTTCTCTCTTTTCTCTCTTTCTTTTTTCTTCTTTCTTTCTCTTTTTTTCTTCTTTCTTCTTTTTTTTCTTCCCCCTGGTTCTTCTTCCCGATCTGTTCTCCCTCCCGCCGGTAAGTTTCTCTCTCTCGCTTCGGAGCTCTCTCCGTTCTCTCTCTTTCTTGGTCTCGGTCAGTCTCTCTCTCTCTCTCTCTCTCTCTCTCTCTCTCTCTCTCTCTCTCTTTTCTTTCTTTTTCTCTCTTTCTTTTTATAATTTCTTTCCCCAAAATCTACTTAAATTCCGAATTCTAAATTACCCATTATAAACTAATCAACTGATACTTTCTAATTAAGAGGGGATGGGGGAGAGATACCATGAATTTTCCTCACCTGGTTTTCGAGATGGAGTCTGATGAAGTGGTGGAACCTGTGACGACCCAATCAGGACACACACCATATCCTGACTGAGCGCCTGCCTAGCTCTCGCCAGGACTCACTAGTCACACCTTCAAAATAGATAAATTTAACATATGATTGCAAAACCCAATCATAATTACAAGAGTGTGAGCCATCTAGCCTCAAATTTACACCACCATAGTGAGCATATACTATTACAAGTACCCAATCTCGTCACTCTATTTCGTGCTTAATCGCCTGTAGGGAAAACAAATATGGCAAAAGTGAGCTAGAAGCCCAGTGAGGTCCATTTATAAAATCATTTCAAATACTTAGTCAAAGTATTCATTTTAAAATGAGGTAAGTAACAACTGGCTCATCCAGATCAAATAATAACAAATTCAACAAATGAACAATGGAGGATACTGATGAATCAAGTCAAGCACTGCTCGAGAGTATTTCGAGCGTCATTCGAGAACTAGTCAAGTACTGTGCCATGGCAAAAGTCAATAATTCTCAAGTCTTCCACGCCAATATTTATTCCGTGGCCACTTCACGCCGGTTGGTAATCTCGAGAGTTACCCAAGTACTTTCTCGTACACCTCCTTAACCTACGAAACCTCCTCGCAGGCCGGTGGGTGCCGAGATGCCGAGGCAGCCAACAGTTGGTGACCAGGCCCACTGCCGGCTCAGCCAAAGTGGACATGCACAAGGCGGGCCCAAACAAGTACGCATGCACAAGTACAAGCACATTTAACAAGAACAAGTACTTCCCAGCGCGATAAAGTACACAACTGGGTTTATAGCAAATTCAAGCACAATTATCAAGTACAATATCACGTCAAGTAATAACAAGTCATATCATTGAGCTTTTCAACAAGTCACATAATTTTCATAGAAAATGATGTTAATAAATAAAAATGATTTTAGGACACTCACCGGTAGATCAAGGTTTAAGGGTTTTTTTCAATGCTCGCTCCTTGAATTGTCCGAATCACCTATTAACTATAGATAAATTAATTAATTATCAAATCAAGGTGAATGAATGAAATAATGAAAATTAGGGTATCTTGAAAGAGGAGCTTGTACACACAAGTCTAATGCTATTTTCACTTCACCAAATTTCACAAGCTCAATACCTATGTAAACTAGACTCAATTTAAAACATTTTTCATGAAGAAAATAAATTCCAATTCTCCTCATAACCCAACTTAATTTAAGTCACAACTCAGTTCAATGACAATCAAGAACACACTTTTAGTCTAACCAAGTGTCAGTATTCAATATTGCACAACTTTCAGTAGCTAAATCACAGGGGTGCAATATTTACATATTTGGATACTACAATTGATGTACTACAACTTTCATAAAGGTCGTAATTTGATATCCTTAACTGGAACAGGTTCAAAATCGCATCCCAATTTGACAAATCATCAATCTTGATAGTGCAAGGTTGGGCATTCAGTCTAGTTTCTACGAATTCTGGGATTAATCCACCAAGAAGTAGGACATGAGGGTTACATGGTTAAAAACTTCATTTTAAGGGGTACAACTTTTGTGAGGAGCATCAGGTCAAATTCTAACAGGAACAAGTTCCAAATTGGTCTACAATTTGGTCGCACCAATCCTGCTCGTGCAGGTTGGATTTTCAACCAAGTTCGTGTCATTGCTGGAGTTAATACACAGAGAACCAGATTGTATAGTTTACTTGGTTGAAAACTAACTTATATAATCTACAAATTTTGTGAAGAATACGAACCCAAAATCCAACAAGAACAAGTTCAAAAGCTCACGTAAATTTAGCCTTTCATCCAACCTGTTCATGCAGAATCAAATTTTCAGCCCATTTTGCATAATTTCTGCGATTACTCTATAAATAAATTTGGTGCATGATTCATACCGTTTTAAATCCCTATGAATCTAGTTTCTAAATCAACAAGAATCATTCAAATCCAAGTTTCCTACACAAAGTTATGATTGATCTACTAAAACTGGTCCAGCAAGACTGCAGCACGAGTTCTCTGACCATACTTCGTTCAATTCAACATATCTCAAATTATACTCAACGAAAAATTATAAAATTTACACTTCTGTAAACTAGATTCAATTTGAAACAAGTTTTAAGAAGGAATCCTGTCCTGATTCTGATCATAACACAGCCCAGTTCTCAGTACAATTTAAACCCTGTCATCCCCCCATCCTGTGTGCAGCACGTTTTCCAGTCAAATTTGGAATCATCTTACGGTTTATTCTCTTTAAACCAAGCCAAGATATTTATACCCCTATCAATTCCTCTAAGTCTAGATCGTAACACAACAACCTCACTCAATTCCAAATTTTCTATGCTAAGTTATGGCCAATCACCCTGGACTGCTTCATTCTCTAGTATAGGTTCATGCAACTTCAATTCAATTTAGCTTTAGTTCATCCATTTTCCAGTTGAATTTCTTATCCAAGTTAGTATATTTCAGCCTTGTAATCTCAGAAACTTGCATAGAACATCAAGGGCTAAGTAGATTTACCTCAATTAGGTTGTAAGCTCCTCACACTGTTGAATTCCTTAGAATTCCACGTTTAGTTTCCTTCACCTTGTTTCTCCCTTTCTCTCTTAGCTGGCCTATACGATTTCTCTTCTTTCTTTAGCCCCAAATCAGTTTGTAACTTTCACATGCTTGCTTCCCCGGCTGACTCATGCTCCACGTCTCCTCAAAATGTGACAGCTCCTACTTGCCTTCCATTGCAATATTTATCAGCCGACTTTTGTTCCCTTTTTTTTTTTCTGTTTTGTTTCTAGATGTCTTGTGAGGTTCAACTAGTTATTTGGCCACATGCACAATTTTAAACACTTATGTGTAGGTGAATTGCATCATCTCACCTGGTCTTAAAGCTCTCAAGCGTAATTATTTTAGTGACTTTATTTAACTAGTCCAATTATTTTACACACTTCACACGTCCTTGTGTATGAACATAATTTACACAATTGATTCTTAATCTTAGGGTGTCAAGTGCTATAACCTAATGAATTAATTTTATTACTCCAATTACTAATATCACCTATTCAAATTAATCTCGAGAATAATATTAACACACATATAATTGCTTAGACGATTAAAATTAGGTGTCAATGTAAACAACCGAGACTTTGGTAAATTACTTGCATTATCACCATTAGGTTCTAGAATCTTCAAGTGTGAGAAATTTACCATTAGATTTGTCCAATTTAACCACTAACATCACTACACTCCCTAACTTCAATAGTTGTACCAATAATTAACTATATAATTAAATAAGGGAACCATTAGTATTTGCTCAACCCTAGAAAATATATAATGAACTAATGTAACTACTAGTATTTGCTAAAGTAATTACAGGGCTTCACAGAACCAGTCGTGAATTGGGTGGCGGATGGCGACTCTGGCGGAGCTGGTCTCGGCGGTGAAGGAGACGGAGGAGGTGGTGCCGGTTGTTGCTAATTGTCGTTGTTGATTTTGATGTTGCTGTGTTGTTGTTGTTGTTATCACCGTGTTTTTTTTTTTTTAGATTTGTGCAGGTGGGAATTGGCGTGTCTGGTGTGTGTGTGTAATGTGTGTTTGTGGTATGTGATGTGTGTGTATTGGAAATGCAGGTGTGTATTATGTCTAGTGTTGGTGAATGAATTGTGATTCTATGTGTGTTAGTGTGTGCTGTATGTGAACTATGCGCAGGTGTGTGAATGTGTTTCTGATGAAGTGATGTGAAGTGAGGTGAGTGTTTGTGCGTTTGTGTTGCTGAATTGAGTGCAGGTGAAATGGCTGTTTGGTGTGTGAATGTGTTTCTGCAGGTGTTAATGTGCTTCTGTGTGTGTGTGATTGTGTATGTGTCGTGTGTGCTACTGTGTGTGTATGCCTGTTTGTGTGCCTGTGTGGTGAGGCTTGTATGCAAGTGTGTGTCTGGTTGTGTGTGTTTCTGCAGGGGAGATGAGGTGCAGGTGTGTGTTGTGCGTGTGTTCTGTGAATTGTGTAATTGTGGTGTGAGTTGTGAATTGCAGGTTGTGTGCAAGTGTGTGTGAATGTTTGCAGGTGATTGTGCAGGTGTAGTGAAGTTGTGCGTGTGTTTATGCAAGGTTGTGAGTGAATTGCAGTGGAGGGGTGTGTTTTTGTGTGTGAGATGCGTGTGTGTTTATGCAGGTTAGTGTGTGTTCTGTGAAGGAAAAATGGTGAGGGAAGGGGAGGCCGAGGGAGTCTGAAAGGGAGTGAGTGAAATGTAGTGAGAATTGTGTTGTGCCTGTGTTGTCTGTGGTGCTGCAGATGAATGAAAAAAGGAAAGAAATCCTTCCAAAATCCCTTCAAATCTGGTTTAGGTGGTGATTGATTTTTCTTCTTTTGCTGCAGCTGCGTGCAGCAGCTACTTCCCTTTTTTTTTTTTTAAGAAGAAAACAAAGAAAAACAGAAAAATAAAAATAAAAATAAAAATAAAAAATAAAATAAAAACAACTTGAACTCTTTTTAGATTATATATTAAAGCTAGAACACAGCATTATAAGAAGGAAAAAAAAATTCAGTGTAAGAAAATTAATTCTAGGTTAGAAAAATACAATTTAAAATAAACAAACAAATGGTATTTAAGAATAAGTAAATAAATAAATTAATTATGAAAATTTTCTTTGCATAAAATTTATAAAATGCACAAACACATAATTCTTATAAAGAAAAATTTTAAATAAAGATAAAAAAAGTACATTGGAAAACGTGACTTAAATATGGCAAAATTATAAAAAATTTATGAAATTGATAAATGACGTCACAAAAATCTTACACAACATATATTATCACATAAAGCGCATATAGAATAATTTTCACTCAAAAATTTTAAGATTAACGCATCCTTGGAAAACGTGCCATTAATAGGCAAAAAGACAAAAAAAACTAAATGACTCCTAAAAATCATGTAATTTTTACAAAAAATTTATAAATATACAAAATACATATATGAAAATTTTCACTTAAAAATTCTCATAAAAAAGAGTGCATTGAAAAACGTGCCATTAAGTTAAAAATACTAAAATTTTAAATAAATAATAAATGACTCCAAAAAATCATTAAAATTATAGATAATGATAAAATAGTAAAATTGTATATTTAGGAAATAAAATACAAGAAAATAATATTTACCTGGTAAAGTTACCATTTTGCCCCTGATGTAATAAATTAGATGCAATATACACAAAAATTATAATTGACCCTTAAAAATAAAAAAAAATACCCCCTAAATAAAGTAATACACCTATTTTTATAAAAGGTGTGTCAAAATTTGGTGTCTACAAAATTCATATACTTACTTTCGTACGTATTTTTTTGAATTTTCTATGATCTTTCCGGATTTAATTGATATTCTTTTTATATTTTACCTCCACAAGGGTAAAATGGTAATTTCACCTCGGGAACACCATTTTAGCTCATTTTAGGTCCCAAATTTATTTTTTTAATTCTTTAAGCATGTTTCTAAATTTTCTTGATTTTTTTTTGGAGACGATTGCTATTTTTTCTGTGAATACTGCATTCAGGGGGCAAAATCGTTATTTTATAGTTTAAATTTATTTTTTGCCAATTTTGAGTCATAAATGCATTTTGTAGGGTTTTAACCTTATTTTTAATTTTTTGTAATTTTTCGAGATCAATAGCTATTTTTCTGTGTATCTTCGTTGTGCAGGGGCAAAATCGTTATTTTATAGTTTAAATTCATTTTTTGCTAATTTTTGAGTCACAAATGCATTTCCTAGGGTTTTAAGCTTATTTTTAATCTTTGGTAATTTTTCGAGGTCAATAGCTATTTTTCTGTGTATTTTCGTTGTGTAGGGGAAAAATCGTTATTTTACAGTTTAAATTCATTTTTTCACCAAATTTTGAGTCATAAATGCATTTTCTAGGGTTTTAAGCTTATTTTTAATTTTTGGTAATTTTTTGAGGCCAATAACTATTTTATTTGTATTTTCGTTTTCTAGGGGCAAAATCGTCATTTCACACTTTGAACACGTTTTTTATTAGCTTTAAGCTCTAACCTTTATGTTGAAATCTACTTTGAATTTTTTGGAAAATTTGGGAGATTACTGTCATTTTGTATTAATTTTTAATTTTTTGGGTTAAAAATATTTTTCTTAAATAAAATTAGAATTTTTATTACTGATGGCATTTTTGTTATTTTGTAGTATTCTTGGTGAGCAAGACAACTAGCCCTATAAATACCCCCCTTAAATTAGAAAAAAGAGGAGAAAAATTGAAAACCCTAGAACACATTTTTGTCTAAATTATCAAAGATCAAAACACACATTCATACCCCATAAAAACACACACTAGACCGCTGTTCTTTTGATCTTGTTACTGTTCGTCTTCCTCAAGGTGGTTACTGTTCATCAAGATTAAAAGGTGAATTCTTCTCCCTTATTTGGTTCATTCTTCTTATATTCTTAGATAAAATTAATTACTTATATGTATTTGTTTGAGATTTTTGGGTTGAATATTACTTAATCTTTCCAGAATCTGAGTACTGTTTGTGTTTTGGATTTTCTTATTTCTTTTTCTGGTTTTGTTCTTTTTTCTGGGTTTTGGAATTTTTCTTTTCTGGTTCTTTTCTTCTCTCTCACCGTCTCTCTCCCAACTTCCTCCTTTTTCCTCCACCACCAGACAACTTATTCAATCCAATCTCCACTGTCACTCTCTCCACCACCTACAACCCATTTCCTCCTCTCGCTATTGTCCCCTTGCCAAAACCACGAAGCAGTTTCTTCCACTACTACCACCTTCAACCTTCAACTCCCAAAACCACCAACGCCACCCAAATCTTAGCTCCTCTATCATGTAAAACAATTGAAAAAGCCTACAATCTCGTCACTAGAATAGCAAAGCCAAACCCCTAGTTTTTCTTTCATCGTTGTTTTTCCCTCTTCTTAATTAAAACCAGAAAACTACCATCAAAATCCCACAAAGACCACCATCAGTCACCTACAGACCAACATCACAGACCAATATCACAATTCCTAAATCTCACCAATTAAACAGAAATCACAAACCAACACCACCGAAGCCTCCACCGGAGTCACCCCATCAACAATAGCACCACTCCAAGTCACCCACTATTGTAGCCCCAAGCCAGTACCCAATCACCACAAATTCACACCAGAAACACCACCTGCTGAGCCCCTTCTTCGCCAGAAGCTCCCTTTGCCAACAAACCAACGCACAATCCACCCACCACGCCCTCCAACTAACAGCCCCAAATCAGGGCCACCCTCCGCCAATCAGTACCTAACCAATACAACTGAAACTTCAACATCACCACCACTATTACACTCCACCCAAATCTACAGTCATATTCAATTGCCGTCACTAGTAGCCCCACGCGCCACTCTTGAATCCAGCTCAAAATCACATCCCTTGCCACCAGAAAACTCACCTGCAAACAGCCGAGGACAATTACCATAACCCAATCCCTATCAAAATCGGCCCCAATTGTTACCAGAAACACGTCAGTTCCAACATGCCCACCATCACCACCATCGCTACCTTCCTCCCTGGCATCATACTCACCGCCACTTGCCCAAATTCCATCTCCACTTGACAACTTGCAAAAAGAGTCACAACAAACCCACAAAAGCCCAATCAATCTGCCATGGTTCCATCTTCCTTTTCTCTTTGCACCGGTCTCAATTGTAATCACCCCCAACCTATAGCAAAATAATCAAATCACAGTAAAAATCTAGCTCCATAACCACCCATTTTAGTCTTGAACCCCCTACGTCTCCTCTGTTTAAAAGGGGGAATCGATAGAGAAAAGAGGGAATTTACAGAGGAAAGAGCGAGGGAGAGAACAAAGAAGTGAGAAGAGAATGGCAATCGGAGAGAGTGAGAAGAGATAAAGGGACAAAGAAAGAAAAGATAGAGAAACGAGAGATGGCTGGAGAAGAGCAGATAGCAAAGAGAAAAAGAAAAAGAACGAGAGAGCAGAGGAGACATAGCGACAGTGAATGAAAAGAGAGTGAACAGGAGGGAGATAGAAGAGGGAAAATAAGGGAGAAACAGAGAGAGAACAAGAACTGGGGGGAAGAAGAGAAAGAAAAATAGAGGAGAAAAGGGAGAAGAAAGCTGGGAATCGAGAGAAGAGAGACGAGTGCAAGGTAAGGAAGAAAAGAGAAAAGAAGACGCGACAGAGAAAGAAAGGATCAAGCAAAAAGAGAGGGAGAAGGAAAAGAGAGAATGAAAAAGGGAATCAGAGAATTAGTTTTAGTTTTGTCTGGCTTTAGTTTGTTATTTAATCATCCTTGACTTATTGCTAAACGTAGTCTTAGTTTAATTGGGTAATTATGTTATCAACTTTACATAAATTTAATTAATTAATTGAGCCTTAGTTCATTCAATTACTTAATTTGGTTTTGTTTTGGCTTAACATTTCTTTTCTTTTGTTTTTATATTCATCTTTAAATAAAGTAGGCATTTATGTCTTGGCCCTCACATTCCCAAGTATTATTAGTTAAGCCCCTAAGCATTTTGTTTCTTTACATTACGTCTTTGTTATTTATAAATTGACCCCCTAGGTTTTAATTTTCTTTTAATTAAGTCCTCATGATTTCATTTATGTCATTTACTTGCATGCAATTTATGGCTTTGTTCTCCCAATTTGTTTTTATTTTTTAATTTACTCCTTAAAGTTTATAGAAAATTTATTTTAGTCCCTTTAGTTGCTAGGCTTTACATTTTACCCCAATTTGTCAATATTTACATATTTTTAGGCTTTATTTGTGTGTGTTCATTTTCTTAAGTATTGGTACCGGGTCTTCAAAGAGGTATCCCTACTTTTCGTTAATTTTCTTTATATGCTCCAATGTGCCTTACGTGATTTTTATGCATTTTTATTCATATATTTCCTATTTTTGCATGCCCTTTGTGTATTTATTTCTTTCATGCTATTTAATTTTAAATTTTGTCATTTCTTTATTATTATTTTGGCAAAAAATGCAATACTTTGTATTCAGCTAGTCCATATGATAGCTAGATAATATTTCTCATATTTCTATCAAAATTTTGTATTTAGATAGTTAGTATAATAGATAGGCTATTTTTATTTTTTTCCTAAAAATTGTAGCTAACCCCCCCCCCCACCCGGGCGATGTAATATTTAGGGCTTATTTGCTTTTGTGTGCTTTTGTGTGCTTATGTGCTTATATGTTTTATCGCTTTCCTTAGGATTTTGCATCTAGAATATTATGCTTACGTGTTATGTGCTCCTACTTGACTTAATATGTCTTTATATGTTTAATTTGCTTTTTTAGTTCACATTTTATGTCATTCCATCACCACACTAGTCCAACGCTAGTTGTGGCTCTTACTGTTTCCCCTTTAGTCCAACATTAGTGGGAATCCCTAGAAAGGGCTAGTCCAATGCCAGACCCTTAGGGCATTTTTAGTGTTAGGTCCACTCGTGTGTATTTTACATCTCACTTCACACATTTTAGTTTTCTTTCCATTTTTGCATAATAATAATAATAATAATAATTATTATTATTACTATTATTTATTTATTTTGATGCATTTTTCATCTAGGTTGTATCTCACTTAGAAATTAGGTCATTTGTGTTGTCTGATTAGAAATAGTCGCCTCCTCACGAGGAAAGAGGTGGCGTACATGCTGTTTCCCCCTCCATAAGTAGAAACATTCAGTCACGAGATATTAGTCCCCTGTACTCGTTATGTTGCATCCCCACTTTCTTGGACACTTACTATCTACACTATTTTTCTTTTTCTTTTTGCATTTTCATTTTTGCATCTACACTTGATAAGTAATAAATTTACCAATATTATTATATATATTATTATATGTTTTAGATATTATTTTAGTATAAGTATAGTATTTTTTGTTACAAATGACTTATTTTCTTACAAATCATGAGAATTAGGGTTTTTACCGGAATTAGGGTTTTGAAGCAGAAATTTTATTTGACAAATTAACGTACAATTTTGATCTATAATTGTAGGTTCATCATACTTAAACTTATTTTGGATCAATTGAAGCAAAGGAAAATCAAATTCAATGGTGATTCAAGGAGTTAAAGTGGATGAACAACTTGAAAAGAACAAATGTGCAAAATAATGAAAAAAATCTAATTCATCACCAAAATGCTTGGAAATACGTGGAAAATACTTGTACACATTAGGTCCAACTCAGCAAAAATTAAAAATCATGTGGGGGCCACAAGGATGGGATCCGCATCTGGAGAGACACGAATGAACACCCGCCTATCATTAGACGGCTATCACAGTACGGCGGGACTTTCTAGGGCATCCACTTGCATCCCTTCCAGCTGGTTTTTTCAGGCATTTTTAGATAAAGATAGGGTTTTGCAAGTGGGAGAATACATTGGAAGCGTAAATAAAGACTTTTGTGCTCATTTGGAATCCCCAAGCAAATCTTCATCATTTCCAGGCATTAATGATTCATGCAAGTTGGAAAATGACTTGAGGAACAGTTGTCTATAATTAGAAGTTATTTGTAGAACATAAAGAGAAGGGGCGGAAAAAAAAAGGAGAGAAGTTTTAGTAGTAGACAGTAGTTATAATCTTCACTTTTATACATAGCTTGGTAGAGAATTAGTAGAATTCTCTCAATCCTTCAATGGAGTAGTGAGGAACATTGTAAGATACTTTTGTCGTGCAATCTTTTGAAGGTGAATAAAGAAAAGGACTAATTCTCATATTGGTTGAGCTATTTCCAAACTTTATCTCTTTTACTTTCAATAGTTGCCATGAATTCTATCTTTGATTGAACTTTTAGTTGTTTCATTCACCATGTTGAACTAAAGGCTTCATCTAGATCATGGATGAAGCTAATGAATCAACAAACATGATTTAACTTATTGTACTTACTAAGCTTGCATTTGTTTATTTGCTTGTTCAAGCTTTAACCCTTGTTTTTGCATGGCCAACTTAAACAAGTCATCTAGTTGCTACTTGACATTGAGAAATGCATGTAACAATAGAAAATGAACACGTAATGCTTAAGTAGTTCATATGAGAATAATGGATGCTTAAGTGAATCACTACAATTCATACTTTTCATAAGATTTCATCATGGGAATAGTTGGAATCTTGTCATTTCATAGAAAGATCTAGTTATGACACATATGGAATTGGATTCTAAACGAAGCAAGACAACACTTAGTAAGTCATTTATGTTTGGTTCATTAGTGGATTCTATGTTCTAGACTTCTTAGTTTGAATTCTACAAAAGTTCTTCATCATAAATCTACTCTATTGAAGGGACCCCATATCAATCTTATTTTCATTTCTGTTTAGATAATAAAAGTTAGTGAAAAAGCTTTAGTAGTTTCACATATTTGATTCCTTGTGGGATTCGACACCTAATATTCCAAATATAATACAACGACCCGTATACTTGCGGTTAAAGTTGAGAGATTAGGTTTATTACTTGACTTTTGTGTGTATGCTTTACTTGATTTTCTATACCTAATCTACACCACGTCAAGTTTTTGGCGCCGTTGCCGGGGATCGAACCTGGGTCGCCCGCGTGATAGGCGAGAATACTCACTACTATACTACAACGACCCGTATACTTGCGGTTAAAGTTGGGAGATTAGGTTTATTACTTGACTTTTGTGTATGCTTTACCTGATTTTCTATACCTAATCTACACCACGTCAGCACTCATGACTCTCTCGAGGTCTCGATTTGGGTTTCGCAATTAATGCGATAATCCCAACCAAGCCTCGACAGAACATGCCAACCCACCCGATACTCACATTTAGACTTAGGATTTGAATTCATTTAAATACATCCGAACACGATAGAACTTAGGGTTAATTTAGAAAATTTTGATTAAACCTCGCAACTAGCCTCGGCTAGGTAGAAAGGGTGCCTTAGGCATAAGCCTTTGCCTTCCCTTTTTTCAAATGTGACTCCCGGACCTTTTTCTCTCATTTTTTCATAGACCGGAGTCGAAAAAGGGGTTTTAAATAATTTTCTAAAATTTTTATTTTTGTTTTGCTAAACTATTTTTTGGGTGACTTGGTACACCCTAACTCAATACCAAGTGGCGACTCCATTTCAAAAATAAAACCCTTTTTCAAAATTAGTTGGCCAAAACTATCGCATCTTTTTGTCCTGGCCTTATTTTTATTATTTTTCTTAAATAACACTTTTTCAATAAAAACCTGATTTTTTACATATGCGCACAATTTTTCCTCAAACTTGCTTTTCAAAAAGGGTCACCAAATCGGACCGCCTTTTCAGGGCGCGACAGTTAACGACCCCACTAGTGCGTTTTAGTGATTTCGGATGCAACAGAGGGATACTTAATCTATATAAAAAAAAAGAATGAAGTAGTTTTTTCTACTCCAATGGTTCTTGTGCTTAGTAATCGGGGGTCTTCATAGAAAAATATCGACTTTCGCGTAAAACGGTACATGAATTATGAGTAATGCACATCAATTTGAGTGAGTAAATTGTTGAGTAACCAGGGATCGTCATCGGCCAATGTTGATCTTTGCGTAAAAGGTAATTTTACTTCTCAAATATGGTTTTCGCTACTTGCTTAACATTGAGAGGTTGAGTAATCGAGAACCTTCATCGGCCAATGTCAATTTTCGTGTCAAAAGACATTCTCATCTTGAGGAATAAGTTTGCTAAATAATACTCCCTCAAATGAAAAAATGAAAATAATCATAAACATGTGAAGTACTTTGATTGACCATATGATTCATTTTCTTGCAAAATTTTGTAAGGCATTGAAATTTTGTTGAACTATTTTTGATCTTGAGATAATTACTTCTCTTTTACTTGATATGATTAGTATTAGAAACTTAACAAGGAATTGCATAATGCCTATTTACTTTATCTTGTGGAATTGCATTCAACAATGAGACGTGTCATTTCAAGTCTTGAATCATGTTTTTGACCTCTTGATTTTCCAATTGCTTGAGTACAAGCAATGATTCAAGCTTCTACCTTTTTCCCAAGCCCATCATCAGGTAGTGTCTATTTCGGAACAAAAACCTGCTTCATTGTTTGCTTATTATCATGCTTTGGTCTTAATTCAGGATGTTTTTTATGACAGAGATCCTCCACATGACCAACTCGTGAACAGAAGTTGCAAAACGAAGGTATATTCTCATACTCAATGGATTGCCAGAATCCATAATCTTCATCTCCTATCCAAACTCTTTTCTTCAATTCTGCTATTACATCAACCTCAACAATAACTCGAGCAACAGAAGGTCTTTTTAATGAAGATGTGGCCTTATCTACCTTTAATGGATGACCAACCAGGCCTGCAATCTTATGTAATAGCTTCATGTTGAAGAAAGGCAGGGGGAGGCCCAGGAAACTGATTCGCGCAGGAGCAATTGGAGACTCCCTATTCGGACGAAATTCCATGGACCACTTGGATATAGCTATAGGCATGCTGTTGATGTACCAAACTTGCCTGAACCAAATGCGTGCATAGTCCTCCAAAACAGGCTGCAAAAGAACATGCTTTTGATCAAGAAGCCCTACCGGACAATAGCCTTTCAATCCTAGAGCAATGATGAACTTACAAATGGCTTCCAACGATGGCCTCCCCATTGAGAATCTGCCAACCAAAGCATTGTTAAAAGGCTGGGAGATTGTCACGAAATCATCCATGGACAGGCGCAACGCTGGTTCTCTCTTGAAGATTGATGCCACTCCAACATCAGAAATGACTGATAAAAAGACTACCATCGGCACCAATGCTGCAGCGAAAGTCTTGATAGGTTTGGGGTTTGGTATGCCCTCCAACACCTTGGAGGGCAGCCATGGTGTTGCCAAACCCTAGTTCCAGAAAATTCAAAAAAGCCGTGAGAAAAGAGAAGGTAGAGAGAGGTTAGAGAGAGGTTATTCACTTTCTATGTTGAACTGACTAATAAGCATATTTATTTATACTGAGTAGAAGGTAGCTACCTCAAATAATAATTTGGGCATGGTGATGCCATTTTGTTTACGGAATTGAAGAACATCAACAAATTTCTTGGGTCCATGGTATGAACTATTGATGAGTTGTTTCTCATTTCATAATTTGGGCATGTTGCTTGCATTATGTTTGACTTATTTTATCACATGATGATATGTGCTTACTATTGAAATAATGACTTGCTTTATGACATGATGATATGTTGCTTGTATTATGTTTGACTTTTGGTTGTCATATTGTTATGTAGAAAAAATGCCACGTCTGCCTGTTAGAAATAGAAGACGCAAAAAAATTCGAAATAGCCAGATTTTGACAGGAATGCTATTAGTTGTTGTTGTAATTTTTATGCCGTGGTACTAGTTAACATTCGTGTATCTCAAACGTAGGAAACGTCAAATAAAGTCTAAGAATAAAAAAATCAATGAGCGCATGCAACACTTGTTTAATTTAATTAGAGACAGCGATGCTTATTCTATTAGCGAACTTCGTATGGATAGGCGAACATTTGGGATATTATGTGAAATGTTTAGGGATATTGGAGGTTTGACAGCTACAAGAAACATGTCAATAGAAGAAATTGTTGCCATGTTTGTGTATATCTTGGCTCATTACAAGAAAAGTAGAACAATTTGTGGTCTATTTTGGAGAAGTGGAGAAACAATGAGTCGTCAGTTCAATCTTTGCCTCCTAGCAATTTTAAAATTGTATATTATATTGCTTAAGAAGCCCGAACCTATTACATAGAATTGCACAGATAATAGATGGAAATATTTTAAGGTAATTTATTTATTAAAAGCAATTATTTTAAAAAGATAAATACTTTCTTCTAATCCAGCATAAAGATTTTAACTCATTTTATGTTTTTGGATTTTTTAATATAAAATTGTTTAGGTGTCTTAGATGGGATATTAATTAATGTTACACCATCCACTGAACGAAAATCTACTAGTACATGCCCTAAAACCAGGTTAGTTTTTGGGATTTTTATATTACGCTATTTTGTGTTACACTAATATATGTGGCATTTTCTTTGTCAATTAATAATTGTTCATATTATTTGTTTATTTGATAAAGTCTATAGAATATTAACTGTGTATAAGAGATTGTAAGAGTTACAATGATGAGACTCTTTATATTCTTAAATATCCCTAGTTGTAGTATTAATGAGATTAGACATCATTAATGCGGAAAGACTAGCACATACTTTGCCTCTACTTTTGGGAAGTAGTAGTTGATCTCGCCAACTATGGTGTGTGACACCGAAACTGGTATGTGGATGCATGTTAGAGAACAACTTCATTGGATTGATTCGCCAAGAGTTACTATTCATAGTGCTAATGAATTATACTCTTAATGGCAATGGTGTAAGTGATCCTTAGACTTGAGATTACCATGGTATCTTGAGTGTGGATTGTTATGCTTTGACTCTATTTGTAAAAAAGTAGCCCATACGGTAGAGATTGGCTATAGTATGAAACATAGAAGGATAGTGAGTAATTGATATAGGATTTACCACTTCTTATTAAAGGAGAGTATATCTCGGATTGGCCACTCGTTGAAATATAACTTAAAGAATCTTTTGCATAAAAGTGAAAGTAAGACTTGAAATTGTTTCAAAGTTGTACTTTTATAGAAAGTTATATCTCGGAAAGAGTGCGCACTACACTCTTAGACTAATTGGGATATAGTGTGGTGAAAGGATATTAATTACATGGTAACATTATCATTGATAGGTGTAGTCTATCATATGACTTTCCTATTCACTTTGGTGGTCATAAATATGTGTTAAAAGGGTTTTTACACGATTTAGATCAAAAGAAATTTGAGAAAAATTGCAAAAATCATTTTTCAAAAGCCTTTATGCCATGCAATCCGTGGACGGATCCGCGAATGAACAGTGCCGCGGATGAACAGTAAAAAAATTTTTAAAAACTTATTTTTTGTAATTTCTTTTAGAAATATACTTTCCAATTTTAATTGTTAAATTTTGGGAAGTTAATATTTAGAAACCTAAACCTTCTATAACTATATTTTGAGACAAATAAATTCAAGAATATTAATCTAATTAAATTAGACCATGTGATTTATGACTAGAATTAAATAAATTAATTTGTTTAATTGTTAAATATTATGATGGTATGGTGGATGATTATGGACTATGACCAATGTGATTGAATGGTTAAATTTTTATTATATGATGGCTAGCTCGTATTGGTTTTTAAAATAGGGCCTGCGTGTCTTGCCTTTTCTATTATTTTCATGTAGTTCTCTTCTCACCTAACTCTCGAATGTAACTCGAGGTTTCATAATCAATACTTGTAATGTACATAGTGTAGGTTAGGGTTAGGTTTTTTTTTCTAAATTATTTAGATTAGAATTACATGTGTAATGAACAAAGAAGATGAAGATGGCACCAAATAGCAACCATGGAGGCCCATCAAGAGTTGAAGGCCTCCCAAGGAATGCATCAAGGAGTTGATCACGTCCCTTAGAAATTTGAACATATATTTTCCTTAAGGCTCTAGAAAAATATCTTAGTAAAGTCCATAATCATCCACAGTTTATTATGTATGTTTTTATTTTATATGTCGATATATTTTAATTACATGCTACGATGAGACTATATATTGTATAATTAAAATAAAATCTCTCAAATAAAATATTAAGTCACTTATCTTCCATTATTATAGTAAAAATCATAGTTCTTGCTAAGTGTTGACACGTCGGCCTACGTCAAGGTCACCTTACCTAGAGTGTGTTTTTGCTATGAGATATGATCTCCAAATAATGAGTCTAACTTAACAAAAATACTTAACTTGTTGGTCTCCATCGAGGTTATGGTGTTTTTGAGGCGATATGAAGTCAATACATAAGTTGCCTTCCATTGTTATAGCAAAAATGAAGAGTTCCTATTAAGTGTTGACACGTTGACCTCCATCAAGGTTACCTTACTCAGAATACGTTCTTGCTATGAGATGTGATTTTTGAAGAATGGGTATAACTTAACAAAAATACATAATGAGTTTGGCCTCCGTCAATGTTATGATATTTTTGAGGCAATGTTGGACAACGCATAAGATGTGAATATCAAGAGTTGATACCCAACTATCTAGGAGTCATAAGAGTTGTGATTGATAAAAGTTATCTCCCTAATCGAAGTTACCTTTGGGGCATTGGTCTCCGTTAAACCCAAAGCTAATTAGATGGGATCCTAGCCCACTAAGAATCTCCAATGGATTTCCGAATCAATAGTTTGAGGGTTATTGATTTGAAGTAAAATAGTGAGAGCAAACTAAATAAATTCAAAGCCCACATTTTTGGTTTGTGATTATAACATGAAACAAATACTTGTACTATCTTTACATTTGTTGTGGAATGAATGTTCACATAAACACACTTATCACCCTATATCTCCTTTTATATACGATTTTTCTTGGACTAGTGTAAGACTTGAAAATAATTCTTAAGCACAATTGGCTATGTCCTTGATACCCACTTTCACTTGTCCTATGGCGACAATTATAGTTAGGAAACAATGTGCATATAAGATGCATAAAGATGAAATGATACTGCTGCTTGTATCATGAAGTCATCTATAATTCCTAAGCTATAAAAGTAGCACAAATTGATAGATTTTTGTCCATGATTGTGCATCTCAAAGAGTTATTGATACATAATCTAGGACCATTAGATATGAGATATTTAAAGAGCAGTCTGTCAAGAAAGAAAGGGGCACTTTATTGCTTGTCAAGGGGAAACCCAAGTATGGTCTTAAAAAGACCCAAGTATCTATGACAAAGCTTAAAGATGTGATCAAAATGGACAAGTCTAAGGACACATGTTTTCAATCCAATCACAAATGGTATTGGAAAGGGAATTGTAAAGCTCATCTCAATACTAAGAAGTTCAAGAGGCCAAGTAAAGCTTCTACTTCTAAGTATGTTTATGTTTGAGATAAATTCATCTACTAATTAAGATCATTGAGTATTAAATACAGGATATAGATCCCATATTTGCAAAATATGCAAGGTCTTAAGCATAGTAGACAATAGGCAAAGAGAAAGTCAAACTACGTGTGATGAACGGAGCAAGAGTTGGTACACTGGCCATAGAGATTTATACACTCTCTTTACCAATTGGACTTGTTCTAGAATTTTAAACATTGTTATTGTGTTCTAATACTTACAAAAGAACATTAAATCAATTTCACATTAGATGTGGATAGACTGACCATTTACATGAAGAATAAATGTTGTTCTTTTACATGATGGTGTTCTATGCAGTACTAGATTATGAAAAAAAATGATTTACAAATTCTAATTCTTGATAAGTCCATTCTCAAACATAGACAAAATCTTTATATTTTGAAACAACAAGACCTTTGGCATTATAGACTTGGTCATGTTAATAAGAAATGCATTTCCAAGTTACATAAAGATGTGCACTTAGGACTCATTTGATTATGAATCGTTTGAGACATGCGATTCTTATTTACTTTGAAAGACGATCGAAACACTTTTTTATTTGAAAAGGTGAATGTGCTAGTGGTCTTCATAGAGCCTTAACATATAGATGTTTTTGGCCCAATGTCGATCCATGCTAAAGGTTGTTTATCATACTTCATCACTTTCATGGATGATCATATAAGATATGATTACATGTATCTCATGATACACAAATCCATGGCCTTTGAAATGTTCAAAGTCATTAGGGTTGAAGCAAGAAAAATAGGTTGATAAGAGTATTAAAACACTAAGATTTGATCTATGTGGATAATACTCAATGTCAAGTGTTTCAAAATATTTAAAAGAAGAATGTGATTCTTCCTCAATGTTCTGCACCTAACACACCATAGTTGATGATGTGTCAAAGAGGAGAAATTGTCCCCTATGAGATATCGTGCAATTTATGATGAGTCATACTACACATCCTAACCTCATTTTAGGGGTTTTCGCCTTAGACTCCACTCCCATACACTCAACCATGTTCCAACAAATGTCTATTTGTGGGGTATCCTTGTGAAAACAATGGATACCACTTCTATAATCCCTTGAGAAAAATGTTTGTCTCAAGAAATATCTTTTTCTAGAAACATAGTTATTCTTAAAAGAGATAGTGGGAGCAAGATAGAACTTGAAAGGTTGAAGAACCACAAGCTGACATTGATCAATAGTTAGAACTAGAGCTTATGCCACATGTTTTTGATGAGGCGCAATGGAAGCTCAAAGTACACAAAATCTTCAAAAGACTGGTAGAGTATGTTATACTCTTGAGGAATATAGATTTCTCACATATGAGAGATATAGATTTCTCATTGGCAAGAGCAATAATGTATTAGTCATAAATGATGACAAACATACTAATCACGAAGAGGCTTTGTCTAATGCAAACTCCTTGACATGGAAAGATACCATAAAATCCAAAATGGATTCCATGTACAAGAACAAGGTATAGACCTTGCTCAAGTCACCTGAAGGGATATAATCCATAGGGTGCAGGTAAGTCTTTAAGAAAAAGACTGACATGGATGGTAACATAATTACCAATAAAGCAAGGTTAATGGAAAAAGGATTCCATTTGAAGGTTTGACTTTGAAAGAAACCTTTTCACCAATAGCCATGCTTAAATCCATTTAAGATTTTGCTTGTAATAGCTGCTATTATGGCTATGTCAAATGGATATAAAGACCCCATTCCTTAACGGAAATTAAAAAGTATGTATACGACACAATACTTGGGCTTTCACTTCCATTGATAGTCATAAGGTATGCAAACTTTAAGGGCCCATTCATGGACTTATGTGAGTGTCAAGGTGTTGAAGTATTTGTTTTGATGAGATAATCAAAGAGTTTTGATTTTCTCGAAAACAATGACAAGCTTTGTGTAAATGCAAAGTTGAGTGGGAGCGTTATCATTCTCTTGATAATATATGTGGATGGCATATTGTTGATGTAAAACAACGTACTTTAAAGAAAAAGGTATAGTTGACCAAGAATTTCTTAATTAAGGGGAGGCGATCTCTAATTTGAGAATTAAGATTTATAACGATAGATTTAAGAGGTTGTTTGGTCTCACTAAATCCAAGTACATAGGCAAAAGATGCTAAAGGATTTAGTATGGTGCAATCAAAGAAGGGGCTTTTCTTATGTGATAGATATTACTCTTTTGAGAGACATGTGTCTTTGACACCTGTCGAGATTGGTAGCATGAAATAGATTACGAATGCTTCTGCAATGGGTTCTATTTTGTATGTTATCCTATGTACGAGACCCGATATCTTCTAACTTTAAGTGTTACAAGTAATTCTAGTGAGTGTCACTTGATGGTTATCGAAGAATATTCTTAAGTACTCGAGAAGAACTAAAAGACTATTCTTGACTATGGAGATCACACTTAGGAAGTGTGTGGATTTAAAGATGCAAGCTTTTAATCCAATGGGGATGATAAGTAAATCATAAAATGAATTGGTGTTCACGTTGAATTGTAGTGGATAGAAGTGTTCTATGATAGAAAATACAACATATTTTACAACAAAAGCCAAATGCATGATAGCTTTAGAAGTTATTATGGATCAAGGGATTCTTTGTTAGAGAAAGAATAGCTCCTTCCATTGTTTTATGAAACAATTGTGCCATCACTTGATTAAGGAACTAAAGTCTCATCCATGATCCTAAAGTGTATTTTGGTGCCACCATCTATTTATGGAAATAGTTTGGCACGAATAACATAAAGATAGAGGGAGTTCCCACAAGGATAATGTCACTAATCCTTTCACCATAGCCTTGTCCCAGAAAAGGCATGATAGTCATGCTTATAGCCTAAAACCTATAGGTGATTGGTTTTAGTGCAAGTGGGAGTTTGTTAGTATATGCTCTAAAATCAAGTTGGTTTTTGAAATTTTTATATTGCGCTATTTCGTGTTATACTAATATATGTAGCATTTTCTTTGTCATTTAATACTTGTTATTCATATTACTTGTTTATTTGATAAAGTCCAAAAAATATTAAATGTGTATAAGAGATTGTAAGAGTTATAATGATGAGACTCTTATTACACATAAAATTATATTCTTAAATTCCGTAGTTGTAGTATTAATGAGATTGGACATCATTAATGCAGAAAGACTAGCACATACTTTGCCTCTACTTATGGTAAGTAGTAGTTGATCTCATCAACTATGGTGTGTGACACCTAAGCTAGTATGTGGATACTTGTTAGAGAACAAGTTCATTGGATTGATCCGCCAAGAGTTACTATTCATAGTGCTAATGAATTATACTCTTAATGGCAATGGTGTAAGTGATCCTTAGACTTGAGATTATCATGGTATCTTCAGTGTGGATTGTTATGCTTTGACTCTATTGCTTGGTGCTCGTAAAAGAGTATCCCATACGGTAGAGATTGGGTATAGTATGAAACATAGAAGGATAGTGAGTAATCGATATAGGATTCACCACTCCTTATTAAAAGGAGAGTATATCTCAGATTGGCCACTTGTTGAAATGTAACTTAAAAAATCTTTTGCGCAAAAGTGAAAGTATGACTTGAAAGTGTTTCAAGATTATACTTTTATAAAAAGTTATATTTCGAGAACGAGAAATCATTAATTAGTCATTTAAAGAGTGTGCACTGCACTCTTAGACTAAATGGGATATAGTGTAGTGAAATGATATTAATTACACGATAACATTATCATTCATAGGTGTAGTCTACCATATGACTTTCCTATTCACTTGGGTAGTCAAGATGCAGTTAGACACCACTCATGATCTATAAGTGCAAATTAACTAATTAGTGAATTAATGATAAATTAAAGTGTTTAATTTATCTAGCTCTTAATTAATTAATTAATGAGTTATAATTTGTACTTATTGCCAACATGAATGGAACCTAATGAGTCATACATAATAAGAACATGGTCTTTGGGTTAAATTGTTATTAAGATAAGTATAAGATACTTATGGGGTTAATATATGTTGTAAATTAACTTAAAGGACTTAATTATAAATATTATAAATCTTGATGGAAATTAGTTTCCTAAAAGGAATTATGAAGCTATTTGGTTTTCTTTTGGAATAGGTTTCCTAAAGGAATAGGATTAGCTTAAGGTAAGCTTCCTAAACCTTCTTGATTTCCAATTGCTCTTGTTTTCTTGAAGACTAGGATACTACATCTATAAATAAGTTCATGCCTTGACTCTTGATTGATTGATTAAACATAACACAAAATTTAGAGAGAAAAAAATTGAGAGCTTGGTGGGGTTTTTCTTCTCCAAGAAAAACACCACATCTCCTTCCCTAATTGTTAGGGTCTCAACTTTTTTCTTCTTCTTGTGTTCTTCATGAATTATTCAAGGGAGCTAGCACTCAAAAGGCAAGGCAAGCAATCCCAAAGGTTCTCAAAGATCGTGTTCATGTGGATACTATTAGAGGCTTAACACTTGGGAAGCTTTTCATGGTAGATCAACACCTACATCAAATAGAATCGTGCTTTTTGAAGCATATAAATCTTTTATGCTTGAAGTTTTTGTACCAAACACCCTTTAATCGTATAAAGTATATCAAAGAGATCTATGGTTAAGGTAATAAATTATTAAAATTTTCATTATGTTACTCCCTTTATTACCTTACAAAATCAAGATATTGAACAAGAAAAAAATGATGCGCGCGGGGTTGTGAATGGCCAAGATCGCTTGATGATTCCAAGTGAAAAGCCTCGAATACGCTTCAACGAAGAACAAAGAATCCTAGGGTTCTAATTTAGACCAACTTGAGCAGGTTCAATTTGCCTAAATTATTACACTAAGAACTTGATCAAATGCGAAAGAATTACTATAAGCGGGTAATTGGGTAGCCACAAGCGTAGGCTTGATAAGACAAAGACGGTTCCAATCCAAGAACCAAGAAAGCACTTCTAAAGAAGCTCTCAAAAACACACGTTTCAATGAGAAATGATCTAAACCTCTATTATTCAATGTGTCACTACAAGAAAAATCATCAACAGTGACAACAAAAGTCGTCACTGAAAATTACAAAGTCGTCACTAATATCTTTTATCGACAAGAAAAAAGTCGTCACTGAGTCGTCACTAAAGGTTTGTCACTAAATATAAATAGTGTCAAAAAAAAAAGTCGTCACTGGTTCAATACCTTTTAGTGACAACATTTGTTGTCATGAATGACTTTTCCTACTGTGACAACTTCTTTTCTTGTCAGAGAAATTATAACCATTGTTGTCACTACATGAACATCTATTAGTGACGAGGTTGGTTGTCACTATTACATTAGGTATTCAATGACAACATATGTTGTCACTATACGGGTGCTTATTAGTGATGACAAATGTTGTCACTGTTACATTAAGTATTCAATGACAACTTGTGTTGTCACTATATGAGTCCTTATCAGTGACAACATTGATCGTCACTGTTAGATTAAATGTTCAATGACAACTTATGTTGTCACTGTACGTTTCCTTATCAGTGACGACAATTGTCGTCACTGTTACATTAGCCATTTATTGACAACTTATGTTGTCACTATACAAGGCCTTATCAGTGACAACAACTATCGTCACTGTTAAATTAAATATTCAATGACAACTTATATTGTCACTGTACATGCCCTTATCAGTGACAACAATCATCATCACTGTTACAGTAGCCATTTATTGACAACTTATGTTGTCACTAATATTTTTATTAAATTCACTATTTAATATTTAATGACAAGAATTGTTGTCGCTAATGAACTCTTTAATGACAACCTTGGTTGTCAATAAAACTTTATCTATTGTAATTGTATGCAATGACATATTTAATGACCTATTAATTTAATTGTCATTGTAATTATTATTTTTGCACCTGACAAAAATCAATATATATATATATAATATCAAATCCCATAATCCTGTTACAATTATTGAATTGAATTTCAAGTCAATCACAATATAATCAATAACAATGTTTATAAAGTAGCCATCCTTTTTCATTTCCCAAAATAATATTCAAAACTGTACAAAAAGCGTCTAACATACAAAAATCTACCCAAATGCTCTGTAGCATTACAAAATAATCTTAAGTTAATTTACATATCTCAAAAACCCAATTTTCACAAAAGCAACTAAAGTAAGAAATAAAAGATAACTTTAGATGTCCCTTGTTGTCAACCAACATATTCAAAATGTCTTCCTGTCAAATGAAGCTGTTAGCTCCACGAACCTTGTAACAACCTGCTTTCCATCTTCTCATTGAGCATTGAAGTCACTTCATGGAGCTATGGAGCATTTATATCACTGCTTAACAACAAAATTCAAAATGAGATCCTTATAAATTCAAAACCATTTAAAGAGGACAAGAAGGAAAAATAAGACAAAATAAAAAAAAATATAGTGATTGAAAATAATGTCAGGCCAATGTTGATGTTACTTCCTTGAGAATTAACACCTTCAAAAAAAACTTGTCCAGCAATCCAAGAGAAAAAGAGACCCTAATAAAAAAAGTTAACATGCAGCAATTTAGTGTGTAAAGATTTCATGTCCTTTACTAGTAAGAATATGGTTAAGCTGAAGTACAACTCAAGTTGTAAATCGCACATTCGAGCAACATCTATACATGCAAGTTAACTGTTGATAATGACCTTATAACTTGACATGATTATTTCATTAATTTTTATAAATTTTAAGTGAGTGAATGCCATTGAAATATTAATTTTAATCATTAATTAAGCTAAAATGGAAAATATTAAAAATATAATTTTTTTTGACACGTACTAAAAACTTTTGTTTTTTTTTAACACAATAGTTCCATCGACTCCAATTTGTATTTCATAAACAACTTGTGCAACCATAGACTGAACTTATAAAAAAAATTGCTTATGCTTGGATCACATGTGATGTAGTAATTGGAATTTGCAACCAATGCCAATTTTGCAAAGTCAAACAACACCGAAGTACCTAATCTCCAAATTGAATGCAAAAGGTAGCATTTCCTTTTCAAACATTAGAAATATAAGCTAACTGCTTCTTGTACATGTGGCACAACCATCTGAATCCTAAAATTAACAAAAGACTATGGACTTAGAGAGGAGAATTGATTCTTATTAAAGCTCAGTCAACATATGGGAATAGATGGGCTGAAATTGTAAAATGTCTCAACAGAAGATACATATGGTATTGAGAGGCTTCTCTTCACTAGTGCAAAACTCAATCAGTATTATTGTTTCTCATGTGCACTATGATTTGAGATGGTTATTGGCAACGTCTTTCTTTATTGGCAAGTGATTATTAAAGTTTTTTCTAGTCAGTCATTATTAGATATACACCTTCACTGCTTGTGAAGTAGTAGCAAGTTTGTATGGACTTGCATTAATTTCCTTTGCAAGACTTGGATCAGAGTTGAACGTGTCTTCTCTCCCTCCCCCCTCTTAATATATATTTTTTTACCTTTCACTTGTCTAAAGAGGTTAAAATTCTGCCCAAGATATTTTTCCTTATCAATTTTCTTAGTACGTGTCTATAACGGATCTACTGAATATGCGAGGCATCAAACAAACTAAAGAGGCATGACTAAAAACTCATGTTATAGGCCATGATTAGCACGTAGTCCGATGTAGAATAATCCATCCCAAACTACGCAAGTCTCAACTTTTCTTTTAAAATCTACCGAAATTTTGACAGCATCTCCTTTGTATTTTGAGCTTTTCCAGAAATTCCAAACCTGTTAAAAAAACTCAACAACCCAACCATATCCGATATATGTACAAACCACAATCCACACATCATCCAATTTGTCCAGTAACCCATCAACTCAATATCATCTTCAACCTCATGCATTATATGTGGTAACATACTGATGCAGATGACTAAAGGCTCAAGGAAATCCAAGATTAAGGATTTCCAGAATTTTACCCAAGTTTCAATTAGGCACTCTTTCACAGATATGGAAGCTTTGTTAGGAGTTAGATTAGTTTTAAAAGTGTCTTTATTTTAGTTTATTTAGTAGTCATTTAATTATTATGAGTGTTGGGTATTTTATGAATTTTAGTAGTTAGGGGTATTTTGGTAATTTGGCTTTTTGCAGGAATTTCTGGTTTGAGTATTTTCTATTTTTGTGTCCTAGAATAAATTGATACCAAAAATTGATGCAGCACTAGAAGCTATTGGTAGGCAAAGGTTGTAGGCAGTTGTTTGAAGCTTAAAACTTGAAAGATATTGGCAGAAATTTTGCAGAAATAAGTTGGACAAAAATTAACAATAAAATAAACAATAAACTGCTAGAAGTTCAAGATTGAGGATAAGAAGATTTAGGAAACTCTAGGAATCACTCCTAGGCACCTTTAGGTATCACACCCAAGGCTAGATTGTATCTCACAATCCTTAAAATAAGCTAACAAAAGCTGCTGGCAATTTATTGACTGAAATCTTATTTCTCTTGTAGGAGAAACACCTATTTATAGACTCCAAAGACAAATCCTATTGTGACAAGGATTCATCTTCTATTCCCTATTGGAATAACCTTCAAATTCCTAATCCTATTGGTAATAACAAACTAAAAACTATTTCCTAAATTAACTAGGACACAAAAATAGAAAATACTCAAACCAGAAATTCCTGCAAAACAGCCAAATTACCAAAATACCCCTAACTACTAAAATTCATAAAATACCCAACACTCATAATAATTAAATGACTACTAAATAAACTAAAATAAAGACACTTTTAAAACTAATCTAACTCCTAGCAAAGCTTCCATATCTGTGAAAGAGTGCCTAATTGAAGCTTGGGTAAAATTTTGGAAATCCTTAATCTTGGATTTCCTTGAGCCTTTAGTCATCTGCATCATTCTCCCCGGGTTGGAAAAAAACTCGTCCTCGAGTTTTAAAGAATTGAAGAATAAAGAACGCGCACGAGATTGAAGCATAAACATCATCACTAATCATTTCTTTTCCCTTTATGGTTGGCAGAAAATTTTGAGTGCATCATAATCTGAATGTTGCAGGATTCTCCAGACACAAAATCAAACTGTTTGAGCAAATGAAGCAGAAATTTCATCTTGGCTTTCTTTCTGAACTTGCTCAACCTTTGATTCTCTAAGGACTTCATGCAGATTTTCCTTTGTCTGAGATTCATTCAACATTATATTCATGAACTCTTTGGCTGAAATAACATCATTCCCTGACTAAAATTTTGAAATTTCTTTCACAAGAAAGTCTTCTTTTGCTTCCTCCTTAAACTCTCCTCCAAAACTTTCAAGAACTACTTCTCCTTTACCCTTATCAAGTTCATTGATATCCTCAAGCAATCCTGAAAATTCAGGTAACTTTGAACTTGGGGAATCTGGACCAGCAATCAAGTTTTCAAAATCTTCAGATTCTACTAGAGGACTAGAAGCCAGACTATCACTTCCTACCTTATTTGGTTGTTGGATGTTCAATAGAGAACTCTCTTTTGGTTGTTTTAACAGCTTCTCAACCTCATCTAGTTCATCGAATTTTGGCTGTCCCAAATCTTCTAACTTTAGAGTTGCTTGTGTAGTCGCCCTGTCTTTTAATGTCAATCTACCATCGTCAAATTGCAGAGTCCTTAACCAGAGTTCAGCATCCACCACATCCTGAAAAACATCTCCAATACGATAGTATCTCTTCCCTCGCAATTGTTGCTTAATATCATCTCTTAATCCAGCTCTGAATTGAGAAATTGTCAATAGAGGATCTTGAACAACTTGGGCTCGATACAATAGTCCATCAAACCTCAACACATAATCTTCTGTTGACATATTACCCTGTTTGAGACCATAGAACTCACTTAACAGTTTTTTATGACGATAACAAGGCAGATACTTTTCCAAGACCTTTTCACGCATCTCTTCCCAAGTATAAAATATTCGTCTATTCCTTAGAGCATCCCATTCAGTCTTATACCACCATACCTTTGCAGATCCATATAGATTCTCTTTTGCAAATCTAACCATCTCATAATCGGTCAGATTATGATATTTAAAATAGTAATCCAAAGAATCGAGCCAACGATGGAATATTCTAGGATTATCCACGCCATCAAAATATGGAACATCCATGGTCATGGACAGCTAACATGCTAGGGAAAAAGATCAGGATTTTAGCTCTGATACCAAAAATTGATGCAGCACTAGAAGCTATTGGTAGGCAAAGGTTGTAGGCTAGTTGTTTGAAGCTTAAAACTTGAAAGATATTGGCAGAAATTTTGCAGAAATAAGTTGGACGAAAATTAGCAATAAAATAAACAATAAACTGCTAGAAGTTCAAGATTGAGGATAAGGAGATTTAGGAAACTCTAGGAATCACTCCTAGGCACCTTTAGGTATCACACCCAAGGCTAGATTGTATCTCACAATCCTTAAAATAAGCTAACAAAAGCTGCTGGAAATTTATTGACTGAAATCTTCTTTCTCTTGTAGGAGAAACACCTATTTATAGACTCCAAAGACAAATCCTATTGTGACAAGGATTCATCTTCTATTCCCTATTGGAATAACCTTCAATTCCTAATCCTATTGGTAATAACAAACTAAAAACTATTTCCTAAATTAACTAGGACACAAAAATAGAAAATACTCAAACCAGAAATTCCTGCAAAAAGCCAAATTACCAAAATACCCCTAACTACTAAAATTCATAAAATACCCAACACTCATAATAATTAAATGACTACTAAATAAACTAAAATAAAGACACTTTTAAAACTAATCTAACTCCTAGCAAAGCTTCCATATCTGTGAAAGAGTGCCTAATTGAAACTTGGGTAAAATTCTGGAAATCCTTAATCTTGGATTTCCTTGAGCCTTTAGTCATCTGCATCACATACATTATCGTAAGTTATTAAAATTTTCATAACCTAAAGTGATAAATCATTTTACTTAACAAGAAAGATAATGCAGCATTAATTATCTTCTCACTCACAATTGGCAATGCAAGTGCCACGTGATTGAAGGTAACGTGCCAAATGCTGCAAGAATAAGACAGTTCAATTGTTTGTGAAGTTTAATTACAGATGACAATCACTTGATAATCATATCAACTCGTCAATGCAACCACATACAATTATTATTGCAAAACAGATGCATCACACAAAGGATTCATCGTGGGGAAAGTACTGACTGCACAACACCATCCTCTGTGTTAAGTCTTTCTTAAACATGATGACAACTGATTACCTAATTACAAATACTATTGTTATCTATCCATGCAATTTGGTTTAAATTTTTATTATACTGCACACTAAACATGGTCAACATTAACAGATGAAAGTATATCAGAGGGTTTTCTAATCCCAAAAGTTGGATTAGATTGATTTGTTAGAGCGTTACATCTCGTTGAACTAACTTGTGCAATTAGTCATTACTACCAACAAAAATTCCCGATGCATTTACAAGCCATAAATCTAACTAACTGTCATTGTGGGCTAAGTTCATGATGGCTAAGTACTGTTCTTCTAGACATCCAGTGCAAGTGGAAGGATCTCCTTTTGATATTGTAACATGGAGAAGAATGTTGAATGTAAGGAATTGCACAGAACAGAATATCTCGTGGCATCTAAGAAATGGGCAAATTGACTTTTGGAATGAAAATTGGGTTGGTTCAGGTACCTTGTTATTGTATAGACAAAATCAAGGGGAACTCAAGGTATGTGATTTTGTGACCCAAGGTACATGGGATATTTGTAAATTGATGAATTTTCTTCCCTCTGTTGTAGTGCAAGAGATTCTTGAAAAAGATCCACCAGTAGAGGATACACCTGATGAAATTATCTGGACTCTATCATCCTCGGGGGATTTTTCTCTAAAATCTGCTTTTGAGAGCATAAGGTTGGTAAAAAATACAAGTTTTATAGCTAGACAGTATTGGGATCAATACATTCCTTTGAAGATGTCATTTTTTATATTGAGACTTCTACATAAAAGACTTCCACTGGCAGATGTTGTTCAAAAATTTGGCTTCCAGGGGCCCTCTCGTTGTTTTTGTTGTGCTAATCATTCACTAGAATCTTTGGAACATTCGTTTAGCTTTGGAGATATTCCTCGCAGTGTTTGGGATTTTTTTGAAAAACCCCTTGGTTTTATTCCAAAACCATTGACGATTAGAATGAGGGTAATGTTGTGGTGGACTGTAAAAGGCCCGAATGGCATGGTATCTTATCTTCATCAAATAACCCCGGTTTTTATCCTTTGGCACCTTTGGAAAGCTAGGAACGAATGGATGTTTTCAGGAATTGCTCCGGTTTGGGAAAAACTTGTTGGTAAAATTTGTGTTGATATAAAGATGGCTTTCCAGCTGAAATTTAAAGTTGATGTTTCTTTTATTCATTGGCCTGATTTTTATTCGTGTATGGCTCTAAAGAAACAGGAAATTCAAGTAACTTTGGTTGCATGGAAGCCCCCTATGAACATGTTGACGTTAAATACAGATGGATGCTCAAAAGGAAATCCTGGTGATTGTGGTGGAGGTGGCATTCTTAGAAATCAGAAAGGGAGAGTTATATTGGCTTATGCGACTCCGTTGGGACGAGGTACAAGCTTGGAGGCAGAATTCAAGGCTTTGTTATTTGGTATCCAAGTGTGTAATGATCATGGCTACAAAGGTATTCAGATTCAATCTGATTCACTTACTTTAGTTAACATCCTCAATGGTTCTAGCTCATGTCCTTGGTCAGTTCTTCATCTTTATAGAAAGATTTGTGCTTTGCGGGGTAATTTTACACAAATTACTCATTGCTTTAGACAAGCTAATGCTCCAGCAGATTTACTTTCGAATGAAGGGATTCAATTGCCAGCTTCCTTAATTTATTCATCTTTTGCTTCATTTCCACGAAATGTGAGAGGCGTTGTTAGAATGGATCAGCTTAGTTATCCTTCTTTTAGATTTAAAAAAGTTAAGTCATCTTTTTTGTAAAGGGAGTAGTACTCCTTATTTCAAATTTGCATACTTTGTAATAATTGGAGGTCAGGTTGTGCCCCCCTCTATCTTTGTATTTATTTTTTATTAATAAAATTTGGGTGTGGCGTCCCTCCCCGTATACGGGGTTAGCCAAAAAAAAAAAAAACCTTTCCTCTCTCTCTCTCTCTCTCTCTCTCTGTGTTTTTTTTAATGTTATCCTCGTGTCAACAACCTTCTTTTTTAAACCATATACCAAATAGGTTAAAAATAATGGGATTGGTAAAGTACAGTCGCTTTCGTCAAAAATTTGTTTTATGGAGTCTACCAAAAGAAAATTTTGACACTATGAATTTATATATCAAATTGTTTCCTTGATATTTTACTTCTCCAACTTGTATTATTTTTGTTATAAGTATCACCCCATCTTGTATTAGACCAATTTAAGAAACACTATCTAGTTAAGCTTTTTTCTCAATTATTTAAACCATCTTTTTTTTAAACCAAAAAATAAATAAATAAATTAGCTGTTCTCAACTACTTTTTCTTTTTAATTATTTATAATGACCAAAAAAAGAAAAACTTATTCATAAAAGTAGCCTGTGAGTTGATCCTATACTAATAAAGATTGATCGACATAGACGAAAACATAGAACAAAAAAATGAGTATAAAAGAAACACATGATGATGCTATATAGACCACTTCAATTCTCAAGAGTACTAATTTATCATTGTACTTTGGAGACTATATTGTCAATAACCTCATGCTCCTCATCCGACCCCTTCTTAGAAGGGATAAAGACACAAAATGGGGTGAAATTTTTTGGTCAATTTTATATGAAAATCAATTAATTGAGTTTTTGTACCTCAATTTTCTTAAAAATAACAGTTAAATGTAGCTAGTTAAGGCCATCACCATCCTTATGATTCAAGAAATTCATCATCATTTACAATCTCCACCTTCACTTCAACGTTTCTAATTGATCATACTTCACACAGAGATGCAAAATAGAACCACAAGAACTAGATTCTAATGGCCATGCTTAAAAAAAAATGAAACCACAAGAACTAGATTCAAATGGTGTCATAAGAACATATAACACAAAATTACAATATTCATAAAAAAATTGACACCACCACAACTCAACACTTTTTCACTTAATGCTTACCAGCTAGAAGATGCGTTGTCATTGAACGGCATGAGTCAACTAAAGTTGACTTCAAAAAATATGTTAACATTTTTCAAAAGTGTTTTTTTTTCTATGTTTAAAATTAAAAAGTGTCTCATAATAAGAGTCAAAAGTACTAGATCACAGTCAAATGTTGTACCAACTAATGCTCAACAACGCCATTTAAATCAGCCTTATACTTCAACAGCCAAAGAAACTTTGCTTTTGATTGGAAAAAAATTCATTTAAAATCTCTGGCTCAAAATATGCTTTACTGTTAGTAGCAAATCAGCAAGCTTAGTCTTTGAAAACATTTCTGCATGTATGTCCTCCAACCAACACAATTACAATAGGAATGCTACATTTTCATTTTGAATTCTAATATGAATCGAGATTTCTATTTTCCTATCTGTTGTATAGACTACCACAACTAAGTCAACATCTTTTTCTTCCTATATGTTGTACAGAATTTCCTTTGACAAACTGAAACTTTTATTGTTTCACTGCTGAAATTAAAAGATATTTCATAATTCAACCCAAAAAAAATTAATAAAAATAAGAAGGCCAACAATTCGAACTTGAATTACAGATATTCCCAAAATGATGATGATGTTTCCAAGAAATCAGATCTAGCAAGGACAAGGCACAGTCCTATACACTTTGGCTTTGAATGTAGTCAACCATTAATTAGCCAACTAGTTAACAATATCATTTAAAATTAACCTGAATAATAAGCTAGTAAACTTTGTAGTATAGAAAAAAGGAATTCAAAACCTACCTACAGACTTTCACCAAGAAACAAGAGACTAAATTAACCATTGAAAAATATAGAAAACAAATTGCTAAGTTTCGTTAAAACCTGTCCTTGCTACAAGGGAACTGAATTTTATAGTAATCGTTGGGGAACCAAAAGAGTATAGTTACCAATCAAGTTGTGCTGAACATTGAGTAGCGTGGGCAACCTAAGTAAATCTCACACTTCAACAGCCTGCAGGGGGTAAAATCAACAGATGATAACAGCAGCAGTAATCATGCATGCATGTCTCGACATTTATATAAATAACACACAACCTATGAAAGATCTCCGTAAACAATGCAAAAAGGACTTCAACTCTGTAGCTCATTTCATATTTCATGCGTTTCAAATGGATAGCTTCTTAAAGAACAAGAGCTGCTTGCATTTTGAGCTAAAAGTAGATCACAGAGTAACTTCAACTGTTTACGGTTGGAATCAAGGTCATGCAAATTAACCCCAACTATATATTACAGCCAACAGTTCTCGATGGATACTGTGGAATTGAACCTGGATCTTTCTTGATTATCTTTCTACCATAATAAAATATGGAGCAAATTGTTTTCTATTGGACTTTGATTATTAAGATAGGTAGCCTAGTCCCACAAATAGGATAATTTAGAATACTTCAAATACCGTAGCGTCTTTATTTGCCAATTAAACTACAACCTTAGTCAATTGCTCAAGACAGCACAATGAAAATTGTATCTCGTCCAGGTACACAAGTATGACTGCATGTATATGAAACATATCAATCACCAAAAAATGTACATCTGTTTATATTTGCCTAGCGATATTTTGAAAAGATTCAAGCTTCATCAATTTAGCATCTAAATTAGTGGTCTATACCGGATGTCAAACTATTAAAATTATCTAGAAATTAAGACTCACCTATTTTTGGTTGAAGGTAAAAATTCGAAATACATATAGTGCTCTAAATTGAAAAATTTTCAAATATTACAAGAAAATTTTTTGAACCCTGCAGATGGTCACATGACCCATTTTAGCATACAGATAGTCATGAGTGCTTCCCACTGATTTAAGAAATCTTTATTTTTTCTTCACAATTTTTACTTTTTCATGTCGTTACAATTTTGTGCCTTTATGAAGCATAAGACTAGTATGCTTGAGGGAATAGTATTACTGGTGTGCTCAGGGGAAAAAGTAATAATATAAAAATTGAGAAGAATACACACCCACATAAGTAAGTGAAGCAAACACGGTAAGGGCCCTCAGATTCGACAGGCAACAGGAAAGCTAGGAAATGACATCCTTGGCTAAGTCATCGGACCTCCCAGAAATATTCACATCCTCAAGCACGGGGACATTCGCAAGCACTGGTGTCTCTGCTCCCTCAAGTTTAAGTGAGACTAGATTTGTATCACAGATACTGACGGATTCTAAATTGATGCTGTAGGATATCTCCAGATGTTGCAATGCAAGAGATGGACCAGAGACTTTAAGACTTATCAAATCTCGAGCGCCCTGCACTACTAGATACTTAAGAACTGGGCAATTTTGCAAGAAGAATTCAAGAAAAAGTATTAAGAAAAATTTTTGGGTACGATACTGATTATCCAACTATTACTGGTGGGGATATGAGAAACTAATTGTACGTGCAAAAAAAAAATAAAAGTATTAAGAGCTAGGTCTTACATTCTAAATTCGGAAGTTCTTGTTTGAGAACATCAAATCCCACCCTTCCAACTTCTTCTCTTACTACGGCCAGCTCCTATCACCCAAAGAGCTTAGCCATTCTGATCAAGAGCACACCCACAGCCAACTCCGATGAAGGATCGATCAGCCCATCTAACGGGCACAGCTGGACAACTCAAGATTCTCTGCAAGTTGTGGAATTGGGAAGAGGTAAAGGTTATGGAATTTGGAAGTGAATAAGAAAGAGAGAGGAAGAGAGAAACGGGAATGAAGGCCGAGGAAGACAGGAAGGGGGGAATCTGGTAGGGAGAGGGGGCAATTTGATTTTTGGTGAAATTTTTTGGGGGATGGCGGACAGATTGAGGAGGGCAAAGTAAAGGTAACTTGGCCTTAGTCCAGAGAAAAGAGCTTGACTTAGAGACTAGAATTCAAGACTTAAGTAAATTTTATCATCCATTAGTTTCTCTTAAGACAACCGAAAAAAATGTTATAAACTAACCATTGGAAATTGTATTTATTCTCCTGAAAACTAAAGCTTACGAGAAATCAAATGCACATTCTCAATGTAATTTTATCTACAATAACTTGATTAATATGAAAATCAAAAAGTAGTCTCATTTTCTTAATTGAAATTCATACAAATTAGAAATTTTGTTTATATTTATCTTGTTAATTGTTTCATTTGATAGGAAAAAAAAAACCGTACAAGTTTAATGTTAATTTTCAGAACTACTTAAATATATATGAAGAAAAAAGATAATTCTTTATGTATTGCATATAATATATTTTTTACTTTATTTTAATATTTCATTTTAGGCATGCAATAACATTTCTTTGAATTGACGTATCCTAATTAATCAAAGTCAAAAAATATCATTATAAGTATTTAGATCACATATGCATTGCAGGTCAACATTAGCTTGGGCATTCTCTCTTTTAATACAAACAAAAGTAAAAAAAAAAAAAATACATAGTTACAATTTACATCTTCAAATTATTTGGAACTACTTTAGGCTCCATTCTCTCTTTTAATTGTTTTTCTTTCAATTAAAAAGGTAACATTTCATTGGAGTTTGTATTTTGTATTTATGAGATTTTTATTGTATAGGTGAGAGATTTCACATATTTACATAGAAGAACAAAAAATGCTTAATTTTGATGAAACTATACTAATATTCTATAAAAATGCCATAAAATTGAGACCTCGAAAGAACATTTTTTTTAAAATAAAACAATGACTTTAAAACCTTATTATTTTTTAAAATATTAAATCAAATTGAATTAAACAATCACATGAATTGAGCCCTTAACGAATAGTTTGGGACGTGATTTGTTAAGGGCTCAATTCGAATTTTAGTTTTTCCAAGCTCGAAAAAAATTAAGATTCAATTATATTATCAAATTGAATTCGAGCTTATACATATTCAGCTCAACAAGGCTCGAATTATTTTTTAATAATTTTTGTTTAATAATTTTTCGTTTAATATATAATAACTATTTTACATAAAATAATATAGTTATATAAAAATACATATTTTATTAATTAAATAATACAAAAAATTTAAAAATAAAAAAACTCGAGGTTTCGAATTGAACTCGAACCTATCGAGTGCAAAATTGAATTGCTCGAGCCTAAATTTTAAACTCGTATTTAACTCAAACTCGAATCCGAATTCGAAATCAAATTTTCGAATCAAACCTGACAGCATCAAATTCGATTCATTTAATTTACAGCTCTACACATACACCAACATTAACAAAATAATTTAAAAACTAACTATTTGACATCAAACAATGACACAAGAACACAAGAATTATAACTTACACAAGTTGGACAACGTAATTAAGGAGCAATTACAACAAAAAACAAAGGGCCTAGTTCTCAATAGCTTTCAGATTTTTGTAAAAGCTGATTTTTGAAAAGTGATTGTAAATAATCAGATTGTTATTAATCTCATAGCTGTTCTCGTTTGCTTTGAAAAAGCTGATTAAAAACTGATCTAGAATGTTCTCGAAAAAATCTATAAAAAGTGATTTTTTTAACCAAATGACCCAAATATCCTTATATATTGAATGTAAGGTTTTTATGTCAATATTTAAAATTGAGGACATCTAAGAATATCCTTATATATTGAATGTAAGGTTTTTATGTCAAATAAATAAAAATTTAATTGCATTTTTTAACTTGTCAAATAAAATTTGAGCTTAAAAAAATCTATTTCGTGTAAACATTCTTGTAATGTGAAGTATTTTAATCGCATTTTCTGTAAAGTGACATTATGTAAATTGATATATGATGTGGATTTGAAAAGTTGAAAAAAAAATAAACATCCATATAATTTCACCAAAACCATCCAACTTAAAAATGTAAACAAGGAAAAAAAAAGCATATAAACCAAAACCAAATGCTTACAAATATATTGAAAAAAGAAAAAATATCATGTATTAGAACTTTTTTTTAAAGGGTCTAAAAGGCATAAAGCCCAACACCTGAATAAGAGCTATTTTATAAGCTAGATAACTAAATCAATACTCAATGGAAGATTGATAATATTCTTAGAAATTTATTTGAACAAAGAGAAGAGCATTCTTTTGCACAGCTTTACACTACAAGAGCTACACCTTTGAAGACCCCAAAAAGAGCCCCCGCAAGCAAAGACAAGAAAACAGTCCCTGGAATCATAAAAGCCTGCATTAAAATGTTGATCACGTAGTATCCAATGAGAATTTGTACAGTGCGGGTCACTTGTATCGTTCTCCAAGTGATCCCTGCAAGAAGTATGGAAAGCCAGAATGAATGAACTTTCCTGTAATTTTTTTTTTCATAATCATCCAAGAAATAGATTTGCCGAAAACCAATTAAGTAAAAGAAGCATCGAGAACTATGAGGACAAGATCCAAGGATTTAGAAACAACGATGACCTGGGATTAATAGTTGAAAACTTTAGTTAAATTTCACATGATATACTGCATCCAAATCAATTGTGCAAAATGAAACAAGGATACCACATTATCCACAATATTCTTGTATACAACTTGACAAAGAATTCAAAAGAAGTTGAAGACCTTTGCTTAAGAAGAACAATGGATAACAAAAGATCCCAACAAAAGTATTGAATCATAACTCCCACAAGAGGATAGACTAAACTTTTCTTTCTACACTCAACAAAAAACTGTTGAAGGCCCTTACCTGTCTCCAACACCCCCTGCTTTCTGATGCAACTTCAATAATTCCAGGGAGTTCAAGTAACTAGAATTTAGTGTCATTATACTGCATGATACCAGGTATGCAAGTAAGAGTGCTAAACTCATATGATGCAGCTTCAAAATGAGTTCCCATTGACATTGTGAGCAGTGTTGACTTTCCTACACTAAGGATCACAAAATAAGGAAAAGAGCTCTAAGACTTGAAATTTAGCAACTACTAATGTCTACTAAGACTTGTAAACAAAAAAAAGACAGCTGGAAAATGAAATAAGTTTCATATTCTAACTAAGAACACAAACAAAATTTGGAAACTTTGCGTCCAAGAAAAATCCACAAATAATTGAGCTAGGCTTCAAATAAACCAAAATGGCATACCTAGGGAGTTCAATCAGCTCTACAGCGTTCATGACCCTATTTTGTAATTTCAAAACCATCTCCAACTCCACTAGAACCCTGGTAACAATTGAAAATACTTTAAGCGAAAGAACCTCTACTGAAATCAAGCCATGCTTAAACATCAGAGAGCTAAAATAAAACCAACTACAAAGCAATGACTGATGATTACTGATTGGTGACCTCATGAACAAGATCATAATATTAAGGTAACCAAGATTCTTACTCTTGGGGGCTTCAATAATTGTGTCCTTAGCTTTGCTATTTCAACTTTGAGCTGACCCATATGATATTCATTAATTAGAATAACAATATTCTACACTCAATCTACTAAAGAAATACTACACTACAGATTAAAATTGAGGACATCTAAGAAGTGAAAAGGAAAAACATAAGATTATGTACAAGGATTCTGAACCCTGTGGCTTTATTTTTCTGGGTTCGAGACATTTCAAGCTCAATTTCTTTAATCTTTATTACGATTCCCAGTCAAGAGAAATAGCCAGAAAAATTCCTAATTTCGGTAAGGAAAATTAAAAAAAAAAAAGATGAACCTAGATTAAGAAAATGGTCAAAAAGTAGAATATATACATAAAGATCTTAGATCAATCCTGTAATTTAATTCAGCAACTTCTAAACAAAAATGTAGTATTTATCAATTCTAAAGCTATTGCGAGTAGAAACTATACATAAATGTGCTTACGCAGGAGACTGCAAACTAAAACGGGAATTACCTCTGCTACAATAGTCTCCATCACCAATCCATCAGCAGCTGCCGAAAAAGAATCACAAATTTTTCCCGAAAACCCGTGGCCCAGATTAATGGATCTGAATCTCATCTAAAGTAAGAAAAGCACAATGAAAGAGAAGATGACAGAGAACAGATAACATGAGAAAACCCAAGAAAGAAAACAGAGCAAGTGTAGAAAAGAGAAGAAATCTTGAATTGTAAATAGAAAAGACTAACCAATGGAACATTCGATGGTAGAACAGAGGATAAAGAGACTTGGGTTCGTCGATCTGGTCTGAAGAAGAAGGGAAGATAGACTTGGGTTCATCGCTGATTTCCGGCGATTTTGTTGTTGATTTTCGGTGATTTCGACGGTAATGGATGAAAGAAACGATGATCCTTTTTGGAAGAACATAGAGGAGCAAGGAGGAGGGAGATAAAGGTGTAGTGGTTGCTTTGTAAATAAAATAATTGTTGAGGGAGATAAAGGAGGAGGGAGAACGGTAATTTTGTCTTGTAAAAAACCTCCGCTTAATCAGAATCTGTGAATCACCATTTCACTGAATTTTGCTTTTGGGATTTTGTAATTATACAAATAATCTAAAATCTGATTAGATTTAATTGAGAACAATCCTTTTATGGATTATTGTAAATCTAGAATCTAGAATCTAATTGTATAATTTATTGAGAACACACCCAAAGATTACCATCATGAACTTGGATTTTTTTAAAAAAAAATACAATCAATGCCAACTTGAGGATATTGTCAATGAAAAGCTTTTCTCATAATAGTGTTTCTATTTAGTGACAACAACTGTTGTCACTATCACGATAGGTATAACTTGCAAATTATAGTGAATATTAAGTGACAACAATTGTTGTCACTATCTCATTTTAGATTCAACACACTTATGGCATTTTGAAAGAGTGCACATTCAGTGATGATAATTGTTGTCAATAATTAGCCAAACATAGGGTGCACATTTATTGACAACAATTGTTGTCACTAACATGTTAAAATAGCAATTCTATTTAGTGACGACAGCTGTTGTCACTATTATGATAGGTATAATTTGCACATTATTAGTGAACATTTTGTGACGACACATGTCGTCACTATCTTATATTGTAGAGTTTTTAGAGAATAGCGCATATTCAGTGACAATAATGGTTGTCACTATTTAACCAAACAAGGGTACATGTTTAGTGACGAAGATGTTGTCACTAACTGGAAAAATACATTTTAAATGTGGAAACTATATTGTGTATTTAATAACAACAAATTTTGTCACTACCTATGGGCATATATATGGCATTCATTTAGTGACGACTATGATTGTCACTACCTTATTAGATATATATCAGTGACAACTTATTAATGTTGTCAGAAAATAGTGTTAATTCAGTGACAACTTATCTTGTCACTAATTCAATGTACAAATTTTAGTGACAACTCCAAAAATGTTGTCACTAATGTGTGACGAGTTAGTGACAACTTGTACCACTTGTCAGTAATGAAAATTGGCGCCTTTTGCTGGGGGTAATTAGTGATGACATTTACTTGTTGTCACTAACAAGTACACTTCATATATGTTAGTTGTGACAAGATCATTTGTTGTCACTAAAATGGGTATTCTGTGACAATTTTTTTTTGTCACTGAAAATCTTTGTCACTAATAATCATTTTTCTTGTAGTGTGTTTCACCTTTATATAAGCATACGACATGTACTACCAATAATGAAATAACAATAGAATAGATAAAACCCTAAAACTAACGCGGCTTTGCACGTTTTGGGGAAGGCCGCGAGGCGGCCTTAGGGGCAGCCTCGATCAGACCCTTTGGCTGCTCTGATTCAACTATTCTGATGAAGTCCGTTCGGAAGTCCGCGGCGCGGCCTAGAGCGCGGCCTCGATCAGAATGCTCACCAGCCTCGTCTTCTCAATCTGATGGAAGCTGTGGGTAAGGCCGCGCCGTGGCCTTGGTCAGAAGCTTCATTTCTTCAATTTTTGGGCTGAATTGTACACTTTGTCCATTTCCTTGTCTTGGCATTGCCTCTCCATATGACCCCTCTTCATGATCAATACCATCTCTAGATCATATTAGTGTAACAAGTCTTGATGATGAGGAATTGTCCTTGGAAGCTTCTTTCCCTAACATTTCCACGACCAACACATGTATGGCTTCCTTCATTCTCCTCATCCTCACACGTGTCATTGGACCACCTATTCCTTGCAAATGATCTAGGATGCTTGAATTATGCTTGGATATGCCTTGATCCCTATGATTCCCTCCTCTCTCGAAAGGATTCGTCCTCGAATCACCTACATCATAAAGAGAAAGGTCAGAAACATTGAAGGTAGCACTTATACCTCCATGCTCACTGGGTAAATCGATCTTGTAGGCGTTATCTCCTATCCTTTCTAACACTTGGAAGGGTCCATCTCCTCGTAGGTTAAGCTTAGATTTCCGCTGAGTAGGAAATCTCTCCTTACGCATATGCACCTACACCCAATCACCGGGTTCAAAGATAACTTTTACATGACATTTGTTTGCCATTCGCGCATAATGCTCATTCTTCTTCTCAATGTTTGCTCGTACATGGGCATGCAACTCCTTAACAAACTCTGCTTTCTTTTTACCATCAAAATCTGCACGCTTGTTAGTAGGTAAAGGCAAAATATCCAAAGGAGTTAAAGGGTTAAATCCATAAACAATTTCAAAAGGTGAAAAAGCAGTATTAGAATGATTCACACGATTATATGCAAATTCAATATGAGGTAAACATCCTTCCCAATTCTTCAGATTTCTTTGTATGATTGCACGCAACAAAGTGGTGAGTGTCCTATTGACCACTTCAGTTTGGCCATCTGTTTGTGGATGTGCAACGGTGAAAAATAACAATTTGGTGCCTAACCTATTCCACAAAGTGCACCAAAAATGACTAAGAAATTTCACATCACGGTCACTCACTATAGTCTTTGGCATACCATGCAAACGCACAATCTCTCTAAAGAACAGATCAGCAATATGTGTAGTATCGTTAGTTTTAGTATAGGCAATAAAGTGTGCCATTTTGCTAAACCTGTCAACTATCACAAATATGCTATCCTTTCCATTAGAAGACCTAGGTAGATCTAAGACAAAATCCATGGATATGTCTACCCAAGGTTGAACAGGGACGGGTAGAGGAGAATACAATCCATATGGTCTAACTTTAGACTTTGCCTGCCTACATGCAATGCATTTATCACAAATAATTTGAACATCACGTCGCATGTTTGGCCAGTAAAAATGTTCACTCAACACAGATAAGGTCTTTCGAACACCAAAATGCCCCATTACTCCTCCCCTATGAGTTTCCCTCACAAGTAATTCACGAAGAGAACATCTAGGCACACAAAGTGTATCTTCCTTAAACAAATAACCCTCTTGCCTAAAGAACTCCTTATGATCTCTTTTTTCACACAAAATCCAAATTTGACCAAAGTCTACATCATATTCATATAAAAACTTAACATGTTCAAATCCAAGCAATTTAGTATGCAAAGTAGTAAGAAGAGTATACCTCCTTGAAAGCGCGTCAGCTACAACATTCTCCTTACCCTGCTTGTATTTGATGATGTACAGGAATGCTTCTACGAATTCCAACCACTTAGCATGCCTCTTGTTTAACTTTCCTTGCGACTTCAGAAACTTTAGGCTCTCGTGGTCTGAGTGTATAACAAACTCCCTTGGTAGCAAGTAATGTTGCCAATCCTGCAGAGTCCTCACTAGTGCATAGAGTTCTTTATCATAGGTTGGGTAATTCAAAGTGGCTCCCTGCAACTTCTCACTGAAATAGGCTATCGGCTTCGACTCTTGCATAAGGACAGCCCCAATGCCTACTCTAGATGCATCGCACTCTACCTCGAACACTTTGTCAAAATCTGGTAAAGACAACAAAGGAGCATGAGTTAGTTTATCTTTCAATACACTAAAGGCTTATTCATGCTTACCTTCCTATTTGAATACAACGTTCTTCTTTACAAGCTCATTAAGAGGTGCAACAATTGTACTAAAGTTTTGTACAAACCTCCTATAAAAACTTGCAAGACTATGAAATGACCTTACCTCGTTAGCATTCGTTGGAGTAGGCCACTCACGTATGGCCTCCACCTTGGAGTCATCAACTTGAACTCCCTTTGAACTCACTATATAACCAAGAAAAACCACAGACTCCATACAAAATGTGCATTTAGACAGGTTAGCATATAACTTATGCTCTCTAAGCACAACACAAACTTCATGCAAATGATGCACATGATCTTCCAACGACCTACTATATACAAGGATGTCATCAAAGTACACTACTACAAATCTACCAATAAAAGGACGAAAGACATGATTCATAAGACGCATGAATGTACTAGGGGCATTAGTCAACCCAAAGGGCATAACCAACCACTCATACAATCCATATTTAGTCTTAAATGCAATTTTTCACTCATCCCCTTCTTTCATTTTTATTTGGTAGTAGCCACTTTTATGGTCAATTTTAGAAAATATTGTAGAACCATGCAACTCATCTAACCTGTCTTCTAACTTAGGAATAGGATGAGGATACTTTACCGTAATCTTGTTGATGGCTCTACAGTCCACGCACATCCTCCATGTACCATCCTTCTTAGGAACAAGTATCACCGGTATGGAGCATGGATTTAGGCTTTCGCGAACAAATCCCTTCTCAACGAGCTCATCCACTTGGCGTTGGATCTCCTTAGTTTCTTCTGGATTAGCTCGGTAAGCAGGCCGATTCGGTATGCTGGCACCAGGTAGAAAGTCGATTTGGTGCTCTATTCCCCTTAGAGGTGGCAATCCCTGTGGTATCTCTTCGGGAAATACTTCTTTAAATTTCTGAAACAAAGACACAGCTGTACTAGAAAGAGATGAGTCAAGTTCATTAATACAAAAAAATAAATCTTTATATAAAACAATAAGAACTTGTTGCTTATCCATTATTGCCTCGTTCACCTCACTTTTGCTGGCATAAGCACTTACCCTCTTTTTCTCTTCATCCTTACCTCTAGCCTTAGTACCTTGTAATTTCCCTTTTTGAGAACTTGCTAACTTTAAATCCTTTGTAAGTCTCACTTGATCCTCATGAGCCTCAAGGGGTGACAATGGGCGAAGAGAAACGGGTTTTCCCTTCCATTCAAACGAATACTTATTAAGGTACCCATCATGGTGCACTTGCCTATCGAATTGCCACGGACGACCTAGCAGCAGGTGGCATGCTTGCATGGGTACAATGTCACACCACACCTCATCATGGTGCTTACCAATGGAAAATGGAACTAGTACTCGTTTAGTCACTTTAAGATCCTCTGTGTCAGCAAGCCAATGCAACTTGTAAGGCCTTGGATGCCTCACAGTCTCCAATCTTAGCTTCTATACAAATAAAGCAGAAGCTACATTAGTGCAATTCCCACTGTCTATGATTAAACTGCATACCTTGCCTTTAATAATACAGCGAGTGTGGAAAAGATTTTCTCTCTGATTTTGGTCATCTTCTCCCTTTGGTTGCACACTCAAAGCTCGCCTGGTGACCAAGATGTCTCCAGTATCAGCACCATACTCTCCATCAGACTCACTGCCTCCCTCCAATGGTGGCATCTCTTCATCATCACTAGAAGTGACACTTACCACTTCTATATCATCCATCACAATCATAGCTATCTTATTTGGGCAATTAGATGCAATATGGCCAAACCCCTGACATCTATAGCATCTAATCTCTCTTGTGCGTTGAGAGCCTTTATCCCTGGGTCTTTGTTGAGGCTTAGGTGTGATAGCCTCTTGCTTCCCTTTCATGGCTTCTTTTGGTTGGAAGGCTAGGTGAACTTCCTTCCTCTCTGGTGGTTTGGTATCACGCCATGGTGCTCTAGTATTGGAGCTAGTGTAACCCCTTGACTTCTTCAATTTGAGTTGGCATTCTACTTTGATGGCCATGTTCACCAAATCCCTCATGTCTAGGTAATGGTGTAACTCTACTCGTTCACTAATTTCAGGATTGAGTCCTCCCATGAAACGAGCCATAAGGCCTCTCCATCCTCTTCCAAGTTGGCTCGAATGATAAGCATTTCCATCTCTTTATGGTACTCATCTACGGTCATGGACCCCTGTCTCAAGGTTTGGAGCTTTCGATGAATATCTCGAGTATAGTAACTGGGTACAAACCTTCTTTGCATAATTGTCTTCATCTCTCTCCATGTTCGCACGGGCTCCTCTCTATACCTCCTACGATTTTTAATGAGCTGATCCCACCAGATACTGGCGTAATCGGTGAATTCCACTGCTGCCAGTTGCACCTTCTTCTCCTCAGTATAGTTGTGGCATTCAAAAATGTGCTCCACCTTACGCTCCCAATCTAGGTATGCTTCAGGATCAAGTTTCCCCTGGAAGGTTGGAATTTTCATTTTAATACTCCCCAAGTTGCTATCTTGGGTCTTTGATACCCTCCTCCCTCTTTGGGTAATCACATCATCATAATCAGAGGCTTCACCTTCTTCTTCTTCAAACATGGGTTCTTTAGAGGCCCTTGATTGTACAGGTCTTTCAATACTGTCAATGCGTGTGTTGGCCCCAAATAATTATGCAACCAATATAATAATAAAAATGAACTTGTAATAATAATGATAAAGTTATAGCAAAACAAGTTCACAAATAGACAATAAATAAAGTAAAAGAGAGAAAGAGACAAAACCGATTTATAGTGGTTCAGTGCCAAACTTGACACCTACGTCCACTCCCAAGTTCCTCAACTTGGAGTTTGAATCCACTATTGTGCTTCTTCACAAGTTGGAGAAGCAAACCAACATGTACAATGTAGGATCACTCTTTGCTCACCCTAGCACCTCTAGTTGAGCCAAAGAGTTTTACAATTCACTCAATTAACCCTCACAAAGCTACACTTGAATGCTACCACCCTCACTTTGAATAACACAATTTATCCCCAACCAACTACCTCACAAACTATTACAATAACACAAAGGGGGAGAGTATTTTACACTAAAATCACTCTTGAAAGCTTGTAATAAATGTGGGTAAAGGTTCTTCTATAATTCTATACATAATGGTATTTATGGGGGGTGAAAAAAAGGGTTGAAAATGGCTCTAACGGTCAAATTGATAAATCTGTAAAAAACTAGCCGTTAGACAGTAAATTTGAGGTCCGGACGTCCGCTACTATTCATCCGGACGTCCGGATGGTCGTTCGCATACATTCTGTTCAAAGTTACTGTTCATCCGGACGTGGGTCTGGACACGGTACTGTTCATCCGCACGCAACTGTTCACGGCACTGTTCATCCAGGTACTATTCACGGTACTGTTCATCCGGATGCGGTTACTGTTCATCCAGACGTCCGCATGATCGTCCGGATGAGTACTTTTTTACAGTTTTCATCTTCTTTTGAATCCTAATAGATTTTACTGCAAAGATAACTTGATAAAATATTAGTAAACATTATCATTAGTTTGTTAATCATCAAAACTAAGATGATTTAGGACCATAAGGTCTTCAGCGTGCATGAATCCCTTCCATGGCATTATTCATAGCCTTGTTCACCTCCCTCATCAATTGCTCATACATATACTTCATGTCAAAGGGTGGTGGAGTTTGAGAGTTGTCTCCTTCTTTCGACATACCTGCAAGAAGAGGTTAGTAGCACAAGAAATGATAGAAAGATGAATAACCTTACTCGCTCCCTTAGTGTGTACACTCAAATATCTCGTGTATCACTCAAGCTTTAGGCTTTTTCCCGATGCTGTGCTCACCCCTTAGCCTTTTTCCTCTCTTAAGTGCCCTCTTATTGGCCCTTGACAAAGAACCAATCAATCACTCCTATCAAGTACTAATGGATTCCTAATTATAAGAGTAGCGTGGAGTATAAAATGAGAAAAGAAGGCTTAGAGTTTAGTTGAGCAAAAAGGAATCAAAAAGGTACTACAGAGGAGAAACGACTCAAAGAAACAAGATTTGAGATCCTAATGTGTGGTAGTTCTTGGAGGTTAAATCTTGATTTTCAAAATTCCCTTGAAGAATTTTCTATATTCTTGTGTAAAACTAAAGATTCAAGTCCAAAATTGATTCACACCCAAAGGACTAACCCAAACAACAATTGAGTACTTCCACACAAAACGCCAAGAAAAAAGACGATTAGAATCTAGTCAATTAAACTTCCGTACGTGACGTTGTTCTCTGTCCAACAACCTGGATATTTTCACCATATCTATTCGGTTGCACAAGGACAGTATTCCAGCTAAATATGCTTTAGTTTAATTGGTTGAGTTCGTGTGCTTGGCTTTTACTCTCTTCAAGCACGCCTCTTCTCTTTTTTTTTTTTTTGTAACAATGGAACACTAGAATAAACCCCCAAATCAATTCACTAGAACTAACAAATTAAGCAAAAATATTCACGGTGAACAGTAACCCGTGAACAGTGACGATGAACAGTAGCGGGAAACAGTATCGCTACAGTACTCTTTTTTTTTTCACAATTCAACAACTAACCCTGCAAGAAGTATCAATCCAAGGCTTGATTAATTTCTAGAAAAAAGTCTTATCACAAGAATTTTAAAGGAATAATGAAAACAGTCAAAATCCACAAGATACCACACAAACCCTAGACCAATTTCTATAGAAGTATTGCAGAAAAAATGCAGGAAATTGTAGAAAGACTAATGAATGAACAAAAGTTGAGATCTTTGGTAATGAAAAGACACAAAAGCACAAAAGTTGCAGTCTAGGCACGAAGCACTTGACAAAACAACAATTAAACAACAAGAATAAAGCGATATATCCGATCTTTCGAAGGAAAAATATGGATTGAAAACTTGGAAAAATCAAGAACAAGGCTCTGATACCAATTGATGCGCGCGGGGTTGTGAACAACCAAGATCGCTTGATGATTCCAAGTGAAAAACCTCGAATACTCTTCAATGAAGAACAAAGAATCCTAGGGTTCTAATTTAGACCAACTTGAGCGGGTTCAATTTGCCTAAATTATTACACTAAGAACTTGATCAAACGCGAAAGAATTACTCTAGGTGGGTAATTGGGTCACCACAAGCATAGGCTTGATAAGACCAAGACAGTTCCAATCCAAGAACCAAGAAAGCACTTCTGAAGAAGCTCTCAAAAACACACGTTTCAACGAGAAATGATCTAAACTTCTATTATTCAATGTGTTTCACCTTTATATAAGTGTACGACATGTACTACCAATAGAATAGATAAAACCCTAAAACTAACGCGACTTTGCACGTTCTGGGGAAGGCCGCAGGGCGGCCTTAGGCGCGGCCTCAATCAGACCCTTTGGCTGCTCTGATTCAACTATTCTGATGAAGTCCGTTCAGAAGTCCACGGCGCGGCCTAGAGCGCGGCCTCGATCAGAATGCTCACCAACCTCGTCTTCTCAATTTGATAGAAGTCGTGGGCAAGGCCGCGGCGCGACCTTGGTCAGAAGCTTCGTTTCTTCAATTTTTGGGCCGAATTGTACACTTTGTCCATTTCCTTGTCTTGGTATTGCCTCTCCATATGACCCCTCTTCATGATCAACACCATCTCTACCCCATATTAGTGTAACAAGTCTTGATGATGAGGAATTGTCCTTCGAAGCTTCTTTCCCTAATATTTCCACAACCAACACATGCATGGCTTCCTTCATTCTCCTCGTCCTCGCATGTGTCATTGGACCACCTATTCCTTGCAAAGGATTCGGGACGCTTGAATTATGCTTGGATATGCCTTGATCCCTATCAAAAAAGGTATTGCAATGAATGTGTTAGGAGTTTGTTCTCCGAATATGCAATTTGTCTATGTCTTGCCTGGTTGGGAAGGTTTCCCACATGATGGTTGTGTGCTTTGAAATGCTGTCTCTAGACATAATGGTCTTTGAGTCCCACAAGGTATACATGTATTGCTGCATCCAATATAATATTTTTAAAAATATATACACCTAATATTTTTGAATAAGTACTTAATTTTAATTTTGTATATGATTTAATTTTGAAGGTTGTTATTACTTTGTGGATGCTAGATATTGTATTGCTAATGGATTTCTTGCCCCTTATTAGTGGCAAAGATATCACCATACTGAATTCAATAGTTATCGACCATAGAGGCTAGAGGAATCTTTCAACATGAAACATTCTAAAGCTAGAAATGTCATAGAAAGATGTTTTGGATTGCTAAAATGAAGATGGAAGATTCTAGCATCCCCTTCATTTTTTCCAATTCAAAAACAAATGAGCATAATTATGGCATGTTGTCTACTGCACAATTTGACAAGGAAGTTCATGACTTTTGATCCACAAGAATTACTACCAAGCGAAGAAAATGAAAGTGAAGATGAAGAAAGTGATGATGTAACATCCTGCATCTGGGCTTGCCCAATAACTTTTGAGGTTTAAACCACGAGCTCAAAATGCTTAAGCCAAGTTATTTAGTATTCTAAACACAGGATATTATATATTAACCAATTTTCGTCTCCCAATATGATGTGGGACTTTTCTTTTAGGGGTATCACATTCACCCCTCCTTTGGGCCTTTTGCGACCTCGCAAAGCCTAATTTATATTCAGACTGTCTACTCGGTTGTGTCGGATTCTAAAGGTGGCTCATACGGGCTCTAGAAGTGGCTCCCGTCCTTAAATTGACGTAGCACTTAGTCCCGCACAGCACTTAGTTCCTCTACTTCCTTGCGTAGTCGCGGCCCAAATACCATAGGCCCAGTTTCATCCCGTGCAGAGACCACACGAGGTTCGCTCTGATCCCATTTGTAACATCCCCCATCTGGGCTGGCCCAATAACTTTTGAGTTTTAAACCACGGACTCAAAATGCTTAAGCCAAGTTATTTAGTAATTTAAACGTAGGATATTATATATTAACCAATTTCCGTCTCCCTATCCGATGTGGGACTTTTCTTTTAGGGTTATCACATTAATGTAAAGCCCTAGAAGCTTAAAACTACCTAGTTTCTATGTTATGAATGTAAATTGTAAAATTTTCTTATTAGTTGTTATTGTATAATTTTCTTTTATAATTTGATTTCTTTAATTATTATTAATACAAGTTTGATGATAATCATAGGAAAGCTCCACCAATTAAATGTTACCAACCAAGCTTAGATATTTAGAAAAGTAAGGCGACCTATTGCTTAGATATTTAGGAGATTAATGCCACCTAATACCATAAATGGCCACCTATTATTGGCTTTCACTTTTACCAATTCTTTTCAAATTTTTTGCTCAACTTTTCTTGCATTTTTCTCTCCCTTGGCCGGCCACCCTATTGCCCAAAGTAGTCTTCAATTTCAACTATTTTAAACACTTAGAAGACTAACTTAATCTTTCCCCAAAAGCTAAACCTAAATAGAAAAGAAATCCCCTCAAATTTCAACAAATTCTCTCCAAGTTCCAAGCTCAAGTCTTGCTCAAAAGTTGAAGGTGTTTAAGGGACTAATCATCCATCCACTCTTCTTCAACTAAAACCCTACCTATTTTGAGATAAATTCATCAAGAAACTTTGAGTTCTTTCAAGTTTTATTAGAAGAGTTCTTATGTTTTCCTTATGATTTCATTAAGTACTTAAGATTTGTGCTTATATTTTGTTCTCTTGTTATATATATGAATATTTATGCTCATGATTATGAGGTTTCCCCTTATTTTGATCCTTTCTTTGATAGTAGATTAACTATATTATGGCCTACTTGTTTAGTATGGACTTGTATAGGAATTTGATGCTTTATTTGAGTGGAAAACCTTGAAATCTATGGCTGAAACTTTGACTAGAGTTAGAAGGCATGTTGGATAGTCTTGTTAGAGGAAAAATTATGGAATAATTTCAGTATTTAGGGCCTGTTTAGTGGGCTGTAGTTGCTGAAATTTCAGCTTGCAACCCGGCACTTCCTTGTTCCAAACCTTGAACAAATTTTAGCTTTCCTAGTTTACAAAAATTCAGCTTTGATTACCTAATATTTCCAGCTATATTAACCTTGTTTTGGCCAAGTTTTGGTGATAAAAACTGCTGGAAATTACAGCTTGTGAATTGGGTTGAAGTGACACCAAAAAAATGAGCACCTTAAGCTTAACCTACTAAACCGGTTTTTAGGAAAATGTTATGCAATGAATTTGGAACCTTGTTAATCAATTTTAGGAAGAAACTCTTATAAATTTTGAAGATTTAAACTAGTTAGAAACTTGACTTTTGAATGTGTAAGTGAAATTTGACTAGTTTCACTTATACTTGACTTAGTGTGTTTTCACCAAATAACTCTAATTTGTTATTTAACTAGTCTTAATTTAATTAAATATCATTAGTTTGATATTAATTAGTTTAAAACCATTAATTTACCTAAGTATAGGATATTTTGGAGTTTTCTCATTTTAACCTATATTAGTTTTGCAAAGTTATTAAATTATACTTGACTATTACCAATAAATATTTCTTGGACTATAAAAGCTAGTTTACCTATAAATTAATTATTTTGGACAAAATTTCTTCTTGCACCAAAAACTTTGAACCCTAATTAATATTTATTTAAAATACATCTTTAGTCCATAGTATTTAGCAATATTTCTTTTCGGTCCAAAAATTTATGGTGAATCATTAAAGTTTTGCAACTAATATGGTACATAAAGCAGAAATTAGTAACAAATTTCTAGTATTAATTATTCCTTTTGAAATTTAACCTTAATTTTGACACTTAATGAATTATTTGCCCTTAGAACCAAATTACTTTCAAAAAGAGAGTTTCTTAAATTTCTTTATCAGTTGATTTAGGGTTTTACCCAGATTCCTCTATTATAACTTCATAGATTTTTTCCTATAACCAATTTACATTTATTTTAAAACCTTAGTTAAACTTGGGTACATTTTATAAAAATTCTTTTGAAAGAAAATCCAGTAGATTAATTAGACTACTTATGAATTTCAGGATCTGAGTCTGAACCTCGCACGTTTTATGATGAACTTTCTTGAAATTTTTAGGTGAGTGTTTTCTTATGTGCACCTAATGCATGTTTAAGTGTTAATTCCATTTTATGCCTGATCCTTGTTAGCTATTACAATGTGCTATATGAGGGTAAGATGTGTACTTTATCACATCTATCCCGCAATTTGTTACATGCACAACTTCTATCAAATGTGAATATACTTATTTGTGAACTTTCAATTGAACTAAGCCTTTGGGCTAGACTTCCGTGGTCATACTTCACTAGTTACACCACGGTTAGTCATACTGGTATTGAGGAGGATATAAGGTGTTAGGCGTTAGAGATTGTGTTCTTTTCTCTGAGTTGAGATTCCTCAAAGAGGCCAACTCTGGACTGAACAAACTGTTTTACCCTCCAGGGTTGAGATCTCACCCTAGTGTGGAGGTATTGAGGAGGTAAAGGTGCATGGGTGATTTTGGGTATTGTTATCTGATATTTACCTGATCATTGGCAAGGACCTGGTTTTCTCTATTGGTCCAAACACTATTGCCACATGATTATGTACTTGATACTCCCGCGGTTAAGCTTGCTTCCGTGGTTGAGATGTATCCTTCCTTGTTTGATCAATTGTTTACTTAACTGGTTCTTATATTGTTTTATGGCACGTGTTATTTGTTTATTTATTTTCTACTTGTCTGCCTGCGTGATTGCATGTGTGGAAACCTCACTGGGCTATTATAACTCATCCCTTTTATTTGTTCTCCTTAACAAGCTCCTATTATTAAGGCTGGTAGTGAGGATTCAAGAGTAGTTCTTGGTAGGATTTTGTTATAAAAAGGATGTTTGAGATTTTACTATATTAGTTAGGTGTTTGTAATGTAAATTACTTAACTGGTACCTTTACTCTTAAGTTGAATCATATGTATGTATTGACGAGTTTTATAAAATATCAATTGTTTCATGGAATCTAGTGCGTGCTTGACCCGAGTCCTGGCGAGAGCTGGGCAGGCAGTCCGCTAAGCCTTGTGGTACACCTGAGGGTAAGGTGGGGCTGTCACAGATGAAGAAGTAGAGTGCATATCCACTATTTCACCAAGTGACCAATGGGCAAATTTTAGGAATAATTTAGCTCAACAAATGTTTGACAATTGGAGGGCTGGACTTTAGTAATTAGTTATGAATGTATGCTTATTTCTAAGGGTTTGCACAATTTGAATTGACATTTATGTATTCTTGTAATAAATTTGTGGATTGAATTGACACTTGATGTGTTCTTTTTTTTAATTTGTTAAATCCACTTCCAATGTATTCCTTTTTTGGATAATTGAAATCCATTTCCAAACATTTTTATGTGATCTAGTCAAGAGTATGTTCATTTATTATTGAAGTTAATTGATATTTGTTACTTTGCTCTTATTAGTATTATGATGACTTTTAAATAAAAGGATGGAGAATGATGAAACATTACATGGAAGAGGGAAGAACAAATGTTTTTGGACTAATAAAGAGGTGAAAAGCTCATAGAAGCATTGCAAGAGTTAGCTTGTGATCCAATGTGAAAAATAGATGGAGGATTTAAAATCAACTATATGCATGAATTGCATAAGATTATCTTACATAAATAGCCCACCTTTAATAAAAAATTTGGCTCACATATCAAAACAAAAGTTAAGTGGCTAAAAAATAGATATCATGCAATTACTAAAATGTGTAAAGAAAGTGGTTGTAGTTGGACTGATGTTGAGAAAAAGATTTCTTGTGAAAAACAGTGGTATGATGATTGGTGCAAGGTAAGAAATTGACTACTTTTTAAATTATGCTTTTGGTAGTTTCAAAGTTATTAAGATTATCATTTACTTTGCTTCTCTTTGGGATGTTAAATTTCCATACATATGAGATCTTGAAATTGTGTCTGGAAGAGATAGAGCAATTGGAGATATTGCTGAAGATTTTGCACTAGCTGTCCAAAATGTGGAAGATGTCCACAATTTGGAGAAAGAAGATGAAAGGGTTGATGCTCAAATGATGTCAATGTTAAAGAAGGTGAAGTAAATTCTATGGCACAATTAGCCCAACCAAGCCAACAAGCACAAGAAATTCTAAGAAACAAAAGAAACAATCACCTCCAATTGCAAATGTGTCAAAGAGATTGAAATCTTCATCAACAACAAGGAATGATCTTGATACATAACTGTGACTTCTCACCAGCAAATTTGGAGCTTTCGTGTAGGGAATTCAAGCTAATTTCACAACAATGGCAGCAGCTATGTCAAACGAGGATAAGCATGAGCAATTAATCTATGATAGAAGAGATCAAGTAGTTGATGAGCTGTTGAAACTTGCCTTATGTAATGAATACAACCAACATACTTTCGGAACAGGCTTCTAAGCTTCATGTGTTCTACAATCTTCCTGAAGAAATGTGAAGGCAATGTGTAATTACCCTTCTTTATCCTTCATATGCTCATTCCAATTCCATGACCTAGTGTTGGCTGGAAGGTGATAAAGTTGATGGAAATTTCTTTTTGTTATCGTGGATGTTAGATGGATAATATGATTAGTCTTTTGAAAATTGTAAATATATGGTAATACTCCTGACTGATTTCGACTGTTAGTTTGTGTTTTGTTCTAATGAAGTTCGGTAGTAGCTGTGCATATTTTTGTGTGTATTATCTTGGGTAGATGTATCGTTTTCATGAAATTGGTGCTGATGACAGAGAAACAAGTGCTTTAGGTGAATTTTTGTGCCTCATGTAACCTCTAGCATTGATTTCTAGGAAACGGTTCCTTATCATACTTTTGAAGTCATGTTATGTGATATGTGAACTATTATACTTGCCAATCATACTTCAGGCTATGCCTTGTTTTTCTTATTGGCTTTTACTTTGTATTATGCTTATGTTGTGTCCAAAATTTATAGCACGATGAGGTCTGTGACTATCGCACCCCAAAAAGGCAATCCGATCCAGTGACCCTGTAGATGATGAAATTTTATTTTAATTTAATTAGTCAAGATTAAACTATTTAAATTGATCTTGATTAAATTAAATTAAATATAAATTATTTTATAAGTTCATTTGTGTTTGGGCTTATAAATTGGACATCGGCATATGGGCTTCAAGTTAAATTTTAATGTCCTCAAATTCATTTATGTCTGGACTTCTAAGTTGGGCCATTGATATATGGGCCTCAAGTTCGATTATAATGTCCATTAAATTAAAGTGAATTAATTTTATTAATTCACATTGGACTATTTGGGCCGACCCATTAATTAAAGTCTACTTTAATGGGTTTCTTAAGCCACAAGTAACCCAAGTTGGTGGAGAATCCTAGAGAGTTTCTTTGTAAGCCAATCAAACCCTAATTTTGGCTATAAATAAGGGCTCTCACTCCCAAGTCGAGATATATGACAAATTCTCCAAAAGCTTAGAGAAAGCTCTACCAAATTCCTTAGAGATTTCTCTCCCTCAAGTCTCTCAAGCCCAAGTCCAAATACAAATCAAATTCTCAAGTCCAAGTTCAAATTCAACCAAGTTCCTGTGTTTGTGTTGGAGGCTTGAAGATTCAAGATTCAATTGTTCGAGACAACAAAATCAAATCAACCGTTTCCTACGGAGAATCCGATTTTAATTCAAGAACAAGCCTTTTTGGGCCCTTGAATTAAGTGTTCGTGAAGAGAAGAATCAGGGGATAATTTTTTTTATAAAGAAATTCATCTAGAGATTGTACCACTTGTTTGAAATTAATAAATCCAATTTGTGCAATTTTTTTTGTCTTTTATTTGCAGACATGAAATTTGTGTGTACAGACCCTTTTCAAAAAGAAACATTTTTGGAAAAACGTGCGTGTGTGAGAAAAATTAGATTTTGAGTGAAAAAGTATTATTTAGGATAAATGGTATTTTGAAAAACAAAACAATGTTGGGACTAAAAATGCGACAGATTTGGCCAAATATTTTTGAAAAAGGGTTTTATAAAAAATTAGAGTCGCCACTTGGTATTGAATTAGGGTGTGCCAAGTCACCCAAAAAATCATTTAACAAAAATAAAATTTTTAGAAAAATATTTGAAAACTCTTTTTCGACTTCGGTCTACGAAAAAATAAGAGAAAAAGGTCTGGGAGTCACATTTGAAGAAAGGGAAGGCAAAGGCTCGCGTCTAAGGCACCCTTTTTACCTAGTCGAGGCTAGTTGCGAGGTTTAATCACATTTTTCTAAAATATCCCTAAACTCTATCACATTTGAATGTATCTCTATGAATGCAAATCCTAAGTCTAAATGTGAGTACCAAAAGGGTCGAAATGTTCCGTAAAGGCTTGGTCGCGATTATCGCATTAATTGTGAAACCTGAGTTGAGACCTCGAGGGAGTCACGAGTGTATAAGCAAAATGAAATGCCAAAACAAAAAGAAAAATACTATAGATAGTAAGTGTCAAAGAAAATGGGAAATGCCACATAACGGGTATGGGGGACTAATAACTCGCGACTGATATTTTTCTACTCAGAAGGGAGAACAGTCTGTCAATCTACCGCTTCTCACGTGAGTAGACGACTTGATGCGATCCGTCCCAAGATCCTTCGTTAATCACATAATAGGAACCTTCGTGAAGAACGCAATCCACAGGACAACCCTCTCCAAAGGATCGTTCTTGTGTATCTAGAAACAACCTAACCCCAATTCTACCTAAGAATTGAAACGAGATTGATAAAGGATCCCAAACCCTAACCCCACACGTTGGTTAGAACTCAAGGATATCGAAAGAACTCACGAATCACTCGTCGAATTCACAAGCCTCACAAAGAGAACCAAAGAGGGAAAAACCTCACAAAGTTTTATTCAACATCAATGTTATCTAAAACAATGATAGAAATTAGCGTTATATAGGTAAAAACACCCTAAACAACTGATATGGAAAGTAACTAACCTATTACAAGTGAAAAACTAAGTAAAAACACGTAAAACAAAAGAAATCGCAAACTTTCGGATGAAGGCCATGGCCTAGGCTGCGGCACGGCCTTCTCGCGGCCTTGATCAGAAGGTTTTGCAATGCTGAGCCATGGGCATCCTGAAGCGAGCCGCGGCCATCGTCTCGCCTTTCACTGCCCACGGCTCACCACCAGCAATCATTTTTTGCTTCTTTTGTTTCCTATCCGCCAACGTACTCTTCCTCATCTTTGATGGCCTCTTCCTCCTGCCCTTTTTATCCATTCTTGATGCTTCTAAGCCTCCATTAAGGGTTGGCAAAGGCCTCTGCTTCGATGATGCTCCTGAAACAATATGAATACATTTATCAACTTGAGCTTTGGCTTCTAGGATCGTATCATTCCCCTCCTCTTCAAGAAGATTCGTCCTCTAATCTTGCTTCTTTATGACTGCAACTGAGAGAACATCATGTACCTTCACAGATGAAATGTGTGGAAGAGAAGAATAAGAATTAGTAAGATCCTTCTTCACCAGTCTTCTTCTTCCCCTTCGCAACCTCAAGCTCCTTAGATAGCTTCACATAGTCCCTATGAGCTTCCAACGGTGTCAAGTGGCACAAGTGTGATGTCCTTTCCATGCCAAGTGAACAAGTACTGATTGCGGAACCCATCATACATCACCTTGCGATCAAATTGCTACGGACGCCCTAGTAGTAAGTGACATGCTCCCATAGGCGCCACATCACATAAAACCTTATCTTTGTAGGCTCCAATGGTGAACTCGACCTCGACTTGCTTGGTCACCTTCAATTCACCACTATCCCTCACCCACTGCAGTCTATATGGCTTGGGATGCTTCACTGTTTTCAAACCAAGCTCATCTACCAACAATGAATTCACAATATTAGTACAACTACCAGAGTCAACGGCAATGCCACATACCTTGTCCCCAATGAAACATCGAGTATGGAAGATTGATTCTTTCTGCATATCAGGTCCAGCTTCCTTAGGGTGCTCATCTGAAATTTTCTTGTGAAAAGAAGCTCTCCCTTGTCAGGTTCGCAGCTAATAGGACCTTCACCATCACTTCCTCCCTCCAGTGGTGGCATCTTCTCATCATCTGAAGAAGCACTCTCTATGCCTCCTCCATCCAACACGATCATAGTCCTAGTGTTAGGACACTGGGATGCCATGTGTCCACGTCCCTGGCACTTGAAGCACTGGATGTCACGTGTCCTCATAGGTGCCTTCATTTGCCCTTTGCCATCACCCATGCCCTCCTTTGGCTTGCTCAAGTCCCTGGGCCTCTCATCTTTGTCCCTTCTATCATACCAGCCAGTCCTCCCATAAGAAGACCCTGAACCACCTCTCCTCCTCGCTTTGAGTTGCTTTTCTACAATCTCTGCCTTCTGAACCAAGTCCTCCAACTCCACATAGGACTGCAACTCAACAACCTCTCGAATATCTTGATTTAGGCCAGCCAAAAATCTCGCCATTGTGGCCTCTTGATCCTCCACTACATTGGCCCGAATCATCGCCATCTCCATGTCCTTGGCGTACTCATCTACACTCCTACTTCCTTGAGTCAATGACTGCAGCATCTGATGTAACTCTCGGTAGTAGTGATTAGATACGAACCTCTTCCGCATGATTGTCTTCATCTCCAACCATGTGCGGACAGGTCGCTCTCCACATCTCCGTCTGGTAGTGGTCAACTGGTCCCACCATACACTAGCATAGTCTGAGAACTCCACCGCAGCAAGCTTAACCTTCCTTTCTTCTGTGTAGTAGGTGGACAGTCAAATACGTGCTCTACCTTTCGCTCCCATTCCAAGTATTGCTCTGGATCACTCCAGCCCTGGAAGGATTGGGATTTTCATTTTAATGCTCCCAATGTTGCCATCACGAGCCTGTTCTCCTCTTCTAGGCCTCCTATCAGCCCCCATCTCATCATTAGAATCTCCGAATTCAGCCAACGATGATCTCCTTCGGTGACTTCTATGGCTACTCCTTGACCTCGAATAGTGAATGACCTCGCCTCTCCAGTCGCTCACACATAGCTTCCATGGTCTAGCCTCATACTCCTGGATGTTAGCATTCATGGTCTCAGCAAAATCCCTAAGGTCAAATGCCTTAGATTCTCCTTCGTTAGACATGATGAATTTTGAACAAATAAAAGGGATTGAAAGAAAAAAATGGGTAAAGATTCGACTAAGGTAGGAATTTCTACGAAGAGAACACTACCCAACACTAACACTCACAACCGAAGATAAGAAATTGGACAAAAAAATTTTGGATGAATAGTAACTCAGATGAACAGTGCCTATGAATAGTACCGAGTGAGCAGTGACGCTACAGTGACTGCGAAATTTTTTTTTTTTTAACAATGGGATAAGACTTTTGATGATTTTTGTTAACGAATAGTCAACAAATCACTAATAATCAATAACCCAATCAACAAAAGCACAAAAGACACGAATCTTCTAGGGTTTTTAGACGCCCTGAAGCAAAGACAGCACAAAGAACGCAAAGGATATCGCAAAACTTGCAGAAATTGGAGAAAATATTGCAAAATATTGAATTAGATCGACAACAACTACGAGGTAACGATAAACCCACAAGAATTACCACAAAGACAGAATATCCCAAATCAATAGGAAACCCTAAGGGTGGAATTAATTAAATACAATAGGGAAAACACAAGAAGCTACTGCAGGAATTTGACAAAAAGAATAAAGATAAAAAGATATATCCAATCTCAAAGAATCGAAATTCAAGAGATGGATTGAATACACCTGATACCAAGAACCTAGAAGCTCTGATACCAATTGATGCGAATCTGTCCCAAGACCCCTCGTTAATCACGTAACAGGAACCTTCGTGAAGAATGCAATCCACAGGACAACCCTTCCCAAGGGATCGTTCTTGTGTATCTAGAAACAACCTAACCCCAATTCTACCTAAGAATTGAAACGAGATTGATAAAGGATCCCAAACCCTAACCCCACACATTGGTTAGAACTCAGGATATCGAAAGAACTCACGAATCGTCGAATTCACAAGCCTCACAAAGAGAACCAAAGAGGGAAAAACCTCACAAAGTTTTATTCAACATCAACGTTATCTAAAACAATGATAGAAATTAGCGTTATATAGGCAAAAACACCCTAAACAACTGATATGGAAGGTGACTAGTCTATTACAAGTGAAAAACTAAGTAAAAACGCGTAAAACAAAAGAAATCGCAAACTTTCGGATGAAGGCCGCGGCACGGCCTTCCTTGTAGCCTTGATCAGAAGGTTTTGCAATGCTGAGCCATTGGCATCCTGAAGCGAGCCATGGCCACGTCTCGCCTTTCACTGCCCACGGCTCATCACCAGCAATCATTTTTGGCTTCTTTTGTTTCCTATCCGCCAACATACTCTTCCTCATCTTTGATGGCCTCTTCCTCCTGCCCTTTTTATCCATTCTTGATGCTTCTAAGCCTCCATTAAGGGTTGGCAAAGGCCTCTGCTTCGATGATGCTCCTGAAACAATATGAATGCACTAATCAACTTGAGCTTTGGCTTCTAGGATCGTATTGACGACTATTTTTAGCCAAATCACACAAATGACCTAATTTCTAAGTAAAATGCAACCTAATGTCATGCACTTGAAGATGTGTCAAAATAAATAATAATAATAATAATAAACTAAAAGTATGTGAAATGGGATGTGAAATGCACACAAATAGTGATACTAACACTAAACTAACCTAAGGGTCTAGCGTTAGATTAGCCCTTTCTAGAAATCCCCACTAACGTTGGACTAGCGAGAAAGCAATAAAATCACAACTAGCATTGGACTAGTATGGTGACGGAATAACAAAACTAATAAAACATGAATTAACAACCAATTAAACATGAATCAAAAGCAAGTAAACATATAAAGACACATAAGGTCACGTAGGAGCAGATAACATTTCGGCATGATATCTAGATGCAAAATCTTAAGGAAAGCGGTAAAACATATAAGCACACAAGCACATAAGCTTTAATTATTACACCGAGGGAATTAGCTACAATTTTTTAGGGGAAAAAGTAAAACGACCTATATATTACACTTGCTATCTAAAATACAAAAATAAGAAACATAATCTAACTATTACATTGACTATCTAAATACAAAATATTTCATTTTTGCCGAATGATAAAATTTCAAAATTAAATAACATAAAGTAAACAAATATGCAAAAAGCATGTAAAATAAGAAACATGTGAAGAAAATGCATAATAAATCACATAAGGGCACGTTAGAGTACATAAAGAGAAATTAACAAGTAATGGAGATACCTCTTTGAAGATCTGATACCAATATTTAAGAAAATGAACACACACGTCACTGTATCGCGATATAAATGAAAAATGGCTAAAATATAAAATACTGACCAAATTAGGGTAACATGTAAGTCTTAACAACTAAGGGTACTAAAAACAAACTTCTATAAAGGTTTAAAGAATAAAAATTAGAAATTCGCATAGGTCTAGTGGGGTAGAAATATAAAATTGAAGTAAATTTGGGGCAAAACGTAAATTCCAGCAAGTAAAAGGCATAATTGCAATCCTGAGGACTTAATTGAAAGAAAATTGAAAACTGAAAGGGTGAATTTGTGAAATCATGGAGGACTTAATTGTATAAATCAAGAGTATGCAAATTGCACAATAACCCCACCTTAGACTTCAGGGACTAAAACATAAATAGCTATCCATTAATAACTAAAATACTAACTCAATCCATTAACTAGACTAATTAAACTAACTTAATCAAACTAAACCAAGAAATTAACTAAATTAAAGAAAACTAACTAAACAAAATCAAAACACAAAAACCCACCCCTACTTAAATTTCTACTCATTTTTTTTTATTTCATCAGACTTCAATTTCCCCCAAAATCTATTAATTTCACTTATCCTCTCTTGCATTCTCTCTCTCTCTCTCTCTCTCTCTCTCTCACACACACAATTTCTCTTCTCCCTAGTTTCTTCCTATTTTCTCTTTTCCAGTCTTCTATTCTCTCTTCCTCTCGCAGATTCTACTCTTTCTTCTTCATCCCTTTCCCTCAAGTCCTCCCTTTTGTTTTTCATCTCTCGCTCTCAATTTTCTTCTTTTCTTCCGTCTCTCTACCTCTCTCTTCTCTCTTTTCTCACGTTTTCTCTTCTTCTTCGACAGACCCAATTCCCCTCCCCCCAATGTCGATTTCTTCTTCTCAAAACATGGGAGATGGAGGCATTGTGGTGGTAGCAGTAGCGCGAAGGGGCTGCACTAGGTGATTGGGATGGATATTGATGGTGATTAGGTGGCTCTGTCATGCGAGGGTTATGGGGTTGGGCAAGCGGTGATAGGGCAGAGCTTTTCGGGTGTGCTTGTAGTAGAATTGTTTTTCTATGCAGGTGATTAAGACGGCGGAGTTCATGTTGATGATGGAGGGTGGCATTTTGGAGATTGCAGGGGAGGTGTGAGGTAATGGTGGGTGAGTTACTAGAGGTGATCTTGGGTGTTAATGTGTGTGATTGATAGTTGTGGAGGTAAGATGATGGTGGTGGTGGGGAAGGAATTGCTGATTTTGGCAATGGAATTGCTTGGTTGTGGCTATGGAGTGTTTGAAGTGGAGCTTCAGTGGTTCCAATTTTGGTGGTTTTCTGGTTGTTTTGGGTCTATAGGGATGGTTCTATGTGATTGTTTGTTGAATTTGAGGGCTGCTTGTTTGTGAGATTAGTACGATGGAGTAGTTGAGAGTGATAATTGTGGGCTGATTTGCAGTTTTGGGGAGGTGATTTTGGTGTGGTTGTTGGTCGCAGGTTATGGGTGGTGGTTTTGTGAGGGTGGCTTTGTGTGGAGGAGACAATTGAGATTTGGGTTTGTGTTGGTGTCTGATTGTTTCATTTGACAAGGTATAAGATGATCGGTGGTGGTTGTTAAATCTGACTGGTCCGGTGGTGGTGAATCAGAGTTTGTGGGTTGGGGGGCTAAAATTGGTGTTGGACGTTCGCCATTGGGTTTGTTTTGTAGCTATTCCTGAATGATTTTTATGACTGTCCTTGGGGGTTTTTTATGACTGCGACAGTTTTTGAAAAGGTTGTGAATTGGCGATGGGGGGTGATTGTTTGTGAATTTGTGACTAACTGGGGTTTTTTTTTGGGTTTACTTGATTGCAGGTGGATAAGGGATGAGGATGATGTGTGGTGGGTTTCGATGGTGATTACAGATGATTGATGGTGGTTTTGGTGAGTTTGCTACTGGACTAGGAGAGGTTGGACGATTAAGAATAGAAAATCCCAAGAACATAAAATCCCAGAAAAAAAAGAACAAAGATCTAGAAAACAAAAAACAAAGGAAAATCCATAGACAAACTCAAGAACAAGATAGAAACAAAATCTAAAAAAGAAGCTTAACTAAAATTCTTAACAATTAAACACATAATCAGATTCACATAGGAAAATGGAAGAACAATGAATCAAAACAAAGAGAAGAACTTACCTTTTGAGGCTTGAAAACAATATGATGAATAGTAACAGCCTTGAAGACGATGAACAGTAACTCAAGAATGGAAAAATGGAGCGTGTGTATTTTTGGAAAAATAGAGCGTGTGTATTTTTTGGTGACGTGAGTGTGTGTTTTAATGTAAAAATGGGTAAAATGTGTGCGTTTCAGGGTTTTTTTTGCCTCATTTTTCTAATTTCAATGGAGTATTTATAGAGTTTAGTAGTCTTGGTCTCCAAGAATACTAAAAAATAACCAAAATGTCACTAGCAAATAAAATCTTAATTTTACCTTAAAAATAATATTTACACAAAGGACTTAAAATTAAAACTAGAAAAAAATACTAATTTTTCTAAAAATATCCAAAAATGTGAAGAACTCAAAAAATATAGATAATAAATTTATTAGTGAAATTCGGGCGAGAAAATATACTTTTATGCAAAATTATATTTTTGTCCCTAAATACAGTATTTATAGAAAAAATGAAAAATGGTCTCAAAAAATTATCAAAAATTAGAACTAGGCTCAAAAACCTAAAAATGAGTTTAGAAACCCCGAGACTTGACAAAATGCATTTTGGATGTGAAATGACTATTTTTGCCCTTGTACTGACAAAATACACAGAAAAATAGCTATTGGCCTCAAAAAATTATTAAAACTTAAAAATAAACTTAAACCCTAGAAAATGAATTTATGACTAAAAAATTGGTAAAAAATGCATTCAGGGTGTGAAATGACTATTTTGCCCCTAAACACAGTATTTATCAAAAAAATAGTAATTGTTTTCGAAAAAATTAAAAAATTTTAGAACATGCCTAAAAAGTCTAAAAATGAATTTTGAACCCAAAATGGGTGAAAATGGTGTTCGTGTGGTGAAATGACCATTTTGCCTTTGCGCTAACAAAATATATATATAAAATACCAGTTAAACCTAAAAAAATCACAAAAATTTAAAAATAGTATGAAAATACAAAATATGAATTGAAAACTCCAAAACTAATGAAAAAATATTTACAGCTGAAAATTACTGTTTTGCCTCTCGAAATTGCTGATTTCAACCCTTTTTCCAAAAAATCAAGATTCACCCCGAAACTAGAAAAAAATATCCCCTATGTTAGAAAAGACAAATTGTGTGTCAAAATTTGGTGTCCACAGCTTACAGAATGAGTTTCAAATTATGTTCAATGTTCTCTAACTATCATGGCCTGAATTTTGTTCATTAAAGTATAATAGGTTGCTTTTCATTTTGTAAGTTTTTCGTTTTGTTGATTTAGCATGAATGAAAACTACTCATTTGGCCTGAATTTTTCATTTTTGTAAGTTTGCTGGTACTTATAGGTGAATGGAATCACTATGAGACTACCTTAAATTCTTCTATAATTTGTCAGATATTGTAGGTGACTGAATTTTTCATGAACTTTTTGCTCTGATGCTAATCTACATTCTTGTTGGAAAGCATAGACAGCTTGCAGATTTCCTAGTAGGATGTACACATGAACTTTTTGCTTTGAGGCTGATCTGTATTCTTGTGTTGGAAGCTTAGACAGCTTGTAGATTACCTAGAATGAAACATAGAATGTATATAGTTGTTCATGCTTTGTATTAATTTGTTCTTTGGATTTTTGAGATGGAAAGAATAATGGATGACAACTTTTTAGATTGTTCTCTTTGAGCAAGCAGCTTGGTTTAAGTTTAAGAAAGACACTTTATTAAACACACCTTATTTTATGTAAATATTGGCTCATCAATTTCGAAATTAGCATCTTATGGGAAAGCTAATTGTGAAACCAAAAAGGACAGGCCTTTGGTTCCAAAATATTGAGAAAACATTTATTTCTCCTTTTGCTCTTTTTTAGTTGCTTGGATTGTGGAGATTCATTATACGATTTAAATCACCATTGACAATGGCATCAATTATTACAATTTACTTGTTTGGCCTGAATTTTTCATTTTTGTAAGTTTGCTGGTGATTGTAGGTGAATGGAATCACAATGACATAAATGGAATTTGTTATTTATTTTATTTCATAATAATTTTTTATTAAAAGCAAAAATGGAATTTACTGAATTTCATTCCAAGACACCTATTCAACCAAGCATCATGAATTGGAATGATACCCATACCATCATATGAACCAAGCAAGGATATTAGAATGAAAGATTTCATTCCAATTCCAGAGTATATGATTCTGATTCCAATTCTAATTTACAAACCAAGCACCCCTAAGATGACTTGAAATTGGTAGCTAATCAATAATAAGTGTTAAATACCAAATAAATGAATAAACAAGACTAAAGTACGGCCATAAACTTAATCATTCATATCAACAGTGTCATCTCAAACCTAATTTTGTTCAACATAGTTCAACATGTTTAACATGCGTTTAAGCACATATATGAGAGTAACAACACATGCAAGAATAAAAATGAAGAGAATAAGGTCAGAGACTCATTTGGAAGATGAACTTGGCTCCAAGACTTATCCTTGCATTTCATCAAACATGTGGTGTACAATAGAGTTCCTTCAAAGTAGTGTTTTACAAGAAAATGAAATTCCTATTACAAAACTAAGAAAGAAACTCTAAATTTTTACAAGGAGTGCTCTTCCTACCAAGTTATAGTTCAAACTTAACAAAGTCTAAATCAAGCATCTCCTTCATGAATTAAAAAGGCATATATTTATAGGAAAAACCCTAACTCAAGTTTTTGTCCAACTTGAAGATTTCATAATGAAATTTGATTCCTTTTGCCTCAAAAGGCTTCCTTGAACTTTGTGTTATTTTCTAGGGCATCCCAAAATGTAGTTGAACATTAGATTTATCTGGACAAGAAGTGTGAACAAGTTGCAAATTGAGAAGAGCTGAAATCTGCAAGTTGGCATCGATCTGTGGGCGGGATCCGCAAGTGGCTAACCCGCAGATCACTCCCTTTGTCTATTTTACCCTTTTTAATTTTTGGTTATTTCCATAATATCCTTGAGACGTTTTTTCACAAGTAAACCATCATTGCCTTGGTAGAATTTGATGAAGAAAATATTTTTTAGAAATTCCAAGCTTAAACAAAAAAAAAATGGTACAACTTGAATCAACTTTGATTTTAATGTTGCTTGAGCTTCAATTGATTCAAATTGTGTCTAATCATTATTTCCTGTAAAAATCAAGTAAACTTGGCCTGCAAAAATCAAGTAAACTTGGACATTAATTTGAATTTGCTCAAAATAATAATTCTACCTTAAAACCCTAGTTTCCAGACTAAAAACCCTAATTCATAAGCAATCCTTGATTTGATGAAAATAATGAAATTGAGCCATTTTCATATAAAAATACTAAAAACATACTAAAAACACACTATAAGCATTATAAATTACCATACTAAAATAGATAAAATTATCACTTATCAAACTCCCTCACACTTGAATCATTGCTCGTCCTCAAACAATTAAAAAATCAAGAGATCAAATAATGATTCCAATATTTGAAACATCATATGCCTCATTGTTGAATGTAACTCCACAAGATAAAGTAAATAAGCATTGTGAAATTCCTTGTAACATTGCCAATACTAATCATATCAAATAAAAGGGAAGCAATTATATCAAGACTAAAGCTAGTTCAACCAAATTCCTTTGCCTTACAAAAATTCACACACTAAGTATTCAACATGGACAGTTATATACAATTCAATTTGCACACAATAGGGGCATATTGCATTTTGAATTACAAGTGTCTTTTGACGCGAAGGTTGACATTAGTAGATGAAAATCCTCGATTACTCAACACTTTGATCATTTTAACCTTTTTTTAGCTTTAGTTTGAAAAGTGAAATTGCCAAGATCAATATTTGTTATCCTTTATCATTTGACAATTCACCTTCAATCAACTTACCATGCATACTCATAATTCAATTGCTGTTTGATGCGAAAATCAACATGTGTAGATGAGGATTCTCAGTTACTAAACAATTTGAATTATTGGAGTAGAAATAAATAAACATTCATTAATTTGGTATAGACACCAAATTTTGACGCACCATTCATCTTTTCCAACATTGGGGGTATTTTCTATTTTTGGGGTCAAATTCTGATTTTTAAACAAAAAGGGACAAATTCAACTATTTCGTGGGGTAAAATAGTAATTTTCAGCATGTAAATATTTTTTTACTGGTTTTAGAGTTTTAAACGTATAGTTTTCATTTTTATATATTTTATGAAATTTTGTGATTTTTCAGGTTAAACTGGTATTTTTTCTTTACATTTCGTTAGTGTAAGGACAAAATGGTCATTTCACCTCACGAATACCATTTTAACCCATTTTCAAGTCTCAAATTTGTTTTTTAGGTTTTTTAAGCATTCTCTAAATTTTTTTGATTTTTTTGGGGTCAATTACTATTTTTCGATAAAAACTTTGTTTGGGGGGGTTAACCTGTCATTTTGTACAGGAAATATATTTTTGATAGAATTTTTAGTTTATATAAATTTGTTATTACATTTTCTTTTTCTTTCTTTCTTTCTTTCTTTCTTTTTTTCTCTTTTCACTTTGTGGAGTTTCTTTTAGAAAAAGCTTGACATTTTTTAATTTTAATTTTAATTTTTTGGGTGTCAAAAATCTTTTTTAAGGATAAATTTGTAATTTAATGGTTGCGCGGGCATTTCAGTCATTTTTACCCATTTCTTGGATGTTAAGACTTTTGCACTATAAATAGCCATTTTAGGGAGAAAAAAAAAAGAAGAAACAAAAGCCTAGAGAGAGTTTTTAATTTTTAGTTTTTGGTTTTATCTATTACACCAAGAACACCAAAAGCACACACTTTTTCCTACATTTATCTTCAAGTTTTCACCAAGAACACCTACTAGATTTTAGTTGATCTTCAAGCCTATATCTAGAACACCTAGAACACACCCTAGTGCATCTTCAAACCTACACCTAAACCACTTAGAACACACACTAGTACATTTTCAAGCCTACCCCTAGAACACCAAGAACACACGCTAGTACATCTTCAAGCCTATACCTAGAACACCTAGAACACATACTAGTACATCTTCAAGCCTAGCCCTAGAACACTTAGAATATACACTAGTACATCTTCAAGCCTACACCCTAGAACACCTAAAACACACACTAGTACATCTTCAAGCCTACCCCGAGGATATCAAGAACACACACTTCGACTAAATTTCACACACACTACACACATTCACATTCTCTTTCACACACTACATACATTCACATTCTCTCTTACACACACTACACACATTAGCTACTCTCTCACACACAAACACACATCAGCTACTCATTCACACTATTTCACACACGTTCACATTTATACAATACACACAGACACACACAATACAACACTCATAGTCACACATTACAACACTAAAAAATCCACAACCTCAACACACATTCAATCACACAATCACACATACTACACACACAACACACAGTCACATATACTATGTAGATTCAAACACACACAACACACACATTCAACCACGTAGTTCACACACAATCACCCACACCCACATACATCAAAAACACACACTAGATTCACAAAACACACACAAGACACTCACTTCACAGAAATAAACACACATAGAGAACACGCACTATCACACCACAATTCGCACAAACACACACTTCCATTTACAATCACATGCACATACACACTCGTCTTCATAGCCACTGCCATTTCTCACAATTTTAGCCCAAATTACCACCTCTAGTCACCAATTTGCAGGTTAAAGGCCCCACCCTTGCAACCACCATTACCATCACAACAAACAACCTATCACCATCCAGAAACAACACCAAGTTACTGCCTCCGAAGCTCAATCGTCCATTGCCCATACCCCTGCAACCTCAATTTCAACTAGTTCCAAACCATTTCTTACTTCACAGCCCAGTTCAACAGCAGTCACAAACAAACAAGCATGAACAAAGTCACTGCCAATTCAATAATCCCCACCCCCAATTTCAATCAATCCACCTGCGCAACAGCCTCATGAAGCTAGTTCTTTACCACAAACATTGGACCCAACACCACCAACAATTACCAGCAACAACACATAAACAACACAAATCTAGAAAACTACCACTTGTAGCAGCCCATCCCCTAAGCTCAACCTTACCAACACCTCTCATCCTTACCACCTACATACAGAAATAAACACAAATAAAGCCACCAATCGATTCACAAAACCACTACCATTCAATTCACCACCAACCCATAGCACCATCATCAGCCCCTTTTCACCAAGTCCCTCACCTGCAAATTGCAATTCCAAAACCAAACCTCCACCACAACTGCAACTAGTCATCACCAGCAAAACCATGGAACCCACTAGAGCTCCACCTCCCCTATCATTGCCAAAACGAAACAACCCAGTAGTGGCATATGGCCATCCTTCTCCACGCAAATTACCGAATTCTCTCTAGAATACAAGTAAAATTTCTTTGTGGTTTCTTACAATTTATTTAATTAATTCCTAGTAGATGTGTGGATCAGATTGCTGATGTTGGGAATTTGAATTTGGAAATTGCGGGATGAAGAGTTTGATAGAGAAATTAGGGAATTTAGCTCTGGGATTTCTTGGTAGAGAGAGACATGAAGATAGAACCAAAAGAAACAGAAATAGAGAAAAAGAGAAGACAAAGAGTGAGATAGAGAAATTGGAGTTGGGGGAAAAGTGCTCTGGTTTGATGAAGAATAGAGGGCCGAATAGGGGAGGGGGAACTATGTGTTAGGAATTGGAGGTTTAAAGCTTGAAACTAGGAAGTTTTCTTTGTTTAATGTGACTTGGAATTCAAGGTTTGAGGATTTGAGGATTTTGATTTTTGATAAAATTTGAAGTTGAAGTGATGAATTGGTAGGAAGAATTTGCTTTTCTGGAATGGCAGGCTTTTTGAGAAATCTGATTTCAGGTCTCGGGTGAAAAAGAAGCTAAGTTGGGTTGTGGGCCAGAGGTATTGATTTTACTAGTTACTTTTTATTTCTTAGTTTAGTTAGTTTATTTACTTATTCATTAGTTTCTTTGGATTTTGTAGTTTTGTTATTTTATCTATGTACTTTGTTATTGATTCGTTTAGTTTAATTAAGGGTTTAATTGAGCAATTAGTCTAGTTAATTAACTTTTTTTTTTGAGATATTTTATAATGAAGTAAATATTCATGGTTCAGTCCTTGCTTTCTTGAGTATTGTTAATAGGCCTCAAAACTTATTGAAGTTATGCAATTAAGTCCTTCGTAATTTCGTACTGACCCCCCAGATTCCATTATCTTTCAATTAACTCCTAATTATTTGCAATTGGACATTAACACTGCTGGAATTATGTTTTGTTCCCCCAATTTGCTAGCAATTTGCATTTTAGTCCAATAACTTTGCTGAAAAATACATTATCACCCTCCAAACTTGCTGAAATTATGTTTTTTTGCCCCTTGTACTTGCTGTAAAATTGTGTCTTTTATCTTAATTTGCTGGAATTAATATGTTTACTCCTAAAATTGTTGAGAATTTACATTTTTATGCTTTATTTTACTTAAATAGTGGTACCTTTAACGCATTTGCTCATCTTGTTAGCATTTTGTACCGAGTCTTCAAAAAAAGTACCCTCATTACCCGTTAATTTCTTTTTATGTACTCCAATATGCTCCAATGTGATTTTTATACATTATTTTTATTATTATTTGTTTCTTATTTTACATACTTTTTTGCGTATTTACGTATTTAAGTTATTTAATTTTGAATTTTATTATTTTGGCAAAAATGTAATATTTTGTATTTAGCTAGTCAATGTAATAGTTAGATTATTTTTCTCATATTTTAGCAAAAATGTTGTATTTAGATAGCAAGTGTAATAGATAGGTCATTTTTATTTTTCCCCCTTTAAAGTGTAACTAAATCCCCGGTGTAATAGTTAGGCCTTGTGCGTTTTCACGTGCTTACGTACTTATTTGTTTTACCGCTTTCTTTAGGGTTTGGCATCTAGATATTATGCCTATATGTTATGTGCTCCTACTTGACTTTATATGTCTTTATATGTTTAATTTGCTTTTAATTCATGCTTTACTATTTAATTCATTTTTATGTTATTCCGTCACCACACTAGTCCAACGCTAGTTGTGCCTTCATCCGTTCCCCGCTAAGTCCAACTGCTAGTGGGAATCCCCTAGAAAGGGCTAGTCCAACTGCTAGACCCTTAGACATTTTAGTGTTAGGTGCATTCGTCGGCATTTTACATCCACTTCACACATTTTAGTTTTCTTTTCATTTTGCATGATTTTTATTATTATTACTATTATTTATTTTATTTTGACCGCATCTTCAAATACATGACATCTAGGCTGTATATTCACTTAGAATTCAGGTCATTTGTGTGATCCAACTAGAAATAGTTGCCTACTCACGTGGGAAGCGGAGACGTACATGTCTTTTCCCCCCTCCATGAGTAGAACATTCAGTCACGAATTTCTTAGTCTCCCGTACCTAGTCATGTTGCATACCCACTTTCTTCTTCACTTACTCATTTATTATTATTTTCTTTTCTTTTTGCATTGCATTTGGCATCTACACTCGTGACTCCCTCGAGGTCTCGACTTGGGTTTCATAATTAATACGATAATCAAGACCAAATCTCGACAAAACATTTTGACCCTCCCGATACCACATTTAGATTTAGGATTTGCATTCATTTAGGTACATCCGAGTGCGATAAAACTTAGGGATATTTTAAGAAAATATGATTAAGCCTCGCAACTAATTTCGGCTAGGTAGAAAGGGTGCCTTAGGTGCAAGTCTTTGCCTTCCCTTTCTTCAAATGTGACTCCCGAACCTTCTTCTCTTGTTTTTGTAGACCGGAGTTGAAAAGGGGCTTTAAATATTTTTTCTAAATTTTTTTTATTTTGTTAAACAATTTTTTGGGTGACTTGGTATACCCTAACTCCATACCAAGTGGTGGCTCTATTTTTTTAAACAAAACACTTTTCAAATTAGTTGGCCAAAACTGTCACACTTTGAATCTCGGCTTTATTTTATTTTTAAATATCATTTTTCCTAAATAACACTTTTTCACTAAAAATCTGATTTTCATCACACACACATGGTTTTTCAAAACTCTATCTTTTCAAAAAGGGTCACTCGATCGGATTGTCCGTTCGAGGCGCAATAGTCAACGACCGCACTGTACCATCGATTTAGGATGCGACATTTGGCACATAATATATTTGTCTCTTTATTCAAATAATGCATAAGTATACTTTTTGTCCATATGTACTACTTAATAGTGTAAAATTAAGTAAAGAAAAGAGACTTAAAATCAAACATGCCAAATCAAGACATAATAACAACCATTTTACAAGATATACTTTCTTAAAAAAAAAACTCGTTATCACATAATAACTATTTCTTCATACATTTGCAAAATAAGTTCAATAAAAATTGCATAAATTACTTCAAAAAGTAAGAGAATTCAACAAGTTGATGGCATAAACGCACTTGATTGAAGCAAAATTTGAAAAAATTTGGCCCTGTTTTAAAACAATATCTTGACAAAATTAGTTAAAACCCACCCAAACATGTTAACCTTCCCCCCACACTTCGACGTTCACATTTTCCTCAATGTATAAAGGAAAACATAAGAGTGAAAATTGAAACAAGAAAACTTCCCTTTCTTGGTTTGAGAATCTGAAGCTTGATATTGTTGTTGATCCCTGAAGTGCATTGGCCGTCAACAAGTCTCTTTTTGCAATGCTTCACCAATTCTTCATATCATCCATTCTTGCTCATTAACTTGCTTTAATGCTTACAAAAACTCACATGCTATGGTAAATGATGTTTGTGAACTACATGATTGATAGAATCCCAAGGACGTCTACACAAGCCAAGGAAGCTAAGCATGAAGTGAGGATTTGATAATTATTAGAGTAAATGTGCAAGATTGCTGTCCGAGGCTGATTGAGGAGTGCACTTGGTCCAACCCATGGAGTGCCTAAGTGGTGGCGTCTTTTGTTGATTTATTTTAGTATTATATTTGTTTAGTATGTTAGCTGAATGTTTGAGTTAGGCGTGCCCACGCCAATTGGTCATGCCTAAGAAATCAGTTTTGAATTTCACAACCGAAGACTTTCGATATTTTAAGCATGCCCACGCTTAGTTGTCACGTCTAAAGGATGTATTTTAAAGTTGTGAACAAAAAACTCTTAGTGAGTTAGGCGTGACCACACCTAACATGTTGCTTCATTTTTTGTTTTTAGGGTAAACCTAGTTGTAGCCTATAAAAGGCATTCTTTTACGCTTAATGAAAAAAAAAAACAAAAGTTGATTCCTCCAGAAAATGACGTGTGTTTTCTCTCTTGAACGAGATCCCCCAGTTCTTGGAAAAGAACTACTCTTGATTCTTAACAAGGAAGACTTGTTTTCAATCAAGTAAATCACTTAGGGTTTTTCTTCAAATCGTTTGCTTTCCAAACTATCAACCAGGAGTCTATCCAATTCTATCAGTTAGGAGTCTAGGTTTGTATCTGTAAGGAGGAGTTTGAACCTTTGGAGTAGAATTTCGAAGCAAAACAATTCAATTTGACTTAAGAGTCTTTGAACAAGTGGCAAAGAAGTCAAGCTTGGTTGGATTGCTCTAACATAGTTTTCAAGGCGTTCTTGGATTCACGCAACTGTGTGCGTATCAAGCGGTATCAGAGCCACTTGTCCTTGAAATTTTCAAGTTCTAATCCGGATTTGCCTTTGGAAAATCTTGGATATATCTTTTCTTTTGTTATTTTTCTGTTCGGTTCTTTTTGTCCTATTTATGTCCGTTTGTTCTTGTTGTGTTTTCATGTGTTTTAGAGTCTTGTTTCAATCTAGGGTTTGTGTTGGAGTTGTTCTTGGTTAGTTTAATCTAGAATCCTAGGGTTTATGTGTGGTTAAATTCTTGTTTCTTGACTGTTGTCTTTTGTTCCTTTGAATTTTAATTGTTCTTGTGTTAAAGCTTTTAAGAAAATTGAATCTTGGCCTAAACAAGAACTTTGAAAAAAATATTCTTGAAGGTTTATTCATAGTTTTTGGACAAAAAAAAAGGGGAAGAAAGACTATTTGCGTACCATAGCAGGATACTGTTCATCGGTACTATACCAGGATACTGATCATCTGAAAATTCACTGTTTATCCGGTGAATTTTGGTTGATTTGTTTCAATCTTGTGTTGGTTGAGTTGTGAATTAGTTGGGGTTTGTTTAAAAAAAAAGTGTAGAAAAGAAGAAAAGAAAAAGTCTTGCACAGAGAAAAGCCGTGCAACTAAACGAAGAGAAAAAGAGGGTTGCAAAGTGATAAAAGTCAAGCACAAAATTAATTTCAGAATAGTTCTTGAAGTTTTTGGTACACGCTTGAGGTTGTTCTACAAGTTCAAATTGAACTTGGAACATACCTAAATTGTTTCTTGAACCATACAACCTATTTTAGTAACTTTCTTGAAGTCTTGAAGTCGTTCTTGAAAGTTCTTGGACTTGTTCTTACCATAAAGCTTCCATTCTTGAACTTCTAGCTTGCTAAAATTTACTTTCTTGAAGTTCTTAATTGAATTGGGTGAGTTCTTGAATATATTTTGGGGAAGTTATTGGATTTTCCAGCTTGTAACTTGTTTCTTGAAACCTTATAACTGTTTCTTGAAGTTCTTTGAGTTATTCTTGAAATTCTTGAGGGGTTCTTGAAGTTTTCTTCCATGGGTATAGGGTTTTGCAAGACTAGGGTTATTCTTTTGATCTTGTGATTGTATTGTTTGGATAATTTTCTGTTTGCCTTCTTGGGGGTGTGAGCTATGAATTTCCCTCTTGACACTAACTGAAATGAGGAGTTAAGGGGCTGGTCTTGAGCTTTTATAAAGGAGGAAACAATCAAATCCAAGGGGGGAAAGGGTTTCCCAACGACTAGTCTTTATTTTAGGAAACCAGTGCACATGTTTGTTCCAACCGGTTTCCTTCTTCTTGTGACCATTGGATTGAGTTGTTCATGGTAGCTTTATTTTGTTTTTAGTTGCCTAAAGTGTTTCAAGTGTTCACACCATCATTTTTCTAGAATCTTGAATCCTTTTGGATTAGGGTTTTCTCTCCAAATCCTAATACAACTCAGAAAGCTCAAATTTTTTATTTTTGCAAAAGTGCATTAATCTATCAAAGGGCACTTGAAAATCAAGATTTTCACCAGAAAAACCACACATTAAGGGTGTCAAAGTGTGTCTTTCAGTCGTGTATTCATTTTGAAATTCTTCACTTCGTTTGACCTCTAGTGAAAGCAAACTTACTCTAAGCATCTCATATCATATTATTCCACTTGATTTCTTACTTTGTTACCTTGGTAAAATCAATTGAGCAGGTTCTTCATCAAAGCACACAAAGGAGTATCTCAAGAGTGGTAAGAGGCTAAGTGGTGAGTTCATTATTGGGTAAAAGCCTAATTACTTGAGAGATACAAGAGTGAAAAGTGGAAATACTTAGGGAGTGAGTGAGGTTTATCTTGTTCATTGTTATTTTCTTGTGTTAATAACATTTTTTGCAGGTTTTGAAAATTACATTCAATGTATAGGAAAGGAGAATTACGAAACCTTTCTTCAAATAGACGAGCAAAATCAATCCTCTAAGAAGCATTTCTAAGTTTATGATTTTTCAAAAGAAGAGGATAAGGGGAACTACCTTGATTACATTTTGGGGGATTTTGAGTCTAGGATTATAAGTAAAAATGAAGCCCACATTGCTGCAAAAAAAGAAAAGAGACTTTGCGAAGATCATGGAGGAAAGTTTCTAATTAAGGAGTTTATAGAAGAAGTAAAACTTGAACACAAATTCTACACTAGATGCATTGTGAGCAACAAGTTGTGCAGTGTGTATATAAATCATGGAAATTGTGCTAACCTGGCTAGTGTACTATTTGTGGAGAAGTTAGGATTACCTACATCAAGACATCCAAATTCAAACAAGTTAGGGTTGATTCACCACGGAGAGCTAGAGGTTACCAAACAAGTGGAGGTAGATTTCGCTATTGGAGAGTATCATGACAAGATTTTATGTGATGTAATGCCCAAACAAACTTGTCTTTACTTTTGGGGCATCCTTGACAACTTGATAAGCAAGCTATATGTGACGAGTTGAATCATAGAGTCTCTATCAAATAACATCGGCGGAAACTCATACTAGTACCTTTGTCATCTCTCAAGGCTACTAAGGATCAAGAAAGAATTGCAAAAGAGTGCCACGAAAGGGAAAGATCAATGAGCACACTATCAAGCAAGAAAAGTGAAGAAAAAGAAAAGTGTGTGCAAGAAAAGAGTGTGATTATTGAAGGGAAACAAAATGAGTGTAATGTGAAACAAATGGACTGGAAAATTTCTGAAATTAAAGAAGAAGATAAGAGAGCGAAAGATAACAAAAGTGAGGAAATGAGTGCTTTGATTATGAGGCCAAAACCTCGTTGTTTATTTACTAACTCTCTTAACTTGTATTTCCCTAGTATGTCTGTTTCCATTGTGCAGAATTTTGGTGATATCTTGCAAGGGGCAATGTCCCCAGTCATAACCCCTCAAAAAGGTGCTGAATTCCAACTTGTTTTTCTTTGTCAATGCCCATCCCAATGGCTGCAAAAGGGGCAACGACATGACCTCAAAGAAGACATTGGAATAATTTCTTGTTCTCATGTCATCATTAACAAGTGGTTGCTAGATTATATGTTTGATTGGCGGCATGGCATCAATTGGTTTTCTAACTTTAAGTTTGTTTGTGCTTTACATTATTGTATAGCTTTACATGATTGTTTTGTCTTTAATGATCGATTAGCTAGTTGTGCATCATGCATCTTAGTTTATCATGACTTACATGATTCCTTATGGAACATCATTTGTGTTAAAGTGTAGTTGCATGCACCTACATTCTGTTTTATAGCTTTGATTATGTTTGAAAACCATCTTCTAATTGTTTTAATTTGTGTTTTGGAGTCTTCTTTTTATGTATGTTTGTCACATGTGTTTGGTGTAACAAGTGCACATGTGTCATGTTTTCTTGTTTTTAGAAATCATGTGTGTAACACCCTAGAAAATGCCCTTACAAAAGACATCTTTTTCCTTATTTAGGGTTAAGTGTTAATCCTAGATTTAGTAGTTGGAAGATTTCTTGAGTTAATTAGGGTAATTAGTTAAGATTTTCATTTTAAGCAAGAACATTTAAGTACTAAAGCTAGAATAATATTACTTGACCATTTAATTTATATTAGTGCTTAAATTTTGATTAGCTCATTTTACTATTTTCTAGTCTTTTGACTACTTGAATTTTAACTCAATTTTACTCAAAAATTTCACTTATTTTCCTACTTTATTTCCTTTTCCCTTAGCTGAAAATTTTCTCTTTCTTTTCTTTTTCTCTTGGCCGAAAATTTCTCTTCTTCTTTTCTTCATGTGGCCGGTTTCTCTCCTCTATTTTTGTTCTATTTTGCTTTAATAATTTATGTCTAATTATTAATTATATTAAGTGGTAAGAGTTATTAATCTTCACCAATTAAATTAATCCAAGTAGCTATTCTTGCATTAAAAGACTAACTATTTACTTTACTCTTGTAAGATTTTAATTGGACCACTATTTTTCCCATCTTTTCTTCTTTTCTTTTCCATTTTTCCTAGACTATTTCTCTCTCTTTTTCTCTTCATTTGGCCGGCCCCTTCATTCTTCTTCTTCCCTCATTTTGCTCTCAACTTCTTGGACTTCCATCTCTCAAGTTAGCACAAATCAACCATAGAAAGTGGACTTCTATCATTTCTAATCAAAGTATTAGGCTTATCTAAGGTATTCACCATGAACTTGTCTTATTAATTTCATGTTTTAATTAGTTTTTATTCAAGTTCAATACCAAGTTTCTTGTTAATAATACTTGAAGAAATTAGTTAGAACTTGATATATACTTGTTAGATAAAGTGTTCTTGTGGTTAGATAGACTAGTATGTGGCCTTGGAACCTTGAAATTTCATGGAGAACATGTTGTTTGGGTGAAAGTTCTTGGAGCTTAATCCTTGAAAATTTATGTTTTATATGTGGTTTAGTTGAAGATTTAAGTTGGAACTCAAGAACACTTAAAACAGTCATGCTGGACCAGTTTTAGTAAAACTTTCATAACTTGGTATAGACAACTTGGATTCGAGTGATTCTTGTTGTTTTAGAAACTAGATTGATAGGGCTTTCCAACGGTATAAGGCTTGCACTGTGATTCATTGTATATTAACCGCAGAAAGTTTGCAAAGTTGGCTGAAAATTTGATTCTGCGTAAAACAGTTTTGATGATGAGCCAAATTGAGGGCTGATTTTGAACCGGTTCTAGTTGGAATTTGGATTGATGATCTTCACGAAAGTTGTAGCCCTATAAACGTACTTTAAAACCATGTAATCAGAATTCCTTAGTTCTTAATGGATTGACCCCAGAAATGGCACGAAGTTGGCTGAAAACCAACCCTGTGCAGAGTTGAGTGATGATTCTTGGAGTAGGGATTTTGTATTTGAGTGGAATCTTGATTGAATTTGAGTTTAAATTGAACATAGAAGTTGTGGTACATGTTGAATGGATTGGGTTGTTGAATTTTCTTGCAGGTTTAAAAATTTTGGTTAGTCCGATTTAAGGGGAAATGCTGCCGAAATTTCGGTAGAATTAAAAGAAGAAAAATTAATAAGTGAGATTTTAAGACTAGAATATATTCAATTGAGGGAAATTGAAGTGTAGGAATTTTTAGAAATGATCTAGTGATAGATTGACCTCCTTGGAATAAGTAAACCTTAAACCCTAGAAAACCCTAAAACCAAAACCCTAGAAATAAGTGGGGTATTTTCTTGAATTTTTCTTACTAAATTTACTAGGATTTTAATTGAGTTTTTATGTTATTATTTCTTTTAAATTTCAGGGTCCAAAAACACATCACGACTTTCACGAGAGATTTTCTTAGGCTTTCAAGGTGAGTGTCCTTATGTGTGCATGATGCATGGAATGTGATATTTTATTTGATAAATATTATGTGAAAAATTTGCAATTACTATGTGAATACCTGTACTACTTGAGGAAAGATGTGTACTTTATCACATCTGTTCCGCAACATGTTACTTGCTTTCATTGACCAATGTGTTACTTGTGTGTGCGTGAGACTACCGTGACTAACTTCCATGTTATTTCACGGTTAGTCAACCCGGCTGCACGTGGGAGGACATAAGGTGTTGGGTGTTTTAGGGTTTGATGTTCTTTCCTTTTAAGTTGTGAATCCTCAAAGAGGCCAACTCCGGATTGAACCTGTTTGCTTGTTGGCCCTCCAGGGTTGAGAATATCTCCCTGGATGTGGTAGCTTGTACGGAGGTTATAAGGTGATTGGCGGTTAGGGTTTGTGTTTGATAAAACTGATATGTTCTTTGATAAAGACCTGAGCTATTATCTCGGTCCAAATATCGTGAATACATGGTCAATGCTTGCTCTTCCTACGGTTAAGCTTGCTTCCGTAGTGGAGCCCTGTATCCTCCTTTGACTACATGTTAAATTAAATTGTTTATATCTTGATTTATTAATTTAATTGTTCGATTATTTCATTTACTAAAAATAATGAGTTTTGGTTATGATTGCATGAATTGGACATTCACTGGGCTATTATAGCTCATTCCATTCCATTTGTTTTCCTTTACTCAGGTTTCCTGAGAAATTTAAAGCTGGATCAACTGAGTTTTGATTGTTATAGACAGTTCAGTTATTGTATTCGCCAGACTGTGTTAGGCGATCTTTGTGAAAAATCATGTATGTTATGAAATGTAAAATTTTGATGTGATTTGTACCTTTATGTTAAATAAAATGAGTGTATTTTATTTTATTCCAATTTTATTTTAGCTTTTTTTTTTTTAAGTTAAGTACGCTCGGACGTTTGCGTGAGTGCGTGAATCGAGACCTGGCGAGAGCTAGGCAGGCAGTCCGCTAAGCCCTTTGGTGCGCCTCTGGGTAAGGTGGGGCTGTCACAATGTGCATCAATGAGCATTTACAATTCTCAAACATGAATTGATTATTGCTTCTTTAGTGCATGTGTTTGGGTTTTATAACTTAGAATTCGTTGATGTTGGTCTATATTGGGCAATACTTTGTTACAATTCTCAAACATGAATTGATTATTGCTTCTTTAGTGCATGTGTTTGGGTTTTATAACTTAGAATTCGTTGATGTTGGTCTATATTGGGCAATACTTTGTTACGTAAATTTGATTGTTTTGAAGATATTGTTAAGCATGCCTATAGTCTAGGTCTACAAGGTGCATATTTTAGCATGATTAACAATTGCATTGTCGTTTATGTTGATCTGCATGCTGTAGGCGATTTGAGGGTGAATCTTCACGAGAAATGTGGGAATGATAAAATCCCAAGGATGTCTACACAAGCCAAGCAAGCTAAGCATAAAGTGGGGTTACTTTTAGCACGTTTTAAGCTTAGGGAGGATTTGATAATCATTGGGGTAAACATGCAAGATTGCTATTCGAGGCTTATTGAGAAGCGCACTCGGTCCAGCCGATGGAGTGCCTAAGTGGCGTCTTTTGCTGATTTATTTTAGTATTATGTTTGTTTAGTTTGTTAGTTGAATGTTTGAGTTAGGCGTGCCCACGCCAATTGGTCACGCCTAAAGAATCATTTTTGAATTCACAACCAGAAGACTATTGATACTTTAAGTGTGCTCAAGCTTAGCGATCATGTCTAAAGGATGTATTTTAAAGTTGCGAACAGAAGACTCTTAGTGAGTTAGGCATGACCACGCCTAACATGTTGTTTCCTTTTTTTTTAGGGTGAACCAAGTTGTAGCCTATAAAAGGCATTCTTTTATGCTTAATGAAAAAAAAAAGTTGATTCCTCTAGAAAATAATGTGTGTTTTCTCTCTTGAACGAGATCCCTTAGTTCTTGGAAAGGGACTACTTTTGATTCTTAACAAGGAAGACTTGTTTTTAATCAAGTAAATCACTTAGGGTTTTTCTTCAAATTGTTTCCAAACTTCAGAAAATCGACTAGGAGTCTATCCAGTTCTATTGGTTAGGAGTCTAGGTTTGCATCTATAAGAAGGAATTCAGACCTTTTAAATAGAATTTCGAAGCAAAATAATTCATCTCGACTTGGAGTCTTTGAACAAGTGGCACAAGAGTAAAGTTTGGTTGGATTGCTCTAACCTAGTTTTCAAGGCGTTCTTGGGTTCACACAACCGTGTGTGTATTAATAAGATGCTTGAAACTCATGATTTTCTTCACACTTAGTTTGCACAATGTAGCTTAAGGAGGTAGAAATTTGAAAGACAAGTAATAGGAGCAAGTGTAATGTTATATGATGGAATGAAAAGCAAAAGAAACTTGCTCAAATTTGTTTCATTTAAAAAGTCAACCATTTTATGCCATTTATACAACCTATAAAGTTAAAGGTTAAGCTATGGAAATGCAAAATTGGAACATGATAAAGTGTTAATTTAATTGTCGAAACATGTATACAACCCCTAAAATTCATGTTGCAAGTGAATTAATTAAAAACCAATGAAAAACAACTTGAAAAACCACTTTGAACAGTGATCCGCGAGTTTGTACCCGCAGTTCACAAAGCCTGCATGGATGCCCACACCAGTGGATTGAGAAAACTCCCAGAAGGTGATCCGCAGGTGCAACATAAGTAGTCCAATTTGTTTTATTTTCCCTGTAAACATTCTCTAGTCAAACAGTCTGCAATGAATTAGACTCTTCTTTTATAAATTCTATTTGAAAATCAAAATTAGATAATAGTGCTTGCCATCTTGCAAATATTTGCTTAGATACTAAATTCGTTACATTCTTTTCCAAAACATCTTTTGCAGCTTTGCAATTAATTCTTAATAAAAATTCTTTACTTATCAAATCATCTTAAAATTTAGTAATGCACAGAACAATAGATAAAATTTTCTTTTTAATGGTGGAATAATTTTTCTAAGGTCCAGTCCAAATCCCTAAACAATATCTAACTAATTCTTCTTTAACATCTTTTGTTTTCTTCTGTTTTAATATTCCTCCATAACTATTTTCCAATGCATCTGTTTCTACAATCATAAAAGCTTCTAGATCTGGTATACCTAAATAGGGCAAATTCTTAATTATTTCTTTTATTCTTTTTACTACTTTAGTATGTTCTTTAGTCCATTGTTGGGCATTTTTTCCTTAATCTTTTATACAAAGGTTCACAAATAATTCTTAGATCGTTAATAACATTTGAAACATAATTTAAACATTCCAAAAATCATTGCAATTGATTTTTATCTTTAATTTCATCTGGAAACTTTTGAGAAAATTTTAAACTTCTATATATAGGTTTATGAAATCCTTTATCAATATCAAACCCAAGAAATCTTATTTTAGTTTGAAATAATTTCATTTTCTTTTCAAATACTACTTAACCATTATTTTTTACGACCTTAAGAAAAATATTTAATTGTTTAAAATGCTTTTCAATAGAATTTGAAATATTAATACATCGTCAATATAAACTATAGAAAAGCTTGAATAGGGATTAAATATTTCATTCATTATATATTTGGCATTCTGAATGAGCATTCTTTAATCCAAAGGGCATTACATTCCATTCATATTGTCCGAATGGAACATTAAAAGCTGTTTTATATCTATCATCTTCATGAATTTGTACTTGCCAAAATCCTAACTTCATAAGCAATTGAATCTTATGTATCTTTACTAAACGTTTTATTCTTTTAAAATTAGGGGCTTTAGCAACTCCCCTAACATTCCAAAATAGAGCAACAATCATTGAGAAATAGAAAAAGGAAGTAATTGATCTTTTACTAAGGACCTCAGCTGTCTATCCAAAGAAAAGGCAACCAAATGGCTTTGAGTTTACTACCTTTCTTTTATTTCAAATTCACAGTTGAATCTAGATTCCCAACAATCTTGGAATGGTCTGTGTTCGAGTGTTGAACGTCAACCACTCCCCTCCTCGGTGACAAATTTCCAGCAACAACAATGTCATCATCAACAGCAGCATTGTCATGCAACCCTTTGCCACAACATGGAGATAATAAATGAAAGGAAATCATCAGCTTCTTCGACTCAAAAAGGTTTACCACCTCTCTTCTCCTATTCATTCAAAATGCAATTAAAATCTCCCCCCACAACCCACGGACCATTCGGCTTATCACGAAGCAAGTTAGTCCACAACTGTAATCTTTCTTCAGTAGTGCAGGCTGCATGAACAAATGAGATGCATACTGCATTGGCCAAATGAGGATGCTTGATAGACAACGAAACATGCTGAGGATTCCCCTCAACTTTATTAACAGAAAAATTATTCCAAAAAACTACCCAAATGGATCTCTGGTCATTAGCCATAGCACCATCAAAATTTAAACGTGAACAAAACTGTTGTAACAACTCCACATAACACTTAGGTTCACAGATAGTAAGAAGTTGCACTTGATACTTGCGGATTATCTTACACAAGCATCTAAAATTTGAGGGTCAAGGCAACCCTTGAATGTTCCAAAACACTGAATTAATCATTAAGTAAAATCGAAAAAGAATTATTGATCTACTTGGATTTAGAACGCAACTCCCTGTCAGAAGGGAATCTTGTTCTAATACCTTTCATAGCCTTTTTAAAAATCTATGTGTTGTACTGATGAATCCAGGATTCCTGTTTCAGAATGAAACTTTGGATCATTCCCATCACTCAAAGGTCGTGGAGATAAATTTCTCGTTGCTTCTAGAAGAGGTACAATGTTGGTATTATCATTTTGCATATCATCCTCGTCATTCGAGATATTAAGGATAGAAGTATTATTAATCTGCTGTTGCTCCATATCAGTCTGTTCTACACTGACAGCTTTTATTATTAGTACTTCATTCGCTGCCTGAATTATATTTCCATCATTCTCCTTATGATTTGATGTTGCAGGAGACCCCATCACAGCAAAGCCAAAACTTCTTCTTTATGATAGAGACTTGAGAGTATTTGGGAATATGCTGAATCCAATATTAGATGGTGTGTGGGGAAAGGGTTTGTTGACTTTTGGCATGGTCGTTGGCTTATGGATGATCCCTTGGCTTCATATTTAAAGGTCTTGGACCCTTATCATATGCTTCTTGCCGAATTTCATACACCAAATGGGTGGAATAGGAGTAACTTGTTGCAGTGGGTATCGAAAAACATAGTAAATGAGATTGAAAAGCTCCAATTGCATCTCCACTTTGATGACAAATTGATACGATTACCCTTTTCTACGGGAGATTTCTCCATGAAGTCAACTTGGGAACAACTCAGATAGAAACGTGGTGTGTCAAGAATTGATAGAATGGTTTGGTGCCCTATGCTACTATTAAAGGTTTCATTCTTTGCGTGTGGCACCTGTTAAGGAATGACTTGCCTTTAGACGATACATTGTAGGAGCTTAGACTCTCTCTAACATCAAGGTGCTCATGTTGTCTTTCCTCTCAAGAGACTTCGATTCACCTGCTTCTTCTTGGACCTGTTGCAAATGTAGTTTGGCAACAATTTGCAGACAGCTTCGGCTTCATCAAATGGCCAATGTCATCATTGTCTTCTGCATTTATCAGTTGGTTTCACTCCAGCCATGTGACTTCTCTGGATCACATACGGATGGTAATGCTTTCTATCATTTGTTATTGGATTTTGGAGGAGCTCCTTAGCCTTTTTTCAATACAATTTTGGATTTCTTTGCAAAAAATTCTAGGAACTATTTTTTCTTTCATTTCATGGGCAAGGAATCTTACCAAGATATCGAGGCTTGTGTTGACTCACAAATTAAGTTGAAGCTTGAAGAATTTATGCTTAATACAGATGGTAGTTCAAAAGGGAATCCGAGAAAAAAAGGAGGAGGCGGTATTTTGAGGAATTACCAAGGTAATTTGGTACTTGCTTCTGCTATTTCGTTTTATCATGTCACAAGATTTCACGTTGAGGCACGTGCTTTGCTTACTGTAGTGAAATTATGTTTGGAGCATGGTCGTGGAAAGTTTCACATTCAGTTGGATTCTCTTCTTTTGGTAAACATTATTCGAGGAAGTTTCAAATGTCCTTGGTTAGTGCTACAAGAAATTGAGGAATTTTGACTTTTGTCTAATAGTTTCCTTTTAGTTTCTCACTGTTACCGAGACTCCTATAGGGTTTTAGATATCTTGGCAAATGAAAGTAGTTAGGCAGAATCATTGATGGTCTTCAAGTCTGAATTAGATATCCCTAAATTGGCTAGATGTGAGATCCAAATTGATAGAATAGGTTTTTCTTCTTTTAGGAAGAGTTGATTTTTCTGTAATGGAGTAGCACTCCTTCCACCTTATATACCTCAACTAAATGATGTCTAAGAGAGGACAAACTGTACCTATTATATATTGTATAGTCCATGATAAGCCATGCATCACTTTCTACCTCATTTTGGGAATTTGCCTTAGATACTTCCTCCTACACACTTAACAAGTTCTAACAAAAACTATTGATACCATCCCCCTATTAGATGTAGTATGGTAAAAAAATTAAATCTTAGTTATTTAAAGATTTGGGGATGTATATAAGTGAAGCGAATCATGTCAGACAAGTTTAAAGCTCCGTCTGACAAATATTTGCTTGTGGGATATCTTAAAGAAAATCAAGGACACTATTTCTATGATCCTCTTGAGCAAAAGGTGATTGTCTCAAGACATATCATATTTTTGAAAAAGGCAGCAAGAGCAAAGTAAAACATGAAGAAGTTCAAGTAACATATACTAATATAGATCTGCAGTTGGAACCTAAGCTTATGACACATGTTGATGAGACGCAGACGGAAGTTCGAGAACAAGATCTTCATTAGGCTAGTAAAGTATGCCGTGCTCCTAAGAGACATAGATTTCTCATAAGCAATGCCAAAGAAGGGAGGTACCACTATAGTGAAGGGGGAGGACGACGAGCTCATTTCGTCTAGGCTAGTGGTTGGGTAGAGAGTGTATATTAACTATAGGAAGTTCAATTCAACCACTAGGAAAGATCATTTCTCCTTACCTTTTCTTGATGCTATGCTAGAGCGCGTATCTGATTATGTATTCTATTATTTCTTAGATAGTTATTCGGGATATAACCAAATTGCCATAGTGCCTGAGGATCAAGAAAAGACATCCTTTACTTGTCCTTATGGAGTTTTTGCCCTTTGGCCTATGCAACTCACTAGCCACTTTTCATCGTTGTATGACGACAATCTTCTTCGATTATATTGAGAGAATTATGGAGATTTTCATGGATGATTTTTCTATTTATGATAAATCCTTTGATGACAGTCTTCATAATCTCAAATTGGTCTTTTGATGGTCAAAATTCCAAATAACTGAAGCACATTTGTACGATGATGCTGTTTCGACTAGTTCTTAGTATTTTGGCTATATAGAGGCCTACAGAATTCCAAATGACCTGATTCTTCTTGTTTTGGAAAGCTTACTCAAAGCCAATTTGGCCGTCTTCAAGGTTAAATAGGGCATGAAAAAAAAAGGAAAATATTTTGACTATAGCTGCATGTAAGGCCTTGCCACGGCTTGGGGTGTGGCCATGGTCAGAAAGGGAGGAAATTAAGCAGTGGACAAGGCCTTGCCATGGCATGCTGCGTTTTTAAGCACTTTGAGGTGAATCTTTGGAGGGGAGAATCCTACTTCTTTGGAAAAGGGAAAAGGGTTTCTTTGGGTTCTAGGGTACAAGAAACACACTTTTACACACATCTAGAGGGATGTAGATAGAAGAAAGCAAGAGTAGAGGAGCAACTCATTGGCTTCACTGGTGCAAAGCAAGATGACACTTTATCAAGATTCAAGAGAAGACTCAAGTTTTTTTTATCTCTTCTTATTTTTTGTTGGATTTATTCTTGTACTTATAGATTGAGTTGTAAGATTTAGATAAATGAACCCTGAGCTATTGTGTTATTGATTTTATTTTTGATTAATGAAAATACCAACTTTATTCTTAGATTTATTTATGAGTTTCATTATTGTTGAATTGGGAATTGCTAGCATCCTTTGATTCAATATTGATTTCATATGGGCAGATTGAGAAATCACTTATATAATTAGATCACTTTATGAATAATAAGGCTTGCATGAATTGCTCGAGATAGAACTACATGAGTCTTCCCGGTTAGATTTAAACCTAACCAAAATCATGAAATTCATAAAACGTGAATGCATCTTTTTAGGGTTTTAATTAAGAAGAGATTCTAATTAATCAACCACATGGACAGAGGTTGTAATACTTGAGAAAAATTATAACTTATTTAAGAGATTTTAGGATCTAAGCAATTAGATTAAGCATTAATCAAGTGTCATAGCATGTTTAATTTAGGGAGATTTACATTTAGATTTCACCTTTACTATTATTTATTCTCCCTACTGACTTTTAGATTATTATTTAGTTAGATAGTTAGTGTTAGTTAGTTGGTATTTCCATTGATGTCATCATTTACTTTGGAAGGCTAAATAATAAAGAGAAAGCTAGTATTAGTACTCGCATAGTCTTTGTGAGACTGACTACTATATTATAGAAAATAATGAGTGTACTTGCCTCAATATCCATGGTATAGCTAAAGGGACGTCAAATACATCTCATTCCCCTGTTCAGCGAAGTGGTGAATTAAGGGAGCGGTTGGAACCAAAATATAGCCAGCGACACGTATATTATTAAAATGTACTTGTATGCGTAGAAAGGCGAAGGAAGAGGATAAAACATACATAGCAGGGTGCACCGTATATTCAAATCAAAACCACGCAGCCAAAAAATCCGATAAAAATATTGTACAACCCGCAAGTGCATTAGTGCTAGCCGGGAAAGGGATAAAAAAAAAAAAAAAAAAAAAACCTTCTCTCAGCCCATCATAATAAAACCTCCCCTTTCGCATTCCCATACCCTCTCTCCTCTCTGTCTTTGGCCCTTCAGATCCTCGTCAACTTTCTCTCTCTAGAACTAAATCGTTTTATTCTTCTTTCATCATCTCTTTTATTGCGGCGCTTGAAAAAACCCTAGATCCAATCTCCTGCTTTCTTTTTACTCGCTTAATTAATTTTCTCAAATTTACCCAAAATTTACCAATTTTATTAGTTTCTAACTAGAAATTTTCGGAAATAACTATTTCGTACTGCGCCATGGTGGGTACCGTTCCGCCGTCGCTGCATCTGCAGACGGCTCCTTCTACATCTTCTTCAGCTACGGCAGCGGCGGTGGCGGGACCTGTAGCAGCAACGACGACAGTGGCCTCCATGTCAGGAGGAGGAGGAGGTGGAGGAGTGGTTCCGGGGTCAGCTGAGGAAGAAGCTTATAAAAGAAATACGGATTGCGTTTACTTTCTCGCTTCACCGTTAACCTGTAAAAAGGTTTGCCCTTTTGTGCTTCTTTTCTCTTCCTATGTTTTTAATTTTAAAATATTTTGTTATTTACTTTTTATTGAATTTTTTGTAGATCTTTGTAATTGAGTAATTGGATTTTTTGATATAGGGTTTGGAAGTTGGTATTTTTTTTATCCATTAATTTGAGTTCTTTATCTGTGGATCTTGTTTTAGTTCGTTTAATTTGCACAGGAAAGAAAGTATAAATTTCAACCTGGGAATTTTGGATTATTGTTCTCAGTTATGTTTGTTACCTATATATTTGTTGTAGCATACGAAGTTCGATTGGGTAATCGATGCTGGAGAAGTTTCAACTGCTTCAAATTGCCTAAAGTTTGTATATTTAGGGTTCTGCAATATTCTTCTCAACTGTTTTTTGAGAATTAATTTTTGGGGTACGTGATAGAAGGGGCAGACTTCATTTCAGGATATATATGTCTGGTAGCTCAGGGAAAAAGAAAGTGGCGACTTCTTTTGCTATTTTTGTTTCTTTGTTTCCGGTGACTTATGGTTGGAATTAATTTTATTGACTTTTGTGCGATGGAAGGTGGTGAAGTACTTTACTTTTGAATTTGAGAATGATTGTTTTCATTGTAAGTTCATTTAAATGAGTGTCTGATTTTGTGAGGTGAAGTCTAAAGAACGCTTTAAACATGGTCTATCAGAGGGTATCCATTTATTTCTGGATTTTGTAATACATAAAAGAACGTTTCCCACCTGGTCAATTAGTGGGGTATTTTTTGTTTCTGCTTTATGCCTTTTTCAGCGAGTCCTGCTTTAGACAGTTTGTTAAAAAGTTTAACTACCTTTCTGCTAGGTTTTCTCTTATTTTTATTTTTTTTATATGGTACTTGTGAATACGGAGTAGTTAAAGACTAAATGTGACAAGGTTTTGATGAATTTCTGTTAACAGGGAAGTGACTGCGAGTACCGCCATAGTGACATAGCGAGGGTGAACCCAAGGGATTGTTGGTACTGGCTACATGGGAATTGCTTAAATCCAAAGTGTGGCTTTCGGCATCCTGTAAATTCTCTCTTCTCTTTATCTGATGACTGTGTACTGTTGCTTTGGAGTTGCATTAAAAAGGCAGATTTGTCTTTTATTTCTTGCTAATTTCATGTGTACGCATACTATGATTAGTTCGACTTAACTGTTCTGACACTTATTGTGATCCCTTTTCAGCCTCTTGATGGATTATTGGGATCGCAGTTAACAAATCCATTGGGACCCTCGGTGCCTGTGAATCAGCCAGCAACACAACCAGCAGCACCTGTCTCTTATGCCTCTGGTAAACAAGGAGTGCCCTGCATATTCTTTCAAAAGGGGAATTGTTTGAAAGGTGATTGGTGCCCATTTTTGCATGCGCCAAATTCAGCTAACAACAAAGTTTTGCACAGTCAAGCAGCTATCCCTGCTACAGAACCTCCAACATATAAAAAGACAATGGGTGGCAAAGAAAAGTGCACACAAAAGAAGAAAATTTTGCAGGAAAGTGTCCTGTCATCTTCTGATTTAACTCCTCAGACAAAACCAATGGCTAAAGTTGAGCCTGCTCCTGCAACACAGGAAATTAATGTTAATAAAAACTTGCCACCATCGGATACTGGCAATGAGCTTCACGGGTGTAAGACCATAGATAGTCGTCCTGATAACAATGGAAACCGACTCAGCTGGCCCAGTCGTGCCCTGCAGCCTGGGCAAGTAAATGAACATACTATTACATTGAGTGCTAAGGATCCAGATGAGGTGTCAAGGGATCCTTCCCCTGGTTTTGATGTTCTAGTAGATAATGAACTTGGAGATTCTGATTATTATCAGAGCGAAGATCATTTTGGAAGAACAAGGGATCATGAAGGCATGAATGAATATTATGATGGGCGCTCTGGAGATTATGGTCCACTGGTAAATGACCAAGGTGTGTATCATGATTCACGTGGATATGATTCATACGAGCAGCATCAGGATCAGTATGCTTGGGAGCAGCATGGATCATCAGAAAGGATGTCAAGGGGATTAGCTTATCCAGAAAGGAGGAGATATGGTAACACTGATAATCCTGATCAAGTTGATGAATCAGATTTGAGACACCAGTTGTCAAAGCATAGAAGAGTTAATGGGTTAAGGTCAGTCATTACTCATGACTATGCCCCTGAAAGACCTCATGAGCAAGGTTACCAGGGCTGTAGAAGGGACCCGCTCCAGGATCGCGAAAGACTGGAAAATTCTCTTAGCAGCCGCCTCCGTGGAAGGATAAAGGTTCCTGGGACGTCATCTGTGTCAACTGATGGTAGTGATCTGCGCCATGATAGGGAAACAAAAAGAGGAAGGGATCACAGTGGATTATCCCCAGAGAGATCACAGGTTTCTTCTCGGCTTCGAGACAGGATTAAGGGAAAAGTGCCAGAGGATGTCAATAATGATGGCAGAAATAATAGAGGTCTACACATGAGAAGAGATGTAATAAGTGACTTTAATGTTGATTTTGCTGCTCCGAAGAGTCTGGCGGAGCTGAAAAGTCTCAAAAGTGCTGACGGAAGTGATCAGCAATCAATGGGTAAAAGGAAATTCTCAAATATTGACCATCAACAGCAAACTGTTAATGATCTCTCATTTGAAGGGCCAAAGCCTCTAGAAGAGATTTTGAAGCGAAAAAGGGGAACTGAAACAGACGACGACCAAAACAAAAGTGAGAAAAGCTCAGTAAATACTAAAGCCACGGAGAGACAGGTAGCTTTTGAGTGTAAGAATAACCCCCCTAATCATAGTGAAAATGAAGAGTACAAGTCGGTTTCAAGTTTAAAGACTGGGTCAGAAGTTGGTCAATCAGGTGACGGTCGGTCTTTGTCACATAAGCCTAATGTAGCAGAAGTTGAGGAAGGAATGCTTATTGATGATGGTGCAGAGGATGGAGAGCCTGAAGCATATGATCATGGGGATGAGGACTACTATGAGCAGGGGGATGGCAACAATTATAACTTAGATGAAGGTGAAAATGGAGATGCTGAAGAAGAATACCTGGATGATGATGATGATGGTGATGACTTCGCTAAAAAGATGGGTGTGATGTACTAGCAACAAAGTCATGGGGGATTTATATAAACTCTCTTGCCATTGGTTCATTTATAAGTGGAAAGCTGGATGAGCTTGTTTAGATTGGTTTTGGAACAATTACCATCATTTATAAATGGTAAGCTTGATGTGCTTGTTTAGATTGGCTCTGAAAACAATTACCAAATTTAGCTGCTCTACTGATTTTGTGTTTAGAAGTAGAGTAATTAAAACTTATTCCCCTTTGTATTATTAGAAACTTCTATTGTATTTAAACTATTTGATTGGATGGAAAATTCCCCTCCTGCTTGTGGTTTCAGCATCCTTACTTCTATTATCCCTGTGAGGTTCATGACTGTAACATTAGAAGGTTTAATAAGAAATACTCTTGATTATATGCTTGTTTCAGACTTTTGTATTTTCTTGCTTAAACTTTTTGGATTTGTTTATGGACGAGTTCTGCCTTATTTTTAACGTTTTGGGAATACTACAACTCTTCATCGAGGTTTTGAAACCCATAAAAATAATTTGAATTCAAGGGTGATAGGTACAACGGTGGGATTAACAATAATTTACCGGCAATCTGCTTCCTGACAGTCATGAATATTGCGTATATCAATTTATATTAACTATTAATTACAAAAAGCCATGTCATAAAACAAGTTTACATATTATATGTATTTGACAAATATGCAAATGACACATTCCTTTTATGTTATAAATATAATTTTAGTTCTTTTTTTTTTCCTTATAAAAGAACATGATAATTATGTCTTTAAACCTGGCTGTACTTTTATCATTTATTTTACTTATCGTTTTATTTGATGAAGTTCATATAATACTTACTTTTATCATTTATTTTACTTATCGTTTTATTTGATGAAGTTCATATAATACTAACCAGATATAATAAATTACAGAGTGTTTTAATGATTAAATATCCACAATCATAATATTAATATAATTAGGTATTGTTAATATGAATAGAGTAACACATATTTTGTCTCTACTAATAGTTAATATAATCAACTATGGTGTAATGACATCTAAAATGGTACGTAGATGCTTGTCAGAAAATAAATTCATTAAATTACTTTGTGAAGAAGTACTATATAGATAATCATTTAGTGCTAGAGATCTATAATCTCCTTGTAGCAATGTACAAGTTATCTTGAATTTGATGTCCTTGTAGCAGTGTACAAGTTATCTTGAATTTGATGTTCCTATAGTATCTTAAGTGTTGATTATTCTATTTTCTTACTCTACTAGTAGTTGTTGTCACCTAATGGCTTATACGGTAGAGATTGATATAATTTGAAGTATGAATGGATAGTGAGTAATCAATATATCATTCATCACTCATATTAGTAAGAAAGTATATTCCTTTTTTGGTCACTTGCTATAAATAGTAACTTCATAAATCTTCTAGCCAAAAGTAAAAATTTATTTTGTAATTGCCTCAAAGTTCTATTTCACTATAGTTATATTTCTAAAAGAAGAAACAAGCCATTAGTCAACAACGAATTTGCATTGGATCCGTGCTCTTCGATTGATTGGGGATACAATATGATAAAACGATATTAATTATATATTAACAATGTCATTAAAAGGTGAAGTCTGACTAGTTGATTTTTTCTTGTTCATTTGGATAATCCGATGCATTGTTAGATGCCATCTTGATTTGTAAATGTAAATTTCTTACTTAATTAATTGAGTTAATAACAAATTAAAGTGGTTAATTTATGTAATTCTTAATTAATCAATGAGGAGTTATAATTTTTACTTATTGTTAACGTGAAAAACAAATTAATGGTTTGTATACAAAATGTGTTAGTGTATGCCTTAAAACCAAGTTGGTTTAGGAGTTACACTTATTTCGTGTTGTATTAATAAATGTGATATTTTCTTTATCATTTAATACTTGCTATTTATATTACTTGTTTATTTGATAAAATTCATATAACATTGACTGTATAAAAGATATTGTAAGAGTTACATTGATGAGACTCTTATTACATAAGTTATATTCTTAAATATCTTTAGTCATAGTATTAGTGAAACTAAACATTATTAATATGGATAGGCTAGCCCATACTGTAACACCCTAGAAAATGCACTTACAAGAGACATTTTTCTTATTTAGGTTAAGTGTTAATCCTTGATTTATTAGTTGGAAGATTTCTTGAGTTAATTAGGTTAATTAACTAAGATTTTCATTATTAAGTAAGGACACCTAAGTACTAAAGTTAGAATAATTTTACTTGACCATTTAATTTATATTAGTGTTTAAATTTTGATTAGCTTATTCTACTATTTTCTAGTCTTTTGACTACTTGAATTTTAGCTCAATTTTACTCAAAAATTTCACTTATTTTCTTGCTTTATTTTCTTTTTCTTGGCTGAAATTTCTTCTCTCTTTTCTTTTTCTCTTGGCCGAAAATTCTTCTTTCTTTTCTTTTCTTTTTGGCCGAATTTCTTTCTTTCTTTTTCTCTCCTTATGGCCGGATCTTTCTCTCTCTATTTTCCTCTCTTTTTGCTTTAATAATTTGTGCCATAATATTGCTAGTATTAGGTGATAAGAGATTAAAGAGTTCTACCAATCAAATTGATCCAAGTTAACCACTATTGCATTAAAAGACTACATCTTAACTTTATTCTTGTTATGTTTTTATTGGTTAATCTTTTTCCCACATTTTCTTTATTTCTTTTCCATTTTTCCTAGCCTATTTCTTTCTCTTCTCTTTCTTCTTGGCCGGCCATCTCTCTTTCTCTTTTCCTCTCATTTTGCTCTCAACTTCTTGAAGCTTATTCTCCAAATTTTGGGCAAATCCACCATAGAAAGTGAGCTTCTTTCCTTCCTAAGCAAAGTTCTAAGCTTATCTAAGGTATTTACTATGAACTTTTCCTACTAATTTCAAGTTTTAATTAGTCTTTTATGCAAGCTTAAACCTAGATTCTTGTTGCTACTACTTGGAGAACTTAGTTTGAATTGGAGATTTACTTGCTAGATAAAGTGTTCTTGTGGTTAGATAGACTAGTAAATAGCATTTAAACCTTGAAATTTCATGTGTTATATGTTGTTTGGTTGAAGATTCTTGGAGTAGAATTCTTGAAATTTAGTGGAATCTTGATTGAATTTGAGCTTGAATTGAACATAAAAGTTGTAGAACTTGTTGAAATTGGGTTGGATGGCTGATTTTCTTGCAGGAAAAAAATTTGGGTTAGTCCGATTTTAAGGGAAAATGCTGCCGAAATTTTGGTAGAATTAAAAGAAGAAAAATTGACAAGTGAGATTTTAAACCTAGAATATGCTCAATTGAAGGAAATTGAAGTGTAGGAATTTTTAGAAAATGATCTAGTGATAGATTAAATTTTCTTAGAATGAGTAAACCCTAAACCCTAAACCCTAGAAACCCTAAAACCAAAACCCTAGAAATAAGTGGGGTATTTTCTTGAATTTTACTTACTAAATTACTAGGGTTTTAATCGGGTTTTCATTATATTATTTCTTTTAAATTTCAGGGTCCGAAAACGCATCGCGACCATTTTACGAGATATTTTCTTAGGCATTCCAGGTGAGTGTCTCTATGTGTGCATGATGCATGAAATGTTATGTTTCACTTGTAAATATTATGTTACACTTGCAAACCTTATGTGATAAAATGTGCTACTTGAGGAAAGATGTGTACTTTATCGCATCTATTCCGTAATGTGTTATATGCTTTCACTATTCAACGTGTTACTTGTGCGTGAGACTTCCGTGACTAACTTTACCGTTACTTCACGGATAGTCAACCCGGACAGGCTTGGGAGGTTATAAGGTGCTGGGTGTTTTAGGGCGTGACGTTCTTTCCCTTTTGAGTTGTGAATCCTCAAAGAGGCCAACTCCGGATTGAACTTTCTTGCGTGTTGGCCCTCCAAGGTTGAGATTACTCCCTGGATGTGGTAGCTTGTACGGAGGTTATAAGGTGAATGGTGGTTAGGGCTTGCGTGATAAAACTGGCATGTCCTTTGATAAAGACCTGAGCTATTATCTCGGTCCTAATGTCATGGTTACATGATCAGTACTTGCTTCTCCTGCGGTTGAGCTTGCTCCCGTAGTTGAGCCTTGTATCCGCCCTTGACTACTTGTTAATTAAATTGTTCATATCTTGTTTATTTAATTTATCGATTATTTTATTTACTAAAATAATGAGTTCTTGATATGGTTGCATGACCTTGGGCATTCACTGGGCTATTATAGCTCATTCCTTTTATTTGTTTTCCTTTACTCAGGTTTCCTGAAAAATTAAAGCTGGATCGACTGGTTTTGAATATTATAGATGTTTTAGTTATTGTAATAGCCAAACTGTTTTAGGCTATCTTTGTGAAAATCATGTATATTATGACATGTAAACTTTTGATGTTACTTGTACCTTTAAGTAAATAATATGAGTGTATTTTATTCTATTTTATTTTATTTTATTTTGAGTTAAGTACGCTTGGATGTTTGCATGAGTGCGTGATTCGAGTCCTGGCGAGAGCTAGGCAGGCAGTCTGCTAAAGCCCTTTGGTGCGCCTCTGGGTAAGGTGGGACTGTCACACATACTTTATCACTACTTACAGTAAGTAGTAATTGATCTCATCAACTATAGTATGTGACACCTACTCTTGTATGTGGATGCTTGGTAGAGAACAAGTTCATTGAATTGATTTGATCAAAGTCACAATTTATAATGTTAATGTTTTGAATTTTTAGTGACAATGGTAGAGCTAGTATATGCTCTAAAACCAAGTTTATTTAAGGCTTTTGCACTTATACTTATTTATGTTATATTTGTATATGTGGCTTTTTTCTTTATCATTTATAAATTGTTTTCCATGTTATCAGTTTATTTGAAAATGTCCTTAGAATATTGACTGTGTATTAGAGATTTTAAGGCTTACAATTATGAGACTCTTAATACACATAAAGTCATATTCTCAAATATCCCTAGTATAACATTAATGAGATTGGACATCATTAATACGGATAGACTAGCACATACTTTGCCTTTACTTATGGTAAACATTACTTGATCTCAATGACTATGGTGTGCATGACACCTAAGCTGGTATGTGGATGCTTGTTAATAACAAGTTCATTGGATTAATCTGCCAAGAGTTTCCAATTATAGTGCCAATGGTTAAATTATTATATGGCAATAGTGTAAATGATCTTTAGACTTGAGATTACTATAATATTGTGAGTAAGGATTGCTATGCTTTGACTCTATTTCTCGGTGCTCGTAAAAGAGTAGTTTATATGATAGAGATTGGGTATAGTATGAAGCATGGAAGAATAGTAAATAATCAATATAAGATTCACCACTTTTCAATAGAAGAGTCTATCTCTCTTTGGCCATTTGTTAGAAATACTAACTCTACAAATCTTCTGCAAAAGTGATAGTATAACTTGAAAGTAGTTTTAAGGTTATACTTCATGGAAAGTTATATTTTGAGAACAAGAAAATATTAATTAGTCATTTAAAAAGTGTGCACTACACTTTTAGACTAATTGGGATATAGCGTGGTGAAAAGATATTAGTTACACGGTAACATTGTCATTGATGGTTATAATCTACCATATGACTTTCCTATTCACTTGGGTGGTCATGATATATTGCTAGAAGCCACTCATGATATCTAAGTATGAATTAATTAATTAGTGAATTAATGATAAATTAAAGTGTTTAATTTATCTAACTTTTAATTGATTAATTAATGAGTTATAATTTGTACTCATTGCCAACGTGAATGGAATCTAGTGGGTCACACACATAAATAATATAATCTTTGGGTTAAATTGTAACCAAGATAAGTTTGAGATACTTATGGGGTTAATTTATGATATATATTAACTTAAAGGACCTATTTATAAATATTCTAAGTCTTGCTAGAAATTAATCTCTTTAAAGGAATAAAAGAGCTATTTGATTTTCTTATGGAATAAGATTTTTTAAAGGAATAGTATTAGCTTAAGGTAAGCTTCCTAAACTTTTTTGGATTCCAAGTATTCTTGTTTCTTTAGAGACTAGAATACTACTCCTATAAATATGTCTATGCTTTTGACTCTTGAATATTATTGCAGCACAAGACAAAACTTAGGGAGAGAAAAACTGTAAGAGAAATGCCATTCAGGGTCGCCTCCCCTTTAGTGCCATCACCTTGCTTTTGGGCGTCTCCCTCATCTCTCTCTCTTTCCCTAATTGTTAAGTCTTCATCTTCTCGTGTGTCCTATACATGATTCAAGGGAGCTAGCACTCAAAAGTTAAAGCAAGTAAGCCCGTAGAGGTTCCTACAAGATTGTGTTTGTGTGGATACTATTAGAGGCTCGATGTTTGGAGGGCTTTGGTGAAGGATCTAGCCTTTTGAAGCATAGAAATCTTTTATGCTTGTGGTAATTCTCGTGTAAACCTCATTGTAATTATATAGATATATGAAAGAGATCCTTGAGATAATGTAGTAAATTTTGATTTTTCCGCCACATTGCTTGTGTTATTACCTTATAGTAAGTCATCTTTAGATTTGAGATTATCATTATATCTTGAGTGTGGATTACTATGTTTTGACTCTATAACTTGTTGCTCTTAAAAGAGTAGCTCATATGATAGAGATTGGATATAGTATGAAGCATGAAAAGATAGTAAGTAATCAATATAGGATTCACCATTTCTAATGGTAGGAGAGCATATCCCAAGTTATGGCCACATGTTAGAAATAATAACTAAATAAATCATCTGTAGAAGTGAAAATATAACTTGAAAAAATTTTTAAGGTCGTACTTCATGAAAAATTATATTTCAGTAATAAGAAAAGTAATAGTTAGTCATATTAGAAAGTTGCACTACACAGCTAGGCTAATGGGGGATTATAGTGTGACGAAAGGATATTACTTATATGGTAACAATGTCATTGTATGACTTTTCTATTCGCTTCGATGGCCATGATATATTACTAAATGCAACTCAGGATCTATAAATGCAAATTAATTAATTAGTTGAATTAATAATAAATTATAGTATTTAATTTATCTAACTCTTAATTGATTAATTAATGAGCCATGGACCATTACTAAAAGCTTGGATATGCTGTTTGAATTTTCGGATGCTTTTCTTTCAGTTTCTCATTGTTTTCGAGAAGCTAATAAATTGGCAGACATTTTATCAAATGAAGGATGCTCGATTGGATCTTTGATTATTTATAACACAGAGCTAGAGTTGCCAAAAATTGCTAAGGGAGAACTGCGAATTGATAGAATACGTTTATCTTCTATTGGAATTGGTTAGGTTTTTTTACATTTATTCATAGTTTGATGTAAAAGGAGTAGTACTCCTCATTTATGCCTTTCTTTTGTAATAACGAGGTAAGGTTTGGTCCCCCTTAGGTTTTTTATTATGATTAATAAAATCTAGGAGTGACGCCCTCCCCCGTATACGGGGTTAGCCAAAAAAAAAAAAAAAATTAATGAGCCATAATTTATACTCATTGCCAATGTGAATAGAACCTAATAGGTCGCACACTTTAAGGATATAATCTTCAGCTTAAATTGTTATTAAAATAAGTATGATACTTATGGGGTTAATTCTTTAACAATAGGGACTTATATGCAATTATCCATGTAACGCCCTAGAAATTCACATCAAAACTCATTTAATTCATGTTATGTCCATTAGTAGAAAAAGAGAGAAAAGAAAAGAAAGGGAAAACCGAAATGTATTTTATAAGGAGATTTCTTTTATTTAGGGTTTAGTATTAATCTTTGATTCATTAGTTGAAAGATTACTTGAGTTAATTAGGTTAAGTAAATGAGATTCTTTCATGATTAAGTGTGACATCTAAGTACCTAATTGGGATTAATTTTATTGGACCATTAGTTTATTTTAGAGTTTAATAGTGACTAACTTATTCTACTATTTTCTAGTCTTTTGACCAATTGAATTTTAGCTCAATTTTACTCAAAAATTTCACTTATTCTCTTGCTTTCTTTTCTTTCTCTCTTGGCCGAATTCCCTACCCCCTCTTTCCTCTCTTTTGCTTTAAAAATTTATGCCATAAAACTTGTTAGTTATTAAGTGATAAGTGATTAAAAATTTCCACTAATCATATTTCACCAACTAGTACCTATTATGTCTTAAAAGTCCAAACCCTAGCTTGCTTCTTGTTAAGTTATTATTGGTTATTCTTTTCCTTATCTTTTCTTTATTTCTTTTCTATTTCCCTAGCTTACTTCTTTCTCTTTTCATTTTCCCTTGGCCGGCCACCCTTAGCTCTCTTTTCCTCTCATTTTTCTCTCAACTTCTTGAAGCTTTCTCTCCAAATTTCAAGTAATTTCACCATAGAAATTTAGTTTTTCTTCTTCCTAAGCAACCTTCTAAGCTTGAACAAGGTATGTACTATGAACTTTTCCTAGTAATTTCAAGTTTTATGTAGAGTTTTGTACAAGTTTATATCTAGATTCTTGGTACTACTACATGAAGAACATAGTTTGAATTGAAGATTTACTTGCTAGATAAAGTGTTTTTGTGGTTAGATAGACTAGTAACTAGCATTTAAACCTTGAAATCTCAAGTATTATATGTTGCTTGGTTGAAGATTCTTGGAGTAGAATTCTTGAAATTGAGTGAAATTTTGATTGAATTTGAGCTTGAATTGAACATAGAAGTTGTAGAACATGTTGAATTGGGTTGGATGGCTGTCTTTCTTGCAGGTTAAAATTTGGGTTAGTCTGATTTTAAGTGGAGATGCTATCGAAATTTTGGTAGAAATAAATAAGGGAAAAATGGTAGATGAACATTTCTAACCTAGAATGTGCTCAATTTAAGGAAATTGATGTGCAGGAATTTTTAGAAAATCATCTAGTGATGAATTGAATTTTTCTAGGACGGGAAAACCCTAGAGCCAAAACCCTAAATCTAAAACCCTAAACCCTAGGGTAAAACCCTAAGCTCTAGAAACCTTAGAAATAATTGGGTTATTTCTTGAATTTTCTTGCTAATTTACATAGGGTTTTCATCAGATTATTTCTTTTAAATTTCAGGACTTGAAAGTGAATCTCGACTTTTTACAAAATATTTTCTGGGTATTCTAGGTGAGTGTCTCTATGTGTGCATGATGCATGAAATTCTTTGTCGTACTTGAGAATGTTATATTAAGAAATATTATGTTATGCTTGTAATTGTTATGTTATGACATGTGTTACTTGAGGAAAGATGTGTACTTTATCACATCTATTCCGCAATGTGTTACACGCTTTCACCATCCAACGTGTTACTTGTGCATGAGACTTCCGTGACTAACTTCACAGTTACTTCACGGATAGTCAACTTGGATAGGCTTGGGAGGATATAAAGTACTGGGTGTTTTAGGACGTGATGTTCTGATATGTCCCAAGGGTTGAAGGATGAACAAGGACGTTCCAATGGTGATGGACGAGCTGAGCACACTTCCAAGGATGCTAATGATGTACTTGGAGATTTGGATGGACCAATGACTAGAGCTAAAACAAGAAGAATGAAGGATGCTCTTCATGGACTGATTTTGGATACACTTGAAGAGGAAAACCCAGCAAGTTGGGCTAAGCATTCTCCATGGTTGGTCTACATCATTTGGGCTGAACAAGGCCTAGAAGAAGGGCCAAATAACCAGCTAAGTGTGAGGATTGAAGACTTGGAGGGTGCTGGTCCATTTGTGGTGTAACGGGCTAAGAGGCGTCAAGATGGTTCACTTGGGCTGGTTTGGAGCATGCACATTTTATTAAGCCCAAATCCACTTCACTTGGGCTGGTTTGGGCTGATTATAATTAGTTTAGTTCGTTTATGATGTGTCCATTTAGTTAAGTAGTTTGTTTTACTACAAAACCCTAGCATGTTATTTGTGTGCCTATTTAAAGGCTTAAAATCGTTACTGTAGCGGCAGCCATATGATGATATTTTGAGTGAATTCTTTTTAGAATTTTCTTGGTTATTTGGTGATTAAGAACTACTCCTTTGGTCTTATCAAGCTTTGCTTGTGGCGACCACAATCTTGCTTAGAGTTTCTTCTAATTTTTGATCAAGTTCTTAATAGATTAGATTAAACGATTGAACTCGCTCAACTCGATTTAACCTAGTTTTCTTAGGGACGTGTTCATCTTCAAGGGGAGATTCGTGAGCACACCAACTCCACGTCAAGGGTTCTTGGGTTTACGAATCCAACGGGGTCTTGAGTTCAACGAGTTGTTGACCTAAAATCCAAGGGGTCTTGGCATATGCAACCGTGCGCACATCATGTTCTTTCCCTTATGAGTTGTGAATCCTCAAAGAGGCCAACTCCGGATTGAACTTTCTTGCGTGTTGGCCCTCCAGGGTTGAGATTTTTTCTCCCTGGATGTGGTAGCCTGTACGGAGGTTATAAGGTGAACGGTGGTTAGGGTTCTTGCTTGATAATACTAGCATGACCTTTGATAAAGACCTGAGCTATTATCTCAGTCCTAACATCATGATTACATGATCAGTACTTGCTCTTTCTGCGGTTAAGCTTGCTTCCGTAGTTGAGCCCTGTATCCGCCATTGACTACTTGTTAATTAAAGTGTTCATGCCCTACTTATTTAATCTTGTCAATTATTTTGTTCAATAAAATAATAGATTCTAGGTATGACTGCATGACTTGGACACTCACTAGGCTATTATAGCTCATCCCGTTCATTTGTTTTCTTTAACCAGGTTTCCAAAAATACTAAAGCGGGAAAAGCTGATTTTGGACGTGTACATGTTTTATTTCGTGTATTTTGATAGCCAAACTATTTTGGGCTATCTTGGTGAAAATCATGTATATTGTGACGTGTAAACTTCTTGATGTTACTTGTACCTTTAAATTAAGTAATATGAATATATTTTATTTTATTCTATTTTATTTCATTTTATTTGGAGTTAAGCACGCGTGCATGTTCTGAGTGAGTGCTCGACTTGAGTCCTGGCGAGAGCTAGGCAGGTAGTCCGCTAAGCCCTTTGGTGCGCCTCTGGGTAAGGTGGGGGCTGTTACAAGTGGTATCATAGCTTAGGTTATGATCAGTGGAGCTTTAAGTCATGATTAGATCATTTGAGATTAGGTTTATGATTTTCTGCATTTAAGAGCTTAGGATATGGTTGTTAGAAATTAGGTTATGATCATCAGAGCTTAAATTATGACTATTAGAGTTTCGGAGATGATCATCAGAGCATAGGTTTGAATCCTGTCAGAGTTTAAGTTTGAATCTTTGAAGAGTTCAAGTTAGACCTTTATTAGATCTTAAGTCTAAACATTAAATTTTATTGGCTTGTTAAGATTTGAGAGTATGAGATGGATGGTAATAAGTAAACTCTAGTTGAAATTGGGATACATATAATGTTTTCTTTTGTGATTGGCTTTGGTACTGGTGGATATTGACTCTAGTATATTAGATGTATCATATTAGCAAGTGACGGCATTAAGTATTTGAAGTGTTATTGAATGGTTACATGATATGATATAGATGGTTTGATATACATTGTAAGTGATTAATTATTTATGTTTATATAGCCAGTGTTTAAATGAAATCCTAAGCTTGAATTTTACTTGTGAATCTTTAAGTACAAATATTTGTAGATTCTTTTGGGTGGTTAGTGTGTACATTGGATCAGATTATTGGAACTAATTGATTCACACTTCGGGGTGTACAACCTTAGTGTGGGTTGACTTAGTTCTGAGATCCATGTTCGAGTACCTATTATTGATGATTAAGGATTTCGTAGTTTCTTCTATACAGGTTAGTTTTACTATGCTCCGGATTGTTTAGTATGGGTCGCTTGGTGTAGATAGTTAACTCTAGGTCCTGTTATGTTGAAGAATGGCACCTCTTAAGAAGGTCAAGGTATGTAGGGGTTGCAATAGCGTACACTTGGAAGAATGTAAATGGAAAAACCAGGGCTTGTTTCAGTTGTGAAGGGATGTCTTGGTATTAGACTTGTGTGAATTTTTCATGTAACTTTTCATTTCATGAGCATAAGAGAAAATCCGAGAATGAGAAAGTAGTAACTATTCTTTCTGTCGTGCAAATTTTAAAAGCCATTAGGAAATGAGGTGCGAGTGTTTCTTTGGCCTGAAAATTTACGTGAATACAATTGAGAATGGTCTAGTTTATTTTCTAAGCTTGATTTTGAGGTGTGATACTTAAGTATTGTTTATTAATAAGTCTTCCTGGGTTTAGATTTGAGTGATTTATTTTCTTTAAAACATGTAGGTATGTCAGAGAGTGGTCGAAGTGAAGCATCACGGTCATCTGGTACGGTTGCGTTGCAACATGAGTACCAAAGGAGACCAACAGATTGTGACCACGAGGGACCAGGGCATCCCTACCGTACTTTTTCACCTGCTCGCCAAGTACGGCCTGCATGTGATTGTTGGAGAACGAACTCTTACCTCGACCAAGTTGTACTTTCATTGATTGAGGATAGTAAATGGGTTGAACGCGAGGGAGAGATCTCCTAAGCTTGCATTCATGAGCTGAGAGAGATAGTGAGAGTTCAGGCTCAATGGATCCGAGAGCTTGAGGCCGCAGTTCGGGAGGAACAGCAGAGAGCAGATGTTTATAGAATGCAGTACCAGGATGCCCTCGCTGCCGCCACCAGCGAAACTTACAAAGCCGTGGCAGGAAAAGTGCAACAAGTGGAAAGGACACAGCCCTTGGTCCGAATGATGCGAACGAGGAAACGGGGACGTGCTAGAAATCCTCGCCTATCAACTAGAAGTGCTCCAGCCTCTAAGGCAGGAAAGGGACCTGGAGGAGTGAAAATTGGACTCGGTGCACAATCTGGAAGTACAAGTGGCGCTTTGATGGGTAGAGCTCCGCTAGCAAATGAACAAATATTCTGCAAGAAACTCAAACCCCGACGCTTCAAGTTGCTTATGGATATTGTGGTAAAGATAATCATATCGAAGAAAATTGTTAGAGGAAAAGCCATAAGTGTCTTTGTTGCGGTAGGGCTGACCATCAAGTAAGCGATTGCCTAAGACAGACGGCTAGTAGACAAGCTATAGCTCAACTGGAACATGAGAACCTTGATAAAGTCCGAGGAAGTGAAAACAAGTGAAAAATGTTAGCTCGAGTTGTGCTCTAGATAAATGTAATGTCTAAGGATAGGTACAAAGACCTATGCTAGTTTTGTTATGTTTTACATGTGTGATATGTTTTATACATGAACTTTTGAAAATGTGTAAGTTGAACAACCTATATATGCACGTGACTTTATTTGGCATGAAACTTGATTTCCTTGTTATTCTTGAATTTATGCATCTTGAATTATATTTTGTTACTTGTTATGTGAAGACTGCAATAATTTATTAATGCTATTATAGAATATTAAGTCATGAATATTAAGGTCATGGTAGAAGACATCCCCATCGCCAAGACCGGGACGAAGGAACGACTTAGAGCGTAAATTCTACTTCGGGGATTGACCCCATGGTCACGATATTGAACTGAATGACCGACGTTTTAACTTAACTTGGGAATTGGCAAAATCCAGTAATGGAAACCTGTAGCTTCATAGAAACCCCATAGTAGGGGAGAACGTAGCCCTAGAAAGATTTCAGACATTTAACCCCAAGTTCAACGGCGGTCCGAATCTCGAAATCGCTGAAAATGGCTAGAAAATATTGAGAAAAGTTTTACCACTTTGAAGTATATTAATGAAGGGCCAGTGACATTTGCCGTATTTCGGTTGATATCAGAGCCATATGCCGTTAGGATCAAAAGCCCCGAGCCTCTCGTTCGTGAAGAATCACAAAGCGAAACTCTCCGTAGGAATGTCTGCAGCAAGGTGGCAAGCTGATAGGTACCCGGTGATGCGACCCTGAGAACTGTCACAGTTGGTATCAGTTGGAAGGTGCTACCACACTTTGGTGATAGTTAATAAATGCTAATTGGAAGAGATATTAGAGTAGCGCAGCGGAAGTGTGGTGGGCCCAATTAAACTATGCACAATTAAATTGTGGGCGAAGGTGGTAGAGTTTAGTATATTGGAGAAACCTATTGCAAGGTTGGATGGAAAAAAAAAAAAAGAGAAACCCTAATTACTTCGAACATTCTTTCTACCATGCAAGTTAGGAAAAATGGATGTGCTGAGGGGCAGTGGAATATATTGCTTATTTAATTAATACTCTGGAGGATAAAGTGAAACTTGGGAAAATGCCACCCGGACTCCCGACACGTGCTTCAACCCTATGAGATTGAGTTTGAGGGAACTCTAACATATGAATAGCAGCTAGTTTAAATCTTGGATTGCAAAGTGAAAGGACTAAGAAATAAACAAATTCCTCTTGTTGAAGTTTTCGGGAAGCATCATGATTTAGATGAAGTCACTTGGGAAACGGAGGAAGAGATGCGGAAAATTACCCAAGCTATTCGGAAATCAAGGTGGAATTTCGAGGACGAAATTCTTTTAAGGGGGGAAGGATGTAACGCCCTAGAAATTCACATCAAAACCCATTTAATTCATGTTATATCCATTAGTAGAAAAAGAGAGAAAAGAAAAGAAAGGGAAAACCGAAATGTATTTTATAAGGAGATTTCTTTTATTTAGGGTTTAGTATTAATCTTTGATTCATTAGTTGAAAGATTACTTGAGTTAATTAGGTTTTTTTTTTATAATTGGCTAACCCCGTAGATTGGGGGGGGGGGGACGCCACTCTCAAATTTTATTAATAATAAAAAAGAGGGGGACTGGACCTTACCTCAATTATTACAAATATCTAAAAGGAACCAAAGAAAAAATCCAAGTTAAAGTATAAGAGTAGAAGTACTATTTTTAAGCATAACCTACAATTTTAAATTTTTGAATCTAAAAGAAGGAAAACCCAAATTATCTATTCTCACTGCTCCACGAACTTGATGAGGAAGAGAGCCAAATGTAGTATAAACTCTGGTCAGTCTGTTCTTAATACCTTCATTAGCTAATAAGTCAGCAGGAACATTTGCTTGTCTCAGACAATGCAATACCTCATTCCAATGTGTGTTGAGCTTGCAAATTTTGTCAAAAAGATGCACCACCTTCCATGGACAAGAAGCTTCTCCTTTTAAGATCTTCACTAAAGTTAAAGAATCTGATTCTACATCAAAACCCGTAAAACCTTTGGATATGCATAGTTGAATCCCGAATAACAATGCTTCAAATTCTACTTCAACACTTGTACCCAAACCAAAGGAAGTAGCAAAGGCTAAGACAACATTACCTTGACCATTTCTAAGAATCCCACCTCCTCCTGCATTCTCCAGGGTTGCCCTTAGAACAACCATTCGTATTTAATTTAAGATGTTGCAATGCTGGTCTCCATTTCACTAGAATCACCTTGATACCCTGCTTTCTCTTGCAAACATCAAACAAAAGATCTAGCCAAGAATGACACATGAAAGAACATTTAAATTTTATATCAAGTGTCATCTTAATATCCAAACAAATGCTTGCAGAAATTTTATCCCAAGAAGTAGCATTTCCTGAGAAAACCCAATCATTTCGTGCTTTCCAGATATGCCATAAAATAAAAATGGGAGTCACTTGGAATAAAAAAGACATCATACCATTAGAGCAAGGAAGAGTCCACCATTTTATTAACCTCGTTCGGACTTCCATTCGTTGTGAAGATAAACCAGCTGGCATTCCAAAGAAATTCCAAATCTGATTTGGAATATCCCCAAAACTGAAAATATGCTCTAACGATTCCACAGACGGTCTAGAACAACAAAAGCACCTGGAAGGCCCGTGGATCCCAAATTTGTTTATGATATCTGCCACTGCAAGCCGTCTAAGTAACAATCTCATTAGGAAAAAAGAGACCTTAAGTGGAATACTTGCCTCCCAACAATATTTGGAAATAAAACTCCGACTCTTTGCATAACGAATTATCTCAAACGCAGAGGATAAGGAAAAATTCCCAGAAGGGGTCCAATGCCAAATTAATCTATCAGGCATTTCTTCAAGAGGGACCTCTATCCTTAAAATCTTCTGCACAACTGAAGAAGGCAAGGTATTTCTAAGTTTGACCTCATTCCAACAATTGTCTACAATAAAGTCACATACCTTATAAGAATCCTGATTCTGGCCATGAATGGAAAGAGCACCAGATCCCATCCAATTGTCATGCCAGAAATCCACCAAACCCCTTTTAAGATGCCAGGTAATATTTGTCTCCATCATTTCCCTAACTGATAGCATTCGCTTCCAAGTCAGCGAATCCACTGGAGATGGCTGCACCATTACTGGATGATTTCCTTTACAATATTTGGCACACATAAACTCCGCCCATAAAGATTCTTGATTTCTAAATTTCCACCATAGCTTCATGGACATTGCCCTATGAATATCAGATAATGACCTGAAATCCAGCACCACCTTCAGAAGTAGGCAGACAAAGATCTTTCCATTTAATCCAATGCCTCCTAGTCTCCTCACCCACCGAATTCCATAAAAAATTAGCAAATAATTTTTCCATCTGCATATAAATCCCTTTAGGGGGAGAGGAGACAGCAAGAATATGCAAAGGCACAGAAGACAAAACATGTTTAATTAAGATTAATTTGCCACCAATAGACAGAAAACGATTATGCCAACTCAAAATCTTATTAGCAATTGACTGAATCATATCAGCAAAATATGAAGACTTGCTACGACCACAAAACAGTGGGCACCCCAAATACCTGACTGGAAAAGCTTTTCTAGCAAAACCTGTTACTTGCTGAATGATAGACAGTCTTTGAGGAGACGTTTTAGGATGACATAAGAAACAACTTTTGTCAATGTTAATCATCTGACCCGAGCATCTTTCATATTCCTTCAAAACATTCATAACCATCATCAAAGACCTCTTATCTCCACCTGAAAATACAATTAAGTCATCTGCAAACCCCAAATGAGTAATAACAGGACAGTTACTAGAGACTTTGTAAGGAACAAAAGACCTATAAGAAGGTAAAAGATTCAAAGCTCTAGTTAATCCCTCAGTAGCAATAATAAATAAAGCAGGGGAAATAGGATCCCCTTGCCGTAGACCCCTGTAAGATTGAAAGAAACCTGAAGGTGCACCATTGATAATAACCGAAAACCAACAATTCGACACCAATCTCCAAATTCTGTCTATCCATATTTCCCCAAAACCAAACGCCCTCAACACACCCAACAGGTAAGTCCAAGATATTCTGTCATAAGCCTTAGCCATATCAATTTTTAGCTACCACATTCCCACCTCTATTTTTCTTCCCAATGCCTGACACCAATTCTTGAGCTAGCAGATAATTCTCAGCTAATTGTCTACCCTTAACAAAACCACTCTGTTGCAAAGATATAAGGCGAGGAAGAACTGTAGCCAGTCGATCTACCATCAGTCTAGAGATAATTTTGTTTAAAAAATTACACAGACTGATTGGCCTGAATTGAGAAAAGTTTTGAGGCTGCGAGCATTTAGGAATCAAAACCAACAAAGTGGATGTCACATTTTTAGGAAGGATTTCACCACAGAAAAATGCCAAAACAAGCTCTGTAAACATCATTGGCAATAATTCCCCAGGCACTAGTGAAAAATTTACCAGTAAGTCCATCCGGTCCAGGAGCACTATCTCCATCCATATCAAATACCACCTTTTTCACTTCTTCTAGAGTCGGGATAGCTTCAAGGTAGGAGCGATCCTCATCCAAAATCAGTTTGGGAATATGATCCAAATTAACATTGCCATTCAAATCACTCGCAGAAAATAGTTGAGAAAAATACCTGCATGCTTCTTGCCCAATGTCTTCTTCATCCCGCAACAACTGTCCATCAGAATTATGAATAGGCATGGATTGAAGCCTTCCTTCTTTTTTCAGCCACCATGGAATGGAAGAATTTTGAGTTACGCTCACCATCCCTCCACCATTTTATTCTAGCTTTCTGTCGCCAAAAATTATCCTCCACGCACAAAACTTTATTTAAATTTGTTCTGGCCTTCTGCACAGCTTCCCAATTAGTATCTGATGCCAATAAATCATGTTGGTTTTCGACCTCAACAGCCTGTAGCTCAGCAGCTCTGACTGCCTCAAAGATGTCTCCAAATGCCTGGCGTGACCAAAGTCTTAAGGCTTGCTTCACTCTTTTAAGTTTAACAGCTAAAGAAAGCAATGGAGAGCCACTACAGTCCGTCTGCCAGCTGGAACGAACAACATCCAGAAATTCATCATGGGAGGTCCAGAAATTTAAGAAACGAAATTGTCTTGGCTTGCCATCATTTCGAGTGGAACACTTGATCAACAATGGGGCATGATCAGAAGGCGTTCTGGCAAGGTGTTGAACAGAAATGGCAACATTTACAGACGTGAATGAGTGATGCAACAAAATTCTATCAAGTCTTTTCACCACACTCTTGCCCTTCCCATTCGGTTATTACACCAAGTGTATTGCGAGCCAGTAAATCCAGCATCAACCAGTTGGAGATCATGCATTAAGCTCCATAAAATCCACTGCTTCATTTATTCTAAACAGGTCTTCCTCCTTTCTTTTCCTCTCCAGAGATGATAGTGTTGAAGTCTCCCCCAACAAGCCAAGGAAGGTTACCTTGTATTTTCGGACCTCAAAGCATCCCACAACATTTGTCTTTCAGAAGGCAAGCATTTCGCATGAGCAAATGTGAGCTTGCAAGGAGCAGCAAAAAGAGAATTACATGCCTCCATAGATAAGTGTTGCTCACTGTTAGCCACTACAGAAATTCTTATCGAGTTTTTGAAAAATAACCAAATAGAGCTAGCAGCATTATATACCACAGAATCCATTCCCACCCTCATACAAATTCCATTAATCCTAGACAAACTTATTTTAGGTTCAGCAATAGCCACAAACTCCAGATGATACAATTGTATTAATTTTTTTAATCATCTTAAATTAGAGGGTCTAGCCACTCCTCTAATATTCCAGAACATGAAGTTAATCATTGAGACAATGAATCAAACGGATTATTTAAAGATTTGGAATGAGAACGTAAAGTTCTTTCTGAAGCCAAAAATCGAATTCCTTTTTTACCTTGTGGAGGAACTTGCCAATTGTGATCCTCAGCAAATTCTGCTACGTCTGCATTAGTTTCTTGTGACCCACTATCAAAGCAAATCTGTAATTTAGCATCATTACTCCCCCTAGGAGATAAATTACCCGCAATCACTTAAGCTTCCTGGATTAAATCTGTGATAGCTCCTTCCTCAGAAGTATTCGTTTCAACATCAATTTCACTAGTATTATTGGACATCCGAAATCCACTATTATCCTCTTTAAACTGATGCTAATGAGAGTGTTGCTCCATTCCATTATCGTGAGATTCCAATACCTTGCAGCATAAGTCAATAGTTCCAACTTGCTGATCATTTGGAACCACCTGCACCATATTGTTTCCAGCACCCTCGTTAGGGAAGGACTGATAAACTTTGATCTGCGTCTCTTCAATGCCAGGTTCAATATTTTCCATTTGTTTACAAGGATCTTCTACAACATCATTCTCCTGCTGTTTCTTTTCCTGATCTGGAATATCAGAACCTTCACCTTTCTGCAAAATTCTTAATTTGGGCATATACTGCATTTGAGCAGCCTTGGTCGAGTTTGCTACCTTATCAGGCACCTTGTCCTTCCGTTTTTGATTGAGTAAACGACAACTTGATTCATCGTGGCCTTGCTTATAGCAGTACATACAATATGAAGGAATATCTTCATAATGAATCTTTTGCCAAAAACCCCCATTGCCAACAGCAATCCAGATTCTATTTGGCAATTCCTTAGTGACGTCCACATCCACACATACACGCGCCATATGTGGTCTAGCCAGCATAGCAGTTGCTGCATCAATCTTCAGGGGGCTTCCTACTGCACTAGCAATAGAGAAAAAGGCTACCTTATCAAAGAAATGAATAGCTAATCCTTCAAAGCAGATCCAGATAGGAGCACGAGAAGATTCAATATCTGTTTGGAAGTCGGTGGACCATTTGAACACACGCATAGAAAATTCACTGATCACCCACATCCCTTTCAACCAGCAGCGAAGGAAGTCATCTTCAGTTGACAACCGAATAAGGATATGGCGTTAATCCAACAAACCAATAGAATAAGATCGCGAAAAGCCAATTACAGCAAAAGCCTTCCTAATCGATTCCATGCTTGGTCTCCCATGGGAAAACTTTCCAATAAGGGCAAACTGAAATGGGGCTGCCAATTTCTCCACGTCTGCATGGGTAAATGCTACTGCCGGCTCACCTTTATGGGTTGTAGTTGGTTTAATCTTCAACGGTGATGCAGATTTGTTGATAAGAACATCTGCAAAAGATCTATTAGGAAGCTTCGGTTGCCCTTCAACCCTAGGTTGAAGGGCCTCCATCAAACCCTAAAATTTGAAAAGAAAGAGGGCGGCAAGTTGAGAGAAAAAATTAGAGAGAGAAAATCGTGAAAGCAAGAGTGAATAAATTAATTAGGTTAAGTAAATGAGATTCTTTCATGATTAAGTGAGACATCTAAGTACCTAATTGGGATTAATTTTATTGGACCATTAGTTTATATTAAAGTTTAATAGTGACTAACTTATTCTACTATTTTCTAGTCTTTTGACCAATTGAATTTTAGCTCAATTTTACTCAAAAATTTCACTTATTCTCTTGCTTTCTTTTCTTTCTCTCTTGGCCGAATTCCCTACCCCCTCTTTCCTCTCTTTTGCTTTAAAAATTTATGCCATAAAACTTGTTAGTTATTAAGTGATAAGTGATTAAAATTTTCCACTAATCATATTTCACCAACTAGTACTTATTATGTCTTAAAAGTCCAAACCCTAGCCTGCTTCTTGTTAAGTTATTATTGGTTATTCTTTTCCTTATCTTTTCTTTATTTCTTTTCTATTTCCCAAGCTTACTTCTTTCTCTTTTCATTTTCCCTTGGCCGGCCACCCTTAGCTCTCTTTTCCTCTCATTTTTCTCTCAACTTCTTGAAGCTTTCTCTCCAAATTTCAAGTAATTTCACCATAGAAATTTAGTTTTTCTTCTTCCTAAGCAACCTTCTAAGCTTGATCAAGGTATGTACTATGAACTTTTCCTAGTAATTTCAAGTTTTATGTAGAGTTTTGTACAAGTTTATATCTAGATTCTTGGTACTACTACATGAAGAACATAATTTGAATTGAAGATTTACTTGCTAGATAAAGTGTTTTTGTGGTTAGATAGACTAGTAACTAGAATTTAAACCTTGAAATCTCAAGTATTATATGTTGCTTGGTTGAAGATTCTTGGAGTAGAATTCTTGAAATTGAGTGGAATTTTGATTGAATTTGAGCTTGAATTGAACATAGAAGTTGTAGAACTTGTTGAATTGGGTTGGATGGCTGTCTTTCTTGCAAGTTAAAATTTGGGTTAGTTTGATTTTAAGTGGAGATGCTGCCGAAATTTCGGTAGAAATAAATTAGGGAAAAATGGTAGATGAACATCTCTAACCTAGAATATGCTCAATTTAAGGAAATTGATATGCAGGAATTTTTAGAAAATCATCTAGTGATGAATTGAATTTTTCTAGGACGGGAAAACCCTAGAGCCAAAACCCTAAATCTAAAACCCTAAACCCTAGAGTAAAACCCTAAACTCTAGAAACCCTAGAAATGAAACCCTAGAAATAATTGGGTTATTTCTTGAATTTTCTTGCTAATTTACATAGTGATGTGCGCACGGTTGCGTTGCCAAGAAAGTCTTGGATTTCAGGTATGCAACTCGTTGAACTCAAGACCTCATTTGATTCGTGAACCAAGGAACCCTTGAGGTAGAGTTGTTTTGCCTTGAATCTTCCCTTGAAGATGAGCACGCCTAAGAACAACTAGAATTAGATCAAGTTGAGCGAGTTCAATCGTCTCACCTAATTAGCTCTAAAGACTTGATCAAAAACTCAAGAAAACTCTAAGCGAAGTTGGTGGTCGCCACAAGCAAGCTTGATAAGACCAAGAGTAGTTCTTAATCAACAAAGAACCAAGAAAATTCTCACAATAGAGAAAACACACAATTTTTCTGAATAATTCTTGATTAAAATTCGTAACTAATGAGAGGCCTATAAATAAGCTTACATAGAACATTCTAGACTTGAAAATTTAAGCAACTTCTAAGTCTATACCTAAACTAATAATAATACTTAGCTAAAAACACAAATATAGAATAATTCTAATAAGTTAAACTAACTAAAAACATAAAAGCTATAAAATTCGTCCAAAATCACATCATGGGCTAGACATCCTTCATTAAGCTCCATTGGGCCTCCATTTAGCAACTTCAATGGCCCTCCAAGCAAGTCCAAGTGACCAGCCCCTTGTAAGATTGTTTTGGACAGTTTAATATCTTCTTTTGAGCCTTCTTTATAGATGAACTTGATCCATAATCAATGCTTGAATCCTTGGCCCAATGTGATAGTATAAACAAAGTGAATTTCAAGCTTGCAATTAAGCCCAAATCCATGGATAATCTTCAACCAGCAACCATGTGGATCATCTTCTATCAAGAACATGCCTCTCCTAAGCTCACCATGTTCAAGTCCAAGTCTAACAATTGTGAGTGCTCTTGGATCACATCAATCCCTCCTTCCTCGAAAAGATTCATCCTCGAATCTACGAGTTCATATAAATTAACATAAGTAACTAAAGGATTAATAGAGAAACAATCACAAATTTTAAGCAAGCTCATAACTAACTCAAGTGATAAATGTAAAACAAGTAGCCTAATGCAACTATGAACACAAATAGCATAAAACACTAAATCACAAGTCATAGGTGAAATAACATATTCTAAGTTAAGAAGAATAAACATGGCTAGATGAGAAATATCTTTAAAAACATAAAAAAGAACTAACACATACGAATGGTCAACAAGAAAAACATGAGGTTTAGCACCTATATATCTAAGAATATAGTCAAAATAACACTCACTAACAAGATAAAAATCATGGTCAAATAAAGATGTATGAAAAGAATCTAAGTAGAAACTACTAACTACAAGTAAGTGTAGAAAACGTGAATCATGTAGATAACATGCAATAATTCTGAATGAACTATGCAAAATAAACCCTAGAACATGGAAAATATTATCATTCAACTCACTAGAATAATTCAAACGATGTAACAAAAATACATGTATATTGTCACAAACTACAACACTAGAACATTTAAAATGAACTAACTAATGACAAAAACGAATTTTAGAGGTAAAACACTTAAGATAAACACATTGAAAATAATTTATATGACTCCCTATAATTCGTGTATAAGGACAACACAAAACATAAACATTACCTACTAACTAGAACAACAAAATGACTGACATGATGTAATATAGACTCAAGAATCTGAAAATTATCAAAAACTAAATCACCAAAACGTATAGGGAAGCATGTATAAACAAATACAAGATCCCTAATACAAGTATTATGGCATGGAAAATCACATAAAACATGTTGAAATTCGTCCAAACATTGATGCAAAAACATAGGAGAACTTCTAAGACAGATTGCACTAGATGAAGTAAAACAACTTAGATGCAAAACATAACTACCTACCCTAATAGAATAAACACATAAGATAGAATTAAGATGCAATTTAAAGCTATTAAAATATAAAAACTTATGCCACAAATCAGTTGGATTCATCAAACTATTTGAACTTGCGCTTGAACAATGTTGTAATTCCTTCTCCACGATTTGATGCTTTTCACTCATTGAAGGAATTTGAACACTAAAGCAGCAAGTATGTGGCATTTTTTCTTGAGTATTAACCTGCAATAACACTACAAAAATACGAGGAAAAGATAGGTTAAGTGAGTTAGCAAAGTACACTTCTTCTTTGGAGTACATGGACATAAGAGTTAGAAGCATAACACTCTTGCTCTTTTCTCTCTTCTCACTATCTTGGATGGCTATTGCTTTCTCCTTAGTTATGCCACTTTGCACCCCTTCAAGGTTAGTTTGTGATTTTGCTTCTTTATTGGTGCATACGCCACTTGCTTGTTGGCTTTGTTCCTCCCTTGCTTTGAAGTCTTTTGCAATCCTCACTTGGTCAGCATGTGCTTCAAATGGTGCAATAGAACCCAAAGTCACCTTTCATCCATTCCACATGAAAGAGTACCTATTTTTAAAGCCATCATAGGTCACCCTCCTATCGAATTGCCATGGATGCCCAAGAAGAATATGGCATGCTTGCATAGGAACCACATCACACCATACTTCATCCTTGTACTTGTTGATGGAGAATGGCACCAACACTTGCTTGGTCACCTTCATGTCTCCAGTTTCAGCTAACCAATGCAATGTATATGGCTTGGGATGTCTCTTTGTTTCAAGCCCTAATTTATCTACAAACAAAGTAGAAGCAACATTAGTACATGAACCACTATCAATAATCATGCTACATACCTTGTTTTGCACGGTACACCTAGTGTGGAAGATATGATCCCTTTGAATGTTCTCCTCATCCTCCATAGGTGCAACACTAAGTCTCTTCTAGTCAATAGAACCTCTCCATGGTCACCTCCCCAAGGAGCTTCCTCATCATTACTTCCTCCCTCCAATGGAGGCATCTCCTCATAGATCTCATCTCTCATAATAGGCATCTTTCTCAAAATCACCAACAATGGCTTCCCTAAGAAATTTAAGATCATTATTCGCCTCTTGTGGAGTCGCCATTATGCCTTAAAAACCTGCAAGAAAAATAGTTAAAAATAACAAAAAAAATAGACAAGAATATGTGAAACACTCCCTTAGTGTTTGGCACTCGATTCCCTCAAGTAGATTGGCTTTTACCCTCAAATGAGCTCACCACTAAGCCTTTTTCCACTCAAAGAATCTTCTTGCAGCTCTTTGATGAAGAACCAGCTCAATCAATCCCACCAACGACCTATAGCAACCTCAACTTGTAAAGAGTAAATATAGAGGCCAAGAAAAATTAGCTTAGAGTGTTTATGATCAAGAGAATAAATGATGTGCTCACGGTTGCGTTGCCAAGAAAGTCTTGGATTTTAGGTATGCAACTCGTTGAACTCAAGACCTCGTTTGATTCGTGAACCAAGGAACCCTTGACGTGGAGTTGTTTTGCCTTGAATCTCCCCTTGAAGATGAGCACGCCTAAGAACAACTAGAATTAGACCAAGTTGAGCGAGTTCAATCGTCTAACCTAAGTTACCTAAGACTTGATCAAAAACACAAGAAAAACTTTAAGCGAAGTTGGTGGTCGCCACAAGCAAGCTTGATAAGACCAAGAGTAGTTCTTAATTAACAAAGAACCAAGAAAATTCTCAAAGAGAACACACAATATTTCTGAAAATTCTTATTAAAATCGTAACTAAAAATTATAGCCTATAAATAGGCTTACAAAGAACATTCTAGAGTTGTGAAAATAGACTTAACTTCTAAGACAAAACCTATACTAATGAAACTACCAAAACAAAGCATGATTTAACTAAAATAACTAAGTCTATTACAACTCTAAAAACTTTAAAAATTCGTAGCTAATAAACCCTAATGGGCTGGCGGTCCATTAAGCCCACAAAACCATCAATTGGACTTCAATTCCTCAAGCTCCCCATGTGTGTGGCCCATGAAGTCCTCATCCAATGTTTGTTCAGCCCAAATCACATTAATAAATTGTTTATATTGATCTTTTGAGCCCAATTGCAAAGCCTCCTCATATGAGTCCAATATGAGTCCATGCAAAGCATCCTTCATTCTTCTAGTTCGTGCTCTAGTCATTGGACCATCCAAACCTTTAAGCACATCGTTGGAGCTCCTCAAACTCGATCCATCATCCTTGGAACGTCTCTCTTGAAGGTCTCCAACTTGGGACTCATCATTCCCTCCTTCCTCAAAAGGATTCGTCCTCGAATCTGCGAGTTCATATAAATTAACATAAGTAACTAAAGGATTGATACATAAGCAATTACAAATTTTAAGCAAGCTCATAACTAACTCAAGTGATAAACGTAAAATAAGTAACCTAATGCAACTATGAACACAAATAGCATAAAAGACTAAATCACAAGTCATAGGTGAAATAACAAATTCTAACTTAAGAAGAATAAACATGCCTAGATGAGAAATATCTTTAAAAATATGCAAAAGAATGAACATACAAGAACTTCTAACATGATAAAAATGAATTTTAGAAGATAAAATCCTATGGACATCAATATGAAAATCAATATCAATGTAGTAACCTAGAACCCATGCATGGAGACTCAAAGAATAATGTAAAATAAACTGAAAAAGACAGGAGTTATCACTAACTAAGACATCAAGATGCTTTGAATGGAATGCATGGACAAACATATACATCCTCAAACAAGTTTTATGACATGAAAAATTACAGAAAACATACTGAAAATTACTTAAAACATGATGATTTAACATATCATAATCCTGAAAACGGATTGTACCATGCAAAGATAAATATGCTGAATGCAAAACATGATTACTAACTAAAATACTAGAATGAATTGGATAGAATGCATACAAAAGCATATAAACTCTATCATGGAATAATAATTTGCAAAATAAACCACAAAAATCGCTAGAAATATGATCATAAAACACAAGAAATCCTTCAAAACAGATTGACCTAGATGAAGTTAAACAAACTAGATGCAAGGCATAATCACTTAAACTAATGGAATAAACATGCAAAACTAAATTAATGTGCAAATTAAAATAATTAAAACTAAAAGAACATAAAAACTTATGCCATAGTCTAGTAGAATCCAACAAATTCATCAATTTAGTTGTGGCATTTGGACTTTGTGAATCAATCCAATTGACACCATGCCACCAATCAAACATGTATTTGATCAACCAATTGGTGTTGATGGCATAAGACCAAATTTTTGTCTTAAAACATTTCTTCCTTGTCAAGTCATGCCCTCGAAACACTTGTATCGCCTTGCTTGATGATCCAAAAATGATGAGCGCACGGTTGCATATGCCAAGACCCCTTGGATTTTAGGTCAACAACTCGTTGAACTCAAAACCCCGTTGGATTCATAAACCCAAGAACTCTTGACGTGGAGTTGGTGTGCTCACGAATCTCCCCTTGAAGATGAACACGTCCCTAAGAAAACTAGGTTAAACCGAGTTGAGCGAGTTCAATCGTTTAATCTAATCTATTAAGAACTTGATAAAAAACTAGAAGAAACTCTAAGCAAGATTGTGGTCGCCACAAGCAAAGCTTGATAAGACCAAAAGAGTAGTTCTTAATCACCAAAGAACCAAGAAAATTCTAAAAAGAATTCACTCAAAATATCATCATATGACTGCTGCTACAGTAACGATTTTAAGCCTTTAAATAGGCACACAAATAACATGCTAGGGTTTTGTAGTAAAACAAACTACTTAACTAAATGGACTAGCTTAAACATATTATAAACGAACTAAACTAACTATAATCAGCCCAAACCAACCCAAGTGAACCATCTTGACACCTCTTAGCCCGTTACACAACAAATGGATCAGCGGCCTCCAAGTCTTCAATCCTCACACTTAGCTGGTTATTTGGACCTTCTTCTAGGCCTTGTTCAGCCCAAATGGTGTAGACCAACCGTGGAGAATGCTTAGCCCAACTTGCTTGGTTTTCTTCTTCAAGTGTATCCAAAATTAGTCCATGAAGAGCATCCTTCATTCTTCTTGTTCTAGCTCTAGTCATTGGTCCATCCAAACCTCCAAGTACATCATTAGCATCCTTGGAAGTTTGCTCAGCTCGTCCATCACCATTGGAACGTCCTTGTTCATCCTTCAACCCTTGGGACATATCATTCCCTCCTTCCTCGAAAGGATTCGTCCTCGAATCACCTACACCATACAAAGATAAATCAGACACATTAAAAGTAGCACTAACATTTCCATACTTACTAGGTAAGTCCACTTTGTATGCATTATCTCCGATCCTCTCAAGAATTTGAAAAGGTCCGTCCCCCCCTTGGATGAAGCTTAGATTTCCTTTGTTGTGGAATCTCTCCTTTCTCAAATGTACCCACACCCAATTACCAGGTTCGAATACCATCTTTACTCGGCCCTTGTTTGCAATTTTGGCAAAGTGTTCATTTTTTTTCTCAATGTTTTCTCGCACCTTGGCATGGAGATCCCTAACAAATTTAGCTTTCTTTTTACCTTCAAGATCAGAAACTTCATTAGTGGGCAAAGGTAAAATATCCAAAAGAGTTAAGGGATTAAAACCATAAACAATTTCAAAAGGTGAATAAGACGTAGTAGAATGAATAGTTCTATTATATGCGAACTCAATGTGGGGCAAGCATCTTTCCCAATTCTTTAAATTCCTTTGAATGATTGCATGCAAAAGTGTAGAAAGTGTCCTATTAACGACTTCAGTTTGACCATCAGTTTGTGGATGTGCAACAGTAGAAAACAACAACTTAGTACCAAGTTTACTCCACAAAGTGCGCCAAAAATGACTTAAAAACTTGACATCTCTATCACTGACAATTGAACGTGGTAAACCATGCAACTTCACAACTTCTTTAAAGAACAAGTCAGATATGTAAGTGGCATCATTAGTCTTAGAACATGCAATAAAGTGTGCCATCTTACTAAATCTATCCACAACAACAAAGATGCTATCCTTACCACTTTGTGCCCTTGGTAGACCCAAAACAAAATCCATGGAGATGTCTACCCAAGGTTGAGAAGGCACCGGTAATGGTGAATACAAGCCATGGGGTTTCACACGAGATTTTGCTTGTTTGCAAGTTAGACATTTAGCACAAAAGGACTCAACATCAGAACGCATACCTGGCCAAAAGAAGTGTTCATGCAAAACATGCAAAGTCTTTTTAACACCAAAGTGTCCCATAAGACCACCCCCATGAGACTCTCTAACCAGCAACTCACGCAAAGAACAATTAGGCATGCATAACTTAGTACCCTTAAACAAGAAACCATCATGCCGAAAGAAATTTGAATGAGCACATTTTTCACATTGAACCCACAATTTCGAAAAATCCTTGTCATGCTCATACAAATCTTTAATGAAATCAAATCCAAGCAATTTAGTTTGAAGAGTAGTGATAAGAGAATACCTTCTTGATAATGCATCAGCAACCACATTTTCCTTACCTTGCTTGTACTTGATGGTATAGGGAAAAGACTCTATGAACTCTAACCATCTTGCATGTCTCTTATTGAGCTTACTTTGAGACTTCAAGAACTTCAAGCTCTCATGGTCAGAGTGAATCACGAACTCTTTAGGAAGAAGATAGTGTTGCTATGTTTGAAGAGTTCGAACTAGGGCATAGAGCTCCTTATCATAAGTGGGGTAGTTTAAGGTTGCACCATTCAACTTCTCACTAAAGTATGCTATGGGTTTAGACTCCTGCATAAGAACAGCACCTATACCCACTCTAGAAGCATCACATTCAACCTCAAACAATTTATCAAAATCAGGCAAACACAATAGAGGTGCATTAGTTAACTTTTCTTTTAACATATCAAACGCCTCTTGGTGTTTGCTTTCCCACTTAAAAACCACATTTTTCTTAACAAGTTCATTTAGGGGTGCAGCAATGGTAGAAAAATTACGTACAAACCTCCTATAAAAACTTGCTAAGCCATGGAAAGATCGTACATCATTAACACTTTTAGGTGTCGGCCAATCACGTATGGCTTGCACCTTAGATTCATCAACATGAATGCCATTAGCACTAACAATGAATCCAAGAAATATAATGCTTTCCATGCAAAATGAACACTTTTTCAAATTAGCATAAAGATGATGTTCACGAAGTACACACAAAACTTGATACAAGTGTTCAACATGATCTTCAAGTGATTTACTATAGACCAGAATATTATCAAAATAGACCACCAAGAATTTACCAATAAAAGTCCTAAACACATAGTTCATGAGTCTCATGAATGTACTAGGTGCATTAGTTAAACCAAAAGGCATAACTAACCATTCATACAATCCATATTTGGTTTTAAAGGCAGTCTTCCATTCATCACCTACTTGCATTCTAATTTGATGATAACCACTTTTAAGATCAATTTTAGAGAAAATAGTAGAACCATGCAACTCATCAAGCATATCATCTAACCTAGGAATAGGATGACGATACTTTACCGTTATTTTATTGATGGCCCTACAGTCAACACACATGCGCCATGTTCCATCTTTCTTGGGTACTAAAATCACGGGAACAGCACATGGCGACATACTTTCTCGCACAAACCCCTTTTCCACCAACTCATCTACTTGTCTTTGTATTTCTTTTGTCTCCTCTAGGTTTGCTCTATAGGCGGGACGGTTGGGTATGCTAGCACCAGGTATGAAATCGATTTGGTGCTCAATCCCTCACAAAGGTGGCAATCCTTGTGGTATATCTTCAGGAAATAAGTCTTCAAAATCCTGCAAAAGAGACACCACAACACTTGGCAAGGAAGGGTTAAGTTCATTAAGCTCAATAGAAGAAAGAAACACATCTTTATATAAAATAATTAAAAGTTGTTCCTTAGCTTCCAAAGCTGAAATGATCTCACTTTTGGTTGCAAAAGCATTAACCTTCCTTTTCTCTTCCTTCTTCAAATCACGAATTGCCTTCTTTCCAGCCTTGAATCCGCCACTTAACTCATTATTTTGCCCAACTCGTGACCCCTCATTATGCTCATTTTGGCCAGCTTGTTGCTCCTCCCTCACCTTGAATTCCTTTGCTATTCTCACTTGATCCGCATGAGCTTCAGAAGGTTTGATGGAATCCAAAGTGATTTTGCGGTTGTTCCACATGAATGAGTACCTATTCTTGAAGCCATCATATGTCACTCTTCTATCGAATTGCCAAGGACGTCAAAGTAGGATGTGGCATGCTTGCATGGGAATCACATCACACCACACTTCATCCTTGTACTTACTAATAGAGAATGGCACCATTACTTGTTTGGTAACCTTCATGTCTCTAACCTCAGCCAACCATTGTAACTTGTATGGCTTAGGATGTCTTCTTGTCTCTAGGCTCAATTTATCTACAAACAAAGTAGAAGCAACATTAGTGCAAGAACCACTATCTATAATCATGCTACATACCTTGTTTTGCACAGTACACCTATTGTGTAAAATATGCTCTCTTTGTATGTCCAAGTCATCCTCCTTAGATGCAATGCTAAGGGCACGCCTTGTGACCAGGATTTCGCCTTGATCACCACCAAACAAGTCACCCTCATCTTCAGAACCTCCCTCCAATGGAGGCATCTCCTCATCATCTTCACTAGATGCAATGCTTGCTATCTCACCATCATCACTAATCATCATAGCACGTTTGTTTGGACAAGTTGCAGCAATGTGTCCATAACCTTGACACTTGAAGCAACGAACCTCCCTTTGCCTAGGTTTCTCAACCAGTTTACCCTTGGCATCCGGCTTTGTAGTTGAATCAAGCTTAGACGCTTGAACACGGTTTGGAGGATGGCGTACTTGTTCAAGCTCCCTCGCACTCCTACGTGGCTGCTCAACCCTCCAAGTAGTACGGTTTTGGGTAGTAGAAAACCCCCTTGAACGCCTACTTTTCAGTTGTCTCTCAACCTTGATGGCTAGGTCCACCAAGTCATGAATGTTAATGTAGTGTTGAAGTTCCACCCTTTCAGCAATTTCCACATTAAGACATGCAATAAAACGAGCCATTAATGCCTCCTCCTCTTCCTTAACATCAGCTCGAATGAGAAGTATCTCCATCTCCTTGTAATACTCATCCACAGACATTGAACCTTGCTTCAAAGTTTGAAGCCTATGATGGAGATCTCTCACATAATAGCTAGGAACAAATCTTTTCTTCATGATATTCTTCATCTCACGCCATGTACGTACAGGTTCCTCTTCACATCTTCTTCTCTCCTTCACAAGTTTGTCCCACCAAATGCTAGCATAATCCGTGAACTCAACTGCAGCTAATTGCACTTTCTTTTCTTCTGAGTAGTTATGGCAATTGAACACATGTTCAACCTTGCGTTCCCACTCTAAGTATGCCTCTGGATCAAGCCTTCCTTGGAATGGAGGTATTTTCATCTTAATGCTTCCAAGATTATTGTCTTGATTATTGTTCACCCTCCTTCCTCTCCTTGGAGCTATATCTTCAAAATCGGACTCCTCCTCATGCTCCTCTTCAAAAGGATTTTTGGTGGCTGACACACGTGCTTGGGAAGTACTAGTTCTCCTCTCCAATTCCTCATAAAATTCCTCTCTCATGAGGCGCAATTTTCTGTCCATATCACCAACTATAGCATCCCTGAGCAATTTGAAATCATTTGAAAGCTCTTGAGGTGGATTTCCTTCATGCGCCATTAGAATGCTAAACCTGCAAAAGAAACGTTAGAACAAGATAAAGCAAGTATATAGGAAACACTCCCTTAGTGTTTTGCACTGGCTTCCCTCAAGTAGTATGGCTATTACCCTCAATTGTGCTCACAACTAAGCCTTTTATCACTCAAAGAATTTTCTTATTGGCCCTTTAGAGAAGAACCAACTCACTCAAACCTTACCAAGGTCAATAGCAACCTCAACCTATAGGAGTAAATGTAGAGGTCAAGAAAATTATGCTTAGAGTGCTTTTGATCAAGAGAATAACAAAGAATGACCAAGAATCAAGATTTGACACAATATAAAAACCCTAATGTGTGGTAAAGTTGTGTGAAAATTCTTGATTTTTAATGTTTTCTTGGCTGAAAATATGAAACTTGTGCAAAAATAAGCAAAAGTAAGTGATAAACAAGCCACAATTATTAGGAAACTATGGTACGCTAAAAAAGAAACAATGATCAGCTGCAAATTGCCTTAAACTCCACGGCACATGCAATTTGGAAACTCCCCCAACAGATAGCTTCCTTATTTCTCCTACACGGCTAGCAAAATAGGAAAGTAACTTCCTTGCTTTCCTTTTTTCTTTACCAATAGCTTTCCTTTTCCTTAGGGATTAGGATTCTTTCTTTATTTAAACAACAATAACCCTCAAAACCTCCTCAAAAGATCAGAAACAATCTGGAAAAATTTCAGAAATTCGTAACTGCAAAATACACCAACATTCCAGCAAGAAGATCAAGCAATATTCAAGAATTCAAGTGAAAGTAAGTATCCCCTTCATCTAATCTTTAACCCAATTCTTTCCTACCCAAATTTCAGTCACAAAACAACTCTTTATGATCCTTATTTAAGACAAATAAAGCTGGAACAATTTCAGAAAATTCGTAGCCAAAAAGTACTACAATTTCCAGCAACCAGAATTATTCAAGAATCAAGATCCTAGTTCAAGAACTTGGTCCAAACAACCCAATGATGAAACCTGGAGCAAATTATCACCAAATCAACTCAAAAACTTCCAGAAAACCCTCTTAAACAACCAGAAACATGCTGGAAAATTTTAGAAATTCGTAGCTGTCAAAAGCACAATGATTCCAGCAAACACCTTCAATCAAGTTTCAAGAATTAAGTTCAAGTAAATGTTCCTACCACTTGACTCTTGAAACCCTTCTCTCTTCTACTCAATTTCTACCCAAAAACCTTCCAGAAAATTGGTCCAAATTTGATTTTAAACCAGAAACAACAGCAGGTACGAGAATCTGATGCACTTGACTCAAGAAATTTAAGTTTCAATTTTCCAGCAACTAATAAGTTGTGAAAAACCCTAGTTTAACACCCACAAACTTCAAGAAACACTTCAAGATTCTCAAGAAATGTACCAAGAACCTCAAATCAGTCCAAGAATATTTTCAAAAACTTCAAGAAATCACCACCCAAATCTGGACAGATTCGAAATTAACCAAGAATCGAAAAACAAGTTCAAGAAACTAATTTCCAGATTTGAATACCTTCAAGAACTTGAGTTTATGGTTCAAGAACTTCAAGAATATAATCAAAATCACCAAGAAAGTTATCAAGAACCCCAAGATTGCTCAAGAAAGTGTCCGAAATTTGTGAAAAATCGTGTAAAATTCACTGGACAGATTCAAGAATTCAAGAAACACCAAAACAGCCCACTATCTTTCAAGAAACACCTTGTATCATCAAGAATAATTCAAGAACACTTTAGTTAAGTATGTACATGGCTTTTTCACCTTGTATACGCCTTTTAACTCCAGAAACAAGAAGAGTAGAATCTGGTCAATTAAACTTTCGTACGTGGCGTTGTTCTCTGTCCAACGATCTGGATGTTTCAACAGATCTATTCGGTTGCACAAGGACAGTATTCCAGCCAAATATACTTCAATTTAACGAATTTAGTTCGTGTGCTTGGCTTTTTCTCCCTTCAAGCACGCCTCTTTTCTTCTTCTCTCTCTCTCTTTTTTTTTTTTTAACCACGCAACACCCAACAAACTCAAACCAAACAGTTTCCAACCTTCAAGAACATCAATCCTAGGCTTGTTAAGTCCAAGAAACTAATTTTCTTGCAAAGTTTTCACACAAGAATTCCAAGAAAACAATAAAAACAGTCAAGAAACACAAAATACCACACGATCTAGAATTCTCGATTGAGAAGCAACCAAGAACGACTTTAAACAAACCCTAAAACACGAATTTAATAAGGAAACAACGAAAACTAAAGGCTGAAATTTTCAAACGATTAAAGACCGGCAGAAACGAAGCAAAACAAGTTCAAACGAATTTAAGCAAGACACAAAAAAAAAAAAAACACCAAACAAATTATTATGACCAGGCTTGAAGCTCTTTGTCACAATAACAACACGAAAAACAAGAAAAACACAAGACACAAGGATATATCCGAAATTCCAAAGGGAAAAATGGATTGAATAAACCTGGAAAATCCAAGAACTTTGGCTCTGATACCACTTGATGAGCACACGGTTGCATATGCCAAGACCCCTTGGATTTTAGGTCAACAACTCGTTGAACTCAAGACCCCGTTGGATTCGTAAACCCAAGAACCTTTGACGTGGAGTTGGTGTGCTCACGAATCTCCCCTTGAAGATGAACACGTCCCTAAGAAAACTAGGTTAAACCGAGTTGAGCGAGTTCAATCGTTTAATCTAATCTATTAAGAACTTGATCAAAAACTAGAAGAAACTCTAAGCAAGATTGTGGTCGCCACAAGCAAAGCTTGATAAGACCAAATGAGTAGTTCTTAATCACCAAAGAACCAAGAAAATTCTAAAAAGAATTCACTCAAAATATCATCATATGACTGCTGCTACAGTAACGATTTTAAGCCTTTAAATAGGCACACAAATAACATGCTAGGGTTTTGTAGTAAAACAAACTACTTAACTAAATGGACTAGCTTAAACATATTATAAACGAACTAAACTAACTATAATCAGCCCAAACCAACCCAAGTGAACCATCTTGACACCTCTTAGCCCGTTACACAACAAATGGATCAGCGGCCTCCAAGTCTTCAATCCTCACACTTAGCTGGTTATTTGGACCTTCTTCTAGGCCTTGTTCAGCCCAAATGGTGTAGACCAACCGTGGAGAATGCTTAGCCCAACTTGCTTGGTTTTCTTCTTCAAGTGTATCCAAAATTAGTCCATGAAGAGCATCCTTCATTCTTCTTGTTCTAGCTCTAGTCATTGGTCCATCCAAACTTCCAAGTACATCATTAGCATCCTTGGAAGTTTGCTCAGCTCGTCCATCACCATTGGAACGTCCTTGTTCATCCTTCAACCCTTGGGACATATCAAAAAATTTGCAACTTTAAGTCATTGAAGGGACAATTTGCAGGTAGCATTCTTTTGTCTTGAAATTGACTTCCAAATTGCTGCAAAGGAGAAACAAAAATACTAGGAAAACGAGTGTTAGGAGAGTTAGCAAAATAATCTACTTCTTTGTACATAGGCACAAGAAGCTTAGACCTTTCAATCAAAGCACTCTTTTTCTCACTTTTGTTAGCTTCCACTTCCACTCTCTTATTTTCTTCTTCTTTCTCAAAATTTTTCCTCTCGATTTGTTCTCCCTCAAGATCTACACTATCCTTACTCTTCTCTTGCACACACTCTTCTTTTTTATCACTTTTTTCTTTTGCTTGTGTGCTCAAAGATCTTTCCCACTCTTTGCAATCTTTTGAAATTTTCTCTTTATCCTTATTTACCTCAAGTGATGGCAAAGGAATTAGCTTGACATTCCTCCCATTCCAATTGAAAGAGTAGTTATTGTTCACCTCATCATATTTGGCTTCATTCTTAAGGTGCCATGGATGCCCCAAGAGTACATGACAAGTCTCCATTAGTACCACATCACAAAAAATCTTATCATGATACTTGTTGAGTGAAAACTCCAACTCCACTTGATTGGTTACTTCAAATTCTCCATTATCAGTCAACCTTTTGTATGGATGTGGATGTTTCAACAAAGGCAATCCTAGCTTTCCAACACACATAGTACTCACCAAGTTAGTGCAACTAACATGATTAATGCGCGTACTACATACCTTGTTTTTCACAGTGCATCTAGTATAAAATTCAACTTGTTGCACTTGTTCACTATCTCGCAATGGTTTATCCTTCTCTTCAAAAGCATCACAATTCTTCTTTTGAATGAGAGGTGATGAAATTTGATCTTTAATTAAGAGAGTAGATTCCTCCTCAAGCAGTCTTTCCTTTTGAGCAGCCACAAGTGCTTTATATCTGCTCCAAAAATCATCCCAATCATCAAGACCCTTCATGTCATCCTCCTTCTTTGAAGTATAATAATTCTTGGACAACTTTTTAGAAGATTTGGATGCAAAAGCTTTGGCATTAGATGACTGCAAATGCCTATCCATTTTTTCATAGATCTCATCTTTCATAAGGTGTATCTTTCTTTCAAAATTACCAACAATGGCTTCCCTTAATAATTTAAATTCATTGTTTAAGTCCATTGGAGACGCCATTAAGACCTAAAAACCTGTAGGAAAATCGTTAGAAATAAACAAAAGAAAATAACAAGAATATGTGAAACACTCCCTTAGTGTTTGGCACTCGCTTCCCTCAAGTAGATTGGCTTTTACCCTCCAATGAGCTCACAACTAAGCCTTTTTCCACTCAAAGAATCTTCTTGTAGGCTCTTTGATGAATAACCAGCTCAATCAATCCCACCAAGGACCTATAGCAACCTCAACTTGTAAAGAGTAAGTGTAGAGGCCAAGAAAAATGAGCTTAGAGTATTTTTGATCAAGAGAATAAATCAAAGAATGGATAAGAATCAAGAATTGACAAAAATTAGACACCCTAATGTGTGGTATAAATGTGTAAAAATTCTTGATTTTTAATATTCTCTTGAAAAATAATAATATTCTTGTGCAAAAAGTAAAACTCCAACAATCCAATTCACTTTCCAAAATGAATTCTTGAACAATTGGCAACTAAAACCAAGCACAACTAATTTGGAAACCTTAAAACACGCCCCAAGGGACCTTAACCAGCTGGAAAAACGTTCTAAATGAAGAAAAAGGAAACAAGAATCACCACTTTCCAAAAAGAATGAAGAAACCCTTGCACCTTGAGGATTTGGTTTCCTATCCTTTGCCAACTAGTTTTCCTTTACCCAATTGGTTTCCCTATGACAAATAACTTCTATATAAACCCAACTAACACCTTTTAGACTCCTTTTAACACCAAAATTTCTGCAAAAATCGTAACAGAAATTCGTCCAAAAATAGATATGAATTTCAGCAACCCAACATGCAAGAAACTCTAACAAAACCCTAGTTTTTGAAGAAACCCTTTAACCGACCCTTCAAGGCTGTCAAGAACTTCAAGATTTGCTCAAGAAAGTCCAAGAACTGAGCCAAGAACCTCAATAAATCAGTCAAACAATTTCAAGAAATCAGTCCAATAAATTTCCAGCAACTCACAAACTTCAAGAACTCAACTTACAAACCAAGAAGTGCAAGAAACTTATCAAGAACTTCAAGATACTTATCAAGAACTTCAAGAAATGATACGATCGGGGGCGTCCCCTTTTGTATATCACAGGAATATCACCCCAAAGATCGTCTTAAAGAATCAGGCGACAATTTAATCCAAATCCTCCCGCTGAATTGGACCAAATTATCTTCAAAAGAAACAACCTCGTTGAACTTTAGACCCACTTTGATTCGTAAACCAAAGCAATCTAAACGTGGAGATTGGTCGCCTTGAATTTTACCCTTGTAGAAATCTTGAACCAAAGGATAAACTTTGCTAGGCCGATATGAGCGAGTTCATTCGTCTAACCAAATTTTATTCTAAGGACTTAATCAAAACAAGAAGAAAATTCTAAGCTAGGAGAATGGTCGCCATGGAATCACTCCAATAAGACCAAGAGTTGGTTCTAATCCAAGAACCCAAGACAAAGCTCTCTAAAAGAGAAAACTCAAATTTTATTAATCACAAAAATCATACTAAAATTCGTAACACATTTTTGGCCTATTTATAGGCTTACAAAAGTAACCTAAAAACATGCTAGAATAGTCTAGAAAATTAATTTAAGTTGTATCCTAACACAATAGGTAATTACTGATACGCGTGGAGGAACGTGGAGTTGCTTGAAGTTCCAAGTGAAGCTTCGAATTTTCCCTTGGAGGATTTCGACCCTTCAAAGTGCTCAAGTAGGACCAATTTGAGCGAGTTCAATATGCCTACCTAATAGCTCTAAAGGACTTAATCAAACAAGAAAGAAACTCTAAGCTAGGGTTTTGATCTTGGAATCACTCGACAAGATCGGGGGTAGTTCTTAATCAGCAAAGAACTAAAGAAACTCTCAATTTGAGAACTCACAATAATAATATTCATAAAAATCTGATCAAAAATCGTATGAATAGTAGCATAGCCTTTTATAGGCTTACAAAGATGATTCTAGAACTTAGAATTGTAAGTAACTACTAAAACTAGTTGTAACCTATCACAATTAAGCAATTAACTAAAGTTACAACTTGTACAGATTTAGGAAACTATTAAAAACGAATTTAACCATAAAAATAAATAAGAAATTCGTGTAAGAATTCCTTATGGCCTGGACGTCTTCTTTAAGCTCACTTGGGCCTTCATCTTGCAACTTAAAAAGGCCTTTCAACAAGTCCATCCAAACCAGCACCTTGGAAGCATGCTATGGGCCACTTAAACACTTCAATTGGACCTTCTTTGAACGTAGATTTAATCCATAGCCAATGCATAAACCTTGGCCCAATGAACACACTTGAGTAGCCTGATCAACAAGTCCATTGGTAAGCCCAAAGTCATGATGAACAACAAGACAGCAACAAAGTTTGATTGTTTCCACCATGATTAACCACCATTCAAGCTCATCTTGAGCTAAACGAGTTGCTTCATGAGAATGTCCAAACATCATGGTTGAAGTTGCTCCTTGGATCACATCAATTACTTAAGGATTACAACTTGTAAACTACTTAGGAAACTAAATAAAAGCTAAACTTCTAAAAAAATAAAAAGAAATTCGCCATAAAATAATAAATGGGCTTGGTCATTCCTCCTTGGACTCCATTGGACTTCAATCTTTCATTTTTAAGATCTTCAACTTGGGTCCATCAAACCTAGCCAACTTGTGTGCATCATCTTTGGACCATATGCTATTTTTTGGGCCTTTTTTTGAATGCATGTTTAATCCAAAACCAAAACTCAATCTTCAAATCTAATTTTCTCGATTGGTCCACGGATTCTCCAAACTCAAAAATGGTTGGAAACACAAGATTCCTTGTAAAATCAATCAAATCACACAGATTGACAAATATCATTGATGAAGTTTCCAAGTTTAAAACGGGTGCTACCATGCACGTATCAAGAAAGCTCAAGAACTTGTTCAAGAACCTCAAGAAACTCAAGAACACTCCTAGACAGATTTATAGATTTCAAGAATTGCACCAAGTAAGTCCAATAAGTCCAAGAACTTGTATCCAAACACCAAGAAACTTCAAGAAATTGTTGAGCAACAATTGGTGCACGGTTTTTGCTTGTTGTGCACTCCTTTTTACTCTCTTTTTTCTTTGTGCTTTTGGCTCTTTCTTTTTGCACACGAATTTTCTGCCTTTTTTTTTTTTTCACAAACGATTTTTTTTTTCACAAACGAATTTTTTTTTTCACACGTTAACAACACCAAGAACACAATTAAATCTCCAAGAAATCTGGTTGTATGAATTTTTTTATGTTCAAGAAACCCTTTTTCTTGCAAATTTTTGATACAAGAAATTCAAGAAAACACCAAAAACAGTCAAGAATCACAAAATACCACACAAGACCTAGAATTCTTGATTGAGAAGCAACCAAGAATAACTCTAAACACCTAAAGCACGAATTTTTATTCAAAGAAAACAACGAAAAAAATAGCAGAAATTTTTTTTTTCAAGAAACGAAAGTAAAGACACAAGAAAACAACTTATTGTCTAGGCTCAAAGCTCTTTGACAACGACTCAAAGAAAGAAAAACAAACAAAACACAAGTTGCTTAACTAGGCTCGAAGCTCTTTGATAAACAACAAAAAAGAAAAAAAGGGATATATCCAAATTTTTCCAAAGGAAAAATTGGATTGGAAAAACCTGAAAAAATCCAAGAAGATGGCTCTAATACCACTTGATGTGCGCACGGTTGCGTTGCCAAGAAAGTCTTGGATTTCAGGTATGCAACTCGTTGAACTCAAGACCTTGTTTGATTCGTGAACCAAGGAACCCTTGACGTGGAGTTGTTTTGCCTTGAATCTCCCCCTGAAGATGAGCACGCCTAAGAACAACTAGAATTAGACCAAGTTGAGCGAGTTCAATCGTCTAACCTAAGTTACCTAAGACTTGATAAAAAACACAAGAAAAACTCTAAGCGAAGTTGGTGGTCGCCACAAGCAAGCTTGATAAGACCAAAAGTAGTTCTTAATCAACAAAGAACCAAGAAAATTCTCAAAGAGAACACACAATATTTCTGAAAATTCTTATTAAAATCGTAACTAAAAATTATAGCCTATAAATAGGCTTACAAAGAACATTCTAGAGTTGTGAAAATAGACTTAACTTCTAAGACAAAACCTATACTAATGAAACTACCAAAACAAAGCATGATTTAACTAAAATAACTAAGTCTATTACAACTCTAAAAACTTTAAAAATTCGTAGCTAATAAACCCTAATGGGCTGGCGGTCCATTAAGCCCACAAAACCATCAATTGGACTTCAATTCCTCAAGCTCCCCATGTGTGTGGCCCATGAAGTCCTCATCCAATGTTTGTTCAGCCCAAATCACATTAATGAATTGTTTAGGTTGATCTTTTGAGTCCAATTGCAAAGCCTCCTCATATGAGTCCAATATGAGTCCATGCAAAGCATCCTTCATTCTTCTAGTTTGTGCTCTAGTCATTGGACCATCCAAACCTTTAAGCACATCGTTGGAGCTCCTCAAACTCGATCCATCATCCTTGGAACGTCCCTCTTGAAGGTCTCCAACTTGGGACTCATCAATAAATCAAAGAATGGATGAGAATCAAGAATTGACACAAAATAGATACCCTAATGTGTGGTATAATTGTGTAAAAATTCTTGATTTTTAATGTTCTCTTGAAAAATAATAATATTCTTGTGCAAAAAATAAAACTCCAACAGTCCAATTTCACTTTCCAAAAAGAATTCTTGAAAGCAACTAAAACCAAGCACAACCAATTTGGAAACAAGAAAACACAGCCAAGACACCTTAACCAGCTGGAAAACACATTCTAAATGAAGAAAAAGGAAACAAGAATCACCACTTGCCAAGAAGAAAAAGGAAACTGCTTGTTTTTGTAGAATTAGTTTCCAAATCCCCTTTGTAACTACTTTTCCTTTCCCAATTGATTTCCCAAAGCCAAATAACTTCTATATAAACCAAACTAACATCCTTTTAATCCTTTTAAACACCAGAATTTCTGCAAAAATCGCAGCCAAAATTCGTCCAAAAATTAAAACGAATTTCAGCAACTATTATGCAAGAAAACCCTATCAAAACCCTAGTTGATGAACAAGACCCTTTGACCAACACTTCAAGGCTTCAAGAACTTCAAGATTTGACCAGAAAAATTCAAGAAATCAGCCAAACACTTCAAGAAATCAGTCCAAAAAATTCCAGCAACTCACAAACTTCAAGAACTCAACTTATAAACCAAGAAGTGCAAGAAACTTATCAAGAACTTCAAGAAAGCTCAAGAACTTATTCAAGAACCTCAAGAAACTCAAGAACACACTTGGACAGATTTAAAGATTTCAAAAATCACACCAAGTAAGCCCAAGAACTTCAAGAACTTGTATCCAAACACCAAGAAACTTCAAGAAAATTTGAATAAATATTTGTGCACGGTTTTTACCTTGTTGTGCACTCCTTTTTTATTCTCTTTTTCCTCCTTTTTCTTTGTGCTTTTGTCTCTTTCTTTTTAGCACACAATCTGCCTTTTTTTTTTCTTTTTTTTTTTAAAACGATTTTTCTGCCTTTTTTTTTTTCCTTCAAGAACAATACAAGAATGACTCAAAACTTCAAGAAAGTTGATTTGGGAATGTCTTAAGTTCAAGAATATTCTTTACTTGAGAGTTTTTAACACAAGAAAATCAAGAAAACACCAAAAACAGTCAAGAATCACAAAATACCACACAAGACCTAGAATTCTTGATTGAGAAGCAACCAAGAACGACTCTAAACAAACCTAGGGCATGATTTTTAACTAAGAAAGCAACGAAACAATTATGGTAGAAAAAATTTTTTTTTTCAAGAAACAAAAGTAAAAAGACACAAGAAAAAAACTTGTTGTCCAGGCTCGAAACTCTTTGACAACGACTCAAAGAAAGAAAAAAAATAAAACACAAGTTGCTTAACCAGGCTCGAAGCTCTTTGATAAATAACAAAAAAGAAAAAAGGGATATATCCGAATTTTTCCAAAGGAAAAATTGGATTGGAAAAACCTGAAAAAATCCAAGAAGATGGCTCTGATACCACTTGATGTGCACGGTTGCGTTGCCAAGAAAGTCTTGGATTTCAGGTATGCAACTTGTTGAATTCAAGACCTCATTTGATTCGTGAACCAAGGAACCCTTGAGGTGGAGTTGTTTTGCCTTGAATCTTCCCTTGAAGATGAGCACGCCTAAGAACAACTAGAATTAGACCAAGTTGAGCGAGTTCAATCGTCTCACCTAATTAGCTCTAAAGACTTGATCAAAAACTCAAGAAAACTCTAAGTGAAGTTGGTGGTCGCCACAAGCAAGCTTGATAAGACCAAGAGTAGTTCTTAATTGACAAAGAACCAAGAAAATTCTCACAATAGAGAAAACACACAATTTTTCTGAATAATTCTTGATTAAAATTCGTAACTAATGAGAGGCCTATAAATAAGCTTACATAGAACATTCTAGACTTAAAATTCGTCCAAAATCACATCATGGGCTAGACATCCTTCATTAAGCTCCATTGGGCCTCCATTTAACAACTTTAAGGGCCCTCCAAGCAAGTCCAAATAACCAGCCTCTTGTAAGATTGTTTTGGACAACTTAGCAACTCTTTTTGGGCCTTCTTTGTAGATGAACTTAATCCACAACCAATGCTCGATTCCTTGGCCCAATGTGCTAGTATAAACAAAGTGAATTTTAAGCTTGCCATTAAGCCCAAATTCGTGCATAGGCTTCAACCAGCAACCATGTGGATCAACTTCCACCAAGAACACACGTCTCCTAAGCTCACCATGTTCAAGTCCAAATCTAACAATTGTGAGTGCTCCTTGGATCACATCACATAGGGTTTTCATCAGATTATTTCTTTTAAATTTCAAGACTTGAAAGTGAATCTCGACTTTTTACAAAATATTTTCTAGGCATTCCAGGTGAGTGTCTCTATGTGTGCATGATGCATGAAATGCTTTGTCGTACTTGAGAATGTTATATTAAGAAATATTATGTTATGCTTGTAATTGTTATGTTATGACATGTGTTACTTGAGGAAAGATGTGTACTTTATCACATCTATTTCGCAATGTGTTACACGCTTTCATCATCCAACGTGTTACTTGTGCATGAGACTTCCGTGACTAACTTCACAGTTACTTCACGGATAGTCAACTTGGACAGGCTTGGGAGGATATAAGGTGCTGGGTGTTTTACGGCGTGATGTTCTTTCCCTTATGAGTTGTGAATCCTCAAAGAGGCCAACTCCGGATTGAACTTTCTTGTGTGTTGGCCCTCCAAGGTTGAGATTTTTTCTCCCTGGATGTGGTAGCCTGTACGGAGGTTATAAGGTGAACGGTGGTTAGGGTTCTTGCTTGATAATACTGGCATGACCTTTGATAAAGACCTGAGCTATTATCTCAGTCCTAACATCATGGTTACATGATCAGTTCTTGCTCTTTCTGCGGTTAAGCTTGCTTCCGTAGTTGAGCCCTGTATCCTCCATTGACTACTTGTTAATTAAAGTGTTCATGCCCTACTTATTTAATCTTGCCAATTATTTTGTTCAATAAAATAATAGATTCTGGGTATGACTGCATGACTTGGACACTCACTAGGCTATTATAGCTCATCCCGTTCATTTGTTTTCTTTAACCAGGTTTCCAAAAATACTAAAGCGGGAAAAGCTGATTTTGGACGTGTACATGTTTTATTTCGTGTATTTTGATAGCCAAACTATTTTGGGCTATCTTGGTGAAAATTATGTATATTGTGACGTGTAAACTTCTTGATGTTACTTGTACCTTTAAATTAAGTAATATGAATATATTTTATTTTATTCTATTTTATTTCATTTTATTTGGAGTTAAGCACGCGTGCATGTTCTGAGTGAGTGCTCGACTTGAGTCCTGGAGAGAGCTAGGCAGGCAGTCCGCTAAGCCCTTTGGTGCGCCTCTGGGTAAGGTGGGGCTGTTACAATCCATGTCTTAGTGGAAAGCGTTTCCGGCTAGCAAATGGAAAAGGTCTTAAATTTCCATAAGGAAAAGAGACTGCTTAATCTTATTTGGTAAGTTGAAGCTTCTTGATCCTATTGTTTTCCTAATTGCATATTCCCAATAACTAGGATTGTTAGCTATAAATAGGCCCCTAATGATGAGAATCCAAAGAGGCTATCTCGTACTCAACTGGGTGGAGATGGAGTCTTGAAAAATTGGTGGCATTCTAAGCATTTGGATCCACCTCAACTTAGATGGAAAGCTTCTAAAGACATTGGAGGTCTTAAGCAATTCAAAGGAGGAGTTTGGGACGTCTCTAAAGCATCGTCAAAGTGAAGCGTATTAGCAAGCATTAAGGGGACTTAGAGGCCTCAAATATGGAGGAAAACTGTCAAAGAAAGAGGTCATCCGTGGTTGAGGAGAAGCATACCTGCGGCTGGGAGGAAAAAGAGCCATGACTACTCAATAAGAGTGAGCCGTGGTTGGGGAATCCGTGAGCCGTGCTTGCGGCTTGGAGTGGACTACCTATGGCTCCTCTCTATGAGTGAGCCATGGGTGAAATTGTCCCAACTATGGCCACGGTTGGCTTCTACCAGCCCATGGCTCATCTTTGGAATTTTATGATTTTTGTTGTCTTTGAACGATTTGTTTAGTTTCCAACTTATATTAAACTACCAACTTTCTATATTTATTTTCTAGGGTTGCCTATCTAAGGCCAACTATTGCCATGTTTTTTATGGCTCATTGGTTCATTAATAATATTTGTGAGATCTCCTCTTGAGTTCTTTGTGAAAAACTTGTGGGATTCTTCAAGTGATTTGTTGAGTCTCTTCATATAACTTAATTCTTTCAATCTTTTGAGTAGGGTCTAAACTGTTTTCTTGTGAAATTAGTTTCAATTCTCAGGCAGAATTAGGGTTAATTTATACCTTGATATTAGAAGACGGTCCTTAGTTCGGATTAGTCCTGTAGTTGCAAATTTCTTGAATGTTCACTTTAGGAGATTAATGTTTGGTCTTGCTCGGGTTCATATCAATTGGTATCAGAGTTTCAGATTCTTAGTATCATGTTCCTTCTAATATGTTTCTTGAAACTTTGGTTTCTTGAGATTGGATATATGCCTTTGTTTCGTTTTTGTCTTAAATTTTGCAATAATTCTATTGTTTATCTCTTGTTCATGGTTAGTTCTTGTGCCTAGGGTTTTCTCTATGTGTTATCCTTAGTGTTTTTGTTGTCTATCATGTTGGGATTATTTCTCTTGCATAATTCTTGCTGTCCTCATTGTCTTTTTGCAATTTTTCTGCATTTTTTTAAATTTATGCTACAATTTTTTATGCCTTCATTGCTGTCCTAATTTCGGGTCATCTAGAAAATCAAAAAGCTCTAGTTTTTTCACATGTTATTGATTGGATTTTGAGTTTTGTTGATCTGTAAGTAATTCATTAATGAAAATTATCAAAAGGTTCAATCTTTGTTAGAAAAGGGGATCATTCTTCAAGAGTTTTGTTTAGGGTCTTTTGTTATTATAGTTAAGTTTCTTCTCCTACGGTCTATACCTTCCCTTCCTCACCCCCAACAAATTCTTTTACTATGTCTTGAGTCTTGATATTATCAACTTCTTCTTAAAGATACACAAGAGGAAATTGAGTGGGAAAATATGAGTGACTTGAGCGAAGCACGAGGGTTGTGAGGAGCTTTAGTACTAACATGAGTGCTCGTGAAATGATATGTCTAATGAAGGTAAATCTCACGCCTTTGATATTATATATTTGGTATGATAAATGTAAAATTTACATGTTTTAGTATGTGTCATATTATTTTTTTTGTATATTTTTAATGCATTTTAAGTAATTTTGGTTTCAATTACCTCTATTTTCATAAATTGAGGTTTTCTTCCAAAATTTAGGGTTTTGAGGCAAAATTGTTATTTTGAGCTATTTAATGCATAATTTTTGTACACTTTTGTAGATTCATCATACTTAGAAGCCTCACCAACAGATTTTATCAACTTAAGCAATTTGGAGGTTTCAAGGTGCTCAAAGCATGATATTAAGGGATTGGAGGTTCATTATTTATCATCCACTCGAGAGTTGAAAGGCTGGTACTCAAAGTTTAGATGCAAAGTCTGAGGAAGGGTTTGGCAGGGAGGAGTTTGGCATGCTATTAAAGCATCCTCGGAGTGGATTATGTTGCCAAGCTTAGAGGCTGATTTGAAGACTTCAAAAGTTGCTGAAAAAGCTAGGAAAGAAGGTTCTGACCGAATCCGTAGCATGAACCGTGGATAGCCTCGCGGGTACCATGATGAGTCCCAAGTTGGAGACCTTCAAGAGGGACGTTCCAAGGATGATGGATCGAGTTTGAGGAGCTCCAATGATGTCTTTAAAGGTTTGGATGGTCCAATGACTAGAGCAAGAACTAGGAGAATGAAGGATGCTTTGCATGGACTTATATTAGACTCATATGAGGAGGCTTTGCAATTGGGCTCAAAGAATCAATCTAAACAACTCATTAATGTGATTTGGGCTGAACAAACATTGGATGAGGACTTCATGGGCCACACGCATGGGGAGCTTGAAGAATTGAAGTCCATTTGATGGTTTTGTGGGCTTAATGGACCGCCAGCCCATTAGGGTTTATTAGTGGCGATTTTTATAGTTTTTAGAGTTGTAATAGACTTGTTATTTTAGTTAAATCATGCTTTGTTTTGGTAGTTTCATTAGTATAGGCTTTGTCTTAGAAGTTAAGTCTATTTTCACAACTCTAGAATATTCTTTGTAAGCCTATTTATAGGCCATATTTTTCAGTTACGAATTTAATAAGAATTTTCAGAAATATTGTGTGTTCTCTTTGAGAATTTTCTTGGTTCTTTGTTGATTAAGAACGACTCTTGGTCTTATCAAGCTTGCTTGTGGCGACCACCAACTTCGCTTGGAGTTTTCTTGAGTTTTTTTATCAAGTCTTTAGAGCTAATTAGGTTAGACGATTGAACTCGCTCAACTTGGTCTAGTCTAGTTGTTCCATAGGCGTGCTCATCTTCAAGGGAAAAATTCAAGGCAAAACAACTCCACGTCAAGGGTTCCTTGGTTTACGAATCAAACGAGGTCTTGAGTTCAACGAGTTGCATACCTGAAATCCAAGACTTTCTTGGCAACGCAACCGTGCACACATCAAGTGGTATCAGAGCCATCTTCTTGAATTTTTCTCTTGAAAAATTCGGATATATCCCTTCTTATTGTGTCTTCGTGTTCTTGTGTATTATTGTGGCAAAGAGCTTCGAGCCTAGTTATAATAATTTGTGTTTTGTGTCTAGCTTTCTTTAATTTTCGTCCAAAAAAAAATAAAAAAAAATTCTGCTACTTTTTTTTCGTTGTTTTCTTTGATTAAAATTCGTGCTTTAGATGTTTAGAGTTGTTCTTGGTTGCTTCTCAATCAAGAATTCTAGGTCTTGTGTGGTATTTTGTGATTCTTGACTGGTGTTTTTTTGAATTTCTTGTGTCAAAAATTTGCAAGAAAAAGGGTTTCTTTGATAGGTATCATGGAAGGCCTATTGAAGGCGTTCTTGATAGTCATTGGAGAATTCATAGTTCAAGGAGTCATCCAACCTTCATGCGTGTATTGATGGATTTGCTTAAGGTGGATTATGACTTTTTGAGGAGGAAATTGGGCTTAAAGATCATTTATTGACTTTGGATCAAGCATATTTTCAAAGAAGGCTTTAAGTCCAAAAGGTTCAAAATGTCCAAGATGGTCCAAATAGGTTGGCTTTTGTTGTGGTTGTGGATCAAGTTTGTTTTTAAAGAGAGAACAAGTCCAATTGAAGCCCACAAGAGGACAGCCAGCCCAAGACATATATTTGGACGAATTTTTTTTTATTTTTATTTTATTTGGACGAATTTTTAGTATTTTAAGTCACTAAATCATGTTTTGTTAAGTATTCTACTTATGTTAGATTTAGAGTTTTGGTAGTTTACTTTAGTTAAGCTTCTAGACTTTTCTTTACAAGAGTTTGTAAGCCTATAAAAGGCTAGGTACTGTTCATCCGAATTTTAATTAAGTCATTGTGTGATTAATACTATTGAGTTTCTCTTTTAGAGAGTTCTTATTTGGTTCTTGGATTAGAACTATTCTTGGTCTTATCGAGTGATCTCGTGGCGACCAAATAACTAGCTTAGGATTATTCAAAGGGTTTGATTTAGGTCCAATTAGATTAATCCCAACTAGATTGCTTCCTTTGATAGGTAGAGGTCTAGCAATTATTCTAAGGGATTGAATTCAACAAGCTTGAATCAATTCAAGGCAAACCAACCTGATTTCTTCTTAATTGCTTGGAACGATTTCCTTGAAAGTTAAGACATTCAAGTTGTTCGAGCAACACTTTTGGCTTGATTGTGTTGGACAAATTCCATCAAGGTCAAATTCATTGAGTTGTTCAAACTAATTTTCAAGAGTTCTAGGCCGTTCACAATTCCGCGCGTATCATTCTTGAACATAAAATTTCATACAACCAGATTTCTTGGAGATTTAATTGTGTCATTAGTGTTATTTACGTGGAAAAAAAAATTCGTTTGTGAAAAAAAAAAAAAAGTCGTGCAAAGAAAAAAAAAAGACAAAGCACAAAGAAAAAGAAGGAAAAAGAAGAGTAAAAAGGAGTGCACAACAAGCAAAAACCGTGCACAAATCGTTGCTCAACAATTTCTTGAAGTTTTTTGGTGTTTGGATACAATTTCTTGGATTTATTGGACTTACTTGGTGTGATTCTTGAAATCTTTAAATCTGTCCAAGTGTGTTCTTGCGTTTCTTGTGGTTCTTGAAGAAGTTCTTGAGTTTTCTTGAAGTTCTTGATAGGTTTCTTGAAGTTCTTGATAGATATCTTGAAGTTCTTGATAAGCTTATTGCACTTCTTGGTTTGTAAGTTGAGTTTCTTGAACTTTTGTGTTGCTGGAAATTGTTTGACTGATTTCTTGAGGTTCTTGGCTAAGTTCTTGGACTTTCTTGAGCAAATCTTGAAGTTCTTGACAGCCTTGAAGAGTCGGTTAAGGGGTTTCTTCAAAAACTAGGGTTTTGGTTAAGGTTTGCCTTCATAAAAGTTGCTGAATTTTGGTGTTTTTGGGTGGACGAATTTCTGGTGCGATTTTTCTAGAAATTTTGGTGTGAAAAGGAGTCAAGAAGGTGTTATTTTGGTTTATATAGAAGTTATTTGGTTTTGGGAAACCAATTGGAAAAGGAAAAGTAGTTACAAAGGGGATTTGGAAACTTATTGCACAAAAACAAGTAGTTTCCTTTTCTTCTTGGCAAGTGGCGGTTACCCTTTGTTTCCTTTTGTTATTATTCCGTTTTTTCACATTAGGAAGGCTGCTTGTCCATGTTTTCACACTTGGGAGGAGTGTTTGGGGCGTGATTTTTGTTTCCTATTTGGTTGTTTGTTGGTTTTAGTTGTTAATTCTTTTTAGAAGGTGAATTGGATTGTTGGAGTTTTACTTTTTTGCACAAGAATATTATTATTTTTCAAGAGAACATTAAAAATCAAGAATTTTTACACATTTATACCACACATTAGGGTGTCTAATTTGTGGTAATTCTTGATTCTCATCCATTCTTTGATTTATTCTCTTGATCATAAACACTCTAAGCTAATTTTTCTTGGCCTCTACACTTACTCTTTACAAGTTGAGGTTGCTATAGGTCCTTGGTGAGATTGATTGAGCTAGTTCTTCATCAAAGAGCCTACAAGAAGATTCTTTGAGTGGAAAAAGGCTTAGTTGTGAGCTCATTTGAGGTTAAAAGCCAATCTAATTGAGAGAAGCGAGTGCCAAACACTAAGGGAGTGTTTCACATATTCTTGTTATTTTCTTTTGTTTATTTCTAACGATTTTTCTGCAGGTTTTTAGGTCTTAATGGCGTCTCCAATGGACTTAAACAATGAATTTTAATTGTTTAGGGAAGCCATTGTTGGAGATTTTGAAAGAAAGATGCGCCTTATGAAAGATGAGATCTATGAAGAGATGGATAGGCGTTCACACTCATCTAATGTCAAAGCTACTGCATCTAAAAATCCTTTTGAAGAGACTCATGAAGAAGAATCTGATTATGAAGATGTAGTGCAAAGAAGAGGAAGGAGGGATACAAATAACCAAGATAGCAATCTTGGAAGCATCAAGATGAAGATACCTCCATTCCAAGGAAAGCTTGATCCTGAGGCGTACCTTGAATGGGAACGCAAAGTAGAGCATGTTTTCAACTGCCACAACTACTCTGAGGTAAAGAAAGTTCAATTAGCTGCAGTTGAATTTACTGACTATGCTAGCATTTGGTGGGATAAGCTTGTTAGGGAAAGAAAGAGATGTGACAAGGAGCCCGTGAGGACTTAGCGTGAGATGAAAGCAATTATGAAAAAGAGGTTTGTGCCAAGTTATTATACTCGTGACCTCCACCATAGACTTCAAACATTGAAGCAAGGCTCTATAACTGTTGATGAGTACTACAAAGAGATGTAGATGCTCACATTAGGGCTGATCTTAAGGAGGAAAGTGAAGCTACTATGGCGAGATTTATTGCTGGTTTGTACATGGATATTACCGAAAAGGTAGAGTTACAACACTACCTAGACATTCATGACTTGGTGGACTTAGCCATCAAGGTGGAGAGGCAAATCAAAGGGAGACGATCTAGGGGTTTTTCCACCCCCACCAAATTGTGTTTCTTGGAGGCAAGGTCAACCAAGAAGAGAGGTAAGAAGTGGTGATCAAAGTCGTTCCTCTAACATTGGGGGGGGGGGGGAATTCTACTTCATCTTCTAAAGCAATTTCTAAGGGGAAAGAGGTTGCTTTTAAGCCAAGGCAAAGGGAGATTAAATTCTTTAAATGCCAAGGCTTTGGACATATTGCTGCAAATTATCCAAACAAAAGGACAATGGTGATATTTGATGATGGAGAGGTAGCAAGTGTTGCCTCTAGTGATGATGATGAGGAGATGCCTCCATTGGAGGGGGGAAGTGATGAAGAAGATGCTCCTTGGGGAGGCGATCATGGAGAGATTTTGGTGACAAGGAGAGCACTTAGTGTTGCACCTATGGAGCATAAGGAGAACATCCAAAGGGATCATATCTTCCACACTAGGTGTACCGTGCAAAAACAAGGTATGTAGCATGATTATTGATAGTGGTTCATGTACTAATGTTGCTTCTACTTTGTTTGTAGATAAATTGGGGTTAGAAACAAAGAGACATCTCAAGCCATAAAAGTTGCATTGGTTAGCTGAAACGAGAGACATGAAGGTGACCAAGCAAGTGTTGGCTCCATTCTCCATCAACAAATACAAGGATGAAGTATGGTGTGATGTGGTTCCTATGCAAGTATGCCATATTCTACTTGGGCGTCCATGGCAATTCGATAGGACGGTTACCTATGACGGCTTCAAAAATAGGTACTCTTTCATGTGGGAAGGACGTAAGGTGACTTTGGGTTCTATTGCACCATCTGAAGCACATGCTGACCAAGTGAGAATTGCAAGAGAATTCAAAGCAAGGGAGGAACAAAACCAATTGCAAAGTGGCGGATTACCTCAAGAGGGAAAGGGGTCACGGATTTCCAAGGAAAAAGAGGGAAGTGGCGTAACTTCCAAGGAGAAAGAAGAAGCTGTTCGAGATTTGAAGAAAGAGAAGAAAAGAATGAATGTGTTTGCTTCAAAGAGTGAAGTGATTGAGGCTTTGGAAGCCAAACAACAATTGTTTTTGGTTTTATATAATGACATTCATAGTACTTTTTACTTGTCTTGATACGCGCGGAATTGTGAACGGCCTAGAACTCTTGAAAATCAGTTTAAACAACTCAATGAAATTGACCTTGATGGAATTCGTCCAACACAATCAAGCCAAAAGATGTTGCTCGAACAACTTGAATGTCTTAACCCCAAGGAAATCGTTCCAAGCAATTAAGAAGAAATCAAGTTGGTTTGCCTTGAATTGATTCAAGCTTGTTGAATTCAATCCCTTAGAATAATTGCTAGACCTCTACCTATCAAAGGAAGCAATCTGGTTGGAATTAATCTAATTGGACCTAAATCAAACCCTTTGAATAATCCTAAGCTAGTTGTTTGGTCGCCACGAGATCACTTGATAAGACCAAGAATAGTTCTAATCCAAGAACCAAAGAAGAATTCTCTAAAAGAGAAACTCAATATTATTAATCACACAATGACTTAATTAAAATTAGGATGAACAGTACCTAGCCTTTTATAGGCTTACAAACTCTTGTAAAGAAAAGTCTAGAAGCTTAACTAAAGTAAACTACCAAAACTCTAAATCTAACATAAGTAGAATACTTAACAAAACATGATTTAGTAACTTAATATATTAAAATTCATCCAAATAAAATAAAAATAAAAGAAAATTCGTCCAAATATATGTCTTGGGCTGGCTGTCCTCTTGTGGGCATCAATTGGACTTGTTCTCTCTTTAAAAACAAACTTGATCCACAACCACAACAAAAGCCAGCCTTTTTGGACCATCTTGGACATTTTGAACCTTTTAGACTTAAAGCCTTCTTTGAAAATATGCTTGATCCAAAGTCAATAAATGATCTTTAAGCCCAATTTCCTCCTCAAAAAGTCGTGATCCACCTTAGGCAAATCCATCAATACACGCATGAAGGTTGGATGACTCCTTGAACTATGAATTCTCCAATGACTATTTGGAATGACTTCAATAGGCCTTCCATGATACCTATCATTCCCTCCCCCTTGAAAAAGATTCATCCTCGAATCACCTACATTATAAACACAACAATAAGTACTTTTGAAACTAATGTAGGCATTATTTAGGAACATCAAATCTTTAAAGAAAGGACTTTCCCTGAAATCAATATGCAAGTTTTCATCAAAGAAGATCAAGTAATACTCATGTATATAGACTAAAGCACATCTCAAATCAGCATAAAATCTTACATGCACATGATCTCTAAACACCCTATGCAAGTCTGAGTAAGAAAATCTCAACACAAGATAGAAATCATATGGGTGATTAACATAATCTTGCACAAGAAAGTTAAACAATGAATTAAACTCATGCATGCTAGTAACCAAATAAGATGTACTCAACTCAATGACACATGAATTTACAAGCACAAGAATTACAAAAGAAAAGTCATCAAAGTCATCCTCTAAGAAGATAGGCAACACACGATTTTCATGCAATCTAACAATTGAAGAATTAAACTCTTCAGAATCTAATATAATGCATCCTAAAGTACTAGACAAGGACTCAAATATGATAGAAAAACAAATTAAAATGCCAAAATCAGAATTTAAGCCATAGAGGTTAAGGCAAAACACTATACATATTGTATACCTACTAGAATGCATGAAGAAAACAGAATAAACACATGTAAAATCTCGTAAACTATAATGCAAAACAATAGAAAAATTAGATACACTATGACAACAATCAAACATATAATTCATAATCCAATTGTTGTTGATGGCATAGGGCAAGAAAAATCCCTTAATGCTCAAATCTCGACCATGATTCATTTGAATACCAAATCTCGTCAATTGAGCATCATCCCAAAGAAGAAAACGGACTTCAGATTGTATTTCTTCTTCCACACTTTGAACTTTAAGTGGCTACATAAAAGAAACAAAAGCACTAGGAAAACAAGTGTTAAGAGTGTTAGCAAAATAATCTATTTCATTGTACAAGGGTACAAGAAGCTTTGGTCACACAAGTAAGACACTCTTATTCTCACTCTTGCTATTTTTCACTCCCTTTTCTTTTACAACTTCAGTTTGTTTCCCTTCATTCAACTCACCACATTCATTCTTTTCAAGCACTTTGATGCGACCTACGCCTTACTTGTGATGTAAACCACGGATCAAGGGTTTCAGGATCGTTGGGATCTGATATTGGTTTGGAAAAGACCTCAACTCATTGATGACCTGCACCAACGAACCTTGGTATAGGGGTTTGTGGCACCACAATCAAACAAGAACTTGATTGATAAAGCCGTTGAACACCTCAAGAACGAACCCAAGATATTCAAGAAATCCTTTGGAGAAACCAAAGAGAAACTCTCAATTTTCATTCAACGATTGTCTACTTTTACATTCACCAGTTAGCCTTTAATAGGCAAATACTAAACAGGGAAAGAATACCAGAGTTCTAAACATACCCAAATACTAAATAACAGTTGTAACTTATCACAACTAACTTTTATTTAAAAGTTACAACTTTGAAAACCTAAAACAAACAACTCGATCAGTTCCTTAGCTACTCTGGGTTCAAGCTTCTGATGAAGGCCGTGGGGAAGGCCGTGGCGCGGCCTTCCCAGCGGCCTTCCCAGCGGCCTTGGTCAGAACCTCTGAATCTCCATTATGCACGTCCTCCTCTTGCTCCAAACATACTTGAAGTATATTGACATGTTTACAATCATCATCACGTGTCCTTTCAATCTTCTTTGCCTTCTCTTGCTCTTGTATAGCTAGGACCAACGCTTGAAGAGCTTCTTTAAACTTCTTGGCTTTGGCTCGAGTAACTGGACTCGTTGGAACTTGAACCACATGATCTTCATCTTTAGCTTGTACAACTGCTTCATGCCTCGGGATCACATCACACTCTCTCATCCTTTTTAGCATTCTTTACTTTTGCTTGTGCTTTCAAAGAATTCTTTCTCTCTTCACAATCCCTAGTTATGCGCACTTCATCTTCATATGCTTCCAATGGTAATAATGGTTTAAGTGATATCTTTTTACCTTGCCAATCAAAAGTGTACCTATTCTTCAACCCATTGTACATGGCATTTCTATCAAATTGCCATGGATGCCCCAATAGTATATGACAAATATGCATAGGAACAACATCACACTACACTTGGTCATGGTAAGTACCAATAGAAAACTCCACTTGCACTTGCTTAGTCACCTTCAAATAAGAATTATCAGCTAACCATTGCAAATGGTATGGTTTAGGATGTCTCCTTGTGGGCAATCCTAGCTTTTCAACAAAAAGACTACTAGCCACATTAGTGCAACTTCCATTGTCAATTATCATACTACATACCTTATCATTCACATTGCATCGAGTATGGAATGTGTTTTCTCGTTGCACTTGATCACCATCCTCTCTAGGTGCAAATCCAATTGCCCTCCTAGTGACCAAAAATTCCTCATGGGTGACACCAATGTCTTCGTCACTTTCTCCCTCCAATGGTGGCATATCTTCATCACTTGAAGATGCACTTTCATACTCACCATCATCTCTCATTAGCATAACTCTCTTGTTAGGGCAGTGAGAAGCTATGTAACCAATGCCTTGACACCTAAAACACTTCAAATCCCTACTTCTTTGAGATGCCTCGGACTTATTCTTTGTTGGTGGCATTGAAGACTTTGCTTCATTCTTAGAGCTCACGATCTCTTTGGCCCTAGAAGTGGAACGCTCTTCCTTCTCCTCAAATGTTGCATTACGCCTCCATCTTACTCCACTTGATGAGTTTGATCCACTCCTTAATTTTCTTGCTTGGAGTTTGATGCGAATCCGAGTGATGAGGACATTGTGATCGCTCATGACAATCAAAGCGATGAAGCTAGGGTGCCTAGTAGACCAATAACTAGAGCTTAGGCTAAGGAAGGAGAAAAAGGTTGCACGCTCATTCAAGTGGAACAAAGTTGTCAAAATACAAGTGTTGAAGAAATGAGAGAAACCGCGGCACAAACCGCGGATGATCCCTCCTACGGTTTGTCATGCGGTTCACGTCCAGAAACTTTGATGATATGTCCCAAGGGTTGAAGGATGAACAAGGACATTCCAATGGTGATGGACGAGCTGAGCAAACTTCCAAGGATGCTAATGATGTACTTGGAGGTTTGGATGGACCAATGACTAGAGCTAGAACAAGAAGAATGAAGGATGCTCTTCATGGACTAATTTTGGATACACTTGAAGAAGAAAACCAAGCAAGTTGGGCTAAGCATTCTCCACGGTTGGTCTACACCATTTGGGCTGAACAAGGCCTAGAAGAAGGTCCAAATAACCAGCTAAGTGTGAGGATTGAAGACTTGGAGGCCGCTAATCCATTCGTAGTGTAACGGGCTAAGAGGTGTTAAGATGGTTCACTTGGGCTGGTTTGGAGCATGCGCATTTTATTAAGCCCAAATCCACTTCACTTGGGCTGGTTTGGGCTGATTATAGTTAGTTTAGTTCGTTTATAATATGTTTAAGCTAGTCCATTTAGTTAAGTAGTTTGTTTTACTACAAAACCCTAGCATGTTATTTGTGTGCCTATTTAAAGTCTTAAAATCGTTACTGTAGGAGCAGCCATATGATGATTTTTTGAGTGAATTCTTTTTAGAATTTTCTTGGTTCTTTGGTGATTAAGAACTACTCCTTTGGTCTTATCAAGCTTTGCTTGTGGCGACCACAATCTTGCTTAGAGTTTCTTCTAGTTTTTTATCAAGTTTTTAATAGATTAGATTAAACGATTGAACTCGCTCAACTCGATTTAACCTAGTTTTCTTAGGGACGTGTTCATCTTCAAGGGGAGATTCGTGAGTACACCAACTCCACGTCAAGGGTTCTTGGGTTTGCGAATCCAACGGGGTCTTGAGTTCAATGAGTTGTTGACCTAAAATCCAAGGGGTCTTGGCATACGCAACCGTGCGCTCATCAAGTGGTATCAAAGCCAAAGTTCTTGGATTTTCCAGGTTTATTCAATCCGTATTTCCCTTTGGAATTTCGGATATATCCTTGTGTCTTGTGTTTTTCTTGTTTTTCGTGTTGTTATTGTGACAAAGAGCTTCGAGCCTGGTCATAATAATTTGTTTGGTGTTTTTTTTTTTGTGTCTTGTTTAAATTCGTTTGAACTTGTTTTGCTTCGTTTCTACCCGTCTTTAATCGTTTGAAAATTTCAGCCTTTAGTTTTCGTTGTTTCCTTATTAAATTCGTGTTTTAGGGTTTGTTTAGAGTCGTTCTTGGTTGCTTCTCAATCGAGAATTCTAGATCGTGTGGTATTTTGTGTTTCTTGACTGTTTTTATTGTTTTCTTGGAATTCTTGTGTGAAAACTTTGCAAGAAAATTAGTTTCTTGGACTTAACAAGCCTAGGATTGATGTTCTTGAAGGTTGGAAACTGTTTGGTTTGAGTTTGTTGGGTGTTGCGTGGTTATAAAAAAAAAAAAAAAAAAGAGAGAGAGAAGAAGAAAAGAGGCGTGCTTGAAGGGAGAAAAAGCTAAGCACACGAACTAAATTCGTTAAACTGAAGTATATTTGGCTGGAATACTGTCCTTGTGCAACCGAATAGATTTGTTGAAACATCCAGATCGTTGGACAGAGAACAACGCCACATACAAAAGTTTAATTGACCAGATTCTACTCTTCTTGTTTCTGGAGTTAAAAGGCGTATACAAGGTGAAAAAGCCATGTACATACTTAACTAAAGTGTTCTTGAATTATTCTTGATGATACAAGGTGTTTCTTGAAAGATAGTGAGCTGTTTTGGTGTTTCTTGAATTCTTGAATCTGTCCAGTGAATTTTACACGATTTTTCACAAATTTTGGACACTTTCTTGAGCAATCTTGGGGTTCTTGATAACTTTCTTGGTGATTTTGATTATATTCTTGAAGTTCTTGAACCATAAACTCAAGTTCTTGAAGTTATTCAAATTTGGAAATTAGTTTCTTGAACTTGTTTTTCGATTCTTGGTTAATTTCGAATCTGTCCAGATTTGGGTGGTGATTTCTTGAAGTTTTTGAAAATATTCTTGGACTGATTTGAGGTTCTTGGTACATTTCTTGAGAATCTTGAAGTGTTTCTTGAAGTTTGTGGGTGTTAAACTAGGGTTTTTCACAACTTATTAGTTGCTGGAAAATTGAAACTTAAATTTCTTGAGTCAAGTGCATCAAATTCTCGTACCTGCTGTTGTTTCTGGTTTAAAATCAAATTTGGACCAATTTTCTGGAAGGTTTTTGGGTAGAAATTGAGTAGAAGAGAGAAGGGTTTCAAGAGTAAAGTGGTAGGAACATTTACTTGAACTTAATTCTTGAAACTTGATTGAAGGTGTTTGCTGGAATCATTGTGCTTTTGACAGCTACGAATTTCTAAAATTTTCCAGCATGTTTCTGGTTGTTTAAGAGGGTTTTCTGGAAGTTTTTGAGTTGATTTGGTGATAATTTGCTCCAGGTTTCATCATTGGGTTGTTTGGACCAAGTTCTTGAACTAGGATCTTGATTCTTGAATAATTCTGGTTGCTGGAAATTGTGTACTTTTTGGCTAGGAATTTTCTGAAATTGTTCCAGCTTTATTTGTCTTAAACAAGGATCATAAAGAGTTGTTTTGTGACTGAAAATTTGGGTAGGAAAGAATTGGGTTAAAGATTAGATGAAGGGGATGCTTACTTGCACTTGAATTCTTGAATATTGCTTGATCTTCTTGCTGGAATGTTGGTGTATTTTGCAGTTACGAATTTCTGAAATTTTTCCAGATTGTTTCTGATCTTTTGAGGAGGTTTTGAGGGTTATTGTTGTTTAAATAAAGAAAGAATCCTAATCCCTAAGGAAAAGAAAAGCTATTGGTAAAGAAAAAAGGAAAGCAAGGGAGTTACTTTCCTATTTTGCTAGCCGTGTAGGAGAAATAAGGAAGCTATCTGTTGGGGGAGTTTCCAAATTGCATGTGCCGTGGAGTTTAAGGCAATTTGCAGCTGATCATTGTTTCTTTTTGAGCGTACCATAGTTTCCTAATAATTGTGGCTTGTTTATCACTTGCTTTTGCTTATTTTTGCACAAGTTTCATATTTTCAGCCAAGAAAACATTAAAAATCAAGAATTTTCACACAACTTTACCACACATTAGGGTTTTTATATTGTGTCAAATCTTGATTCTTGGTCATTCTTTGTTATTCTCTTGATCAAAAGTACTCTAAGCATAATTTTCTTGACCTCTACATTTACTCCTATAGGTTGAGGTTGCTATTGACCTTGGTAAGGTTTGAGTGAGTTGGTTCTTCTCTAAAGGGCCAATAAGAAAATTCTTTGAGTGATAAAAAGCTTAGTTGTGAGCACAATTGAGGGTAATAGCCATACTACTTGAGGGAAGCGAGTGCAAAACACTAAGGGAGTGTTTCCTATATACTTGCTTTATCTTGTTCTAACATTTCTTTTGCAGGTTTAGCATTCTAATGGCGCATGAAGGAAATCCACCTCAAGAGCTTTCAAATGATTTCAAATTGCTCGGGGATGCTATAGTTGGTGATATGGACAGAAAATTGCGCCTCATGAGAGAGGAATTATATGAGGAATTGGAGAGGAGAACTAGTACTTCCCAAGCACATGTGTCAGCCACCAAAAATCCTTTTGAAGAGGAGCATGAGGAGGAGTCCGATTTTGAAGATATAGCTCCAAGGAGAGGAAGGAGGGTGAACAATAATCAAGACAATAATCTTGGAAGCATTAAGATGAAAATACCTCCATTCCAAGGAAGGCTTGATCCAGAGGCATACTTAGAGTGGGAACGCAAGGTTGAACATGTGTTCAATTGCCATAACTACTCAGAAGAAAAGAAAGTGCAATTAGCTGCAGTTGAGTTCACGAATTATGCTAGCATTTGGTGGGACAAACTTGTGAAGGAGAGAAGAAGATGTGAAGAGGAACCTGTACGAACATGGCGTGAGATGAAGAATATCATGAAGAAAAGATTTGTTCCTAGCTATTATGTGAGAGACCTCCATCATAGGCTTCAAACTTTGAAGCAAGGTTCAATGTCTGTGGATGAGTATTACCAAGAGATGGAGATACTTCTCATTCGAGCTGATGTTAAGGAAGAGGAGGAGGCATTAATGGTTCATTTTATTGCAGGTCTTAATGTGGAAATTGCTGAAAGGGTGGAACTTCAACACTACATTAACATTCATGACTTGGTGGACCTAGCCATCAAGGTTGAGAGACAACTGAAAAGTAGGTGTTCAAGGGGGTTTTCTACTACCCAAAACCGTACTACTTGGAGGGTTGAGCAGCCACGTAGGAGTGCGAGGGAGCTTGAACAAGTACGCCATCTTCCAAATCGTGTTCAAGCGTCTAAGCTCGATTCAACTACAAAGCCGGATGCCAAGCGTAAACTGGTTGAGAAACCTAGGAAAAGGGAGGTTCGTTGCTTCAAGTGTCAAGGTTATGGACACATTGCTGCAACTTGTCCAAACAAACGTGCTATGATGATTAGTGATGATGGTGAGATAGCAAGCATTGCATCTAGTGAAGATGATGAGGAGATGCCTCCATTGGAGGGAGGTTCTGAAGATGAGGGTGACTTGTTTGGTGGTGATCAAGGCGAAGTCCTGGTCACAAGGCGTGCCCTTAGCATTGCACCTAAGAAGGATGACTTGGACATACAAAGAGAGCATATTTTCCACACTAGGTGTACTGTGCAAAACAAGGTATGTAGCATGATTATAGATAGTGGTTCTTGCACTAATGTTGCTTCTATTTTGTTTGTAGATAAATTGGGCCTAGAGACAAGAAGACATCCTAAGCCATACAAGTTACAATGGTTGGCTGAGGTTGGAGACATGAAGGTTACCAAACAAGTAATGGTGTCATTCTCTATTAGTAAGTACAAGGATGAAGTGTGGTGTGATGTGATTCCCATGCAAGCATGCCACATCCTACTTGGACGTCCTTGGCAATTCGATAGAAGAGTGACATATGATGGCTTCAAGAATAGGTACTCATTCATGTGGAACAACCGCAAAATCACTTTGGATTCTATCAAACCTTCTGAAGCTCATGCGGATCAAGTGAGAATAGCAAAGGAATTTAAGGTGAGGGAAGAGCAAGCTGGCCGAAATGAGCATAACGAGGGGTCACGAGTTGGGCAAAATAATGAGTCAAGTGGCGGATTCAAGGCTGGAAAGAAGGCAATTCGTGATTTGAAGAAGGAAGAGAAAAGGAAGGTTAATGCTTTTGCAACCAAAAGTGAGATCATTTCAGCTTTGGAAGCCAAGGAACAACTTTTAATTATTTTATATAAAGATGTGTTTCTTTCTTCTATTGAGCTTAATGAACTTAACCCTTCCTTGCCAAGTGTTGTGGTGTCTCTTTTGCAGGATTTTAAAGACTTATTTCCTGAAGATATACCACAAGGATTGCCACCTTTGCGAGGGATTGAGCACCAAATCGACTTCATACTTGGTACTAGCATACCCAACCGTCCCACCTATAGAGCAAACCCGGAGGAGACAAAAGAAATACAAAGACAAGTAGATGAGTTGGTGGAAAAGGGGTTTGTGCGAGAAAGTATGTCGCCATGTGCTGTTCCCGTGATTTTAGTACCCAAGAAAGATGGAATATGGCGCATGTGTGTTGACTGTAGGGCCATCAATAAAATAACGGTAAAGTATCGTCATCCTATTCCTAGGTTAGACGATATGCTTGATGAGTTGCATGGTTCTACTATTTTCTCTAAAATTGATCTTAAAAGTGGTTATCATCAAATTAGAATGCAAGTAGGTGATGAATGGAAGACTGCCTTTAAAACCAAATATGGATTGTATGAATGGTTAGTTATGCCTTTTTGGTTTAACTAATACACCTAGTACATTCATGAGACTCATGAACTATGTGTTTAGGGCTTTTATTGGTAAATTCTTGGTGGTCTATTTTGATGATATTCTGGTCTATAGTAAATCACTTGAAGATCATGTTGAACACTTGTATCAAGTTTTGTGTGTACTTCGTGAACATCATCTTTATGCTAATTTGAAAAAGTGTTCATTTTGCATGGAAAGCATTATGTTTCTTGGATTCATTGTTAGTGCTAATGGCATTCATGTTGATAAATCTAAGGTGCAAGCCATACGTGATTGGCCGACACCTAAAAGTGTTAATGATGTACGATCTTTCCATGGCTTAACAAGTTTTTATAGGAGGTTTGTACGTAATTTTTCTACCATTGCTGCACCCCTAAATAAACTTGTTAAGAAAAATGTGGTTTTTAAGTGGGAAAGCAAACACCAAGAGGCGTTTGATATGTTAAAAGAAAAGTTAACTAATGCACCTCTATTGTGTTTGCCTGATTTTGATAAATTGTTTGAGATTGAATGTGATGCTTCTAGAGTGGGTATAGGTGCTGTTCTTATGCAGGAGTCTAAACCCATAGCATACTTTAGTGAGAAGTTGAATGGTGCAACCTTAAACTACCCCATTTATGATAAGAAGCTCTATGCCCTAGTTCAAACTCTTCAAACATGGCAACACTATCTTCTTCCTAAAGAGTTCGTGATTCACTCTAACCATGAGAGCTTGAAGTTCTTGAAGTCTCAAAGTAAGCTCAACAAGAGACATGCAAGATGGTTAGAGTTCATAGAGTCTTTTCCCTACACCATCAAGTACAAGCAAGGTAAGGAAAATGTGGTTGTTGATGCATTGTCAAGAAGGTATTCTCTTATCACTACTCTTCAAACTAAATTGCTTGGATTTGATTTCATTAAAGATTTGTATGAGCATGACAAGGATTTTTCGAAATTGTGGGTTCAATATGAAAAATGTGCTCATTCAAATTTCTTTCGGCATGATGGTTTCTTGTTTAAGGGTACTAAGTTATGCATGCCTAATTGTTCTTTGCGTGAGTTGTTGGTTAGAGAGTCTCATGGGGGTGGTCTTATGGGACACTTTGGTGTTAAAAAGACTTTGCATGTTTTGTATGAACACTTCTTTTGGCCAAGTATGCGTTCTGATGTTGAGTCCTTTTGTGCTAAGTGTCTAACTTGCAAACAAGCAAAATCTTGTGTGAAACCCCATGGCTTATATTCACCATTACCGGTGCCTTCTCAACCTTGGGTAGACATCTCCATGGATTTTGTTTTGGGTCTACCAAGGGCACAAAGTGGTAAGGATAGCATCTTTGTTGTTGTGGATAGATTTAGTAAGATGGCACACTTTATTGCATGTTCTAAGACTAATGATGCCACTTACATATCTGACTTGTTCTTTAAAGAAGTTGTGAGGTTGCATGGTTTACCACGTTCAATTGTCAGTGATAGAGATGTCAAGTTTTTAAGTCATTTTTGGCGCACTTTGTATAGTAAACTTGGTACTAAGTTGTTGTTTTCTACTGTTACACATCCACAAACTGATGGTCAAACTGAGGTCGTTAATAGGACACTTTCTACACTTTTGCGTGCAATCATTCAAAGGAATTTAAAGAATTGGGAAAGATGCTTGCCCCATATTGAGTTCGCATATAATAGAACTGTTCATTCTACTACGTCTGATTCACCTTTTGAAATTGTTTATGGTTTTAATCCCTTAACTCCTTTGGATATTTTACCTTTGCCCACTAATGAAGTTTCTGATCTTGAAGGTAAAAAGAAAGCTAAATTTGTTAGGGATCTCCATGCCAAGGTGCGAGAAAACATTGAGAAAAAGAATGAACACTTTGCCAAAATTGCAAACAAGGGCCGAGTAAAGATGGTATTCGAACCTGGTGATTGGGTGTGGGTACATTTGAGAAAGGAGAGATTTTCACAACAAAGGAAATCTAAGCTTCATCCAGGGGGGGACGGACCTTTTCAAATTCTTGAGAGGATCGGAGATAATGCATACAAAGTGGACTTACCTAGTAAGTATGGAAATGTTTGTGCTACTTTTAATGTGTCTGATTTATCTTTGTATGGTGTAGGTGATTCGAGGACGAATCCTTTCGAGGAAGGAGGGAATGATATGTCCCAAGGGTTGAAGGATGAACAACGACGTTCCAATGGTGATGGACGAGCTGAGCAAACTTCCAAGGATGCTAATGATGTACTTGGAGGTTTGGATGGACCAATGACTAGAGCTAGAACAAGAAGAATGAAGGATGCTCTTCATGGACTAATTTTGGATACACTTGAAGAAGAAAACCAAGCAAGTTGGGCTAAGCATTCTCCACGGTTGGTCTACACCATTTGGGCTGAACAAGGCCTAGAAGAAGGTCCAAATAACCAGCTAAGTGTGAGGATTGAAGACTTGGAGGCCGCTGATCCATTCGTAGTGTAACGGGCTAAGAGGTGTTAAGATGGTTCACTTGGGCTGGTTTGGAGCATGCGCATTTTATTAAGCCCAAATCCACTTCACTTGGGCTGGTTTGGGCTGATTATAGTTAGTTTAGTTCGTTTATAATATGTTTAAGCTAGTCCATTTAGTTAAGTAGTTTGTTTTACTACAAAATCCTAGCATGTTATTTGTGTGCCTATTGAAAGGCTTAAAATTGTTACTGTAGGAGCAGCCATATGATGATTTTTTGAGTGAATTCTTTTTAGAATTTTCTTGGTTCTTTGGTGATTAAGAACTACTCCTTTGGTCTTATCAAGCTTTGCTTGTGGCGACCACAATTTTGCTTAGAGTTTCTTCTAGTTTTTTATCAAGTTCTTAATAGATTAGATTAAACGATTGAACTCGCTCAACTCGGTTTAACCTAGTTTTCTTAGGGACGTGTTCATCTTCAAGGGGAGATTCGTGAGCACACCAACTCCACGTCAAGGGTTCTTGAGTTTACGAATCCAACGGGGTCTTGAGTTCAACGAGTTGTTGACCTAAAATCCAAGGGGTCTTGGCATATGCAACCGTGCGCTCATCATTTGATCAAGCCACGAGAGCAACCGCCTCATGAACCGCGGATACCCTATCGCCCGGTTTCTCCAGCGGTTCGTGTCCAGAAACTTCCTTCAACACAATCGCGGAACAACCCGCAGACCATTCTGCCGTGGTTCGTCGCGCGGTTTGCGTCCAGAATAATAGCGGGTTTTACGATTTCTTTTATGTTTTTCTATTTTCAAGTTGTAAAAGTTTAGAACTTTAAGCTAGGTTCTTTTAAACATTTAAGCCTTGTTTCTAGCTATAAATAGCCTACTCTCTTGTAAGACGAAGGAGTTTTGATATTATTTTAAATGAAATTTCATCTTTTAAGGGTTTTCTCCTCTTGGCTTCTTGTAAGCTTCCTTTGAATGCTTTAGGGTTTGCTCTAAGTATTCTTGGCTTATCAATCCAAGTAATCACCTTGGCTTGTGGCACCATCTACCTTCAAACTTGGTTCGCTAACTCGTTGGATCGTGGGTTGAGATCGTATCAAGGTTCGCCATCCCGAGGGTTAGAGGGGTCGAGTCCCTCATCATCAAAGCTTGGGTATTGGCTAGATTGCGCATTTTTGTATCGAAGTTGCTTTTCTACTTTGACGGCCATGTCCACCAAATCCCTTATCTCTACATAATGTTGCAACTCTACCCTCTCACTAATTTCTGGATTAAGACCACCCATGAATCTAGCCATAGTAGCTTCTCCATCTTCATCTAAGTTGGCACGGATCATCAACATCTCTATCTCTTTGTAGTAATCATCAACAGACATGGATCCTTGTCTCAATGTTTGAAGTTTCCTATGAATATCCCTAGTGTAGTAACTAGGTACAAAACGCCTTTGCATGATGGTCTTCATCTCTCTCCATGTACGCACGGGCTCTTCTCCATACCTTTTTCTATTCTTCACAAGTTGATCCCACCATATGCTAGCATAATCAGTGAACTCTACGGCTGCCAATTGCACATTTTTCTCCTCATAATAGTTATGACATTCAAAGATGTATTCAACTTTATGCTCCCAATCTAAGTAAGCTTCAGGATCAAGTCTTCCTTGGAAGGATGGTATCTTCATTTTGATACTTCCCAAGTTGTTGTCTCGGGTAGGTGGCATTCTCCTTCCTCTCCCAGTAATGACATCCTCGTAGTCAGACATATCACCTTCATCCTCTTCAAAGGGGTTCCTAGAAGCCTTAGAACGATTTGGCCTCTCAATGCTATCAATTCAAGCATGTACACCCTCCATTGCATTGGTGATAGCCTTATTCACCTTCTTAAGCATTACCTCCATCATGTATTTCATGTCAAAAGGTGGTGGCGTACGTGACTCTTCTTCTTCTCTAGACATGATGTAAAACCTGCACAAAAAAGGTTGGTAACAAAAGAAAATAATAAGAGAAATAGCCTCACCTCTCCCTTAGTGTATACACTAGTACTCTCGTGTATCACTGAAGTTCAATGGCTTTTTCCCTCTAATGAGCCACCACTAAGCCTTTTTCCACTCTAGAGAGTCTTCTTATAAGGCTCTTAAACAAGAACTTGCTCAATTGAACCTTATCAAGTCACCTTATAACAACCAAAACAATTAGCTCAAGAATGGAGTAGAAATAAATAAGAATATGAACAAGAGATTAGGGTTTGATACAAGGAAAATTAAAGAAAGAGTAAAACTCAAGATTAGACTCAAGACAACATGGAATAGGAAACCCTAATGTGTGGTATTCTTGTGTGAAAAATCTTGATTTTTAAAAATTTCTTGAAAGAAAATAATATTCTTGTGCAAAAACAAAAAGTACTTTCCAAAAAGAACAAGCACACACAAGAATAAAACTTTCCTTAATCCAAAAGTCAACACCCACTTTCCTTTTCCTTTTCACACAGCCTTAGCTCTTAAATAAAGTGAAATACTTTCCTTTTGCACTTGAAAAATCGTCCTCAAGCGTTAGGAAACTGATGAGGATCGTGGAAGCTAAGGTGAGGACACGTTCAAGGCAGATCCTTTACAAGGCACAGGAGGTCCAATGACGAGGCTTCGAATCAAGAGGATGAAACAAGCTATGCAAGGACTTCTCACGCAATTGCAAGAAGAAGAACCTACTTGGGCTAAGAGGTTTGGATGATTACGTATGCTTGGATTGATGTTGATGCCACGGGAAGTGAACAAAGTAGTCAAACCAAGCCAAATCCAAGGAGAATTGAAGTTTCTGATCGAGGCCGCACCTAAGGCCGCGCCACGGCCTTCATCAGAGAGTTGAGCAGAGACAACCAACGCGAGCCATACATTCTGACCGAGGTCGCGCCAAAGGCCGTGCCACGGCCTTAGCCGCAACCTTTCCCAGAAATCGTATACGCTTTTTATCTTTACGGGTTTTTAGTAGAATAACGAGTTGTAAACCTTTTATAAGGTATTTGGTGTAATGAAACGAACACAACATTATTGAATGAATTAAAACGTGAGTTCTTTTCTCACAAATTGGGGTTACCCTAGTTCTTTGGTAAAACAAGAACTACTCTTGTTCTTGACAATCGACTTGTTAAGATCAAGCCTTTTCTTTGCTTAGGATTGTTCTTCCAAAAGGGTTTGCTCTTCGTCTAGTGAGATCGTCAACTAGCCTGTCTATTCCACGGGTTGGGTAGGAGTCTAGGTTGCATCCCACAAGGAGAACCAACAATCTTTGGTGGCATTCAAAGCGCCCAATTCAAGTTGTTCTTGGACTCTTCGACAAGTAATGAAGGGGTCAAGGAAATTGGATTGATTTTTCCACGAATTTTCAAGGAGTCTTGGGCATCTCGCGACCGTGGTTCGCATCAGAAACAAAGACTTTCCTTTTTCTCACAACAACCTCCTTAGTTTCCTTTTATCTTGTCACAACTTTCCTAATCCTTTAGGACTTGGATTTCCCTTCTATTTAAGCACCAAAACAGTTTCTTATTGCCCCTTTTTAAGATCAAACAAACTGAAAAAAGTTTAGAAAATTCGTAGCTATCAATCTGCAAAAATTCCAGCAAGACAATTTGTTCAAGATTCAAGAAACAAGTTCAAGAACTTGCTCCCACCAAACCCTAAGAGAAAGCTGGTTTAAGAACTCAAAAAATAGGTCCTAAACAACCTGAAAAACGTGCAAAACATCCCCAGATTTCAAAATCACAACCCACTCTCAACTTCCTTCAAGAAAAGACAACACACTCAACTAGAAGTTCAAGAACAAAATTTCAGCAATTATATGGTTCAAGAACTCCAAGAAGGTATTCAAGAATCTCAAGAAAGTGTCCAAGAATTTCAAGAAAGCCCAGGAACTTGTTCAAGAACTTCAAGAAACTCAAGAACTCACCAAGAAAACAAGACAAGTGATGAGGACATGGTGATCACTCATGACAATCAAAGTGGCGGAGTTAGGATACCTAGTGGACCAGTAACAAGAGCACGGGCTAAAGAATTCCAGAACGCGCTACAAGTATTCATTCGTGCAATCCAAGAACAAGTGGGTGCCTCAAAGACCATTGAAGAAGTGTCCAAGGAAGGAACAAAGGGATGCACATTCATTCGAGTGGAACGAGGCGACCAAAATACAAGTGTAGGTGACAGGAGAGAAACCGCAGATCCAACTGCAAATGACCTTCCCGCGGGTCCATACACGGTTCACATCCAGAAGCTTTGATCAAGCCACGAGAGAAACTGTGTCATAAACCGCGGATACCCCATCGCGCGGTTTCTCCTTGCGATTCGTGTCCAGAAACTCTCTTTAACACAACTTGCGGAAGAACCCGCGGATCACCCTCCTTGTGGTTTGTCGCCCAGTTCACTTCCGGAATAATACGGGCTTTTACGAGTTTTTTGTGTTTTTCCTGTTTTTCAAGTTGTAATAGCCTAGAACTTTGTGTAAGGGCTTTAAGGCAATTAAGCCTTGTTTCTTTTTAACTATTAATAGGGACTCTATTGTAAGAGAAAGGGTCATCAGACATCACAATAAAAAAATTGAGAGTTTTCCCTCTTGGCTTCTTGGAAGCTTTTCTTTGAATACCTTAGGAATTCTCTGGGTGTTCTAGGCTTATCAATCTGAGTAATCACCTTGGCTTGTGGTGCCATCTACCTTCAAACTTGGTTCGCTAACTTGTTGGATCGTGGGTCGAGATCGTATCAAGGTTTGCCATCCCGAGGGTTAGAGGGGTCGAGTCTTTCATCATCAAAGCTTGGGTATTGGCTAGATCGCGCATTTTTTGTATCATTTGGTATTAGAGCTAGTGCCTTTACCCAAGTTATATCATTTTTAATTTTTTTTTTTTGAATTCTTAAAAAAGTTCCTATTAGGGTTTTCTCTTTGTTCTTGCTTTCTTTGTTCTCTTAGTCTAAAAATCCAAAAGGATTGCGTATCAGTCTTTCTTTTGTGCTGGGTTTTGTTTCTTTGAATTAAAAAAAAAATGTCACTGTTCTCAGTACTGTAGCGAGTACTGTTCGCCGCCACTGTTCATCGCGGTTACTGTTCATCCGATGAATTTTTGATTAATTTGTCTAGTCTTGTGGTGTTTGGTTGTACGTTTTCTGGGAATTGTTTAAAAAAAAAAAGAGAAGAGGCATGCTTAAAGGGAGTAAAAGCCAAGCACACGAACTAAACCAATTAAACTAAAGTATATTTGGCTGGAATGCTGTCCTTGTGCAACCGAATAGACCTAGTGAAACATCCAGATCGTTGGACAGATCACAACGCCACGTACGAAAGTTTAATTGAACCGGATTCTACTCTTCTTGTTTCTTGGTGTTTTGTTGGGGTTTCTTGTTAATTTGGTGTTGAAAAGTAAAAGTTGTGCACTTTATTGCAAAAGTCGTGCACTTTAAAAAAAAAAAACGAAGAAAGTAGATTATAATCCTTTGTCCTAGCAAAATTTCATTCAAATATCATCATATTGGAGGTTAGGGTCTTAATTCATCCTTTCTTGAGTCAAATTCTTGTGTTTTCTTATTGTCCTCTTTGTGTTTGATAAAATTCCAGTTTGTCCATCTTTATTCTTTTGCTTCTATTTGAACTTCCAAATTGAGTCTAGCTTCTTTGTATTCTATTCCAACCTCTTGCCACACTTGGGTGATTCTAAATTGGTGAGTGTTTGAGTACCTTTGGAGAAATCCTAACTCTTCAAAGGAGGCATACGGAGGCCAATTGAGGAGTGGTGAGCACATTAAAAGTGATTGAGTGATACACGAGAGTGAGGGAACATCTAGTGAGAACGAGTGGGTGAGGTCTTCTTTTACTACTAACATTTTTCTTGCAGGTTATTTAAAAAAAAATGTCTAGGGAAGGTGGAACTCCTCAACCAATTGATGTTCGACTCTTGACTGAGGCGATGAGAGCTGAGTTCCAAGGCATGTTGGATCGTGCCTTAGAACCCCTACATGAACGCCTTGACCACTTGGATATTTCTCAAAGCCAACCCCGAAATAGGCGAAGTGGACTCCAAGGTATGAGTCGGATGAATATCACTATGAAGAAGAGGAACTCGTGAGGAGGCCTAGACGTGGGAGGCGTGACAATGATCAAGGAGGAGACGCCATTAGGGGGATCAAGATGAAGATTCCCACCTTTCAAGGCAAGTCCGATCCCGAAGCATACCTCGAGTGGGAGAAGAAAATAGAGATGATCTTCGATTGCAATTCCTACTCCGAAGAGCAAAAGGTAAAACTGGCCGTCATTGATTTTACCTGATTATGCAATTGTGTAGTGGGATCAATTGGCTACGGGTAGGAGGAGGCACAGAGAGCCTACCAATCCGCACTTGGGATGAATTAAAAACGACTATGAGGAAACGTTTTGTTCCTACCTATTACCACCGAGACTTGTGTCAAAGGTTACAAACCTTAACTCAAGGTAATCGAAGCGTTGAAGATTATTACAAAGAAATGGAGATGTTAATGCTCCGTGCCGATATAGCGGAGGATCTTGAGGCTACTATGGCTAGGTTCTTGAATGGATTGAGGGCTGAGATAGCCGAATTATTGGAGCTACAACACTACATGGATATGGAAGAGATGGTAGACAAAGCCGGGAAGATTGAGAAAAGAATCAAGAAGAGGGGCCAAGGAAGATCTAATTCCTAATTTCCAATCTACCTATGTTAGGCCAGCTCAACCAAAGAGAGAGGAACGGGCCACTCCTTCTACTCCCTCTCCAAAGCCCGTGAACAGACCAAGCAAGGGTAGAGGGTAAAGGGCAAGCCTCTCATGACCCAAATAAAACACGCAACCGGGACATCAAGTGTTTCAAATGCCTTGGAGTTGGGCACATTGCTTCCAATGCCCAAACAAGTGGACTATGATCACATTGACTAGTGGTGAGGTCATCACGGATGATGAAAAGGAGTATGACGGGATGCCACCTTTGATAGAGGAAAGTGGTGAAGAATTCGGAGAAGAAGTCCCCACTAATGATCATGTGGGATTGGTAGCTAGAAGAGCCTTGACCACCCAATTCAAGGAGGATGAGCTTCAACGTGAGAATATTTTTTACACCGTTGCCACATCCGAGACAAGGTGTGTAGTCTCATTGTTGATACGGGTAGTTGTGCTAATAGTTGCCTAGCGCTTTGATGGTAGAGAAGTTGTCTTTGCCTACCAAGGAGCATCCTAGGCCTTACAAGCTTCAATGGCTCAACAATAGTGGTGATGTGAGGATCTCTAGGCAAGTCCTTGTACGATTCAGGGTTGGGAGGTATGAAGATGAGGTACTTTGCGATGTTGTACCTATGCAAGCTACCCATCTGTTACTTGGGAGACCATGGCAATTTGATAAGAAGGTTAATTATGATGGGTACTCCAACAAATACTCCTTCCTTCATAACAATAGGAAGATTACACTTGCTCCACTTACTCCTAAGCAAGTGTATGAGGATCAAGTGGCTTTGCAAAAGGAGAGTGAGCGAGAAAATGACAAGAAAAAGAAAGAGCAAGCTGTGAAAAATCCAAAGGCCAAGAAAAATGAGAAAAAAAGGGCAAATATTGAATCGGCCATAGAAGAAAAACCAGAGAGAAAGCAAAACCTTTTCCTACAAGCCAATGAAATGAGGAAAGCTTGTATCTCTCACCAGCCTCTATTCATGCTCTTGTGTAAAGAGGCATTAATTGCTACTGATGAGTTTGACCCGTCTTTGCCTAGCGTTATAGTTTCTCTCTTGCAGGAACTACGAAGATGTCTTCCCCAAAGAAGTGCCATGTGGACTACCACCCGTTCAGGGGATTGAACATCAAATAGATTTTGTCCCCGGAGCGTCCTTGCCCAATAGGCCCGCTTATCGAAGCAACCCGGAAGAAACCAAAGAGCTTCAAAGACAAGTGGAATGAGCTACTAGAAAAAGGTTGGGCTTCGGGAGAGCTTGAGCCCATGCACCGTTCCGGTCATCCTTGTGCCCAAGAAAGATGGAACGTGGAGGATGTACACAGATTGTAGAGCCGTTAACTCCATTACGGTAAAGTATCGCCATCCCATTCCTCGATTAGATGACATGCTTGATGAATTGTGTGGTGCCAAAATCTTTTCAAAAATTGATCTTAAGAGTGGGTATCACCAAATTAGAATTAAAGGGGGGGATGAATGGAAAACTACATTCAAAACTAAACACAGGTTGTATGAATGGTTGGTCATGCCATTTGGGTTAACTAATGCCCATAGTACTTTCATGAGGTTGATGAACCATATATTGCACCCATTTTTAGGAAGATTTGTGGTTGTGTACTTTGATGACATCTTGATTTATAGTAGGAATCTCTTAGACCATGTGGATCATTTGAGAGAGGTTCTTGAAATACTTCGAAGAGAGAAGCTTTATGCTAATCTCAAGAAGTGCACTTTTTGCACTAACCAACTTGTGTTTCTAGGATTTGTTGTAAGTTCACAGGGTATACATGTGGATGAAAGCAAAGTGAAGGCAATTCAAGAATGGCCAACTCTGAAATCCATTGGAGAAGTGAGGAGCTTTCATGGTTTTGCCAGCTTCTATTGGCAATTTGTTAAAGATTTTAGCACGATAGCCACCCCATTGACCACTATTATCAAGAAGAATGAGAAATTCCATTGGGGAGAAGCTCAAGAAAAAACTTTTAATTTACTCAAAGACAACCTCACACATGCACCGTTATTAACCTTACCTAACTTTGAGAAGAGTTTTGAAATTGAGTGTGATACTTCAGGTATAGAGATTGGTGCCGCGTTGATGCAAGAGGGCAAACCAATTGCGTACTTTAGTGAGAAACTCAATGGTGTCGCATTGAACTACCCCACCTATGACAAAGAATTCTATGCGTTTGTTCGTGCTATGGAGACGTGGCAACACTATTTGAGGCCCAAGGAGTTCGTTATCCACACCGACCATGAATCTTTGAAGCACTTGAAGGGACAAAACAAGTTGAGTAAACAACATGCCCGATGAGTGGCTTTTGTGGAGTCCTTTCCCTATGTTATTAAATGCAAATCCGGTAAGAGTAATGTGGTAGCTGACGCACTATCTTGAAGGTACGCTTTGATCACTACACTTGATGCTAAGCTACTTGGTTTTGAAATGGTTAAAGATTTGTATATTAATGACCAAGACGATGGCTAACGGAAGATACTGCATCTCAAATGGTTATCTATGGTACTTAGACAAATTGTGTATTCCTAATTGTTCCTTGAGAGAATTGCTTGTTAGGGAATCGCATGGAGGAGGATTGATGGGACATTTCGGTGTTGCAAAGACTCTTGGGATCTTACAAGAGCACTTCAATTGGGCACAAATGAGGAGGGATGTTGAGAAATTGGTAGAAAGATGTGTGACGTGCCGACAAGCTAAGTCCAAGGTCCAACCCCACGACTTGTATACTCCACTGCCTATTCCTAAGGAACCATGGGTAGATCTTTCTATGGATTTTATACTTGGATTACCTAGGACAAAAAGGGGTAATGATTCCATCTTTGTTGTTGTTGATAGGTTTTCTAAGATGGCACATTTCATTACTTGTCACAAAACCGATGATGTTTCTATTGTAGCTAATTTGTTCTTTAAGGAAGTTGTTAGTTTGCATGGCATGCCTAGGACTATTGTATCCGATAGGGATGTGAAATTCCTTATCTACTTTTGGAAGACTTTATGGGTTAAGTTAGGCACTAAGTTGTTGTTTTCTACTTCTAGTCACCCTCAAACAAATGGTCAGACAGAAGTCGTTAATAGAACTTTAGCTACGTTATTGCGTGCGATCATTAAAAAGAATATTAAATCTTGGAAAGAATGTCTACTTCATGTAGAGTTTGCATATAACAGAACCATTCACTCTACCACTCAATGTTCACCATTTGAAATTGCGTATGGGTTTAACCCACTAACCCCTTTGGATTTGTCTCCTTTACCTGTTTCTGAGCATGTGAATTTAGATGGTGAGAAAAATGCTGAGTTTGTGAGACAATTGCAAGAGAAAGTACATATGAACATTGAGAAGCTCACAGAGCAATACATGAAACAAGCCAACAAGGGTCGGCGCAAAGTAGTTTTTGCATCGGGCAATTGGGTGTGGTTGCACATGAGGAAAGAGAGGTTTCCTCTTCAACGGCGCAAAAAGTTGCTTCCATGTGGAGATGGACCGTTTCAAGTTGTGGAGCGTATCAACGACAATGCATACAAACTTGAACTACCTGGTGAGTATGGAGTTAGTGCCACATTTAATGTGTCTGATCTAAGTCCTTTTCCTGTAGGTGATGAGCTCGATTTGAGGACAAATCCTTCTCAAGAAGAGAAGAATGATGAGGACATGGTGATCACTCATGACAATCAAAGTGGTGGAGTTAGGGTACCTAGTGGACCAGTAACAAGAGCACGGGCTAAGAAATTCCAGAACGGCTACAAGTATTCATTCGTGCAATCCAAGAACAAGTGGGTGCCTCAAAGACCATTGAAGAAGTGTCCAAGGAAGGAACAAAGGGATGCACATTCATTCAAGTGGAACAAGGCGACCAAAATACAAGTGTAGATGACAGGAGAGAAACCACAGATCCAACTGCGGATGACCTTTTCGCGAGTCCATACGCGGTTCACGTCCAAAAGCTTTGATCAAGCCATGAGAGAAACCGCGTCATAAACCGCGGATACCCCATCACGCGGTTTCTTCCACGGTTCGTGTCCAGAAACTCTCTTTAACACAACCAGCGGATTACCCTCCCGCGGTTTGTCGCGCGGTTCACTTCCGGAATAATACTGGCTTTTACGAGTTTTTTGTGTTTTTCCTATTTTTCAAGTTGTAATAGCCTAGAACTTTATGTAAGGGCTTTAAGGCAATTAAGCCTTGTTTCTTTTAACTATTAATAGGGACTCTATTGGAAGAGAAAGGGTCATTATACATCACGATAAAAAAATTGAGAGTTTTCCCTCTTGGCTTCTTGGAAGCTTTTCTTTGAATACCTTAGGAATTCTCTGGGTGTTCTAGGCTTATCAATCCAAGTAATCACCTTGGCTTGTGGTGCCATCTACCTTCAAACTTGGTTCGCTAACTCGTTGGATCGTGGGTCGAGATCGTATCAAGGTTCGCCATCCCGAGGGTTAGAGGGGTCGAGTCTTTCATCATCAAAGCTTGGGTATTGACTAGATCGCGCGTTTTTCATATCAACAAGCTATCAATAACTTCAAGAAATAATATGGACAGCTTGTAAACTTTCAAGAAACACACCAAGTAAGTTCAAGAAATTCAAGAACTCACTTTTAACACTAAGAAAAAATCAAGAAGCTTTGAATAAATGATTGTGCACAGTTTTTACCTTGTTGTGCACTCCTTTTTATTCCCTTTTTCTTTCTTTTTCTTTTAAGCACACATTCTGCCTTTTTTTTTTCTTTAACTTCAAGAGACCACAAAAACGAATTAAACCCCCAAGAAGATTGGATTTGTGAATGTTTATGTTCAAGAATCTTCTTTTCTTGAAAGTTTTTTACACAAGAAAATCAAGAAAACAATAAAAACAGTCAAGATTCACAAAAACACCACACAAGACTTAGAATTCTTAATTAGAAACAATTAAGAACGACACAAGAATTTCAAGGAACAACAAGAACACCGAGAACACAATTAGGACAGCAAGAAAAAACAAGAAAAAAAAAGAAAAACGATTTTTTTTGCACGAAAGAACAAGAACAAAAAGAAGGTCACGAAAATTCAAAGGAAAAAAAACAAGAGGGATATATCCAAATTTTTAAGAAGATCTTCGAAAAAATTGGATTGGAAGAACCTGAATTTCAAGAAGCCAAGCTCTGATACCAATTGATACGCGCGGAATTGTGAACGGCCTAGAACTCTTGAAAATCAGTTTAAACAACTCAATGAAATTGACCTTGATGGAATTCGTCCAACACAATCAAGCCAAAAGATGTTGCTCGTACAACTTGAATGTCTTAACCTCAAGGAAATCGTTCCAAGCAATTAAGAAGAAATCAAGTTGGTTTGCCTTGAATTGATTCAAGCTTGTTGAATTCAATCCCTTAGAATAATTGCTAGACCTCTACCTATCAAAGGAAGCAATCTAGTTGGAATTAATCTAATTGGACCTAAATCAAACCCTTTGAATAATCCTAAGCTAGTTGTTTGGTCGCCACGAGATCACTCGATAAGACCAAGAATAGTTCTAATCCAAGAACCAAAGAAGAACTCTCTAAAAGAGAAACTCAATATTATTAATCACACAATGACTTAATTAAAATTCGGATGAACAGTACCTAACCTTTTATAGGCTTACAAACTCTTGTAAAGAAAAGTCTAGAAGCTTAACTAAAAGTAAACTACCAAAACTCTAAATCTAACATAAGTAGAATACTTAACAAAACATGATTTAGTAACTTAATATACTAAAAATTCGTCCAAATAAAATAAAAATAGAAGAAAATTCGTCCAAATATATGTCTTGGGCTTGCTGTCCTCTTGTGGGCATCAATTGGACTTGTTCTCTCTTTAAAAACAAACTTGATCCACAACCACAACAAAAGCCAGCCTTTTTTGACCATCTTGGACATTTTGAACCTTTTATACTTAAAGCCTTCTTTGAAAATATGCTTGATCCAAAGCTAATAAATAATCTTTAAACCCAATTTCCTCCTCAAAAAGTTGTGATCCACCTTAAGCAAATCCATCAATACATGCATGAAGGTTGGATGACTCCTTGAACTATGAATTCTCCAATGACTATTTAGAACAACTTCAATAGGCCTTCCATGATACCTATCATGTCTTCTTCTACTTCTACTTCTTCTATTTCTATTTCTTTGAATGAACTTGATGACTCATTGGCTAGTATTGTGGTATCTTTGATTCACAGTTTTGAAGATCTATTTCCTGAGCAAGTACCACATGGTTTATCACCACTTAGGGGGATTGAGTACCAAATTGACTTCATACCTGGTGCAAGCATTCCAAATTGCCCCGCGTATAGAGCAAACCCTAAAGAGACTAAGGAGATACAAAGACAAGTAGATGAACTTTTGGGGAAAGGGTTTGTGCGTGAGAGTCTTTCACCATGTGCCGTGCCCGTGATTTTAGTACCAAAGAAAGATGGTTCGTGGCACATGTGTGTTGATTGTAGAGCCGTTAACAAGATAACGGTAAAGTATCGTTAGATGATATATTTGATGAGTTACATGGTTCTACTATCTTTTCAAAGATTGATCTTAAAAGTGGGTATTATCAAATTAGAACGAAAGAAGGTGATGAATGGAAGACTGCTTTTAAAACCAAGTATGGATTGTATGAATGGTTAGTTATGCCTTTTGGTTTGACTAATGCACCTAGTACATTCATGAGGCTTATGAACTATGTGTTTAGACTTTCATTGGTAAATTTGTAGTGGTCTATTTTGATGACATTCTAATTTATAGTAGGTCACTTGAAGATCATGTTGAGCACTTGCATCAAGTTTTCTGTGTTTTGCGTGAACATCAACTTTATGCAAACTTGAAAAAGTGTTCTTTTTGCATGGAAAGTATTGTTTTTCTTGGTTTCATTGTTAGTAGTCAAGGTGTGCATGTTTCTTGAGTCTAATCTTGAGTTTTACTCTTTCTTTAATTTTCCTTGTATCAAACTCTAATCTCTTGTTCATATTCTTATTTATTTCTACTGTATTCTTGAGCTAATTGTTTTGGTTGTTATAAGATGACTTGATATGGTTCAATTGAGCAAGTTCTTGTTTAAGAGCCTTATAAGAAGACTCTCTAGAGTGGAAAAAGGCTTAGTGGTGAGCTCATTACAGGGAAAAAGCCATTGAACTTGAGTAATACACGAGAGTACGAGTGTATACACTAAGGGAGAGGTGAGGCTATTTCTCTTATTATTTTCTTTTGTTACTAAGCTTTTTTTTGTGCAGGTTTTATATCATGTCTAGAGAAGAAAAAGAGTCACGTACTCCACCACCTTTTGACATGAAATACATGATGGAGGTAATGCTTAAGGAGGTGAATAAAGCTGTCACTAATGCAATGGAGGGTGTACATGCTCGAATTGATAGCATTGAGAGGCGAAATCGTTCTAAGGCCTCTAGAATTCCCTTTGAAGAGGATGAAGGTGATATGTCTGATTACGAGGATGTCATTACTAGGAGAGGAAGGGGAATGCCACCTACCCGAGACAACAACTTGGGAAGCATCAAAATGAAGATACCATCCTTCCAAGGAAGACTTGATCCTGAAGCTTACTTAGATTGGGAGCGTAAAGTTGAACACATCTTCGAATGCCATAACTATTCTGAGGAGAAAAATGTGCAATTGGTAGCCGTAGTTCACTGATTATGCTAGCATATGGTGGGATCAACTTGTGAAGAATAGAAGAAGGTATGGAGAAGAGCCCGTGTGTACATGGAGAGAGATGAAGACCATCATGCAAAGGCGTTTTGTACCTAGTTACTACACTAGGGATATTCATAGGAAGCTTCAAACATTGAGACAAGGATCCATGTCTGTTGATGATTACTACAAAGAGATGGAAATGTTGGTGATTCGTGCCAACTTGGATGAAGATGGAGAAGCTACTATGGCTAGATTCATGAGTGGTCTTAATCTAGAAATTAGTGAGAGGGTAGAGTTGCAACACTACGTGGAGATAAGGGATTTGGTGGACATGGCCATCAAAGTAGAAAAGCAACTCCAAGCAAGAAGATTGAGGAGTGGTTCAAACTCATCAAGTGGAGAAGATGGAGGCGTAATGCAACATTTGAGGAGAAGGAAGAGCGTTCCACTTCTAGGGCCAAAGAGATCATGAGCTCTAAGAATGAAGCAAAGTCTTCAACGCCACCAACAAAGAATAACTCTGAGGCATCACAAAGGAGTAGGGATTTGAAGTGTTTTAGGTGCCAAGGCATTGGTCACATAGCTTCTTAATGCCCTAACAAGAGAGTTATGCTAATGAGAGATGATGGTGAGTATGAAAGTGCATCTTCAAGTGATGAAGATATGCCATCATTGGAGGGAGAAAGTGACGAAGACATTGGTGTCGCCCATGGGGAATTTTTGGTCACTAGGAGGGCAATTGGATTTGCACCTAGAGAGGATGGTGATCAAGTGCAACGAGAAAACATATTCCATACTCGATGCAATGTGAATGATAAGGTATGTAGTATGATAATTGACAATGGAAGTTGCACTAATGTGGCTAGTGTTCTTTTTGTTGAAAAGCTAGGATTGCCCACAAGGAGACATCCTAAACCATACCATTTGCAATGGTTAGCTGATAATTCTGATTTGAAGGTGACTAAGCAAGTGGAAGTGGAGTTTTCTATTAGTGCTTACCCTGACAAAGTGTTGTGTGATGTTGTTCCTATGCATATTTGTCATATACTATTGGGGCATCCATGGCAATTTGATAGAAATGCCATTTACAATGGGTTGAAGAATAGGTACACTTTTGATTGGCAAGGTAAAAAGATATCACTTAAGCCATTATCACCATTGGAAGCATATGAAGATGAAGTGCGCATAGCTAGGGATTGTGAAGAGAGAAAGAATTCTTTGAAAGCACAAGCAAAAGTAAAGAATGCTAAAAAGGATGAGAGAGTGCTTGAAAAGAATGAATGTGGTGAGTTGAATGAAGGGAAACAAACTGAAGTTGTAAAAGAAAAGGGAGTGAAAAATAGCAAGATTGAGAATAAGAGTGTCTTACTTGTGAGACCAAAGCTTCTTGTACCTTGTACAATGAAGTAGATTATTTTGCTAACACTCTTAACACTTGTTTTTCTAGTGCTTTTGTTTCTTTTATGCAGCCACTTAAAGTTCAAAGTGTGGAGGAAGAAATACAATCTGAAGTCCGTTTTCTTCTTTGGGATGATGCTCAATTGACGAGATTTGGTATTCAAGTGAATCATGGTCGAGATTTGAGCATTGAGGGAGTTTTCTTGCCCTATATCATCAATAACAATTGGATTATGAATTATATGTTTGATTGTTGGCATTGTGTATCCAATTTTTCTATTGTTTTGCATTATAGTTTACGAGATTTTACATGTGTTTATTCTGTTTTCTTCATGCATTCTAGTAGGTATACAATATGTATAGTGTTTTACCTTAACCTCTATGGCTTAAATTTTGATTTTGGCATTTTAATTTGTTTTTCTATCATATTGGAGTCCTTGTCTAGTGCTTTAGGATGCATTACATTAGATTCTGAAGAGTTTAATTCTTCTATATTTAGATTGCATGCAAATGGTGTGTTGCCTATCTTCTTAGAGAATGACTTTGATGACTTTTCTTTTGTACTTCTTGTGCTTGTAAATTCACGTGTCATTGAGTTGAGTACATCATATTTGGTTACTAGCATGCATGAGTTTAATTCGTTGTTTAACTTTCTTGTGCAAGATTATGTTAATCACCCATATGATTTCTATCTTGTGTTGAGATTTTCTTGCTTAGACTTGCATAGGGTGTTTAGAGATCATGTGCATGTAAGACTTTATACTGATTTGAGATGTGCTTTAGTTTATATACATGAGTATTACTTGATCTTCTTTGATGAAAACTTGCATATTGATTTTAGAGAAAGTCCTTCCTTTAAAGATTTGATGTTCTTAAATAATGTCTACATTAGTTTCAAAAGTACTTATTGTTGTGTTTATGATGTAGGTGATTCGAGGACGAATCCTTTTCAAGGGGGAGGGAATGATAGGTATCATGGAAGGCCTATTGAAGTCATTCCAAATAGTCATTGGAGAATTCATAGTTCAAGGAGTCATCCAACCTTCATGCGTGTATTGATGGATTTGCTTAAGGTGGATCATGGCTTTTTTAGGAGGAAATTGGGCTTAAAGATCATTTATTGGCTTTGGATCAAGCATACTTTCAAAGAAGGCTTTAAGTCCAAAAGATTCAAAATGTCCAAGATGGTCCAAATAGGCTGACTTTTGTTGTGATTGTGGATCAAATTTGTTTTTAAAGAGAGAACAAGTCCAATTGAAGCCCACAAGAGGACAGCCAGCCCAAGACATATATTTGGACGAGTTTTCTTTTATTTGGACGAATTTTTAGTATTTTGAGTCACTAAATCATATTTTGTTAAGTATTCTACTTATGTTAGATTTAGAGTTTTGGTAGTTTACTTTAGTTAAGCTTCTAGACTTTTTCTTTACAAAAGTTTGTAAGCCTATAAAAGGCTAGGTACTGTTCATCCGAATTTTAATGAAGTCATTTGTGTGATTAATAATATTGAGTTTCTCTTTTAGAGAGTTCTTCTTTGATTCTTGGATTAGAACTATTCTTGGTCTTATCGAGTGATCTCATGGCGACCATACAACTAGCTTAGGATTATTCAAAGGGTTTGATTTAGGTCCAATTAGATTAATCCCAACTAGATTGCTTCCTTTGATAGGTAGCGGTCTAGCAATTATTCTAAGGGATTGAATTCAACAAGCTTGAATCAATTCAAGGCAAACCAACCTGATTTATTCTTAATTGCTTGGAGCGATTTCCTTGAGGTTAAGACATTCAAGTTGTTCGAGCAACACTTTTGGCTTGATTGTGTTGGGCAAATTCCATCAAGGTTAAATTCATTAAGTTGTTCAAAATGATTTTCAAGAGTTCTAGGCCGTTCACAATTCCGTGCGTATCAGCTTTGTGCTTCTTATATATATTTATTTCCTTAGGCGTTGCAGTAGCAGGAGTGATACGCGCGGATGAACGTGGAGTTGCTTGAAGATCCAAGTGAAGCTTCGAATTTTCCCTTGGAGGATTTCGACCCTTCAAAGTGCTCAAGTAAGACCAATTTGAGCGAGTTCAATATGCCTACCTACCTAATTGCTCTAAAGGACTTAATCAAACAAGAAAGAAACTCTAAGCTAGGGTTTTGATCTTGGAATCACTCGACAAGATCGGGGGTAGTTCTTAATCAGCAAAGAACTAAAGAAACTCTCAATTTGAGAACTCACAATAATAATATTCATAAAAATCTGATCCAAAATCGTATGAATAGTGTCATAGCCTTTTATAGGCTTACAAGGATGATTCTAGAACTTAAAATTGTAAGTAACTACTAAAACTAGTTGTAACCCATCACAATTAAGTAACTAACTAAAGTTACAACTTGTAAAGACTTAGGAAACTATTAAAAACGAATTTAAGCAGAAAAATAAATAAGAAATTCGTGTAAGAACTCCTCATGGGCTGGACGTCCTCTTTAAGCTCACTTGAGCCTTCATCTTGCAACTTAAAAGGCCTTCCAACAAGTCCAACCAAACCAGCACCTTGGAAGCATGCTATGGACCACTTAAACACTTCAATTGGACCTTCTTTGAATGTAGATTTAATCCATAACCAGTGCATAAATTCTTGACCCAATGAATACACTTGAGTAGCTTGATCAACAAGTCCATTAGCAAGCCCAAAGTCATGAACTACCCCTAAGCAGCAACAAAGCTTGAATGTTTCTACCATGATCAACCACCATTCAAGCTCATCTTGAACTAAACAAGTTGTTCCATGAGAATGTCCAAGCATCAAGATTGTGAGCACTCCTAGGATCACATCACATACCTATTATTTAGAGATCAAATATCATAACAAAAACATATTCCGAGTAAGGTGACCTTGACAGTGGGCCAACAAGTCAACACTTAATAAGAACTCTTCAATTTTTGTTATAATAATGGAAGGCAACTTGAATTAATGACTTAATATTTTGTTTGAGGGATTTTATTTTAAATATTAATTTTTCATCATATCATGCAATTGAAATATATCAACATATAAAAAAAACATAATAAACGTTGATGATTATGGACTTTATCTAATAATATTTTCTTCAAACCTTGAAAAAAATATTTGGTCAAGATTCCTAAGGGACGTGTCAACACCTTGATGTGCCTCTTGGTTGCTCTTTGGTGCCATCTCCGTCTTCTTGTACGTTACATATGTAATTCTAATTTAAAGAATTTAGAAAATAAACCTATTCCTAACCTATATTATGTACATTACAAGTATTGACCAAGAAACCTCGAGTTAAATTCAAGGGGAGTTTAGGTGAGAAGAGAATTACATCAGAATAATAGAGAAGGCAGGACACGTAGGCCCTATTTATAAAACCAATACAAACTAACCAAAATAGAAATAATAGCCATTCAATCACATTGGTCTAGTCCATAATCATCCACCATGCCATCTTACAATTTAACAATTAAATAAATAAATTTATTTAATTCTAGTTATAAATCACAATGTCTAATTTAATTAGATTAGTATTCTTGAATTTATTTGTCTCCAAATAAAGTTATAGAAGGTGTATGTTTCTAAAATTTAACTTTCCAAATATTAATAACAATTAAAATTGGAAAGTGGTATAATAGAGAAATTTCTAAAAATTCACATTTTTCAAAAAATTAGGAAAAATCCTGCTAGGATTTGGCCTACAAACTGTAGGACAAACTATGCTCGGTTTCATCCTTGGTTTTGAAACTGTGAGACAAAACGTGCGCAGTTTCATCTACGGTTTGTGGACAAAAAATACGGGATTTTAACTACAAGTAGAAATCCACGGTTTGTCGCGCGGTTTATGTATAGAAAATACGATTTTGAAATTTTTGGCTTTTTTCGAAACTCTTTTGAATCAAAACATGTTAAAACCCTTTTAGCATGTAAAAATAATTTAGAAACCATAAATACAACCTTAAGAACTTATCTTAATTATTTAAAGCACTTTTAAACAATTAAGAACTTATCTTAAAAAATCAAACTCTTGATTTTTCTAAAACAATTTTGAAACATATTTCATCAAGAATAAACTATCCATATTTATGACAATTCAATAAAGAAAAATCATATAGATATAATCAAAGGAGGCTCTGATACCACTATAAAATAATAACATAAATAACGCAGCGAAAAATTAAAATTTTTATTACCATAACTATGGATCTTTTTTATATATCTATATGATTATAAGGGGGTTTGCACAACAGAAGATTTCTATGCTTCTATGGCAAAGATCATTCGATGAAGAGGTAAGATCTACGACGAAAAGCTCTCCAAGCATCGAGCCTCAAAAATATTTACAAGAACAACTACTTTGGGAACCTTCTAGGCTAGGTTGCTTTTACTTTTGAACGCTAACTCCCTTGAATTATTTACGAATACAAGATAAAAAAAAAAAGCCTAACAATTAGGAGGGGAGAGAGAGAGAGAGAGAGAGTGGCAATTTTCCCATAGCAAATATTTCTCTCACTAGATTTTTTTTTGTGTTGCAATAATAATTCAAGAGTCAAAGCATGAACTTATTTATAGAGGAAGTATTTAGTCTTTTAGGAAATAAATGTAATTCGAAACCAAGGAGGTTTAGGTAACTTACTTTAAGTTAATCTTTCTACTTTAGGAATTCCATTTCGTAAGGAAACCAATTAGTTACTTTATTCCTTTTAGGAAACTAATTTCCTACAAGACTTAGAATATTTATAAATAAGTCCTTTAAGTAAATTTATCTCATAAATTAACCCCATAAGTATCTCATACTTATCTTAATTACATTTTAACCCAAAGATTATGTTCTTTATGTGTGTGACCCATTAAGTTCCATTCACGTTGGCAATAAGTATAAATTATAACTCTTTAATCAATTAATTAAAAGCTAAATAAATTAAACACTTTAATTTATCATTAATTCACAATTAATTAATTCACACTTATAGATCATGAGTGGCGTCTAGCAGTCCATCATGACCATCCAAGTGAATAAGAAAGTCATATGGTAGATTATACCTATCAATGACAATGATACCGTGTAATTAATATCCTTTCACCACAATATATCCCAATTATTCAAAAAAGTATAGTGCACACTTTTAACGACTAATTTATATTTTCTTGTTTCAGAAACTACTTCCAAGTTCTACTATCACTTCTACAGAAGATTTATGAGTTAATATTTCTAGCAAGTGCCCATAAAGGGATATACTCACCTTTTATGGAGTGGCGAATCCTATATTGATTACTCACTATCTTTCCATGTTTCAAACTATACCTAGTCTCTATACTATGGGCTACTCTTTTACAAACACCAAGGAATAGAGTCAAAGTATAACAATTCACACTCAAGATACTATGGTAATCTCAAGTCAAAGGATCACTTACACCATTGCCATAAAGAGTTCAACCATTAGAACTATAGTTGAAAAATCTTGGTGGATCAATCCAATGAACTTGTTCTCAAACAAGCATCCATATAACAGCTTAGGTGTCACACACACCATAGTCAGTGAGATCAACGACTACTTACCATAAGTCGAGGCAAAGTATGTGTTAGTCTATCTGTATCAATGATGTCCAATTTCATTAATAGTATGACTAGGGATATTTAAGAATGTGACCTGATGTATTAGAGTCTCAAAATTATAACTCTTACAATCTCTAATACACATTCAATATTCTATGGACTTTTTCAAACAAATAAGTAACATAGAAATACAAGTATAGATGATAAAGAAAAAATGCCACATGAATAAACATAGCATAAATAATTGTGAATACAAAGTGCCTTAAACCAAATTGGTTTTAGGGCATACTAACATGAATCACTTCTTGAAACAGGCAGTGCATTTCATTTTTTCTGCGGGTTACTGTTCCATTGGTTAAATCCATTTCTGCAGCAACTTGAAGCTTAATTTAAACGTTTATTTGAATAAATTAACACTTGGAACATATTTAAATCATCAAATATACATGTGTGCAACAAATTTGACAAGTTTTGCAATCAATATCACACATTCAACCAAGAATTTAAGCATTAATCCTCATGATGCATAAATAGCAAAACTTGAATCACTTTATTTAAGAGCTAAGGCTGTGTGAAAAGGAAAAGGAAAGTGGGTGTTGACTTTTGGATTAAGGAAAGTCTTATTCTTGTGTGTGCTTGTTCTTTTTGGAAAGTAGTTTTTATCTTTGCACAAGAATATTATTTTCTTTCAAGAAAGTTTTAAAAATCAAAATTTTTCACACAAGAATACCACACATTAGGGTTTCCTATTCCATGTTTTCTTGAGTCTAATCTTGAGTTTTACTCTTTCTTTAATTTTCCTTATATCAAACCCTAATCTCTTGTTCATATTCTTATTTATTTCTACTCTATTCTTGAGCTAATTGTTTTGGTTGTTATAAGGTGACTTGATAAGGTTCAATTGAGCAAGTTCTTGTTTAAGAGCCTTATAAGAAGACTCTCTAGAGTGGAAAAAGGCTTAGTGGTGAGCTCATTAGATGAAAAAAGCCATTGAACTTGAGTGATACACGAGAGTACGAGTGTATACATTAAGGAAGTGGTGAAGTTACTTCTCTTATTATTTTCTTTTGTTCCTAACCTTTTTTGTGCAGGTTTTACATCATGTCTAGAGAAGAAGAAGAGTCACGTACGCCACCACCTTTTGACATGAAATACATGATGGAGGTAATGCTTAGGAGGTGAATAAGGATATCACCAATGCAATGGAGGGTGTACATGCTCGAATTGATAGTATTAAGAGGCCAAATCGTTCTAAGGCTTCTAGAAATCCCTTTGAAGAGGATGAAGGTGATATGTCTGACTACGAGGATGTCATTACTGGGAGAGGAAGGAGAATGCCACCTACCCGAGACAACAACTTGGGAAGCATCGAAATGAAAATACCATTCTTCCAAGGAAGACTTGATCTTGAAGCTTACTTAGATTGGGAGCGTAAAGTTGAACACATCTTCGAATGCCATAACTATTCTGAGGAGAAAAATGTGCAATTGGTAGCCGTAGTTCACTGATTATGCTAGCATATGGTGGGATCAACTTGTGAAGAATAGAAGAAGGTATGGAGAAGAGCCCGTGCGTACATGGAGAGAGATGAAGACCATCATGCAAAGGCATTTTGTACCTAGTTACTACACTAGGGATATTCATAGGAAGCTTCAAACATTGAGACAAGGATCCATGTCTGTTGATGATTACTAAAAAGAGATGGAGATGTTGATGATCCGTGCCAACTTGGATGAAGATGGAGAAGCTACTATGGCTAGATTCATGGGTGGTCTTAATCCAGAAATTAGTGAGAGGGTAGAGTTGCAACATTACATGGAGATAAGGGATTTGGTGGACATGGCCATCAAAGTAGAAAAGCAACTCCAAGCAAGAAGATTAAGGAGTGGATCAAACTCATCAAGTGGAGTAAGATGGAAGCGTAATGCAACATTTGAGGAGAAGGAAGAGCATTCCACTTCTAGGGCCAAAGAGATTGTGAGCTCTAAGAATGAAGCAAAGTCTTCAACGCCACCAACAAAGAATAAGTCCGAGACATCACAAAGGAGTAGGGATTTGAAGTGTTTTAGGTGTCAAGGCATCGGTCACATAGCTTCTCAATGCCCTAACAAGAGAGTTATGCTAATGAGAGATGATGGTGAGTATGAAAGTGCATCTTCAAGTGATGAAGATATGCCATCATTGGAGGGAGAAAGTGACGAAGACATTGGTGTCGCCCATGGGGAATTTTTGGTCACTAGGAGGGCAATTGGATTTGCACCTAGAGAGGATGGTGATCAAGTGCAACGAGAAAATATATTCCATACTCGATGCAATGTGAATGATAAGGTATGTAGTATGATAATTGACAATGGAAGTTGCACTAATGTGGCTAGTGTTCTTTTTGTTGAAAAGCTAGGATTGCCCACAAGGAGACATCCTAAACCATACCATTTGCAATGGTTAGCTGATAATTCTGATTTGATGGTGACTAAGCAAGTGGAAGTGGAGTTTTCTATTGGTACCTACCATGACAAAGTGTTATGTGATTTTGTTCCTATGCATATTTGTCATATACTATTGGGGCGTCCATGGAAATTTGATAGAAATGCTGTGTACAATGGGTTGAAGAATAGGTACACTTTTGATTGGCAAGGTCAAAAGATATCACTTAAGCCATTATCATCATTGGAAGCATATGAAGATGAAGTGCACATAGCTAGGGATTGTGAAGAGAGAGAGAATTCTTTGAAAGCACAAGCAAAAGTAAAGAATGCTAAAAAGGATGAGAGAGTGCTTGAAAAGAATGAATGTGGTGAGTTGAATGAAGGGAAACAAACCGAAGTTGTAAAAGAAAAGGGAGTGAAAAATAGCAAGATTGAGAATAAGAGTGTCTTACTTGTGAGACCAAAGCTTCTTGTACCCTTGTACAATGAAGTAGATTATTTTGCTAACACTCTTAACACTTGTTTTTTTAGTGCTTTTGTTTCTTTTATGCAGCCACTTAAAGTTCAAAGTGTGGAAGAAGAAATACAATCTGAAGTCCATTTTCTTCTTTGGGATGATGCTCAATTGACGAGATTTGGTATTCAAGTGAATCATGGTCGAGATTTGAGCATTGAGGGAGTTTTCTTGCCCTATGCCATCAATAACAATTGGATTATGAATTATATGTTTGATTGTTGGCATAGTGTATCTAATTTTTTTATTGTTTTGCATTATAGTTTACGAGATTTTACATGTGATTATTCTGTTTTCTTCATGCATTCTAGTAGGTATACATTATGTATAGTGTTTTGCCTTAACCTCTATGGCTTAAATTCTGGTTTTGGCATTTTAATTTGTTTTTCTATCATATTGGAGTCCTTGTCTAGTTCTTTAAGATGCATTATATTAGATTTTGAAGAGTTTAATTCTTCTGTTGTTAGATTGCATGAAAATCGTATGTTGCCTATCTTCTTAGAGGATGACTTTGATGACTTTTCTTTTGTACTTCTTGTGCTTGTAAGTTCATGTGTCATTGAGTTGAGTACTTCATATTTGGATGGTGCATTAGATCATTCACATGCCATAGACTTTGTTACTAACATGCATGAGTTTAATTCATTGTTTAACTTTCTTGTGCAAGATTATGTTAATCACCCATATGATTTCTATCTTTTGTTGAGATTTTCTTACTCAGACTTGCATAGGGTGTTTAGAGATCATGTGCATGCAAGATTTTATGCTAATTTGAAATGTGTTTTAGTCTATATACATGAGTATTACTTGATCTTCTTTGATGAAAACTTGCATATTGATTTTAGAGAAAGTCCTTCCTTTAAAGATTTGATGTTCCTAAATAATGCCTACATTAATTTCAAAAGTACTTATTGTTGTGTTTATGATGTAGGTGATTCAAGGACGAATCCTTTTCAAGGAGGAGGGAAAGATAGGTATCATGGAAGGCCTATTGAAGTCATTCCAAATAGTCATTGGAGAATTCATAATTCAAGGAGTCATCCAACCTTCATGTGTGTATTGATGGATTTGCTAAAGGTGGATCACGACTTTTTGAGGAGGAAATTGGGCTTAAAGATCATTTATTGGCTTTGGATCAAGCATATTTTCAAAGAAGGCTTTAAGTCTAAAATGTTCAAAATGTCCAAGATGGTCCAAATAGACTGGCTTTTGTTGTGGTTGTGGAAGTCCAATTGAAGCCCACAAGAGGACAGCCAGCCCGAGACATATATTTGGACGAATTTTCTTTTATTTTTATTTTATTTGGACGAATTTTTAGTGTTTTAAGTCACTAAATCATGTTTTGTTAAGTATTCTACTTATGTTAGATTTAGAGTTTTGGTAGTTTACTTTAGTTAAGATTCTAGACTTTTCTTTACAAGAGTTTGTAAACCTATAAAAGGTTAGGTACTGTTCATCCGAATTTTAATGAAGTCATTGTGTGATTAATAATATTGAGTTTCTCTTTTAGAGAGTTCTTCTTTGGTTCTTGGATTAGAACTATTCTTGGTCTTATCGAGTGATCTCGTGGCGACCATACAACTAGCTTAGGATTATTCAAAGGGTTTGATTTAGGTCCAATTAGATTAATCCCAACTAGATTGCTTCCTTTGATAGGTAGTGGTCTAGCAATTATTCTAAGGGATTGAATTCAACAAGCTTGAATCAATTCAAGGCAAACCAACCTGATTTCTTCTTAATTGCATGGAACGATTTCCTTGAGGTTAAGACATTCAAGTTGTTCGAGCAACACTTTTGGCTTGATTGTGTTGAACAAATTCCATCAAGGTCAAATTCATTGAGTTGTTCAAACTGATTTTCAAGAGTTCTAGGCCGTTCACAATTCCGCACGTATCACAAAACTATCACACAAGTCAACTTTAGAACATCCACAAAACAAACAAATTCCCTTGGCAAGTAAACAAACTCGTTTAGGAAAGACTTAGGGATCAAATTAAGCATTGAGAAAATAAACACACTCCTATGAGCAAAATTCCTAAACACATGAATTCTCATCAGCACAAGAGGATTATATGGCGAGCAATCATAAAAGGATAATAGTCCCCTCAAACTTAAAGTAAATGACTCATGCAACATACTCCCTAAAGTTTGAATTCCAAACAAACTTAAGCCCACAAAATAGAATGCATGTTCATGTAAATAAATATTAACACAAACGTCCCATGAAAAATCATGCATGCACAACGAACCTGATATGAACCAAAGTGCACCTACACTTGTTGGACTTGGACCTACACTTGGAGGACTTGAAGAGACTGATTATATGGATCAATTTGAGCTCAAGTGGTTGATAATCTTGGCTGGAACGTTGAAGCATAGTTGCTGGTTCTTAACTTACGATTTTGGGCTTGTTTACAAGCTTGAAATTCACTTTGTTCAAGTTAGCTCATTGGGCCAAGGGATAAACTATTAGTTATGGATCAAGTCAACATATAAAGAAAGCCCAAAAGAAATTGCTAAGTTGTCCAAAAACAATCTTATAAGAGGCTGGTTACTTGGACTTGCTTGGAGGGCCCTTGAAATTGCTAAATGGAGGCCCAATGGAGCTTATGAAGGGATGTCTAACCCATCATCTGATCTTGGACGAATTTTAGACTATTTTTATAGTTAATTATGGTTTTTATCAGTTTCCTAAGTCTTTACAAGTTGTAACATTTAGTTAGTTACCCAATTGTGATAGGTTACAACTAGTTTTAGTAGTTTACTTTATTTTAAACTTCTAGACTTTTCTTTGTAAGCCTATAAATAGGCATGTTACTGTTCATACGATTTTAGAAGCATGAATTTATGAATAAAATTTGAGTGTTTTCTCTTAATTGAGATTCTTCTTGGTTCTATGTTAATTTAGAACTACTCTTAGTCTTATCAAGCTTGCATGTGGCGACCACCAACTTCGCTTAGAGTTTTTCTTGTGTTTTTTATCAAGTCTCAGAGTTAATTAGGTTAGACGATTGAACTCGCTCAACTTAGTTGATGTGATCCCGAGGCATGAAGCAGTTGTACAAGCTAAAGAAGAAGATCATGTGGTTCAAGTTCCAACGGGTCTAGTTACTCGAGCCAAAGCCAAGAAGTTTAAAGAAGCTCTTCAAGCGTTGGTCCTAACTATACAAGAGCAACAGAAGGCAAAGAAGATTGAAAGGACACGTGATGATGATTGTAAGCATGTCAATATACTTCAAGTATGTTTGGAACAAGAGGAGGACGTGCATAGTGGAGATTCAAAGGTTCTGACCAAGGCCGCTGGGAAGGTTGCGCCACGGCCTTCCCCACGGCCTTCATCAAAACCATGGACAGATTGAAGCGGCTTGCTAATTGAAGAAATAAAGCTTCTGACCAAGGTTGCTGGGAAGGCCGTCACGGCCTTCATCAGAAGCTTGAACCCGGAGCAGCTAAGGAACTGATCGAGGCCGCGCCCAAAGCCGCCCCGCGGCCTTGGCCACGGCCTTCCACAAGAAGGCTGTAGACGTCGTTTGTTTTAGGTTTTCAAAGTTGTAACTTTTAAATAAAAGTTAGTTGTGATAAGTTACAATTGTTATTTAGTATTTGAGTAGGTTTAGAACTCTGGTATTCTTTCCCTGTTTAGTATTTGCCTATTAAAGGCTAACTTGTGAATGTAATAAGCAGACAATCGTTGAATGAAAATTGAGAGTTTCTCTTTGGTTTCTCCAAATTGATACAATCGGGGTGTCGCCCTCTCGTATATCACAGGAACATCATCCCCAAAGGACCGTCTTGAAAAGAAATCCATACAAAATAACCCAATCTTCTTGACCCCTTCGTAACTTGTCGAAAACCCCAAGAACAACTTGAGTTGTGGTAACCACTCGATCTTCTTGATCCCTTCGTAACTTGTCGAAGACCTCAAGAACAACTCGAATGGGTTGCTTTGAATATTCAACCAAGATCGTTGAAATCCTCCTTTTGTGCTGCAAGTTAGACCCCTAGCCAACCTGTGGAATAGACACCTAACCAACCTGTGGAATAGACCCCTAACCAACTCGTGGAATAGACCCCTAATTGACAAACCCAAAAGAATGAATCAAATCAAGTGGAAAAAACTCTAGGCATAGGTTTTGGTCGCCATTGAATCACTCCAATAAGACCAGAAATTAGTTCTATTCCAAGAACTAAGAAAGCTCTCGTAGAGAGAAAACTCACAATTTTTATTGATTCATCATAACATCGTTCTTAAAATAATACAAGAATGCCTTTTTATAGGCTCATGAAGAATATTCTAGAAACCCTACTAAAATCTATCACTAGTTGTAAGTTATCACAATTAGATAACTAATATAAAGATTACAACTTGTAAAAAAAATAAATAACACAAAAAACTATGATCCTTCTTTTGTGTCTTGTGCTGTTGAACTCCTCAAAATATCAGAGACGAATGATCAATTTCATGGAGAATTGAATGATGTGTGTGGGGCTACCATGCACGTATCAAACTCCTCCTCTTCAAAACGATTCGTCCTCGAATCGTTGCCTATAGTTTGTAAAAAAATAGGGCACAACTCAAAGCTCAAATCTACAAAATTCATAACAACAAGAAGATTTTTTTTTTACCCAACTTTTTGGCTTTTCTTATAGAATTTCACAAATTTGCCTTTTTCCACTCAAGAAATTTTTTTCAATTAGCAACCCTCTTTTTTTTTTTTTTAACAACACAAACAACTTACAAAACACAAAATTCTACTTCAAAAATAAACAAAACAAAACTGAAAAAAAAAAAAAGAAAAAAATTCGGATGAACAGTACCGGCGATGAACAGTAAACCCTAGTATAAACAGTGACGTGCCGCTACAATGCGATGAACAGTACGAATTTTTTTTTTTTTTCACTTCTAACAACCTCTCTCTCTCTCTCTCTTTTTTTTTAACAACACAACCAACTCACAAAATACAAAATTCAACTCCCAAAAACAAACAAAAAATTAAACTGAAAAAAAAGAAAAAAAATTCGGATGAACAGTACCGGCGATGAACAGTAAACCCTAGCGTAAACAGTGACGCCGCCGCTACAGTGCGATGAACAGTACATTTTTTTTTTCACTTCTAACAACCTCTCTCTCTCTCTCTCTCTTTTAACAACAAAAGATCACAACTTTGATTCAAGAAAAATCAGATCTTGAACCAAGAACAACAAAACAAAAAAATAAAATTAAAAACATATATCCAAGTGGATTGACAACAAAAACAAAAGATATACCCAACGGGTTGACACAAAACCTGATTTCTTTCAAGATCCCAAAAGCTCTTATACCAATTGATACGATCGGGGTGTTTCCTCTCGTATATCATAGGAACATCATCCCCAAAGGACCGTCTTGTAAAGAAATCCATACAAAATAACTCAATCTTCTTGACCCCTTCGTAACTTGTCGAAGACCCCAAAAACAACTCGAATGGGTTGCTTCGAATATTCAACCAAGATCGTTGAAATCCTTCTTTTGTGCTGCAAGTTAGACCCCTAGCCAACCTGTGGAATAGACACCTAACCAACCTGTGGAATAGACCCCTAACCAACTCGTGGAATAGACCCCTAATTGACAAACCCAAAAGAATGAATCAAATCAAGTGGAAAAAACTCTAGGCATAGGTTTTGGTCGCCATTGAATCACTCCAATAAGACCAGAAATTAGTTCTATTCCAAGAACTAAGAAAGCTCTCGTAGAGAGAAAACTCACAATTTTTATTGATTCATCATAACATCGTTCTTAAAATAATACAAGAATGCCTTTTTATAGGCTCATGAAGAATATTCTAGAAACCCTACTAAAATCTATCACTAGTTGTAAGTTATCACAATTAGATAACTAATATAAAGATTACAACTTGTAAAAAAAATAAATAACACAAAAAACTATGATCCTTCTTTTGTGTCTTGTGCTGTTGAACTCCTCAAAATATCAGAGACGAATGATCAATTTCATGGAGAATTGAATGATGTGTGTGGGGCTACCATGCACGTATCAAACTCCTCCTCTTCAAAACGATTCGTCCTCGAATCGTTGCCTATAGTTTGTAAAAAAATAGGGCACAACTCAAAGCTCAAATCTACAAAATTCATAACAACAAGAAGATTTTTTTTTTACCCAACTTTTTGGCTTTTCTTATAGAATTTCACAAATTTGCCTTTTTCCACTCAAGAAATTTTTTTCAATTAGCAACCCTCTTTTTTTTTTTTTTTAACAACACAAACAACTTACAAAACACAAAATTCTACTTCAAAAATAAACAAAACAAAACTGAAAAAAAAAAAAGAAAAAAATTCGGATGAACAGTACCGGCGATGAACAGTAAACCCTAGTATAAACAGTGACGTGCCGCTACAATGCGATGAACAGTACGAATTTTTTTTTTTTTTTTCACTTCTAACAACCTCTCTCTCTCTCTCTCTTTTTTTTTAACAACACAACCAACTCACAAAATACAAAATTCAACTCCCAAAAACAAACAAAAAATTAAACTGAAAAAAAAGAAAAAAAATTCGGATGAACAGTACCGGCGATGAACAGTAAACCCTAGCGTAAACAGTGACGCCGCCGCTACAGTGCGATGAACAGTACATTTTTTTTTTCACTTTTAACAACCTCTCTCTCTCTCTCTCTCTCTCTCTCTCTCTCTCTCTCTCTCTCTCTCTTTTAACAACAAAAGATCACAACTTTGATTCAAGAAAAATCAGATCTTGAACCAAGAACAACAAAACAAAAAAATAAAATTAAAAACATATATCCAAGTGGATTGACAACAAAAACAAAAGATATACCCAACGGGTTGACACAAAACCTGATTTCTTTCAAGATCCCAAAAGCTCTTATACCAATTGATACGATCGGGGTGTTTCCTCTCGTATATCATAGGAACATCATCCCCAAAGGACCGTCTTGTAAAGAAATCCATACAAAATAACTCAATCTTCTTGACCCCTTCGTAACTTGTCGAAGACCCCAAAAACAACTCGAATGGGTTGCTTCGAATATTCAACCAAGATCGTTGAAATCCTTCTTTTGTGCTGCAAGTTAGACCCCTAGCCAACCTGTGGAATAGACACCTCACCAACCTGTGGAATAGACCCCTAACCAACTCGTGGAATAGACCCCTAATTGACAAACCCAAAAGAATGAATCAAATCAAGTGGAAGAAACTCTAGGCATAGGTTTTGGTCGCCATGGAATCACTCCAATAAGACCAGAAATTAGTTCTATTCCAAGAACTAAGAAAGCTCTCATAGAGAGAAAACTCACAATTTTTATTGATTCATCATAACATCGTTCTTAAAATAATACAAGAATGCCTTTTTATATGCTCATGAAAAATATTCTAGAAACCCTACTAAAATCTATCACTAGTTGTAACCTATCACAATTAGATAACTAACATAAAGATTACAACTTGTAAAAAAAATAAATAACACCAAAAACTATGATCCTTCTTTTGTGTCTTGTGTTGTTGAACTCCTCAAAATATCAGAGACGAATGATCAATTCCATAGAGAATTGAATGATGTGTGTGGGGCTACCATGCACGTATCACAAAGGATTTCTTGAATATCTTGGGTTCGTTCTTGAGGTGTTCAACGGCTTTATCAATCAAGTTCGTGCTTGATTGTGGTGCCACAAACCCCTATACCAAGGTTCGTTGGTGCAGGTCATCAACGGGTTGAGGTCTTTTCCAAACCAATATCAGATCCCAAACGATCCTAAAACCCTTGATCCGTGGTTTACGTCACAAGTAAGGCGTAGGTCGCATCAACTTGGTATCAGAGCCAGGGTGGGAGGTATTTGGTTATATCCCCTTTGTGTTCTTCTTTTGTGTTTCCGTTCGTTTCGTGAATTATTCTTGTCTTGTTCTGTGTTTCTTTTATTTTGTGTTCTTGTCAAATTCTGGTGTTGTTCTTGATTGTCCAAAAAAAAAAACCTACTGTTCATCGCTACTGTTCATCCGGTGACACTGTTCATCGAAAATTTTGTTTAGTTTTCTTGTTTGGGTCTTGTGCTTCTTGAGATTATTCTACTCTCTTTTGTCCTTATTCTTTGTCTTGTTTTGATTCGTGTCTCATATTCTTCATATCCGTATTGTGATTCTAGTCTTTGTGAGATCATTGCAATTCTGGGGTAGAAATCAATCTGAATTTGATATAAAAAAAAATATTCTTGGACTGCCCAATTCTCTTTGGTTGATCTTCTTGCAATCTGAAGTTTCAAAAAAAAAAAAAAAAGGAGAAGAAGAAGTGCGTGAAAAAAAAAAAGAAGAAGAAGAAGAATGATGGAAAGAGAATCAGATCAAGAAGAAAAGGGCAACTTCCTTAATTTTGGGGATTGAATCTTGATCTCTTTATTTGGTACTAATTGGACTAGATAAGGAAATTTTAAATCCCTTTAAATTTGGTATATTGCTGTCTTTCCAAATTATCTAGGTTTCTTCTAATCATAATTTGAACAGCAAAATCATCTTCTAATTTGAATTGGATTGACTCCCTTGATTAGAGAAATGATACGCGCGGACGTACGTAGAATTGCTTGAAATACCAAGTATGAATTTCGAACCTTTACCCTTGGATGAACTAGACTCTAGAATCAGCACCAAAACCTTGAACACGCAAGATGAACAACTCGAAAATTCAAGGAAGCTTTGAACCTCCTTATGGAACGAACAAGAACTCGAGGAATCAGCAACTAGAATGCTTGATCAAACCAATAAGGCAACTCTAAGGTAGGGTTTTTGAACTTGGAATCACTCTACAAGTTCGGGGGTTGTTCTTAATCAGCAAAGAACGAAAAAAGCACTCAATTTGAGAACTCACAAATTTATTAATCATCAAAACTTATAAAATTCGTAATAGCGTTTTGACCTATAAATAGGCTTGCATAACAACTTGTAGAAAGTTCTAGAAACTTAACGAAGAGCACTAGTTGTAACCTAACACACTATGGTAACTTTCTAAGAGGTTACAACTTGTAAACAAAATAGAAAACTTAACATAAAAGAATTAAACTTAAAAATTCGTCCAAAAATTGTTAATGGGCTAGACACCTCCTTTTAAGCACCATTGGGCCTCCATCTTGCATCTTTAAAAGGCCTTCCAACAAGTCCAACCAAACCAGAACCTTAGAAATATGTTATGGACCACTTAGAAGCTTTAATTGGACCTTCTTTGAATGTGTATTTAATCCATAACCAATGCATAAACTCTTGGCCCAATGAACACAGTTGAATAGCTTGATCACCAAGTCCATTGAGAGGCCCAAAGTCATGAATTACACCATGGTAGTCACAAAGCTCGAACGTTCCCCTCATGATCAGCCATGATTTGATCTCATCTTGGTCCAAACGAGTTGCTCCATGAGAATATCTAAGCATCAAGATTGTAAGCACTCCTAGGATCACATCAATCCCTCCTCCCTCGAAAAGATTCGTCCTCGAATCTGCGAGATCATATAAGCTAACATAAGTAACTAAAGGACTGATAGAAAAATAAACACCAATGATAGATATACATGATGTATGAATTAGAATGTGAAACTCAATGCAAATTGAAACATAAGATGCAAGAACAAATTCTAACTTAAGAAGAATAAACATATCTAGATGCAGACTATCCCTAAAAACATGGAAAAGAATAACACGATTTCCAAAGTCTATGCAACCATAATTGGACTCAGAATAAAAATTGCTAACAAGATAAAATTTGTGGTTGAACAAAGACTTATGAAAAGAATCTAAGTAAATATTACGTGAACTAAGAAAATGAGCATCACATGAATTATGCCTAACAAGCCCTAGAATGTGAGAAATATCATCAATCAACTCACTAGAATAATTCAAACGATGTAACAAAAACACAAGAAAATCATTTGGACTAATTGCATTAGATAAATTTAAACATGCTAAATGCAAATCGTTTAAACTAACAAAACAAATATGCAAGAATGAACTAAGTTGCAAATTAAAACAACTAAAACATGAAAACTTAGGCCATCATAGTTGTCAAGCTCAATGTGGCGTTTGAACTTGGCTTCAACTCTTTCACCACGGTTTTGTCAACTTCCAAGCTTCTAGAGTGGCAACTAACTACAAAACAGCAATAATGTGGCATCTCTCCATGAGTATCAACCTGCAAAATTACCATAAAAATACTAGGAAAAGAGTTATAAAGTGAGTTAGTAAAGTATACTTCTTCTTTAGAGTACATGGATACAAGAGTTATTGATCTAGCTAGCAAAACACTCTTGTTTTCTCTTTTCTTTGCTCTTATAGAAGAAACACTCTCCTCACTCTTTCTACTTTGCACGACTTCCCTCTTATTCTTTTCTTCATTCTTCTCCTTAGCTTGCAATTGAAAATCCCTTGCAATCTTCACTTGATCAGAATGAGCTTCGGATGGCAAGATTGGATTAAGAACAATCTTTCGTTCATTCCACTTAAAAGAGTAGTTGTTCTTGTATCCATCATATGAAACTCTTCTATCATATTGCCAAGGACGCCCTAAGAGAATATGGCATGCTTGCATTGGGGCAACATCACACCAAACTTCATCTTTGTACATGCCTATTGAGAAAGTAACAAGCACACGCCTAGTCACTTTGATCTCTTCTTGATTATCAAGCCAATGAAGTGTGTAGGGCTTGGCATGCTCCACAGTCTCCAAGTGCAACTTATCTACAAATAAGGTACTAGCAACATTAGTACATGAACCACTATCAATGATCATGTTACATACCTTATTGAGCACAGTACAACGTGTGTGAAAAATATGCTCTCGTTGTAGATTCTCCTCACCATCTTTTGGTTGCACATTCAATGCCCTCCTAGTGACCAATAATTCTCCACGGTCATCACCAAAGGAATTTACTTCTTCAGTATTAGAATCATACTCTTCATGCTCACGAACATCCTTTTCATAAGTAGGTTTCTTGGAAACCCTAGTTTGGCCTTTAAATGCGGACTCCATGCCTTCTACTCTAGCATTTATTTGAGCCAATTGCTCTTGCATGGCTTGCCACATGGACTTCATATCAAAGTTTTGTTCTACACTTTCGTGAGATATGATGAATAAACCTGCAAAATAAAATTAGTAGCACAAAATAATAATAGAAGAAAAATAGCCTTACCACTCCCTTAGTGTATACACTCAACCCTCGTGTATCACTCCAAGTATTTATGGCTTTTTCCCTCAAATGTGCTCACCCCTAAGCCTTTTACCACTCTTGAGTAGCTCCTTTGTATGTCCTTTGATGAAAAGAACTAGCTCAACCTTCCTTGTAAAACTCCAAGAAGTCAAAAACCACAAGAGTAAGTGTAGAGGTCAAGAAAATAAGCTTAGAGTAATTTTTTGATCAAGAGAATTCAAGAAAAGATGGAATAAACAAGACTTGACTCAAGAAGACACAAATTAGAAACCCTAATGTGTTGTATTCTTGTGTGAAAAATCTTGATTTTTAAAGTTCTCTTGAAAAGTATGAATATTTTATGCAAAAAACAAAAACTCAAAGCAATCCTTGTTGGAGTAGGATTGTATACCCTTTCCAAAATGAATTATTGAACAAATGACAATTAAAAACCAACACAAATCAATTAGGAAAGTCAAAAACACGAAATTCACTACCCCAAGAAGCTGAAAAGCACGAAAAAATTAAAAAGGAAACACCCTACAATAGCCACTTTCCAAAACAGAAAAGGAAACTCTTGCACCTTTAGGATTAGTTTCCAAATTCACTTGCAACTAACTTTCTTCTCCCAACTGGTTTCCAACACAAACTAACTTCTATTTAACCACAAAAACAGTCCCTTATTGTCCCTTTTTAAGATCAAATAAGCTGGAAAATTTTCAGAAAAAATCGTAGCTAAAGATTAACAAAAATTCCAGCAAGCATATTCACCCAAAATCCAAGAACCAAGTTCAAGAACTTGATCCTACCAATCCCAAGCAAGAAGCTGGTCCCAAAACTCAACTAAATAGCCCCAAAACTTCCAGAAAAACGTGCTAAACTCCCCCTTTTTAACGTTAAAACTTTCTGGAAAATAACCAGAAAAATTCGTACAGCACACAATGCAAAATTCCAGCAACCAATACTCAAACAATTCAACCCCAAAACCCTAACCAATTGGAGATAGGTTAAAGGTGACTCAAAAGGGCTTCAAGAACTTCAAGAATTGATCAAGAAAGTTCAAGAAATCAATCAAGAAGCTCAAGAATTCAAGACAAAAAAATTCCAGCAACTCTATACTTCAAGAAAATAGGAACAACTTTGTACAAGTTCAAGAACTAAGAAGTAAGTCTAAGAACTTCAAGATTTTGGTCAAAATAGTCCAAGAACTCAGCAAGATCCTCAAGAAACAACACAAGACTCCAAAAAAAAATTCAAGAATACTAGATAGCTTGGTGCAAGAGTCCAAGAACCTAACAAGTAAGTCCAAGATCTTCAAGAATTGTACCAAGAACACCAAGAAACTTCAAGAAACTTGAATAAAACTTTGTGCACAGTTTTTAACTTGTGTGCACTCCCTTTTACTCTTTGTTTTCTTTCTTTTTCTTTTGTGCTTTTTTTGGCTTTTTCTTTTTGCACGAATTTCAGCCTCTTTTTTTTTTTTTTGCACGAATTTTTTTTTAAACTTCAAACTACCACAAAAACAACTCAAACTTTCAAGAAAAAAAATTGATTTGTGAATGTTAAGTTCAAGAATCTCTTTTCTTGCAAGTTCTTAACACAAGAATTTTCAAGAAAACAACAAAAACAGTCAAGATTATCAAGAAACCACACAAAACCTAGAATTCTTGATTGAAGACAATCAAGAACGACACTAAGACCCTAAAGAAATTCAAGAAAGCACAAGAACAAAAATTATAAGGAACGAATTTTTTTTTTAAACAAACGTGACACAAAGAAGAAACACAAGGAAAGACACAAGTTGTTTAGCTAGGCACGAAGCACTTTGAAAAACAACTCAAGAACGAATTAAAGAAAAATAAAAAGGGATATATCCAAATTTCTCCAAAGGAAAAATTGGATTAGAAAAACCTGAATTTCAAGACTAGCTCTGATACCAATTGATACGCGCGGACGTACGTGGAATTGCTTGAAATACCAAGTATGAATTTCGAACCTTTCCCCTTGGATGAACTAGACTCTAGAATCAGCACCAAAGCCTTGAACACGCAAGATGAACAACTCGAAAATTCAAGGAAGCTTTGAACCTCCTTATGGAACGAACAAGAACTCGAGGAATCAGCACCTAGAATGCTTGATCAAACCAATAAGGCAACTCTAAGCTAGGGTTTTTGAACTTGGAATCACTCTACAAGTTCGGGGGTTGTTCTTAATCAGCAAAGAACGAAAGAAGCACTCAATTTGAGAACTCACAAATTTATTAATCATCAAAACTTATAAAATTCGTAACAGTGTTTTGGCCTATAAATAGGCTTGCATAACAACTTGTAGAAAGTTCTAGAAACTTAACAAAGAGCACTAGTTGTAACCTAACACAATATGGTAACTTTCTAAGAGGTTACAACTTGTAAACAAAATAGAAAACTTAACTATAAAAGAATTAAACTTAAAAATTCGTTCAAAAATTGTTAATGGGCTAGGACACCTCCTTTTAAGCACCATTGGGCCTCCATCTTGCATCTTTAAAAGGCCTTCCAACAAGTCCAACCAAACCAGCACCTTAGAAATATGTTATGGACCACTTAGAAGCTTTAATTGGACCTTCTTTGAATGTGTATTTAATTCATAACCAATGCATAAACTCTTGGCCCAATGAACACAGTTGAATAGCTTGATCACCAAGTCCATTGAGAGGCCCAAAGTCATGAATTACACCATGGTAGTCACAAAGCTCGAACGTTCCCCTCATGATCAGCCATGATTTGATCTCATCTTGGTCCAAACGAGTTGCTCCATGAGAATATCTAAGCATCAAGATTGTAAGCACTCCTAGGATCACATCAAGGAGTCTTACCCTTTCCGGTTGTATGCAATTAAGTCATCATTCCTTTTTTTGTTTCTTATGTTCTATAGTTGAATTTCGTTCCTATTCAATTTGTATTTCCTTTCTTGACATCTTTCAGTTACGTGGCATCATTGTCAACCTACTTTAATTGATTTAGTCTTGACTCCTTGAGGAATTACCTAATTTCTTCAAGAGAGCTAGTGAGAAGCCTTTGAGAAAGTGAGCTAAGAGCAACATACACTTCTTGAGTGAAAACACTAGAGGGTGAGTGATACACTTAGGGAGTGAAGTGAGGAAAAATTTTATTGTCTTACTAACTTGTTTTGTGCAGCTACATTTAGCCATGACCAAAGAAGGTGGTTCAGATACCGTGGACATTAAGCTTCTAACGGAAGCTATTCTTGGAGAATTGGATAGGAGGCTTCGAGTATCCCTGGATCCAATTCATCAGCGGATTGATCAACTGGAAAATTCGCAAACTAGAGCCAGAACTGACCAAGAAAGAATCCCTCCACATGAAGTAGAAGAATCAGTGGATGAGGAAGAAGGGTCTACAAGGAGGCCAAGATATGAAAAGAAGCAAACAGATCCATTCAGAGGTGTCAAAATCAAGATTCCCTCTTTTCAAGGGAAGTCTGACCCAGATGCTTACTTGGAGTGGGAGCGGAGGATAGAAATGGTGTTTGACTGCAACAACTACACAGAGGAGCAAAAAGTAAAATTGGCCACACTAGAGTTCACCGACTATGCTATAGTGTGGTGGGAACAAACTACCACCAGCAGAAGAAAATATGGCGATGACCCTATCACCATGTAGAGAGAGCTGAAGAAGCTCATGAGAAAAAGATTTGTTCCAGTGCATTACCAGCGAGATCTGCATAGGAAGATGCAAACTCTTACACAAGGCAACAAGTGTGTGGATGATTACTATAAAGAGATAGAGATCGCTATGTTGCGTGCTGGAATAGAGGAAGATAGGGAGAGTACCATGGCCCGTTTCTTGGATGGGTTAAAGCCAGAAATTGCTAAGAAGGCAGAACTATAGCCATATGTGGATGTAGAAGATTTGGTGGGCATTGCTTCCATGATTGAGAGGAGGCTCAAGGGCAAGGGTAGTTCTCGAACTACTACCACCCTTTCACAACAACAGAGGACAACTTGGAAGACTCCACTACCCCGAAGAGATGACAAGTCTGGTGGATTTCAGGCCTCAAAAGGGCCTAGAGGAGAGACTTCTAAGGTCACATCGAAGGCTACTATTGAGACACCTAAGGGAAGGATACAGGATATCAAATGCTTTAAATGCCATGGAACTGGGCATGTTATGTTCCAATGTCCAAATCAAAGGGCATTAATCATTTTGGAAAATGGTGAATTGGTTTCTGAAGATGAGAGTGAATATGAGGGTATGCCGCCACTTACTGAAGATGATGAATATGGTGGTGAGGAGGTCCCTACCAACGATCAAGTAGGGTTAGTTATAAGGAAAGCCTTAACTACAAAGAGAGAATATCTTCTACACCAGATGCCATATTAAGGACAAGGTGTGCAGCCTTATTATTGATGGTGGGAGTTGTTCGAATGTAGCTAGTAAATTGATGGTAGAGAAGTTAGCCTTACCAATGCAAAGGCACCCCACGCCTTATAGGTTGCAATGGCTGAAAAATTCTGGAGAGGTACGAGTCACCAAGCAAGTTAAAGTCCCTTTTCGCATTGGAAGATATGAAGATGAGATGTTATGCGATGTCGTTCCAATGCATGGTTGCCACCTCCTTCTTGGGCGACCCTGGCAGTATGACAAACAAGTGACATTTGAGGGCAAGGCCAACAAATACTCATTTGTTCATCATAATAGGAAGATTACCCTTGTTCCCCTATCCCCTAAACAGGTTAGGGAAGATCAAGAGCGGGTTCAAAAGGAGGTAGAAAATGAGTTGGAAAAGAGTGAAAAGAAAGAGAGTAAGCTTAGTGTAGATGAAAAGATAGAGGAAGGTGGGAGGTTAAAGAAAAAGCAAAATATGTTGGCAACACCCAGGGATGTAGGGAAGGCGTTAGAGAGGGTACAGCAAGTGATCCTACTATTGTACAAACCGTCTTACATTAATATCAGTGATCACACCAATTCTCTTCCCCCTAGTATTTTGTCTGTTTTGTAGGAATTTGAGGATGTATTCCCTGAAGATTTGCCATAAAGACTACCACCCCTCAGAGGGATTGAGCACCAGATTGATTTGGTGCCGGGAGCCTCATTGCCAAACAAGCCAGCATACAGGATAGGTCCTGAGGAGACAAAGGAACTCCAACGACAGGTTGATGAGTTGCTACAGAAAGGATGGGTAAGAGAGAGTCTTAGCCCATGTGCTGTACCAGTGATTTTGGTCCCCAAGAAAGATGGTACATGGAGAATGTGTGTAGACTGCTGAGCTCTGAACGCCATTACAGTAAAATATCGTCACCCTATACCTAGACTTGATGATATGTTAGATGAGCTTAGTGGATCAGTGATTTTCGCAAAAATTGATTTAAAAAGTGGGTACCATTAGATTAGAGTTAAGGAGGGGGATGAATGGAAAACAACCTTTAAAACTAAACATGGGTTATATGAATGGCTTGTAATGCCATTTGGTCTTACAAATGCACCCAGTACTTTTATGAGACTAATGAATCATGTTTTAAGGCGTTTCCTAGGAAAATTTGTCGTTGTGTATTTTGATGACATTTTAATTTACAGCAAGAGTCTAGAAGAGCATATTGAGCATCTAAGGCATGTTTTGCACGTACTTCGAGTGGAAAAGCTTTTTGCTAATCCTAAGAAGTGCTATTTTTGTACTAACCAAGTTGAGTTTCTAGGCTTTGTTGTTAGTGAATTTGGGGTGCAGGTTGATGAGAACAAGATAAAGGCAATCCAAGATTGGCCAACACCCAAGTCAGTTGGAGAAGTGCGAAGTTTCCACGGGTTGGCAAGTTTCTATCGTAGGTTTGTGAGGGATTTTAGCACCATAGCAGCCCCATTGACGGTTGTTACCAAAAAGAATGAAAAGTTCTATTGGGGAGAACAACAAGATAAGGCCTTCCAATTGCTCAAACAAAAACTCACACGAGCACCACTCTTAGCTTTACCTGATTTTAATAAAGTATTTGACATTGAATGTGATGCCTCAGGTGTAGGTGTTGGTGCAGTGCTAATGCAAGAAGGAAGACCCATAGCCTGCTTCAGTGAAAAGTTGGGAGGGGCCACTTTGAATTACTCCATATACGACAAGGAGTTATACGCGTTGGTACGAGCTTTGGAGATGTGGCAGCATTACCTACGACCCAAAGAATTTGTGATAAAGACCGACCATGAGTCACTGAAGTATCTCAAGGCACAACACAAATTGAGCAAGCGGCATGCCAAGTGGGTAGCATTTGTGGAGACATTCCCATACGTTATTAAGTACAAGACAGGTAAAACCAATGTTGTGTGATGTGATCCAAGGAGCACTCACAATTGTTAGACTTGGACTTGAACATGGTGAGCTTAGGAGAGACATGTTCTTGGTAGAAGATGATCCACATGGTTGCTGATTGAAGATTATCCATGGATTTGGGCTTATTTGCAAGCTTGAAATTCACTTTGTTTATACTATCACATTGGGCCAAGGATTCAAGCATTGGTTATGGATCAAGTTCATCTATAAAGAAGGCTCAAAAGAAGATATTAAACTGTCCAAAACAATCTTACAAGGGGCCGGTTACTTGGACTTGCTTGGAGGGCCATTGAAGTTGCTAAATGGAGGCCCAATGGAGCTTAATGAAGGATGTCTAGCCCATGATGTGATTTTGGACGAATTTTATAGCTTTTATGTTTTTAGTTAGTTTAACTTACTAGAATTCTTCTATATTTGTGTTTTTAGCTAAGTATTATTATTGGTTTAGGTATAGACTTAGAAGTTGCTTAAATCTTCAAGTCTAGAATGTTCTATGTAAGCCTATTTATAGGCCTCTCATTAGTTACGAATTTTGAATAAGAATTATTCAGAAAAATTGTGTGTTTTCTCTATTGTGAGAATTTTCTTGGTTCTTTGTCGATTAAGAACTACTCTTGGTCTTATCAAGCTTGCTTGTGGCGACCACCAACTTCGCTTAGAGTTTTTCTTGTGTTTTTGATCAAGTCTTAGAGTTAATTAGGTTAGACGATTGAACTCGCTCAACTTGGTCTAATTCTAGTTGTTCTTAGGCATGCTCATCTTCAAGGGAAGAATTCAAGGCAAAACAACTCCACCTCAAGGGTTCCTTGGTTCACGAATCAAACGAGGCCTTGAGTTCAACGAGTTGCATACCTAAAATCCAAGACTTTCTTGGCAACGCAACCGTGCGCACATCAAGTGGTATCAGAGCCATCTTCTTGGATTTTTTTCAGGTTTTTTCAATCCAATTTTTCTCTTGAAAAATTCGGATATATCCCTTCTTATTGTGTCTTCGTGTTCTTGTGTGTTATTGTGGCAAAGAGCTTCGAGCCTAGTCATAATAATTTGTGTTTTGTGTCTAGCTTTCTTTAATTTTTGTCCAAAAAAATAAATAAAAAAATTCTGCTATTTTTTTCATTGTTTTCTTTGATTAAAATTCGTGCTTTAGGTGTTTAGAGTTGTTCTTGGTTGCTTCTCAATCAAGAATTCTAGGTCTTGTGTGGTATATTGTGATTCTTGACTGTTTTTTGTGTTTTCTTGAATTTCTTGTGTCAAAAATTTGCAAGAAAAAGGGTTTCTTGAAAATAAAAAAATTCATACAACCAGATTTCTTGGAGATTTAATTGTGTTCTTGGTGTTGTTAACGTGTGAAAAAAAAAAATCGTTTGTGAAAAAAAAAAGGCAGAAAATTCGTGTGCAAAAAGAAAGAGCCAAAAGCACAAAGAAAAAGAAAGAAAAAGAGAGTAAAAAGGAGTGCACAACAAGCAAAAACCGTGCACAAATCGTTGGTCAACAATTTCTTGAAGTTTCTTGGTGTTTGGATACAAGTTCTTAGACTCATTGGACTTACTTGGTGTGATTCTTGAAATCTTTAAATCTGTCCAAGTGTGTTCTTGCGTTTCTTGTGGTTCTTGAAGAAGTTCTTGAGTTTTCTTGAAGTTCTTGATAAGTTTCTTGAAGTTCTTGATAAGTTTCTTGCACTTCTTGGTTTGTAAGTTGAGTTCTTGAAGTTTGTGAGTTGCTGGAATTTTTTGGACTGATTTCTTGAATTTCTTGGCTGATTTCTTGGACTTTCTTGAGCAAATCTTGAAGTTCTTGACAGCCTTGAAGGGTCAGTTAAAGGGTTTCTTCAAAAATTAGGGTTTTGTTAGGGTTTCTTGCATGTTGGGTTGCTGAAATTCGTATCTATTTTTGGACGAATTTCTGTTACGATTTTTGCAGAAATTTTGGTGTTAAAAGGAGTAAAAAAGGTGTGAGTTGGGTTTATATAGAAGTTATTTGTCATTGGGAAACCAATTGGGTAAAGGAAAACTAGTTGGCAAAGGATAGGAAACCAAATCCTCAAGGTGCAAGGGTTTCTTCATTCTTTTTGGAAAGTGGTGATTCTTGTTTCCTTTTTTCTTCATTTAGGACGTTTTTCCAGCTGGTTAAGGTCTCTTGGGCGTGCTTCTTGTTTCCTATTTTGGTAGTGTGTTAGTTTTAATTATTATTTGTTCAAGAATTCATTTTGGAAAGTGAAATTAGAGTTGGAGTTTTACTTTTTGCACAAGAATATTATTATTTTTTTCAAGAGAACATTAAAAATTAAGAATTTTTACACATTTATACCACACATTAGGGTGTCTAATTTGTGTCAATTCTTGATTCTTATCCATTCTTTGATTTATTCTCTTGATCAAAAACACTCTAAGCTAATTTTTCTTGGCCTCTACACTTACTCTTTACAAATTGAGGTTGCTATAGGTCCTTGGTGGGATTGATTGAGCTGGTTCTTCATCAAAGAGCCTACAAGAAGATTCTTTGAGTGGAAAAAGGCTTAGTTGTGAGCTCATTCGAGGGTAAAAGCCATTCTACATGAGGGAATCGAGTGCCAAATACTAAGGGAGTGTTTCACATATTCTTGTCTATTTTCTTTGTTATTTTTAACTATTTTTCTTGCAGGTTTTTAAGGCATAATAGGCGACTCCACAAGAGGCGAATAATGATCTTAAATTGCTTAGGGAAGCCATTGTTGGTGATTTTGAGAGAAAGATGCCTATTATGAGAGATGAGATCTATGAGGAGATGCCTCCATTGGAGGGAGGAAGTAATGATGAGGAAGTTCCTTGGGGAGGTGACCATGGAGAGGTTCTATTGACTAGAAGAGCACTTAGTGTTGCACCTATGGAGGATGAGGAGAACATTCAAAGAGATCATATCTTCCACACTAGGTGTACCGTGCAAAACAAGGTATGTAGCATGATTATTGATAGTGGTTCATGTACTAATGTTGCTTCTACTTTGTTTGTAGATAAATTGAGGCTTGAAACAAAGAGACATCCCAAGCCATATACATTGCATTGGTTAGCTGAAACTGGAGACATGAAGGTGACCAAGCAAGTGTTGGTGCCATTCTCCATCAACAAGTACAAGGATGAAGTATGGTGTGATGTGGTTCCTATGCAAGCATGCCATATTCTTCTTGGGCATCCATGGCAATTCGATAGGAGGGTGACCTATGATGGCTTTAAAAATAGGTACTCTTTCATGTGGAATGGACGAAAGGTGACTTTGGGTTCTATTGCACCATCTGAAGCACATGCTGATCAAGTGAGGATTGCAAGAGAATTCAAAGCAAGGGAGGAACAAAGCCAACTAGCAAGTGGCGTATGCACCAATGAAGAAGCAAAATCACAAACTAACCTTGAAGGGATGCAAATTGTTGCATCCAAAGAGAGAAGCAAGTGGCCATCCAGTGATAGTGAGAAGAGAGAAAAGAGCAAGAGTGTTATGCTTCTAACTCTTATGTCCATGTACTCAAAGAAGAAGTGTACTTTGCTAACTCACTTAACCTATCTTTTCCTAGTATTTTTGTAGTGTTATTGCAGGTTAATACTCAAGCAAAAATGCCACATACTTGCTGCTTTAGTGTTCAAATTCCTTCAATGAGTAAAGAGCATCCAATCGTGGAGAAGGAATTACAACCTTGTTCAAGCGCCACAACATATAGCGAGCATTTGATGAATCCAACCGATTTGTGGCCTAAGTTTTTATGTTTTAATAGCTTTAAGTTGCATCTTAATTCTGTCGTATGTGTTTATTCTATTAGGGTAGATAGTTATGTTTTGCATCAAAGTTATTTTACTTCATCTAGTGCAATCTGTCTTAGAAGTTCTCCTATGTTTTTACATCAATGTTTGGATGAATTTCAACATTTTTTATGTGATTTTCCATGCCAAAATACTTGTATTAGGGATCTTGTATTTGTTTATACATGCTGCCCTATACGTTTTGGTGATTTAGTTTTGATAATTTTCAGATTCTTGAGTCTATATTGCATCATGTAAGTCATTTTGTTGTTCTAGTTAGTGGTAATGTTTATGTTTTGTGTTGTCCTTATACACGAATTATAGGGAGTCATATAAATGATTTTCAATGTGTTTATCTTAAGTGTTTTACCTCTAAAATTTGTTTTTGTCATAAGTTAGTTCATTTTAAATGTTCTAGTGTTGTAGTTTGTGACAATATTCATGTATTTTTGTTATATCGTTTGAATTATTCTAGTGAGTTGAATGATGATATTTTCGATGTTTTATGGTTTGTTTTGCATAGTTCATTTAGAATTATAGCATGTTATCTTCATGATTCACGTTTTCTACACTTACTTGTAGTTAGTAGTTTCTACTTAGTTTCTGGTCATACGTGTTTATTTGATCATGATTTCTATCTTGTTAGTGAGTATTATTTTGAGTCAATTTCTAGCTATAAAAGTGCTGAATCTCGTGTTTTTCTTGTTAGTCATTTGTATATGTTAATTCTTTTTCATGTTTTTAAAGATATTTCTCATCTAGGCATGTTTATTCTTCTTAAGTTAGAATTTGTTATTGCACCTATGACTTGTGATTTAGTAGTTTATGCTATTTGTGTTCATAGTTGCATTAGGCTACTTGTTTTACATTTATCACTTGAGTTAGTTATGAGCTTGCTTAAAATTTGTGATTGTTTCTCTATCAATCTTTTAGTTACTTATGTTAATTTATATGAACTCGCAGATTCGAGGACGAATCTTTTCAAGGAAGGAGGGATTGATGTGATCCAAGGAGCACTCACAATTGTTAGACTTGGACTTGAACATGGTGAGCTTAGGAGAGGCATGTTCTTGGTAGAAGATGATCCACATGGTTGCTGGTTGAAGATTATCCATGGATTTGGTCTTATTTGCAAGCTTGAAATTCACTTTGTTTATACTATCACATTGGGCCAAGGATTCAAGCATTGGTTATGGATCAAGTTCATCTATAAAGAAGGCTCAAAAGAAGATATTAAGCTGTCCAAAACAATCTTACAAGGGGCTGGTCACTTGGACTTGCTTGGAGGGCCCTTGAAGTTGCTAAATGGAGGCCCAATGGAGCTTAATGAAGGATGTCTAGCCCATGATGTGATTTTGGACGAATTTTATAGCTTTTATGTTTTTAGTTAGTTTAACTTATTAGAATTCTTCTATATTTGTGTTTTTAGCTAAGTATTATTATTAGTTTAGGTATAGACTTAGAAGTTGCTTAAATCTTCAAGTCTAGAATGTTCTATGTAAGCCTATTTATAGGCCTCTCATTAGTTACGAATTTTGAACAAGAATTATTCAGAAAAATTGTGTGTTTTCTCTATTGTGAGAATTTTCTTGAGTTCTTTGTCGATTAAGAACTACTCTTGGTCTTATCAAGCTTGCTTGTGGCGACCACCAACTTCGCTTAGAGTTTTTCTTGTGTTTTTGATCAAGTCTTAGAGTTAATTAGGTTAGACGATTGAACTCGCTCAACTTGGTCTAGTCTAGTTGTTCTTAGGCGTGCTTCATCTTCTCAAGGGAAGAATTCAAGGCAAAACAACTCCACGTCAAGGGTTCCTTGGTTCACGAATCAAACGAGGTCTTGAGTTCAACGAGTTGCATACCTGAAATCCAAGACTTTCTTGGCAACGCAACTGTGCGCACATCATTGTGGCTGATGCCCTGTCTAGGAGGTACGTATTATTTACTGCTCTAGATGCTAGATTACTTGGTTTTGAAATGGTTAAAGAGATTTATGGGAATGATTCCGATTTTGGTGAAATTTATAGCATGTGTGACAAAGCAGGCCGAGGTAAATTTTTCACGAATGATGGTTTTTTGTTTTATGTTGATAAACTTTGCATTCCTAATTGTTCAATTCGTGAGCTGTTAGTGAAGGAAGCTCACGGAGGAGGACTTATGGGCCATTTCGGAGTGTCCAAGACATTTAACATCTTACAAGAGCATTTCTTCTGGCCAAAGATGAAAAGGGATGTTGAAAGGTTTGTTGGACGCTGCATTGCCTGTCGAAGAGCCAAGTCCAAGGTACAACCACATGGATTGTACACACTACTACCAATTGCCAAGGAACCGTGGTATGATCTTTCGATGGATTTCATTTTGGGATTGCCACGTTCTAAACGAGATAATGATTCTATCTTCGTAGTTGTAGATAGATTTTCAAAAATGGCACATTTCATTGCATGCCACAAGACACACGATGCACTTCATGTTGCAGATTTAGTTTTTAGGGAGATTGTGAGATTGCATGGCATTCCAAAAACCATTGTTTCTGATAGGGATGTCAAATTTCTTAGTTATTTTTGGAAGACTCTGTGGGGAAAGTTAGGAACTAAATTCTTATTTTCTACTGCTAGCCATCCACAAACTGATGGGCAAACTGAGGTAGTAAATAGGACTTTAGCTACTTTACTTCGTGCCATAATTAGGAAAAACATCAAAACTTGGGAAGAGTGCCTACCTCACGATGAATTTGCATTACAATAGAACCGTACATAGTGCTACGCAATTCTCTCCATTTGAAGTAGTTATGGTTTTAATCCCTTAACTCCCTTGGATCTTTCACCTTTACCATTGTCTGAGCGTGTTAGTTTAGATGGAAAGAAGAAAGAAGAAGTGGTGCAAAAGCTTCATCAAAGAGTACGGGACAACATTGAGAAGAGAACTATTCAATATGCAAAACAAGCAAACCGAGGGAGGTGCCAAGTGCTATTTGAACCTGGAGATTGGGTATGGCTTCATCTCCGAAAAGAAAGATTCCCAACACAAAGACGAAGCAAGTTACTTCCTAGAGGAGATGGACCGTTTCAGATTGTGGAGAAGATCAATGATAATGCCTACAAATTGGATCTTCCTAGTGAGTATCAAGTAAGCGCAACATTTAATGTAACTGATTTAGCTCCTTTTTGATGTAGGTGATGAGTTGGATTTGAGGGCAAATCCTCATCAAGTGGAGGGGACTGATGTGATCCCGAGGCATGAAGCAGTTGTACAAGCTAAAGATGAAGATCATGTGGTTCAAGTTCCAACGGGTACAGTTACTCGAGCCAAAGCCAAGAAGTTTAAAGAAGCTCTTCAAGCATTGGTCCTAGCTATACAAGAGCAAGAGAAGGCAAAGAAGATTGAAAGGACACGTGATGATGATTGTAAGCATGTCAATATACTTCAAGTATGTTTGGAGCAAGAGGAGGAAGTGCATAGTGGAGATTCAGAGGTTCTGACCAAAGCCGCTGGGAAGGCCGCGCCACAGCCTTCCCCACGGCCTTCATCAGAACCATGGACAGATTGAAGCGGCTTGCTAATTGAAGAAATAAAGCTTCTGACCAAGGCCGCTAAGAAGGCCGTCATGGCCTTCATCAGAAGCTTGAACCCGGAGCAGCTAAGGAACTGATCGAGGCCGCGCCCAAAGCCGCCCCGCGGCCTTGGCCACGGCCTTCCACAGGAAGGCTGCAGACGTCGTTTGTTTTAGGTTTTCAAAGTTGTAACTTTTAAATAAAAGTTAGTTGTGATAAGTTACAATTGTTATTTAGTATTTGAGTAGGTTTAGAACTCTGGTATTCTTTCCTTGTTTAGTATTTGCCTATTAAAGGCTAACTTGTGAATGTAATAAGCAGACAATCATTGAATGAAAATTAAGAGTTTCTCTTTGGTTTCTCCAAAGGATTTCTTGAATATCTTGGGTTTGTTCTTGAGGTGTTCAACGGCTTTATCAATCAAGTTCATGCTTGATTGTGGTGCCACAAACCCCTATACCAAGGTTCGTTAGTGCAGGTCATCAACGGGTTGAGATCTTTTCCAAACCAATATCAGATCCCAAACAATCCTGAAACCCTTGATCCGTAGTTTACGTCACAAGTAAGGCGTAGGTCGCATCATTGGTCTAGTCTAGTTGTTCCATAGGCGTGCTCATCTTCAAGGGAAGATTCAAGGCAAAAAACTCCACGTCAAGGGTTCCTTGGTTCACGAATCAAACAAGGTTTTGAGTTCAACGAGTTGCACACCTAAAATCCAAGACTTTCTTGTCAACGCAACCGTGCGCACATCAGAACCAACATGTGCGACGTATAGCTAGATAATGGCACGTTAAAAACAGCATAATCAAGCAAAGGTGATCTAGCATGCAAGCTTAAACTAAATTGAAAACAAATAAATCAATGGAACTAAGTGTTCCATGCCACCAAGTAACCCAATCAATCCAAGATCTCTCGATGATGGCATTTGGGACTTCGTCAACTTTGTTATCTTGCAATGCCTCCCGTTGACCAACTTCAACTCCATGAAGATATCTCCTTGTGGATAGAATTTCTCGTGGAAATCCAACCTGCAAAGTGGACACAAAAACACTAGAAACGACATGGTTAAGTGAGTTAGCAATAATCTCTTTCCTTGAATCCACAGGTACAAAAGACTTAGACCTCACAAGTAGTACACTATTGTTGGGACTAACTCCACTGTTTTCCTCAAGATCTCCGCTCATGCTAACAACACTCTTTCCCCTCTTACTTTTTCCCTCACTACCTCTCTTTTCCTGAGCTCTCATCTTGCACTCACTACCTATTCGAAGTTGATCTTGATAAACTTCTTTTGGCTTCAAAGGTGTTAAGATGATGCTTCTTTTCTTCCACATGAAAGAATTGTTGTTTTTGAATCCATCGTAAGTCACCCTTCTATCAAATTGCCAAGGTCTTCCTAGAATTAGATGACTTGCTTGCATAGGCACCACATCGCACCACACATCATCTTCATATGCACCTATAGCAAAAGATACCAACACCTTCTTTGTGACTTTGAGTACTCTAGTATCAGCAAGCCATTGCACATGATAAGGCTTTGGATGTCTCACAGTTGGAAGATTGAGCTTCTCTATAAACAAAGAACTCGCAATGTTAATACAACACCCATTATCAATGATTACATTGCATACCTTGTTTTGAACCAAACATCGAGTATGAAAAATCTATTCTCGTTGCACTTCATCTTCTTCCTTCTTTGGCTCAATACTAAGTGCCTTACGAGTAACTAATAGGTCTCCCGTGTCAGTTTCACATATGTATGGACCTCTTGGTTGCTCATCATCACTCCCACCTTCCAATGGAGGCATCTCTTCATCACTTGATGATACGATCGTGGGCGGTCCCTTTTGTATATCATAGGAATATCACCCCAAAGATCGTCTTGAAGAATCAGGCGACAATTTAATCCAAATCCTCCCGCTGAATTGGACCAAATTATATTCAAAAGAAACAATCTCGTTGAACTTTAGACCCACTTTGATTCATAAACCAAAGCAACCTAAACGTGGAGATTGGTCGCCTTGAATTTTACCCTTGTAGAAATCTTGAACCAAAGGATAAACTTTGCTAGACCGATATGAGCGAGTTCATTCGTCTAACCAAATTTATTCTAAGAACTTGATCAAGACAAGAAGAAAATTATAGGCTAGGAGAATGGTCACCATGGAATGCCTCCAATAAGACCAAGAGTTGATTCTAATCCAAGAACCCAAGACAAAGCTCTCTAAAAGAGAAAACTCAAATTTTATTAATCACAAAAATCATAATAAAATTCGTAACACATTTTTGGGCTATTTATAGGCTTACAAAAGTAACCTAAAAACATGCTAGAATAGTCTAGAAAGTTAACTTAAGTTGTATCCTAACACAATAGGTAATTACTTAAGGATTACAACTTGTAAACTACTTAGGAAACTGAATAAAAGCTAAACTTCTAAAAAAATAAAAAGAAATTCGCCATAATATAATAAATGGGCTGGGTCATTCCTCCTTAGACTACATTGGGCTGACTTCAACTTGGGTCCATCAAACCTAGCCAACTTGTGTGCATCATCTTTGGACCATATACTGTTTTTTGGGCCTTTTTTTGAATGCATGTTTAATCCAAAACCAAAACTCAATCTTCAGGTCCAATTTTCTGGATTGGTCCACGGATTCTCCATACTCAAGAATGGTTGAAAACACAAGGACTCCTTGTAGAATCAATCAAATCACACAGATTGACAAATATCATTGATGAAGCTTCCAAGTTTAAAACGGGTGCTACCACGCACGTATCACTTGAAGTTATGCTCTCAATGTCTCCATTGGCAATCATCACCATTGTCTGCTTGTTAGGACACTCAGAAGCAATGTGCCCTCGACCTTGACACTTGAAGCATTTGATATCTCTTTGATGTTTAGGCGCTTCTTCCTTCACTTTGGGCACTACTTTGCTAGATGATGACTCAGCTTTAACTTTTGCAATCTCCTTTGGCCTTTGCTCCTCACGAACCATCTTAGTCTCATGGGTTCGAGACTCTTTCCAAGGGCCACGATCTGAAGAACCTCCATAACCACGATTTGATAAATAACCACGAGCTCTCCTAGCCTTGAGTTGCCCTTCAACAATCTCAGCTTTTTCTACCAAGTCTTTAAGCTCTACATAGTTCTGCAACTCGACTCTTTCAGCAATGTCAAGATGAGGCCATCTATAAAACGAGCCATAGTCACCTCTTCGTCCTCACGGATATCACCTCGAATCATAAGCATCTCCATTTCCTTTCGGTATTCATCCACGGACATGGACCCTTGTGTGAGTTGCTAAAGCCTCCTATGTAAATTCCTCGAGTAGTGACTAGGAATGAAACACTTTCAAAGGATGGTCTTCATCTCCCTCCATGAGCTAACTGGCGATTCATCATATCTCCTTCTATTCTTCACTAAGTGATCCCACCATACGCTAGCATACTTAGTGAACTCCACAGTAGCTAGTTGAACTTTCTTCTCCTCGGCATAGTTATGCACGTTGAAGACATGATTCACCTTTCGTTCCCACTCCAAGTATGCTTCAGGATCATTTATACCCTTGAATGGTGGAATCTTCATTTTTATGCTTCCTAAGTTGTTGTCACGTGCATTGTTAACCCTCCTTCCTTTGTGAGAGATCACCTCGTCAGAGTCACCCCTCCTCAGACTCTTCCCCGTAGGTAGAGTTAGGAGCCACTTTCACCTTGCCCTTGATGGCAGAATCCATGTCATCCATACGGGAGTTCATCCGTCTGAACTCATCTTGTATTGCTTTAAGCATGAACTCAATGTTAGCAAACTTTTGGTCACTTTGGTCTGACATGATGATGTAAACCTGTAGAGAAATATTAGTAGCACAGATAAAATAAAGAAATCCTCACTTGCTCCCTAAGTGTTTCACTCTTCACTCGTGTATCTCTCAAATACAATGGCTTTTACCCGATGATAGTCTCACCAACTAAGCCTTTTACCACTCTTGAGATTACTTCTTGTAAGTTCTTTAGTAAAAACCTGCTCAATCAAGCCTTACCAAAGTCCTTAGACAACCAATTCAATGAAGAGAATAATAGAGAGTAGGCAAGCTTAGAGTTAGATTTGATTCACAAGAATTCAAGAATTTGAACGAAGACAAGAAGATTATGACTCAAGGAATCACAATTTAGATACCCTAGGGTGTGGTTCTTGTTGTGAATCTTAATTTCCAATAGTTCTCCTATCAAAATAATGGCTAAATATTTCTTGTACCAAAACCCAATAAAATGCACTAGAAATCAATTTTTTTTCCCTTTTTTTTTTCTTTCAAAGTGCATGGCTTTTGCAATGAAAGTGCACGACTTTTACCTTTCAACACCAAATTAACAAGAAACCCCACCAAAGCACCAAGAAATAAGAATAGTAGAATCCGATTCAATTAAACTTTCGTATGTGGCGTTGTTCTCTGTCCAACGATCTGGATGTTTCACCAGGTCTATTCGGGTGCACAAGGACAATATTCTAGCCAAATATACTTTTGTTTAATTGGTTTAGTTCGTGTGCTCAGCTTTTACTCCCTTCAAGCACGCCTCTTTTCTTTTTTTAAACAAATCCCAGATAACCTACAATCAAACACCACAAGACTAGACAAATTAAGCAAAAATCCACCGGATGAACAGTGACCGCGGATGAACAGTACTGAAGAGTACCGCGTGAACAGTGACGGGCAACAGTAACTCGCTACAGTACCGTGAACAGTTTTTTTTTAACAAATCCTAGATAACCTACAATCAAACACCACAAGACTAGACAAATTAAGCAAAAATTCACCGGATGAACAGTGACCGCTGATAAACAGTGCCGAATAGTACCGCGTGAACAGTGACGGGCAAACAGTAACTCGCTACAGTACCGTGAACAATTTTTTTTTAATTTTTTTTTTGTGACAATCTCCAACACAAGAACAAACAAGATAACACTTAAACCATACCAAAGATCTAGAATTCTTGGCTTAAACTACCAAGAACGACTCTATCATGAAACTTTAGTTAATATGACGCAAGAAACACAACAAGGAAACACAAGAATAAAGTTCCTGTAGAAAAATTGTAGAAAAATGCAGAAAGAATTGCAAAAAAATGCAGAAAGAATTGCAGAAAATTAGACAAATCAAACAAAAGTTGGAATCTTTCACAAAGGAACACAAGATCAACAAGGATATACCCAAAGGGTTAGCGAAAAGAGAATCAAACAAGAAAAGATATATCCTAATTTTTCCAAGTGGAAAAAATTGGATTGGAAAACTTGGATGATCAAGGAAGTGGCTCTAATACCAATTGATGCGTGACGGATTGCACGATTGCTAAGAACGCCTTAAAACCCAGGTAAATCAACTCGTTAACTATCGACAAGATTGGAACCCGTCCAAAATTACCAATACGTGGAGTTGTTGTGCCTCGAGTTTCCCAAATCTCGTTGAGTCCCTCCCTTTAGAAGCAACCTAGACCCCTACACAACGATGTGGGTAGATTCCTAGTTGACGAACTAAGGATTGAAATCAAACCAATTTAAAGTCAACTCTAAGCGAGAATCGAACAAGTCGCCACAAGGTTGCCCTTGATAAGACTTCAGGGTAGTTCTTAATCCAAAGAACTAAGAAGGAATTCTCAGAGAGAAAATACTCAAATTTCATTAATCATCAAATTTCAATTATTCTCCGTAAAATATTCAAGATGCGTTATATAAAGTTAAAAGATAACTACTAAAAATAACTTATACTAGTTGCAACCTATCACACGATTCTAGCCTAAAATTAAGGATACAACTCATAACCTACTAAAAACTCGTAAATAAAAAATGCGTAAAGCAGATTCTGGGGAAGGCCGCAAGCAAGGCCGTGGCGCGGCCTTGGGTGCGACCTCGGTCAGAGGCTTCAACTCGTGCTAGGCAACTGATACGTGCATGGGCACAAGGCATGGCAATGGAACATGGAAGACGGCCTATCTAGCATCCACTCAAATGGGAAAATACGAAAGAAAGATCATAGTTTTTTGTGTTATTTATTTTTATAAGTTGTAATCTTTATGTTAGTTATCTAATTGTGATAGGTTACAACTAGTGATAGATTTTTAGTAAGTTTTCTAAAATATTCTTTATGAGCCTATAAAAGGGCATTCCTTGTATTATTTTAACGATGTTATGATGAATCAATAAAAATTGTGAGTTTTCTCTCTACGAGAATTTTCTTAGTTCTTGGAATAGAACTAATTTCTGGTCTTATTGGAGTGATTCCATGGCGACCAAAACCTACGCCTAGAGTTTCTTCCACTTAATTTGATTCATTCTTTTGGGTTTGTCAATTAGGGGTCTATTCCACGAGTTGGTTAGGGGTCTATTTCACAGGTTGGTTAGGTGTCTATTCCACGGGTTGGCTAGGGGTCTAACTTGCAGCACAAAAGGAGGATTTCAACGATCTTGGTTGAATATTCAAAGCAACCCATTCGAGTTGTTCTTGGGGTCTTCGACAAGTTACGAAGGGGTCAAGAAGATTGGATTATTTTGTATGGATTTCTTTTCAAGACGGTCCTTTGGGGATAATGTTCCTGTGATATACGAGAGGGCGACACCCCGATCGTATCAATTGGTATCAGAGCTTTTGGGATCTTGAAAGAAATCAGGTTTTGTGTCAATCCGTTTGGGTATATCTTTTGTTTTTGTTGTCAATCCACTTGGATATATGTTTTTAATTTTTGTTTTGTTGTTCTTGGTTCAAGATCTGATTTTTCTTGAATCAAAGTTATGTTCTTTTGTGGTTTGATTTTCAAAAAAAAAAAAAATAGTACTGTTCATCGACACTGTAGCGGAGGCACTGTTCATGCTAGGGTTACTGTTCACTGACGGTACTGTTCATCCGAATTTTTTTTTCTTTTTTTTCATTTTAATTTTTTGTTTGTTTTTGAAAGTTGAATTTTGTATTTTGTGAGTTGATTGTGTTGTTAAAAAAAAAGAGAGAGAGAGAGAGAGAGGTTGTTAGAAGTGAAAAAAAAAAAAAAATTGTACTGTTCATCGCACTATAGCGGCCCGCTCTGTTCACGCGCTAGGGTTTACTGTTCATCGACGACACTGTTCATGTCGGCGTTACTGTTCATCCGAATTTTAAAATTTTTTTTTCTGTTTATTTTTTGTTTGTTTTTGGGAGTTGGATTTTGTATTTTGTGAGTTGTTTGTGTTGTTAAAAAAGAGAGAGAGAGAGAGAGGGTTGTTAGAATTGAAAAAAAAAAAAAAAAATCTTGAGTGGAAAAAGGCAAATTTGTGAAATTTTATAAGAAAAGCCAAAAGTGTGGTGAAACGAAAAAAGATATTCTCGTCGTTCTTATAAACATTTTGTAGGTTTGAGCTTGAGTTGTGCCCATTCTTTGCATACCATTGGGCGACGATTCGAGGACTAAATCGTTTTGAAGAGGAGGAGTTTGATACGTGCATGGGCACAAGGCATGGCAATGGAGCATGGAAGATGGCCTATCTAGCATCCACTCAAATGGGAAAATACGAAAGAAAGATCATAGTTTTTTGTGTTATTTATTTTTACAAGTTGTAATCTTTATGTTAGTTATCTAATTGTGATAGGTTACAACTAGTAATAGGTTTTTAGTAAGTTTTCTAGAATATTCTTTATGAGCCTATAAAAGGGCATTCCTTGTATTATTTTAATGATGTTATGATGAATCAATAAAAATTGTGAGTTTTCTCTCTACGAGAGTTTTCTTAGTTCTTGGAATAGAACTAATTTCTGGTCTTATTGGAGTGATTCCATGGCAACCAAAACCTACGCCTAGAGTTTCTTCCACTTAATTTGATTCATTCTTTTGGGTTTGTCAATTAGGGGTCTATTCCACAGGTTGGTTAGGTGTCTATTCCACGGGTTGGCTAGGGGTCTAACTTGCAGCACAAAAGGAGGATTTCAACGATCTTGGTTGAATATTCGAAGCAACCCATTCGAGTTGTTCTTGGGGTCTTCAACAAGTTACGAAGGGGTCAAGAAGATTGGGTTATTTTGTATGGATTTCTTTTCAAGACGGTCCTTTGGGAATGATGTTCCTATGATATACGAGAGGGCGACACCCCGATCGTATCAGCAACCTTCTGATGGAGGCCGTGTGATAGGTGTCATAGAAGGCCTATTGAAGTCGTTCCAAATAGTCATTGGAGAATTCATAGTTCAAGGAGTCATCCAACCTTCATGCGTGTATTGATGGATTTGCTTAAGGTGGATCACGACTTTTTGAGGAGGAAATTGGGCTTAAAGATCTTTTATTGGCTTTGGATCAAGCATATTTTCAAAGAAGGCTTTAAATCTAAAAGGTTCAAAATGTCCAAGATGGTCCAAGTAGGCTGGCTTTTGCTGTGGTTGTAGATAAAGTTTGTTTTTAAAGAGAGAACAAATCCAATTGAAGCCCACAAGAGGACAGCCAGCCCAAGACATATATTTGGATGAATTTTCTTTTATTTTTATTTTATTTGGACGAATTTTTAGTATATTAAGTTACTAAATCATGTTTTGTTAAGTATTCTACTTATGTTAGATTTAGAGTTTTGGTAATTTACTTTAGTTAAGCTTCTAGACTTTTCTTTACAAGAGTTTGTAAGCCTATAAAAGGCTAGGTACTGTTCATCCAAATTTTAATTAAGTCATTGTGTGATTAATAATATTGAGTTTCTCTTAGAGAGAGTTTTTCTTTGGTTCTTGGATTAGAACTATTCTTGGTCTTATCGAGTGATCTCGTGGCGACCAAACAACTAGCTTAGGATTATTCAAAGGGTTTGATTTAGGTCCAATTAGATTAATTCCAACTAGATTGGTTCCTTTGATAGGTAGAGGTCTAGCAATTATTCTAGGAGATTGAATTCAACAAGTTTAAATCAATTCAAGGCAAACCAACTTGATTTCTTCTTAATTGCTTGGAACGATTTCCTTGAGGTTAAGACATTCAAGTTGTTCGAGCAACATCTTTTGGCTTGATTGCGTTGGACGAATTCCATCAAGGTCAATTTCATTGAGTTGTTTAAACTGATTTTCAAGAGTTCTAGGTCGTTCACAATTCTGCGCGTATCAATTGGTATCAGAGCTTGGCTTCTTGAAATTCAGGTTCTTCCAATCCAATTTTTTTGAAGATCTTCTTCTTAAAAATTTGGATATATCCCTCTTGTTTTTTTTTTCCTTTGAATTTTTGTGACCTTCTTGTTGTTCTTGTTCTTTCGTGCAAAAAAAAAAATCATTTTTCTTTTTTTTTTTCTTATTTTTTTTGTTGCTGTCCTAATTGTGTTCTTGGTGTTCTTGTTGTTCCTTGAAATTCTTGTGTCGTTCTTAATTGTTTCTAATTAAGAATTCTAGGTTTTGTGTGGTGTTTTTGTCAATCTTGACTATTTTTATTGTTTTCTTGATTTTCTTGTGTAAAAAACTTTCAAGAAAAGAAGATATTTGTAGAGAGCTAGGACTTCTACCCATTGAGCATGGATTAGGAGTTCGATTGGCTCAAGATGAGCTCAAGTCTTGGTTGGTCATGAAGAGGTCGTTCAAGCCATGCTGCTGCCATGAAGGAACTCGTGTTTTTTGGGCCACTCAAGTGGGTAAGTGAAGCATTAAGTTCAGCCATCTAGCCTACTCCATTGTTGGATCAACGGAAGAAGCCCAATTACTATGATGAGGAGGCATTTGACTACTTGGGCTTAGAAGCTTTGGACGTCCAACCCAAGACCAAATTTGGGACTTTATTTTATTATTCTAGAATTTAGTTTTATTCATTGTTTGGGCTTGCATTATAGTTGCAAGTTGTTTTACATTTAGTTTCTTTAATTAGTCTATGTTTAGTCTTGAGTAGCTAGGTTAAATCCTAAATTCTAGAATCATCTATGTAACCCTATAAATAGGGTCTACTGTTCATCCAAATTTTAGATGATGAGTTTATGATTAATTTTATTGAGAGTTCTCAATTTGAGAGTTTCTTTAGTTCTTTGTTGATTAAGAACTACCCCCTTGATCTTGTTGAGTGAGTCTAAGATCAAAAACCCCCATAGCTTAGAGTTTCTTTTTGGTTTGATCAAGTCTCTAGTGCTGATTCTTGAGTCATGTTTCTTCCGAAAGAGGTTCGAAGCTATTACTTGGATTTTCAAGCGATTCCACTTACATCCGCGCGTATCAATTGGTATCAAAGCCAACTTCTTGGATTTCTAGGTTCTATCAATCCGTTTGTTCCTTTGGAATTGCAGATATATCCCTTTGTTCTTTGTTTCGTGATATTAAGGCAAGAGCTTCGTGCCTAGCCTTGATATTTTGTTTGTTTCGTGGTGTCTTTTTCTTTTCAAGTTATGTTTGTTTCGTTGGAGTCTTGTTTCGGCCGTCTTTAACCTTTTTAAAATTTCAGCCTTTAGTTTTTGTTGTTTCTTTATTAAATTCGTGCTTTAGGGTTTGTTTAGAGTCATTCTTGGTTGCTTCTCAATCAAGAATTCTAGGTTGTGTGGTAATTTTTGTGATTCTTGACTATTTTATTGATGCGAATCCGAGTGATGAAGAGATGGTGATCACTCATGACAGTCAACGCCACGAAGTTAGGGTGCCTAGTAGACCAATAACTAGAGTTTGGGCTAAGGAATTCCAAATTGCACTACAACTATTCATTCGTGCGATCAAAGAGCAAGTGGGTGCCTCAAAGATCATTGAAGAAGTGGCTAAGAAAGGAGCAATAGATTGCACGCTCATTCAAGTGGAACAAGGTTGTCAAAATACAAGTGTTGAAGGAATGAGAGAAACCGCGGCACAAACCATGGATGATCCCTCCCACGGTTTGTCATGTAGTTCACATCCAGAAGATTTAATCAAGTCATGAGAGCAACCGCGTCATGAACCGCGGATACCCTATCGCGCGGTTTTTCCCGCGGTTCGTGTCCAGAAACTCTCTTCAACACAACCACGGAAGAACCCGTGGATCACTCTCTCGCGGTTCGTCTTGCGGTTCGCCTCCAGAATAAGAACGAGCTTTTACAATTTCTTTTATGTTTTCCTATTTTTAAGTTGTAATAGCTTAGAACTTTAAGTAAGGGCCTTTTAGACGTTTAAGCCTGGTTTCTAACTATAAATAGGCTACTCTCTTGTAAGACTCATTAGTTTTTTATATTAATTTCAATGAAATTTCATCTTTTGAGGGTTTTCTGCTCTTGGCTTCTTGTAAGCTTCCTTTGAATGCTTTAGGGTTTGCTCTAAGTGTTCTTCGCTTATCAATCCAAGTAATCACCTTGGCTTGTGGCGCCATCTACCTTCAAACTTGGTTTGCTAACTCGTTGGATCGTGGGTCGAGATCGTATCAAGGTTCGCCATCCCGAGGGTTAGAGGGGTCGAGTCTTTCATCATCAAAGCTTGGGTATTGGCTAGATCGCGCGTTTTTCGTATCATTTGGTATCAGAGCTAGTGCCTTTACCCAGGTTATATCCTTTTAATTTTGTGTTTTTCTTGTTTCTTTGAGTTCTTAGAAAAATTCTTGCTTTGGTCTTCTCCTTGTTCTTGCTTCCTTTTGTTCTCTTTAGTCCAAAAATCAAAAAAGATTGAGTCTTAGCCATTCTTTTGTTTTGGGTTTTGTTTCTTTGAGTCTAAATTATCTAAAAGTCGCAGCCTTTGTCCATCTTTTGTGATTTTATCGAGTTTTTCTTCATAGATCCTCAAAAACCCTAATTTCAACCAATTAGGGTTTTCTCCTAATTTTGCATTGTTTTGCTATTTGGTTTCAAAAGGTCTTACCTTCTTGTGGGTTATTGAAGATTGGTTGTTTGGGATGAAAGAAATGGTTGAAGAAAAGTGAAGTTAAAAAAAAAATTCGTCACTGTTCATCATACTGTTCATGCCGAAAATACTGTTCATTCGGGGGTTACTGTTCATCCGAGTGAATTTGGTGTAGTTTTGTTTGTGTTTGGCTAGACTGTGTTGATTTTTGCTGTAAAAAAAAAAAAGAAAGAAAAAAAGAAGAGAAGAAGAAGAAAAAACATTGAACTGGAAAAGCAAAAGGAGAAATCATTGGTTGTCGATTCTTGAGGAGGAAGAAAGTGGATTGTAATCCTTTGTCCTAGCAAAATTTCATTCAAATATATCATCATATTGGGGGTTAGGGTCTTAATTAATCCTTTCTTGAGTTAAATTCTTGTGTTTTCTTAATGCTCTCTTTGTGTTTGATAAAATTACTGCTTGTCCTTTTTTATTCTTTTGCTTCTATTTGAACTTCCCAATTGAGTCTAGCTTCTTTGTATTCTATTCCAACCTCTTGTCACACTTGAGTGATTCTAAATTGGTGAGTTATTGAATACTTTTGGAAGAAATTTCTAATTTCTTCAAGGGAAGCAATCAAAGGCCATTGAGGAGTGGTGAGCGCAATAGAGTGGAATTGAGTAATACACGAGAGTGAGAGAGTTCATCTTGGTAAGGAAGAGTGGGTGAGAAAAATTTTATTACTAACATTTTTCTTGCAAGGTTAATCTCTTTTCCAACATGACTAGGGGGAGTGAGAATCAACAAGTAGATGTTCGACTCTTTATGGAAGCGATGAAAGTAGAGTTACAAGGCATGAGTAACTATGCATCTAAACCCCTTCATGATAGACTTAGTCACTTGGATAGTTCACAAAGCCAACCAAGGAGTAGGCAAAGTGAAACCCTAAGTCATGAACCAAAGGAATGCCATTATGATGAAGGTGAATTGGAAATGGGATCAAGGCATGGGAAGCTTGATAGGGGGCGAAGAGATGATGCCATCAAAGAGGCCATGATGAGAATTCCTACCTTCCAAGCGAGGCAGATCCCGAGGCATACCTTGGATGGGAGAGGAAAATTGAGAAGATCTTTGATTGCCATTCATACTCCGAGGAGCAAAAGGTAAAACTAGTTGCTAGTGGATTTATTGGCCATGCTATGTATTGGTGGGATGAATTGACTAAGAGTAGGAAAAGGTATGGAGAGCCACTTATTTGCACTTGGGATGAATGGAGGTCTACCATGAGGAAGCGTCACGTGCCAATCCACTATCATAAGGAGATGGAAAGTAGAGTTTTGGAAGAAAGGCCATCCAAGGTGAGGACATCTAGTGATAGCTCAACTTCCTCAAGTCCAATCAAGTGGAGGAGTAATCAAGCCTATGATTGGAGGAATCTAAAGGCTAGTCCCAATCCCTCAAGTTCCACAAATTGGAGAAAAGAACGAGTTCATAAATGGAGAGATGATCGAGCTAGTGCAACTTTATCAAGTTCAACCAATTTGAGGAATGACCGGGTTCAAAATTGGAGAGGCAATCGAGGGAATTCAAAGTTTTCAAGTCCTATCAAATGGAGGAACAATCAAGCTTTTGATTGGAAGAAGGAACATACAAATCAAAGGCCTAAGAAGTCCATAAAGGCTAATAAGGATAAAGTGGCCACACCAAAGTTGCAAAAGAAGAATCAACGAGAGACACCATCAAAGGATCACCACATCAAGTGCTTTAAGTGCATGGGATTTAAACACATTGCTTCTCAATGTCCAAACAAAAGGGCAATGGTCATGGAAGACAATGGTGATGTGGAGAGCATCTCATCAAGTAAAGAGGAACCATTGGAGAGTAGTAGTGAAGTTGAGATGGGCAATGAGGAAGTAAAGAGTGTTTCATCAAGTGATGTAGAGATCCAATCCTCACAAAGTAGTAATGAAGATGTCATTGAGCAACCTGTTCATAGTGAGTTGAAAGTTCTTAAGCAAGCTCTCGGTGCACATCTTAAGGAGGAAGGAGATGGAGTGCAATGGAAAAACATTGTCTACACTAGATGCCGTATCAAGGACAAGGTATGTGGTATGGTCATTGACAAAAGAAATTATATTAATGTGGCTAGTGCTCTACTTGTTGAGAAGCTAGGATTGCCCACCTTGAGACATCCACGACCTTACAAATTGCCATTATTCCTTGATAAGAAAGATTGGAGGGTTACTAATCAAGTGGAAGTGGAGTTTTCCATAGGCAAATATCATGACAAGGTTCTTTGTGATGTGGTGCCAATGGAAACTTGCCATATAGTTTTGGGCCGTCCATGGCGGTGTGAAAGGAAGGCCACATATGATGAGCACAAGAATAGATACTTCTTCATGTGGAGTAATCACAAGATTGTGTTAGCACCATTAACACCTCGTGAGGCAAATGAAGATCAAGTGAGGATAATGAGCTCACAAGCTAAAGAAAAGAGTGAACAAGAGAATGAGAGAAAAAGAAGAGAGCAAGAGGTGAGGGACACAAAGGCCGAGGAAAATGAGAGGAAAAAGGTAGTAGATGATTCGGCCTTAGAGGTAAAACAAGAGAGAAAACTAGTGTGTGCAAAAGCCAAAGATTTGGAGAGAGGACTATACGCTTACCAACCTCTATTTGTTCCTTCCTACAAAGAGGTCTTATTTCTACTAATTCTCCTAAACTTTACTCTCCGAGTATTGTTATCTCTTTTGTGCAGGGAATTGAAGGTTTCATTCACCAAGACTTACCCCATAAACCATTTTTTCTCAAAGGTATGGAGTACCAAGCAAAACTTAAGAGGCCTAAAGAGTCCCAAGGACACGCATTGGTGAAAGGTGATGCCGTCAAGGAGAATTCTCAACCTTGTTTCTTCGAGTTATTTTGGAAGATTTGGCAAATATTGGTGGATGGACGAGCTATGCATAGAACCATTATTGAGTATGGTGATTCTATCCCTAAACTTGATTGTATACTTGGTTGGAGGTATGGTTTACTTTGGTTTTCTAATATCGATTCCATATTTGTTTATTGGCTTAGTCATGGTTTGCATATTTCTAGGTGTTTTGTCATTAAGAGTAGTTTGAATAAGTTTGATAGTGACATTAAGTTTCTTGAGTTTCTCAAAGTTAGCATAAGTGTTCAAGAGTCCAATGTTTTAAGCTATGTCTTTTGTGATGATTTTTCATATGGTAGTGATAGCTACTTTATCTTTTCTTGTTTTCAAAATGTGTTTGCATCTAGTTCTTTAGATTGCATGTCCAATTGTCTTACTCTCCATTCCACTAAAGAGTCCCATTATGATAGGTATCATGGAAGGCCTATTGAAGTCATTGTGTGATTAATAATATTGAGTTTCTCTTTTAGAGAGTTCTTCTTGGGTTCTTGGATTAGAGCTATTCTTGGTCTTATCGAGTGATCTCGTGGCGACCATACAACTAGCTTAGAATTACTCAAAGGGTTTGATTTAGGTCCAATTAGATTAATTCCAACTAGATTGCTTCCTTTGATAGGTAGAGGTCTAGCAATTATTCTAAGGGATTGAATTCAACAAGCTTGAATCAATTCAAGGCAAACCAACCTGATTTCTTCTTAATTGCTTGGAACGATTTCCTTGAGGTTAAGACATTCAAGTTGTACGAGCAACATCTTTTGGCTTGATTGTGTTGGACGAGTTCCATCAAGGTCAATCTCATTGAGTTGTTTAAACTGATTTTCAAGAGTTCTAGGCCGTTCACAATTCAGCGCGTATCAATTAGTATCAGAGCTTGGCTTCTTGAAAATCAGGTTCTTCCAATTCAATTTTCTTGAAGATCTTCTTCTTGAAAATTTGGATATATCCCTCTTGTTTTTCTTTTGAATTTTCGTGACGTTCTTGTTGTTCTTGTTCTTTCGTGCTAAAAAAAATCGTTTTTCTCTTTTTCTTGTTTTTTCTTGCTGTCCTAATTGTGTTCTTGGTGTTCTTGTTGTTCTTAATTGTTTCTAATTAAGAATTCTAGGTCTTGTGTGGTGTTTTTGTGAATCTTGACTGTTTTTATTGTTTTCTTGATTTTCTTGTGTCAAAAACTTTCAAGAAAAGAAGATTCTTGAACATAAACATTCACAAATCAAACCTTCTTGGGGGTTTAATTCGTTTTTGTGGTCTCTTGAAGCAAAAAAAAAAAAAAAAAAAGCAGAAAAATCGTTTAAAAAAAAAAGAAGAAAAAAAAGGCAAATTGTGTGCTTAAAAGAAAAAGCCAAAGCATAGAGAAAAATCAAAGAAAAAGGAGAATAAAAGAGGCTGCACAAGGTGTAAAAGCCGTGCAAATAATTTCATTCAACTATTTTTGGTTGTTTCTTGGTGTTACAAGGTGTTTCTTGAAGAATCTTGCAAAGTTGGACAGAATTTGGAACGAGCACAAAACACAAGAAACGTTCAAGAATAAACGTGACACAAAAGGAACACAAAAAACGGATGGAAAGAAAATAACAAAGGATGATATGTCCGAATTTTTCAAAGAAAAATTGGACTAAAAACCTGGAATTATCAAGAAAGTAGGCTCTGATACCAATTGATACGCACGGAATCGTGGAACGTTGCCAAGACCGCTTGATGAATTCCCAGCCAAACGCCTCGAGCCCTTCTTCAATGAAGATCACGAACTCCTAAGGACCTAAACTAGACCAATTTGAGCTAGTTCAATATGCTAGTTGAAGGCTTTAAGAATTTGATCAAACACGAAAGAAAATCACTCTAAGCAAGTATTTAAGTCGCCACAAGCTTAGGCTTGATAAGACTAAGAGTAGTTCTAATCCAAGAACCAAGAAAACACTCTTAAAAAGAGCACACACTATTCATACGAATTTTTGAGGAATAATCTGATTATTTCATTGAATTATGAAGGCCTATAAATAGGCTTACAAGAAAATTCTAGAACTTGAAGTTTAAGACAACTACTAAAAACTAAATACTCAACTATTTGGAAAACTACCAAAAACAACTTGTAAACAATTTGGAAAACTAACAAAACATAAAATACGATCTAGAAAATATCAAAAATTCGTCCATAAAAGTCTCCTTGGGCTGGACACCTCCATTGTGCACTATTGGGCCTCCATCTTGCAAGTTTAAGAGCCCTCCAAGTGAGCCCAAGTAACCAGCCCCTTGTATGCTTGTTATGAACAACTTAGAACATTCAATTGGGCTATCTTTATAATTAGATTTGATCCAAAGCCAATATATTAAACCTTGGCCCAATCTACTAGCTTGATCATTACATAACTCAAGCCCAACATTCATGCTCAACTCGTATGAAACACTTGGACAACATTCATGCATGCCTATATCATTGATGAATGACTTCCCTTTTAGCTTGAAACATGCTAGGCAATGCTTCACATGTGTGAGTGATCCTTGGATCCTATCAATTCCACTTCTAGGGCCAAAGAGATCATGAGCTCTAAGAATGAAGTAAAGTCTTCAACGCCACCAACAAAGAATAAGTCCGAGGCATCACAAAGGAGTAGGGATTTGAAGTGTTTTAGGTGTCAAGGCATTGGTCACATAGCTTCTCAATGCCCTAACAAGAGAGTTATGCTAATGAGAGATGATGGTGAGTATGAAAGTGCATCTTCAAGTGATGAAGATATGCCACCATTGGAGGGAGAAAGTGACGAAGACATTGGTGTCGCCCATGGGGAATTTTTTGTCACTAGAAGGGCAATTGGATTTGCACCTAGAGAGGATGGTGATCAAGTGCAACGAGAAAACATATTCCATACTCGATGCAATGTGAATGATAAGGTATATAGTATGATAATTGACAATAGAAGTTGCACTAATGTGGCTAGTGGTCTTTTTATTGAAAAGCTAGGATTGCCCACAAGGAGACATCCTAAACTATACCATTTGCAATGGTTAGCTGATAATTCTGATTTGAAGGTGACTAAGCAAGTGGAAGTGGAGTTTTCTATTGGTGCTTACCATGACCAAGTGTTGTGTGATGTTGTTTCTATGCATATTTGTCATATACTATTGGGGCGTCTATGGCAATTTGATAGAAATGCCATGTACAATGGGTTGAAGAATAGGTACACTTTTGATTGGCAAGGTAAAAAGATATCACTTAAGCCATTATCACCATTGGAAGCATATGAAGATGAAGTGCGCATAGCTAGGGATTGTGAAGAGAGAAAGAATTCTTTGAAAGCACAAGCAAAAGTAAAGAATGCTAAAAAGGATGAGAGAGTGCTTGAAAAGAATGAACGTGGTGAGTTGAATGAAGGGAAACAAACTGAAATTGTAAAAGAAAAGGGAGTGAAAAATAGCAAGATTGAGAATAAGAGTGTCTTACTTGTGAGACCAAAGCTTCTTGTACCCTTGTACAATGAAGTAGATTATTTTGCTAACACTCTTAACACTTGTTTTCCTAGTGCTTTTGTTTCTTTTATGCAGCCACTTAAAGTTCAAAGTGTGGAAGAAGAAATACAATCTGAAGTCTGTTTTCTTCTTTGGGATGATGCTCAATTGACGAGATTTGGTATTCAAGTGAATCATGGTCGAGATTTGAGCATTGAGGGAGTTTTCTTGCCCTATGTCATCAATAACAATTGGATTATGAATTCTATGATTGATTGTTGGCATAGTGTATCTAATTTTTCTATTGTTTTGCATTATAGTTTAGGAGATTTTACATGTATTTATTCTGTTTTCTTCATGCATTCTAGTAGGTATACAATATGTATAGTGTTTTGCCTTAACCTCTATGGCTTAAATTCTGATTTTGGCATTTTAATTTGTTTTTCTATCATATTGGAGTCCTTGTCTAGTGCTTTAGGATGCATTACATTAGATTCTGAAGAGTTTAATTCTTCTATTGTTAGATTGCATGCAAATCGTGTGTTGCCTATCTTCTTAGAGAATGACTTTGATGACTTTTCTTTTGTACTTCTTGTGCTTGTAAATTCACGTGTCATTGAGTTGAGTACATCATATTTGGTTACTAGCATGCATGAGTTTAATTCGTTGTTTAACTTTCTTGTGCAAGATTATGTTAATCACCCATATGATTTCTATCTTGTGTTGAGATTTTCTTACTTAGACTTGCATAGGGTGTTTAGAGATCATGTGCATGTAGGACTTTATACTGATTTGAGATGTGCTTTAGTTTATATACATGAGTATTACTTGATCTTCTTTGATGAAAACTTGCATATTGATTTTAGAGAAAGTCCTTCCTTTAAAGATTTGATGTTCTTAAATAATGCCTATATTAGTTTCAAAAGTACTTATTGTTGTGTTTATGATGTAGGTGATTCGATGACGAATCCTTTTCAAGGGGGAGGGAATGATAGGTATCATGGAAGGCCTATTGAAGTCATTGTGTGATTAATAATATTGAGTTTCTCTTTTAGAGAGTTCTTCTTTGGTTCTTGGATTAGAACTATTCTTGGTCTTATCGAGTGATCTCGTGGCGACCATACAACTAGCTTAGAATTACTCAAAGGGTTTGATTTAGGTTCAATTTGATTAATTCCAACTAGATTGCTTCCTTTGATAGGTAGAGGTCTAGCAATTATTCTAAAGGATTGAATTCAACAAGCTTGAATCAATTCAAGGCAAACCAACCTGATTTCTTCTTAATTGCTTGGAACGATTTCCTTGAGGTTAAGGCATTCAAGTTGTTCGAGCAATATCTTTTGGCTTGATTGTGTTGGACGAGTTCCATCAAGGTCAATCTCATTGAGTTGTTTAAACTGATTTTCAAGAGTTCTAGGCCGTTCACAATTCCGTGCGTATCAATAATGATAGGTATCATGGAAGGCCTATTGAAGTCATTGTGTGATTAATAATATTGAGTTTCTCTTTTAGAGAGTTCTTCTTTGGTTCTTGGATTAGAACTATTCTTGGTCTTATCGAGTGATCTCGTGGCGACCATACAACTAGCTTAGAATTACTCAAAGGGTTTGATTTAGGTCCAATTAGATTAATTCCAACTAGATTGTTTCCTTTGATAGGTAGAGGTCTAGCAATTGTTCTAAGGGATTGAATTCAACAAGCTTGAATCAATTCAAGGCAAACCAACCTGATTTCTTCTTAATTGCTTGGAACGATTTCCTTGAGGTTAAGACATTCATGTTGTTCGAGCAACATCTTTTGGCTTGATTATGTTGGACGAATTCCATCAAGGTCAAATTCATTGAGTTGTTCAAACTGATTTTCAAGAGTTCTAGGCCGTTCACAATTCCGCGTGTATCACATTACGAGTACCATGCTAGTGGAATAAGTAGATTGTGTGATATTATGAGTTCTCATGAGATCCAATGTCTAAATTCTTTGATGGATAGTATTTTGACAAGTTGTTGCTTATACTTGGTTAAAGTCTTTAAGGATCATTTGCATGTAAAAGTCTTCTATGCATTGAATGTCCAATGGGTTAATGCACTCTTACCCTATCCCATTTGCAATAATAACATTATTCTTAAATACTGTCATATACTTGGGTTTGAATTAATCGATGATGACTTGTACAGTCCCAAATATCTTAAGGGGTGAATTTGTGTACCTGAAGGAGGGATTCCCTCTCAAAGAAATTTTGAATGTGATGGAATGCACATGGTTGAAGCGTACAAGTCAAAATCGCTAGGTAAGTATGGCTTCTTGGAGTTTGCTTTAATTGCCACTCATTTACTCTTTTGTGGTGTAGGGAATTTAAAGGCAAATCCTTTTCAAGAGGAGGGGAGCAATGGGCTAGATTTGAGGACAAATCCTTTTCAAGAGGAGGGGAATGATGCGAATCTGAGTGATGAAGACATGGTGATCACTCATGACAGTCAACGCCACGAAGTTAGGGTGCCTAGTAGACCAATAACTAGAACTTGGGCTAAGGAATTCCAAATTGCACTACAACTATTCATTCGTGCAATTAAAGAGCAAGTGGGTGCCTCAAAGATCATTGAAGAAGTGACTAAGGAAGGAGCAATAGATTGCACGCTCATTCAAGTGGAACAAGGTTGTCAAAATACAAGTGTTGAAGGAATGAGAGAAACCGCGACACAAGCCACGGATGATCCCTCCCACGGTTTGTCATGCAGTTCACATCCAGAAGATTTGATCAAGTCATGAGAGCAACCGCGTCATGAACCGCGGATACCCTATCGCGCGGTTTCTCCCACGGTTCGTGTCCAGGAACTCTCTTCAACACAACCACGGAAGAACCCGCGGATCACTCTCTCGCGGTTCGTTGCGCGGTTCGCCTCCAGAATAAGAACGAGCTTTTACAATTTCTTTTATGTTTTCCTATTTTTAAGTTGTAATAGCTTAGAACTTTAAGTAAGGGCCTTTTAGACGTTTAAGCCTGGTTTCTAACTATAAATAGGCTACTCTCTTGTAAGACTCATTAGTTTTTTATATTAATTTTAATGAAATTTCATCTTTTGAGGGTTTTCTCCTCTTGGCTTCTTGTAAGCTTCCTTTGAATGCTTTAGGGTTTGCTCTAAGTGTTCTTGGCTTATCAATCCAAGTAATCACCTTGGCTTGTGGCGCCATCTACCTTCAAACTTGGTTCACTAACTCGTTGGATCGTGGGTCGAGATCGTATTAAGGTTTGCCATCCTGAGGGTTAGAGGGGTCGAGTCTTTCATCATCAAAGCTTGGGTATTGGCTAGATCGTGTGTTTTCGTATCACTTATTATTTTCTTGATTATCTTGTGTGAAAACCCTTTAAGAAGAATCAGTTTCTTGGATTTAATGTCCTAGGGTTGAAGATTCTTGGAGGAAAAATCGTTTGTGTGGTGTTTAAATTAGGGTTTGTATGAATTTTTAGGGTTTGTGTTGGTGTGTGCGTGAAATGAAATTTCCAAAAAAAAAAAAGTTACTGTTCATCAGGCGTTACTGTTCATCCGAAGAATTTTGTCTAGTTCTTTTTGTTTTGTGCTAAAAAAAAAAGAAAGAGAGAAAAAAGGAGCAAGAGGCGTGCTTAAAAGGTTCAAAGAAAAGTCTTGCACAAAGAAAGAAAAGAAAGAAACGAAAAAGCAAGAAGAGGCATGCACAAAACATAAAAGCCGTGCATTAAAGTTCCTGTTACAAGAGTTTCTTGATAGTTTTTGGTTGTCTCTTGGTGTTACAAGGTGTTTCTTGAAAGATAGTGGGCTGCCTTGGTGTTTCTTGAATTTTTGAATCTATCCAGTGAATTTTACACAATTTTTCACAAATTTTGGACACTTTCTTGAACAGTCTTGGGGTTCTTGATAACTTTCTGGGTGATCTTGAAGTTCTTGAACCATAAACTCAAGTTCTTGAAGTCATTCAAATCTAATTAGTTTCTTGAACCTGTTTGTCGATTCTTGGTTAATTTTGAATCTGTCCAGATTTGGGTGATAATTTCTTGAAGTTTTTGAAAATATTCTTGGATTGATTTGAGGTTCTTGGTACGTTTTTTGAGAATCTTGAAGTGTTTCTTGAAGTTTTTGGGTGTTAAATTAGGGTTCTCACAATTTCTTTGTTGCTGGAAAATTGAAACTTAAGCTTCTCGAGTCAAGTGCATTAGATTCTCGTACCTGCTGTTGTTTCTGGTTTAAAATCAGATTTGGACCAATTTTCTGGAAGTTTTTGGGTTGGTTTGGTGATAATTTGCTCCAGGTTTCATCATTGGGTTGTTTGGATCAAGTTCTTGAACTTGGTTCTTGATTATTGAAAAATTCTGGTTGCTGGAAATTATAGTGTTTCTTGGTTACGAATTTTCTGAAATTATTCCAGCTTTAATTGGTGTTAAATAAGGCTCATAAAGAGTTGTTTGCGACTGAAATTAAGTAGAAGAGAGACAGGTTTCAAGGTTAAAGTGATTGGAACACTTGTCATAAACTCTTGAAACTTGGTTGAACGTGCTTGCTGGAATTTTGGTGTTTGATCAGTTACGCTGATTTGTTCCAGCTTGTTTCTGGTTGTAGTTGTTGTGCTTAAATAAAGAAGGAATCCTTGTCCTTAAGGACTAGGATAATAGCTCACAAAGGGAAAAGGAAAGTAAGGGGAGTAGTTTCCATTTTTGCTCAAATCATTGGGACACTTTCTTTTTTGCAAAGCCAAGTGAAGTAAGTTAGAAAACTCTTTTATTTCAGCTATTTGATCATTGGTTGAGCATTCTAACTGCCTGGTTAGAGTCCCTTTGTTTCCTAATTGGTGTGGCTTGCTTCTTTTGTGCATTGTGGTTGGAATTTGCAAGAAACCCTATAGGGGTTAGGGTTTGTACTTGGTGGAGTTTTGTGTGTTTTGCACAAGATTCATATTTTCAGTCAAGAAAGCTTTAAAAATCAAGAAACATTACACAATTATACCACACATTAGGGTTTCTAATTTGTGTTTTCTTGAGTCTAAATCTTGTTTATTCCATTTTTTCTTGAACTCTCTTGATCAAAACTCACTCTAAGCTATTCTTTTTGTTATCTATCATAATTACTCTTGTGTTTTTGATTTCTTGGAGCCTTGATAAGAAAGGTTGAGCTGGTTCTTTCATCAAGGGCATACAAAGAAGCTACTCAAGAGTGGAAAAAGGCTCAGGGGTGAGCTCATTAGAGGGAAAAAGCCAAATACTTTGAGTGATACACGAGGGCTTGAGTGTACACACTAAAGAAGTGGTAAGGCTATTTTTCTTCTACTATTTTCTTGTGTTACTAACTATTTTTGCAGGTTGTTGAGAACACCATGGGTGATGGAAAAGCTAAGGAAGACAATGAGCTTAAGCTATTCATTAAGGCTATGCAAGAGACACAAAGGCAAAACAATGAAAATTTTCAAACTATCATGGAGCAACTACAAAAGGTGTCTCTAAGGGTTGAAAGTATAGAAAATTCCTCTAGGGGGCCTAAAGAGTTGCATAACAATACTGGAGTGCGTAGAGCTGCCTCTCATTCTAGGGCTACTAGACATCCGAACTATGATGACGAATGGGGAGCTGAATCTGATTTTCAGGATGAGGTGCCAAGGAGAGGAAGGAGGGTGCAACATCGTCAAGATGACAACATTGAGAGTATCAAAATGAGTATCCCAGCCTTCCAAGGGAAACTTGATCCCGAAGCTTACATTGAGTGGGAACGCAAGGTGGAAGGAGTTTTTAATTGTCACAATTACTCTGAAGGAAAGAAAATCCAACTTGCTGTGGTTGAGTTTATGGATTATGCAAGTGTTTGGTGGGACAAACTTTATAAGGATCGTGCTAGGTTTGGAGAGGAACCCGTGCGTACATGGAGTGAGATGAAGAAGCTCATGCAGAAAAGGTACATTCCAAGCTACTACATGCATGATCTTCATTGGAAGCTACAAACTTTGAGGCAAGGTAGTATGTCCGTGAATGAGTACCACAAAGAGATGGAGACTTTAATGATGAGAGCTAACTTGGAGGAAGAAGGTGAAGCTCTAATGGCAAGGTTCATGGGTGGTCTCAATTCTGAAGTTAGGGCACGAGTGGAGTTGCAACACTATCTCGACATAAATGATTTGGTGGATATGGCCATCAAGATCGAGAGACAACTCAAAGTCATTAAGCCACTCAATTTTGGCTCATCATCAACTCAACCTCAATGGGGAGAGCGGGTTATTGAAAGGGGGAAAGAAAGCCGTGGATAAGTTGTCCAAAATGTGAAAACCAAGCCTGAATCATCTTCATCAAAGACTCAAGCAAAGAATAAAGTTGAGCCTACCCAAAGACTAAGTGAAGTGCATTGTTTTAAATGCCAAGGGTATGGACACTATGCTGCCAATTGTCCAAATAAAAGGGCTATGATGATCTTAGATAATGGGGATGTCGAAAGTGTTTCTTCTAGTGATGGTGAAGAGAAAATGCCACCTCTCGAAAGTAGTTCTGACACTCAAGAAGGAGACCACTTTGGGGCTGACCATGGTGATCTTTTAGTTACTAGGAGGACATTGAATGTGCAACCTAAGGAAGATGAGGAGAATCTACAAAGGGAGCATATTTTTCATACGCGTTGTACTGTGCTCAACAAGGTATGTAGCTTGATAATTGATAGTGGGTCATGTACTAATGTTGCTAGTACCTTGTTTATAGATAAGTTGCATTTGGAGACTATGGAGCATCCCAAGCCCTACAAACTTTATTGGCTTGATGATCAAGAAGAAATCAAAGTGACTAGGCGTGTGCTTGTCCCCTTCTCAATAGGCAAGTACAAAGATGAAGTTTGGTGTGATATTGCACCAATACAAGCATGCCAAGTTAGGATTGCAAAGGAGTTTCAATTGAGAGACAAGGAGAAGAGTGAACTTGAGGGGAAAAGTGAGGGAAAACTCATTCAAAGTAAAAGTGAGGGGAGTTTTACTTCTGAAAAGGCAAAGAGAGGAAAGAACAAGAGTATTTTGTTAGCTCAATCAATAACTCTTGTATCTATGTACTCTATAAAAGAAGTATTCTTTACTAACTCACTTCAAAACTCTTTCCCTAGTCTTTTTGTGGTGTTTTTGCAGGTTAATTCACAAGGAAAAATGCCACACTCTTGCTGCTTAGTTGTGGATTGTCCTTCCATAACCATTGGAGAAGATAAACCCGTGTTGAAGAACTTGATGTCTTGTCCAAATGCCATATTGGATTTGACAATTATGCTGGATTATATTGATTTGTGGCCTAAGTTTTCTTGTCTTAGTTGTTTTAGTTTGCATCTTAGTGCATTCTTGCATGACTATTTTGTTAGTTTAACTTATGGTGTTATGCGTTTAGCATGTTTAGAGTCACTTAGTGAAATCTATCCTAGAGGTTTTCTTATGTTTATTCATCCATCGTTGGACGATTTTCAGATTGTATTAGGTGCTTTTTTGTGTCATATTACTTGTTCTAGGGTTCATATATTTGTTCCTACGTTCTGTCCAAAGCATGGTAGTAGTTTTTGTGTTTGCTATGTTATTTTGTGTTATATTCGATTTGTAGGTAGCCATATTAATGATTTTCAGGTTGTTTCTTTTAGAGATTTGACTTCTAAAAATCATTTTTACTATGTGTTAGTATATGCAAAATGTTCTAGTCTTATAGTTTGTGATAATATTTATGTGTTTGCGTTATTTTGTTTGAATTATTCAAGTGAATTAGTTGATGATGTTTTCCTTGTTTTAGAGTTTAATGTGCTTAGTCAATTTGAACCTATTGAACTAGATTTTGATTCTGTTAGTCCATGTTATTTTGAGTCCATTCATGGTTATATAGATTCTGAAATTCATGTTTTCATTGTTCATCATTCATATATGTCGATTCTTTTTCATGCTTTTAAAGATAGTTTTCATTTAGACATGATCATTATTTTTAGATCACAATCTGTTTTTGCATCATCAATGCATGTTCTTAAGCTCTATCTTGTTTCACTCTTTAAGAACATTGAGTTTTTGGTTCATGTGAGCATTGGACAATATGTTTTACTTGATTTCATACATGTGTGGTGTATGCTTAATAATTGTGCTCGTTCGTCTATCAATCCTTTAGTTGCTTATGTTAGTTTATGCGACCTCATAGATTCGAGGACGAATCTTTTCGAGGGAGGAGGGATTGATGTGATCCTAGGGGTGCCTTCAATCTTGAGGCTTGAACATATTTGTGGAGAGCTAGGACTTCTACCCATTGAGCATGGATTAAGAGTTCGATTGGCTCAAGATGAGCTCAAGTCTTGGTTGGTCATAAAGGAGTCGTTCAAGCCATGTTGCTGCCATGAAGTTACTCATGTTTTTGGACCAATATATAATGAGGAGGCATTTGACTACTTGGGCTTAGAAGCTTTGGATTGGGACTTTATTTTGTTATTCTAGAATTTAGTTTTATTCATTGTTTCGGCTTGCATTATAGTTGCAAGTTGTTTTACGTTTAGTTTCTTTAATTAGTCTATGTTTAGTCTTGAGTAGTTAGGTTAAATTCTAAGTTCTAGAATCATCTATGTAACCCTATAAATAGGGTCTATTGTTCATCCGAATTTTAGAGGATGAGTTTATGATTAATTTTATTGAGAGTTCTCAATTTGAGAGTTTCTTTAGTTCTTTGTTGATGAAGAACTACCCCCTTGATCTTGTTGAGTGAGTCCAAGATCAAAAACCCCCATAGCTTAGAGTTTCTTTTTGGTTTGATCAAGTCTCTAGTGCTGATTCTTGAGTCGTGTTCCTTCCGAAAGAGGTTCTAAGCTATTACTTGGATTTTCAAGTAATTTCACGTACATCCGCACGTATCATGTGTTTGTGTTATTTTGTTTGAATTATTCAAGTGAATTAGTTGATGATGTTTTCCGTGTTTTAGGGTTTAATGTGCTTAGTCAATTTGAACCTATTGAACTAGATTTTGATTCTGTTAGTCCATGTTATTTTGAGTCCATTCATGGTTATATAGATTCTGAAATTCATGTTTTCATTGTTCATCATTCATATATGTCGATTCTTTTTCATGTTTTTAAAGATAGTTTTCATTTAGACATGATCATTATTTTTAGATCACAATCTGTTTTTGCATCATCAATGCATGTTCTTAAGTTCTATCTTGTTTCACCTTTTAAGAACATTGAGTTTTTGGTTCATGTGAGCATTGGACAATATGTTTTACTTGATTTCATACATGTGTGGTGTATGCTTAATAATTATGCTTGTTTATCTATCAATCCTTTAGTTGCTTATGTTAGTTTATGCGGCCTCGCAGATTCGAGGACGAATCTTTTCGAGGGAGGAGGGATTAATGTGATCCTAGGGGTGCATTCAATCTTGAGGCTTGAACATATTTGTAGAGAACTAGGACTTCTACCCATTGAGCATGGATTAAGAGTTCGATTGGCTCAAGATGAGCTCAAGTCTTGGTTGGTCATGAAGGGGTCGTTCAAGACATGCTGCTGCCATGAAGGAACTCGTGTTTTTTAGGCCATTCAAGTGGGTAAGTGGAGCATTAAGTTCAGCCATCTAGCCTACTCCATTGTTGGATCAACGGAAGAAGCCCAAATACTATGATGAGGAGGCATTTGACTACTTGGGCTTAGAAGTTTTGGACGTTTAGCCCAAGACCAAATTTGGGACTTTATTTTATTATTCTAGAATTTAGTTTTATTCATTTTTTGGGCTTGCATTATAGTTGCAAGTTGTTTTACATTTAGTTTCTTTAATTAGTCTATGTTTAGTCTTGAGTAGCTAGGTTAAATCCTAAGTTCTAGAATCATCTATGTAACCCTATAAATAAGGTCTACTCTTCATCCGAATTTTAGATGATGAGTTTATGATTAATTTTATTGAGAGTTCTCAATTTGAGAGTTTCTTTAGTTCTTTGCTGATTAAGAACTACCCCCTGGATCTTGTTGAGTGAGTCCAAGATCAAAAATCCCCATAGCTTAGTGTTTCTTTTTGGTTTGATCAAGTCTCTAGTGCTGATTCTTGAGTCGTGTTCCTTCCGAAAGAGGTTCAAAGCTATTACTTGGATTTTCAAGCGATTCCACGTACATCCGCGCGTATCAACGGTTGGTCTATTGATGTGCGCACGGTTGTGTATGCCAAGACCCCTTGGATTTTAGGTCAACAACTCGTTGAACTCAAGACCCCGATGGATTCGTAAACCCAAGAACCCTTGACATGGAGTTGGTGTGCTCACGAATCTCCCCTTGAAGATGAACGCGTCCCTAAGAAAACTAGGTTAAATTGAGTTGAGCGAGTTTAATCGTTTAATCTAATCTACTAAGAACTTGATCAAAAACCAGAAAAAAACTCTAAGCGAGATTGTGGTTGCCAGTGCAAAGCTTGATAAGACCTAAGGGGTAGTTCTTAATCACCAAAGAACCAAGAAAATTCTGAAAAGAATTCACTCAAAGTATCATCACAATGCTGTTGCTACAGTAACGATTTTTAGCCTTTAAATAAGCACACAAATAACAACATGCTAGGGTTTTGTAGTAAAACAAACTACTTAACTAAATGAACTGGCTTAAACACATCATAAACGAACTAAACTAACTATAATTAGCCCAAACCAGCCTAAGTGAAGTGGATTTGGGCTTAATAAAATTCGCATGCTCCAAACCAGCCCAGATGAACCATCTTGACGCCTCTTAGCCCGTTACACCACCAATGGATCATCGCCTTCCAAGTTTTCAATCCTCACAGTTAGCTGGTTATTTGGACCTCTTCTAGGCCTTGTTCAACCCAATGGTGTGGACCAACCGTGGAGAATGCTTAGCCCAACTTGCTTGGTTTTCTTCTTCAAGTGTATCCAAAATCAGTCCATGAAGAGCATCCTTTATTCTTCTTGTTCTAGCTCTAGTCATTGGTCCATCCAAACCTTGAAGTACATCCTCAGTCACATTGGGAGCTTGCTCAACTCCATTGTCACGTTGATAAGGATCAAGGCATATCCAAGCATAATTCAAGCGTCTCGGATCCTTTGTAAGGAATAGGTGGTCCAATGACACGTGCGAGGACAAGGAGAATGAAGAAAGCCATGCATGTGTTGATCGTGGAAATGTTAGGGAAAGAAGCTTCCAAGGACAATTCCTCATCGTCGAGACTTGTTACGCTAATATGGGGTAGAGATGGTGTTGATCATGAAGAGGGGTCATATGGAGAGGCAATGCCAAGACAAGGAAATGGACAAAGTGTGCAATTCGGGCCAAAAATTGAAGAAACGAAGCTTCTGACCAAGGCCGTGCACCAGGCCGCGCCACGGCCTTGCCCACGACTTCCATCAGATTGAGAAGATGAGGCTGGTGAGCATTCTTATCGAGGCCGTGCTCTAGGCCGCACCGCGGACTTCCGGACGGACTTCATTAGAATAGTTGAATCAGAGCAGCCAGAGGGTCTGAACGAGACCGCGCCTAAAGCCGCCTCGCGGCCTTTCCCAGAACGTGCAAAGTCGCGTTAGTTTTAGTGTTTTATCTATTCTATTGTTATTTCATTATTGGTAGTACATGTCATACGCTTATATAAAGGTGAAACACATTGAATAATACAAGTTTAAGATCATTTCTCATTGAAACGTGTGTTTTTGAGAGCTTCTTCAAAAGTGCTTTCTTGGTTCTTGGATTGAATCGTCTTGGTCTTATCAAGCCTACGCTTGTGGCGACCCAATTACCCGCTTAGAGTAATTCTTTAACATTTGATCAAGTTCTTAGTGTAATAATTTAGGCAAATTGAACCCGCTCAAGTTGATCTAAATTAGAACCCTAGGATTCTTCGTTTTTCGTTGAAAAGTATTCGAGGCTTTTCACTTGGAATCATCAGGCGATATTGGTCGTTCACAACCCTGCGCACATCACACGTGCTTGACCTTATTGGGACCTATCATTCCCTCCTTCCTCGAAAATATCGTCCTCGAATTTGCAAGTTCATATAAACTACCATTAGTAACTAAAGGATTGATAGATGAGCAAGTACAACAACCAAGGATATTAAAACACATGAAAATCAGATGGCATATTGCAAGGATAAACACAAGTGGTTAAAGACACATTACTCTTGCAAGATGAAACAAAATAAAACTCAAAAACACACACAAAAGAAGCAAAGATAGATTGAAGTTTAAAAACAACAAATATGTCTAGATGAGAAATATCTTTAAAAACATGAACTAGAACTAACACATATGGACACAAAATAACGTAACTATCATAAGATAAATATTTATGGAACAAGTGGACGGCGTGAATAGGTAGACCTACTAGGCACTCCATGACCTAAACAAGCAACGAAATTACCTAAACACACAAATGCTTCAATGTGAAATAAGCAATGATAACTAGCATGCATAGAGTACTCTAAAATGACTAAGTCATGAACAGTGAAAATCCTAGAATGCATGTCACATGAAGAATCGCGTAACAAAAATTTTCAAGTATCAAACATAGAATGACTTAACAAAAATAGTCTCCTAAAACAAAATGCTACATATAAATTGTCACATATTAGATGCACAATATAATTACTTAGACTAGAATGAACGGACAAAGTAAAACTAAGATGCATGTGATAAACACTTAAACGAAATAAAAACAGAAAATCTCGCCACCAAAAAACCAAAGTAAACAAGTAAGAAGCAATGATGGCGGTGTTAGAAATCTCCCCAAGTCCTTGGCCTTTGATTAGTGCCACTTGATCAACTTCAACCTCAGGAAAGTGCAAAAAAGACACAAAAGTATTAGGCCATGGAAACAAAAATGCATCAACAAGCCTAACCAAAGCATAATAAATAGTTTCATGCATGTCATCTTTGTAAACCTTATTCAAGCTTAATCTAAAATGCAAATCACACTTAAACCTAATATTAGGATACCAATATACACCATGCCACCAATCAAACACATATTTTAGCAACCAAGAGCTATTGATGGCACAAGATGGAGAATTTGCCACAAGATGTCCTTGCTTAACCAAACTTGCTCTCGAACTCCTTCCATCTCCTGATTTGTTGGTGTATGAGCAACATTAATTCGCATGTGAGAACCATTAAGAGAACACAAAACTTGTGGATTACTCTTTTGAAAAGTTACTCCACTAATCTGCACAAAAGGAACAAGTACACTAGGGAAATATAAGTTGAGTGAGTTAGTAAAATAACAATCTTCTTTGTACAAGAGGTTTTGGCCTCACAATCAAAACACTTGTTTCCTCACTTTTGTAATCTCCCTCATTCTTTTCTTTTCCTTCAAATTGTTTTCTCTCTTTAATCTTACCACTTACATCCTTATTTTGCACAAAATCTTCCATTTGATCACTCTTATTTTCCTCCTCGTGTGCATCTGTTTGCTTTGCTTCAAAAGGTAATGTTTCAGCTTTTTCTAGCAATTCATGATCAACATCTCGTAGTAATGTTGTAGCCTCACATGGCTTATCCCATGATAGTTCATCATCCTCTTCCTTAGACTCCTTCAAGGATAGTAAATCTTCCCTTAAAACCCCCACTAGTTGTGCAACACTATCTCCACTTGATTCTTCTAGTGGTAGTGTAAGCTCTTTAGGCTCCTTAACTAAAGAAATCTTTTCTTCATCAGCCATAGGAGTTGAATTGATGGACTTCTTTTTTTCTTCATGTTCCAAAAATCTATTGATCAAGTCATCGAATTGAGGAAAAGAATTATCTTCCTTTGATCTTGCAGTAATGCTGTCACTTCTATCATGAAAATTAGCTTTAGAACTCAATGATTGCAATTGCTTCTTCTTCTCCTTCCTTGAAGTATAATTATGCTCTTCAATGGGATTTCTAGAAGCTATTTGAAAAGTGCTAGCTCGCCTCTCAGTTTTACCAACAATTTCTTCTTTCAGTAGACGTAGCTTTCGGTCAAAAACTTCAGCAAAAGCTTCCCTAAATAGTTTAAATTCATTTGAAAGATCTCGAGGTGCATCCCCTTCGTGAGCCATTTGAGTGCTAAACCTACAAAATAAAAGGTTAACACTCCCTTAGTGTTTGTGTATCACTCCCTTAGTGTTTGCACTCGCTTCCCTCAAATTTGTTGGCTTTTATCCTCCTTGTGCTCACCACTAAGCTTTTTTCCACTCAATGAATTTTCTTATTGGCCCTTTAGAGAAGAACCAGCTCACTCAAACCTTACCAAGGCCAATAGCTACCTCAACCTATAGGAGTAAATGTAGAGGTCAAGAAAATTATGCTTAGAGTGCTTTTGATCAAAAGAATAACAAAGAATGACCAAGAATCAAGATAACCCTAATGTGTGGTAAATTTGTGTGAAAATTCTTGATTTTTTTTAATGTTCTTTGGAAGAAAAATAACCAAACTTGTGCAGAAACAATACTCCAACAAAACACTAAGAAACAAGAAGAGTAGAATCTGGTCAATTAAACTTTCGTACGTGGCGTTGTTCTATGTCCAACGATCTGTTTGTTTCAACAGGTCTATTCAGTTGCACAAGGACAGTATTCCAGCCAAATATACTTCAGTTTAATTGGTTTAATTCGTGTGCTTGGCTTTTATCACCTTGCACCCCTGTTTCGCTTTCTTTTGTGTTACACGACTTTTCTTTGTGCAAGTCTCTTTTTTTTTTTTTAATTCAACACCTAGATAACCCACAAAACTCAGATAAACAAGTAAAATTCACTAGATGAACAGTATCCGCCGTGAACAATAACCATAGGCGTGAACAGTAACGTCGTGTGAACAGTGATGCGACTTTTTTTTTCCCTCCAAGAATCTTCAACCCTAGGATGGCAAGTCTAAGAAACTGATTCTTTTTTAAAGATTTTCACACAAGAATTCCAAGAAAACAATAAAAACAGTCAAGAAATATAAAATACCACACAACTCCAGAATTCTTGATTGAGAAGCAACTAAGAACGACTCTAAACAAACCCTAAAGCACGAATTTAATAAGGAAACAATGAAAACTAAAGGCTGAAATTTTAAGAATGTTAAAGACGGACAGAAACAAAACTCAACGAAGGCAAACACAATTTAAAAAGAAAAAGACAGCATGAAACAAACAAAATATTAGGGCTAGGCACAAAACTCTTGCCTTAATATCACGAAACAACGAACAAAGGAATATATCCGCAATTCCAAAGGAACAAACGGATTGATAGAACCAGGAAATCCAAGAACTTTGGCTCTGATACCACTTGATGTGCACACAGTGCGTATGCCAAGACCCCTTGGATTTTAGGTCAACAACTCGTTGAACTCAAGACCCCGTTGGATTCGTAAACCCAAGAACCCTTGACGTGGAGTTGGTGTGATCACGAATCTCCCCTTGAAGATGAACACGTCCCTAAGAAAATTAGGTTAAACCGAGTTGAGCGAGTTCAATCGTTTAATCTAATCTACTAAGAACTTGATCAAAAACTAGAAGAAAACTCTAAGCAAGATTGTGGTCGCCACAAGCAAAGCTTGATAAGACCAAAGGAGGTAGTTCTTAATCACCAAAGAACCAAGAAAATTCTTAAAAGAATTCACTCAAAATATCATCATAAGGCTGCCGCTACAGTAACGATTTTAAACCTTTAAATAGGCACACAAATAACATACTAGGCTTTTGTAGTAATTTCAGATGCAATGGCTGCTAAATTGCATTATCAGATGACGTACAGAGTACGCATCTGATAATGCAATGTAGCAGCCATTGCATGTCTAGATGAATAAGTCGGTGGCTGGATGTCAAAAAGTGATGAAGGGTCCGGCTTCTTCGGCTTCTTAGAATCATTTTGAAATCCTTATTGAATTCACTGCTCATTTTGCAGGTACTCTTAAGGATTGGTGGATTTCCATAGGTTAAAAAGAAAAAACTGATTTTTTGACCAAACAAGAATTTTTGGAAATGATTCATTTACTACCTTCTTGCTTGATTTATAATTCTTTCTCTTCAACAATACAGGATGATGAGGACAAATATGCTGAAGCTCAAAAATATTTGTTCCAACTTAATGGTAAAAATCCTGATGAAATTTGGCCCGAACCCTATGAAAAATGGAATTTTATTGATAATCATCCTCATTGGACTGCTGTCCAAAATGCACAGAAAGAATATAAAGAATTAATGGAAAGTAGTATGATAATTGACTCACAGGATCCTTATTCTGAAGAGATAAGCATAGAGATTCCTTCTACCTCAACCTCTTGGATAAGAACCGAAAAAAGAAGGAAAAGAAATAAGGCCAGAAACCGAAGAGATTATGCAGAGTGGATAATTGATATGAATATCACTGATCCAGGAAGCACGCTCTCGGATACTCTTGATTCTGAATGATGTTGTCTGCCACAAAATGTAAAAGTGTCACGAGATTACTTTTACTTTTACTTTAAGTCTGCTTTTGCTTTTCAGAAAGCCGTAATAATGTAATTTGCTTTTTGCTTTTACCCATGTAATTTACTTTTCCTTGCCCGGGTGAATAATTATGTCTGGAAAAAGCAGATTCCTTTTCACCTATAAAAGAGGGAGTCTCGTGTGTGTTAGGATCATCGAGTCTAAGTATTGTAAAAATTCTAAGTGTGTAAGTGTGTTCTTAGAGTCGAAGAACGATAGTTTGTAAAAATTCTGAATATTAATAATATTCAGTTCAGTTCTTCAAATCTTTCTTGATCCTTGGTTCCTTACTTTTCAAGTTCTTGAAATTTTATTTAAGACTTAGATTCCTGTTAAAACTGTTTTCATAAGCAAAGATTTACTAAGAAACCAACAGTACCACCATAAGAAGGGAAATAGGGAAAACGGTTTAAAATAGTAATTACCTTTGCTTGGAAGACCTTTGCTTCAGGAATTTTTGTTAAGACTATTTTTTCAAGGGCCCAAATTAAGAGCAAAAATACGAGTTTTTTAGAATGCAGTGTAAATCTGATGTGATCCAAGGAGCAACTTCAATCATGCTACTTGGACATTCTCATGTAGCAACCCGTTTAGCTCAAGATGAGCTTGAATGGTGGTTGATCATGGTGGAAACGTTCAAGCTTTATTGCTGCCTAGCGGTAGTTCATGATTTTGGGCTTGCTAATGGACTTGTTGATCAAGCTATTCAAATGCGTTCATTGGGCCAAGAGTTTATGCGTTGGTTATGGATTAAATTTACATTGAAAGAAGGTCCAATTGAAGCATTTAAGTGGTCCACAGCATGCTTCCAAGGTACTGGTTTGGTTGGATTTGTTGGAAGGCCTTTTTAATTTGCAAGATGAAGGCCCAAGTGAGCTTAAAGAGGACGTCCAGCCCATAAGGAATTCTTACACGAATTTCTTGTTTATTTTTATGCTTAAATTCGTTTTTAATAGTTTCCTAAGTCTTTACAAGTTGTAACTTTAGTTAGTTGCTTCATCGTGATGGGATACAACTAGTTTTAGTAGTTACTTATAATTTTAAGTTTTAGAATTATCTTTGTAAGCCTATAAAAGGCTATGCTACTGTTCATACGATTTTTTATTAGATTTTATGAATATTATTATTGTGAGTTCTCAAATTGAGAGTTTCTTTAGTTCTTTGGTGATTAAGAACTACCCCCGATCTTGTCGAGTGATTCCAAGATCAAAACCCTAGCTTAGAGTTTCTTTCTTGTCTGATTAAGTCCTTTAGAGCAATTAGGTAGGCATATTGAACTCGCTCAAATTGGTCCTACTTGAGCACTTTGAAGGGTCGAAATCCTCCAAGGGAAAATTCGAAGCTTCACTTGGATCTTCAAGAAACTCCACGTTCGTCCGCACGTATCAAAATCTTTTGATAGACGAGATATTAGCAAACATATGCAAAGAATGACAAAATTGTTTTATTCCTTGAAAGTTGATAGTAGTCTGAAGCAAGCTTTTTCTCACTTCACTTGATACGTGCGTGGTAGCACCTGATACGTGCATGGTAGCCCCACACGCATCATTCAATTCTCCCATTTTAAACTTGGAAGCTTCATCAATGATATTTGTCAATCTGTATGATTTGATTGATTCTACAAGGAGTCTTGTGTTTTCAACCATTCTTGAGTTTGGAGAATCTGTGGACCAATCGAGAAAATTGGACTTGAAGATTGAGTTTTGGTTTTGGATTAAACATGCATTCAAAAAAAGGCCCAAAAAATAGCATATGGTCCAAAGATGATGCACACAAGTTGGCTAGATTTGATAGACCTAAGTTGAAGGCCTTAAAAATGCAAGATTGAAGCTCAATGGAGTCCAAGGGGGAATGACCCAGCCCATTTATTATTTTATGGCGAATTTCTTTTTATTTTTTTAGAAGTTTAACTTTTATTCAGTTTCCTAAGTAGTTTGCAAGTTGTAATCCTTAAGTAATTACCTATTGTGTTAGGATACAACTTAAGTTAACTTTCTAGACTATTCTAGCATGTTTTTAGGTTACTTTTGTAAGCTTATAAATAGGCCAAAAATGTGTTACGAATTTTATGATGATTTTTGTGATTAATAAAATTTGAGTTTTCTCTTTTAGAGAGCTTTGTCTTGGGTTCTTGGATTAGAACCAACTTTTGGTCTTATTGGAGTGATTCCATGACGACCATTCTCTTAACTTAGAATTTTCGTCTTGTTTTGATTAAGTCCTTAGAATAAAATTTGGTTAGACGAATGAACTCGCTCATATCAGTCTAACAAAGTTTATCCTTTGGTTCAAGATTTCTACAAGGGTTAAATTCAAGGTGACCAATCTCCACGTTTAGGTTGCTTTGGTTTACGAATCAAAGTGGGTCTAAAGTTCAACGAGATTGTTTCTTTTGAAGATAATTTGGTCCAATTTAGCGGGAGGATTTGGATTAAATTATCGCTTGATTCTTCAAGACGATCTTTGGGGTGATATTCCTGTGATATACGAAAGGGGCCGCCCCCGATCGTATCATCACTTCCAAAAACGTTGGCAACTGCTGCAGAATCTCAAATTCAAAATAAATACGGTTCTATTTTGAACCTGACTCCAGGACAAATCAGACAAGCAGTGTTCTTAGCATTAAATGACATTTGCAACAAAAGAGAAGTGATTAAAGAATACTTGAAAGGAAACAGATGCATTGATGAAGCATGCAAGAGACCAGACTTGGAAATCAAAGGAAACTGTTTTGATTGCAAGAAAAAACAGACCAAAAAGAAATTCAGGAGAATTTCTTTATAGGACAACAACTTTCCCAGAAGGAGAAAGAAAAAATGGAAGTATTTCAAAAAGAAGAAAGAATTCTCCAGGACATCAAGAAAAGATGTCAGATGTTTTCTATGCAAAAAGAAAGGCCATTATTCATCTTCTTGTCCGTAGAATCCAAAGAGAGTATATTTAATTTATGAAGTTCAGAATAAATTACATATTCCTATCTTGAATGAACTTGAAGAAATTCTCATTGAAGAAGATGAGCCTACTAATGAAACTATTTTGGCTTTATAGGTTCCGAATCCAGATATCCAAGATTTTTTCCATATCAGTGAACCTGCCAAAACATGTCCCCAAACTCTTGTTCATATAATCCCTTCCAAATATGATAAGCCTATCCCAGTTATAGCCTTTTTTGATACTGGTGCACCAATGTCAATTCTAAAACAAAATATTCTACCTGCAGAATTTTGAAAATTTGAGATACATCAGTTTCGAGCAGCTGATGGTGAAATTTTTGAGACAACCCATGCCACAAAAAATCGAGTGATTATACAGTTATTACCTGACTGTAAAATCCATACTCATTTGTTGGGAGGCAATGTTCAGGGGAAAGATTTAGTCATTGGATTCGATATTTATGAGAAAAATCAATACTTGTTAAAGCCAAAAGGAATCCAGTCTAAAGCCTTTTTCTAGCCCTATCATGATCTTCAAAATCTTTACCTAAAATAGCCCATTGCCAATGAGGAAATTATTTGCCAATTAAAAGCCCAGTTGAGTGACAAATCCTGTGCTGAGAATCATGTTTTGTTTTCCCAAAAATGCCCTCATCCTCTTTGGAAAAATCAGGACTTTTTCATAAAACAGCCTTTCAAAAAGAATGAAGACATAAACCCAACAAAAGCCAGCCATTCCGGCATGAACCCCGAGCACACAATATTAGCTGAAAAGGAGTGTTCTGAACTCCTTAAGTTTGATCTAATTGAACCCTCAGATTCCTCATGGGCTTGTCAAGCTTTTTATGTGAATAAAAGATCTGAACAGATCAGAGGAAAATTAAGATTGGTTATTAATTACCAGCCTTTAGACTTTTTCTTGGCTGATGATAAATTTTCTATTCCTAATCGATCCTCTCTTTTTTCTCAAATTGCCAAAGCCAAATGGTTTTCCAAATTTGATTTAAAATCTGGTTTCTGGCAATTAGGAATTTCTTCTGAAGACCGGTTCAAAACAGGATTTTGTATCCCTAATCATCATTACCAATGGAAGGTTATGCCCTTTGGGTTAAAACCTGCTCCATCTTTGTTTCAAAAGGCAATAATTAGGATTTTTTAACCTATTTTGCATACTACTTTAGTTTTTATTGATGATATCCTTTTATTTTTAGAAAGTTTTGAGAGTCATGTACAGTTGATAAAAGAGTTTTAAAAATTGTTGAAAAATTCGGAATAATGCTTTTCGAGAAAAAAAATGTTTTTATGTCAAGAAAAGATTTCATTTTTAGGAATGAAAGTAGAAAATTATTCTTGTACCCCTGAGCAACATATTGGAGATTCTGTAAAAGATTTTCTTCTGAAAATCTGTCAAACAAATTCAGTAATTTCTTGGTATAGTAAATTATATTAGGGATTTCATCCCTGATGTATCCAAATATACCCATCCACTGGAAAAATTGCTCAGAAAAAAGCCACCTCCTTAGGGTACTTCTCAGACAAAATCTCTAAAAATTCTCAAATCTTTGCTTCAAGCTCTTCCAACTCTTCAAATCCCTTCTTCTGAAAATCTCATTCTTCAAACAGATGCCAGTAATAAATATTGGGATGTTGTTCTTCTTGAACAATTTCCTGATAAACAACGAAAGTGTTGTGGTTTTGCTAGTGGTCGGTTCAAAGAATCTGAAATCCATTACCACTCTTCTTTCAAAGAAATCCTTGTGGTCAAAAGAGGAATTGAAAATTTTGAGAAGCAAAATTTCCTCGTCTGGAAAGTGTTCAGTGATGTGTTTGCATCCTGGCCATTTCTTAGGTTCCTTTTTCCCCAAGCATTTCCTGCAAAAACAAACATCCTAATAAATATGACCAGAGAATGGATCTTGAAAATGATGAAAAGGTTGTCCATTTTCTTTAAAATGTAAAATTAAGTCAACCAAAGATTCTTTAGATTTTGTCCAAGGCTTTGGATCATCCATAGGAATTCCATCATAGAGATCTGTGGGTAATTCTAGGATTTTCCTTTCAAATGTGAATGATCAAAGGAAACTGATACTGATCCATCAAAATTTGAAACCATTTTAGAGTTTGAAGACTCCAATGGTCTTTGCTCTACTTGATGGAGTTTTTCGTAATCAGTTACCCAAGCTTCTGGGAGAAGTTGGACAAGTTCACTCCTTGTGATCTGTCGAGGTATATGAGTACATGTAGCTGAATGCTGCTCGTCCACCTTGATTAATAAAGAATCCTCTCCTCCAGGGAGAGTTAAATCCAAGGCATGGTTTTGGACACTGTACGTCATCTGATAATGCAATGTAGCAGCCATTGCATCTTAAATTTGTTCAGCTCCATGAATTTGTACTTGAACCTTTAGTGCTTCCAAAAGATGAGGATCATTTAAAGACATATTAAAATTTGGAAATAAAGTAACAAAAACTGTACCAGCATTTAAAGTTGTCTCTACCGTAGCTATACAAGCATGTTGATATCTAATAAATCTACTATCTAATAAAGCTAATCTGGCAACAACAGGCAAACCTTTCCTACCATGAAATGAAAGAGAAAATCTTACAGCTCCAAAATATATATGGGAATATCCTTGTTGTAAGATTTTACTGGAAAGCAATTTTAAAAGGAAGCTGACTTCAATTATATTTCAAGATTTTAAAAGATAAAGAACCAAGAATCAAAACAGGTTTGAAGAACTGAACTGAATATTATTAATACTCAGAATTTTTACAAACTGTCGTTCTTCGACTCTAAATGCAAACTAGAGCACACTCAGAAACTTAGAAAATTTTTTACAATCCTAAAACTCAATGATCCTTAATGCTAGAGAAGTCCTCTTTTATAGGCTAAGAGGAATCTCTTTTTCAGACATAATCATTGCTTTTAACAACTCCTGAAGGTAAAAGCAATTTACACAAGAGTAAAAACTTATTACATTCTTGAAAACTGAAAAAGTAAAGAAGCATTATTACATTCTTGAAAACTACAAAAGTAAACTTCACCCGTGATGCTTTTGCTTGGTTTGTTAGCCTTCTTTTTCACACAACATTATTCAGACTTCAGGAGTATCCGATGGTGTACTTCCTGGATCAGTGATGTTCATTTCAATTATTCCAATCTGCATAATTTCTGCGATTTTTGGATTTGTTTATTTTTCTTCTTTGTTCAGTCCTTATCTGAGAAGTAGAAGTAGAGGGTTGTATCTGTATTTCTTCTTCAGAATAAGGGTCCTGTGAGTCTATCATCATGCTACTTTCCATTAATTCCTTATATTCCTTTTGTGCATTTTGGACAGCAGTCCAATGAGGATGATTATTAAGAAAATTCCATGTTCCATAAGGACCTGGCCAAATTTCATCAGGAATTAAACCATTATGTTGGAACAAGTATTTTTGGGCCTCAGCATATTTGTCCTCATCATCCTGTATTGTCACTGGTAAGGAATTATATATCAAACAAGAAGGTAGTGCATGAATAACTCTGTCTTGCACATGAACTGGTCTGTGCAAATGTATCAACAAGTAACCAGTATAAGAAGAAAAAAGATTTTCCCACCAATCTTTTGGCTTGAACCATTGCAGAAATCTTTTTAAATGAATATTTAATCCTGAAAAGTTTGTGAACAAAGGACAATAAAACTCAAACATAATGTGATACTGATGGCAAAGATACCACATTACCCAAAGTAAGGGTTCTGGAAAATCAGAAGATTGTCCTATGAAAATTTGTGAGAAAGGGTACTCAGGATTAATCCCAAAAGGATTTAAAAGTGATCCACCATAGTGTCTGAAAACATCAAGTTCATGGTGCATACGGTTTCTTTCCAAATCTTCTTTTTCCCAAGGAAAAGGAATATCCCAAATTTCAGGTGGATGATCCGTAACTGGATAAAACATCATTGCTGTTGGAATAGGTTTTCTTGAGAAAAAAATCAGCAATAATATTTGTTTTTCCCTTGATATGTTTAACATCATAAGAAAACTGTGAGAACCAGTTTGACCATCTGAGAAGTTGAGAATTGGGAATTTTCTTTTGTTTAAACTGAATCATCTTGGGAAAACTACTCATGTCCATTTCCACTGTAAAATGACAAGGTCTCAAATAGAAATCAAAATTTTCAATTCCTCTTTTGACCGCAAGGATTTCTTTGAAAGAAGAGTGGTAATGGATTTCAGATTCTTTGAACCGACCACTAGCAAAACCACAACACTTTCGTTGTTTATCAGGAAATTGTTCAAGAAGAACAGCACCCCAATATTTATCATTGGCATCTGTTTGAAGAATGAGATTTTCAGAAGAAGGGATTTGAAGAGTTGGAAGAGCTTGAAGCAAAGATTTGAGAATTTTTAGAGATTCTATCTGAGAAGTACCCCAAGGAGGTGGCTTTTTTCTGAGCAATTTTTCCAGTGGATGGGTATATTTGGATACATCAGGGATGAAATCCCTAACATAATTTACTATACCAAGAAATTGCTGAATTTGTTTGACAGATAGATTTTCAGAAGGAAAATCTTTTACAGAATCTCCAATATGTTGCTCAGGGGTACAAGAACCATTTTCTACTTTCATTCCTAAAAATGAAATCTTTTCTTGACATAAAAACATTTTTTTCTCGGAAAGCATTATTCTGAATTTTTCAACAATTTTTGAAAACTCTTTTATCAACTGTACATGACTCTCAAAACTTTCTGAAAATAAAAGGATATCATCAATAAAAACTAAAGTAGTATGCAAAATAGGTTCAAAAATCCTAGTCATTGCTTTTTGAAACAAAGATGGAGCAGGTTTTAACCCAAAGGGCATAACCTTCCATTGGTAATGATGATTAGGGATACAAAATCCTGTTTTGAACCGATCTTCAGAAGAAATTCCTAATTGCCAGAAACCAGATTTTAAATCAAATTTGGAAAACCATTTGGCTTTGGCAATTTGAGAAAAAAGAGAGGATCGATTAGGAATAGGAAATTTATCATCAGCCAAGAAAAAGTTTAAAGGCTGGTAATTAATAACCAATCTTAATCTTCCTCTGATCTGTTCAGATCTTTTGTTCACATAAAAAGCTTGACAAGCCCATGAGGAATCTGAGGGTTCAATTAGATCAAACTTAAGGAGTTCAGAACACTCCTTTTTCAGCTAATATTGTGTGCTCAGGGTTCATGCCGGAATGCTGGCTTTTGTTGGGTTTATGTCTTCATTCTTTTTGAAAGGCATTTTTATGAAAAAGTCCTGGTTTTTCCAAAGAGGAATGAGGGCATTTTTGGGAAAACAAAACATGATTTTCAACACAGGATTTTTCACTCAACTGGGCTTTTAATTGGCAAATAATTTCCTCATTAGGCAATGGGCTGTTTTAGGTAAAGATTTTGAAGATCATGATAGGGCTTAAAAAGGCTTTAGACTGGATTCCTTTTGGCTTCAACAAGTATTGGTTTTTCTCATAAATATCGAATCCAATGACTAAATCTTTCCCTTGAACATTGCCACCCAACAAATGAGTATGGATTTTACAGTCGGGTAATAACTGTATAATCACTCGGTTTTTTGTGGCATGGGTTGTCTCAAAAATTTCACCATCAGCTGCTCGAAACTGATGTATCTCAGATTTCCAAAATTCTGCAGGGAGAATATTTTGTTTCAGGATTGACATTGCTGCACCAGTATCAAAAAAGGCTATAACTAGGGATAGGCTTATCATATTTTGAAGGGATTATATGAACAAGAGTTTGGGGACATGTTTTGGCAGGTTCACTGATATGGAAAAAATCTTGGATGTCTGGATCGGAACCTGTAAAGCCAAAATAGTTTCATTAGTAGGCTCATCTTCTTCAGTGAAAATTTCTTCAAGTTCATTCAAGATAGGAATATGTAATTTATTCTAAACTTCAGAAATTAAATGTACTCCCTTTGTATTCTATGGACAAGAAGATGAATAATGGCCTTTCTTTTTGCATAGAAAACATCTGACATCTTTTCTTGATGTCCTGGAGAATTCTTTCTTCTTTTTGAAATACTTCCATTTTTTCTTTCTCCTTCTGGGAAAAGCTGTTGTCCTGTAAAGAAATTCTCCTGAATTTCTTCTTGGTCTGTTTTTTCTTGCAATCAAAACACTTTCCTTTGATTTCCAAGTCTGGTCTCTTGCATGCTTCATCAATGCATCTGTTTCCTTTCAAGTATTCTTTAACCACTTCTCTTTTGTTGCAAATGTCATTTAATGCTAAGAACACTGCTTGTCTGATTTGTCCTGGAGTCAGGTTCAAAATAGAACCGTATTTATTTTGAATCTGAGATTCTGTAGCAGTTGCTAATGTTTTTGGAAGTGAAGTGAGAAAAGCTTGCTTCAGACTAATATCAGCTTTCAAGGAATAAAACAATTTTGTCATTCTTTGCATATGTTTGCTGATATCTCGTCTATCAAAAGATTTACACTGCATTCTAAAAAACTCCTTGTATTTTTGCTCTTGATTGAGATCAAAATTTCCAATAAAAACTTGATGTAAAATCTTTATGGTTTCCAAAAATTCTTGTTTGGTCAAAAAATCAGTTTTTTCTTTTTCTCCTATTGAAATCCACCAGTCCTTAAGAGTACCTGCAAAATGAGCAGTGAATTCAGTAAGGATTTCAAAATGAGAATCAACCTTTAAAGCTTTAATGGTCATCCATGCATGAAATTCTTGAAAACGTGTTTCCCATTTATGAGAAGGAATATTATCAATAGTAAAGATTTGTGCACTCCCTTTTCCATATTCAGAACTTCTCACAAAAGGTAGATCATCTTCATGCATATAATCTTCAGGTTGTTCTACTTTTACTTCAGCATCTCCTCCGGCCATGTTTATTTCTGGAAGAGAGTCTGTTTCAGTTTCAGTATCTTCTGATCATTGTTTCCTCTCTGGATCCTTCTGTTGATGAATCCTCTTCCTGTTGACTCTGTTGAGACAGTGTCTCTTCATCAGTAGTTTCTGGAACTTCCATAGTTGATACTAATGGAATGTTGGATTCAACTTGTTCCTGCAAAAAAGAAGAGATAGGGTTAGAAGTTTGAGGGACTGAATATGTTAGCAAATTTTCTTCTTCTTCCAATTTTTCTTTTTGTTTTGCCAACTTTTGTTCTTTTTCCCACTTTCTTCTAGCAATTAATTGATCTCTAAGCCATCTACTACTATTATGATAAGGTATTTCTTCCTCAGTAGAAGATGCATGTCTAGATGAATAAGTCGGTGGCTGGATATCAAAAAGTGATGAAGGGTCCGGCTTCTTCGAGCTTCTTAGAATCATATGATCCTAGTTTTCCAGTTTCCTTCAAACTTTTGATCTGAGACTTTAAGTACTGAATGTCTTTTTCCTTCCTTTCTTGGTATGTTGAAATTGAAACTCCAATACTCGGAATTTGTCTTTGCACTTCATCTAGTCTCTTTTCCATGACCTTGATCATCTTTAACACTTCTGTGCTTTGAGATTTAGTAACCTCTGTCAAAGTTTCTAATTTTGAATAAACAGTTCTGACATTCTCCTGAATGGAAGTTAACACTTTGTTTTGACACAAAGCGTTTTCAGATTGCCAATTTAGGACTTCTTCAGTTTTGTTCTGGACAGAGCTTCCTGAAGGGAGAACAGTTGGATGGTGATACGAGACGGCGATCTAGCCAATACCCAAGTTTGGATAATGAAAGACTCGACCCCTCTAACCCTCGGGATGGCGAACCTTGATACGATCTCGACCCAGGATCCAACGAGTTAGCGAACCAAGTTTGAAGGTAGATGGCGCCACAAGCCAAGGTGATTACTTGGATTGATAAGCTTAGAACACCCAGAGAATTCCTAAGGTATTCAAAGAGAAGCTTTCAAGAAGCCAAGAGGGAAAAACCCTTAATTTTCTTAACGTGATGTCTCTGATCCCTCTCTTACAATTGAGTGTCTATTAATAGCTAAAAGAAACAAGGCTTAATTGCCTTAAAGCCCTTACATTAGGTCCTAGGCTATTACAACTTGAAAAATAGGAAAAAAACATAAAACCTCGTAAAAGCCCGTATTATTCCGGAAGTGAACCGCGCGACAAACCGCGGGAGAATGATCCGCGGGTTTCTTCCGCGGTTGTGTTGAAGAGAGTTTCTGGACACGAACCGCGGGAGAAACCGCGCGATGGAGTATCCGCGGTTTATGACGCGGTTTCTCTCGTGAATTGATCAACGCTTCTGGACGTGAACCGCGTGTGGACCCGCGGGAAGGTCATCCGCGGTTGGATCCGCGGTTTCTCTCCTGTCACCTACACTTGTATTTTGGTTGCCTCGTTCCACTTGAATGAATGTGCATCCCTTTGTTCCTTCCTTGGACACTTCGTCAATGGTCTTTGAGGCACCCACTTGTTCTTGGATTGCACGAATGAATACTTGTAGCGCGTTCTGGAATTCCTTAGCCCGTGCTCTTGTCACTGGTCCACTAGGCACCCTAATTCCGCCCTTTTGATCGTCATGAGTGATCAACATGTCCTCATCATTCCCCTCTTCTTGAGAAGGATTTGTCCTCAAATCAAATTCATCACCTACAGGGAAAGGACTTAGATCAGACACATTAAATGTGGCACTAACTCCATACTCACCGGGCAGTTCAAGTTTGTATGCATTGTCGTTGATACGCTCCACAACTTGAAACGGTCCATCTCCACGTGGAAGCAACTTGTTGCGCCGTTGAAGAGGAAACCTCTCTTTTCTCATGTGCAACCACACCCAATCGCCCGGTGCAAAAACTACTTTGTGGCGACCCTTGTTGGCTTGTTTCATGTATTGTTCTGTACGCTTCTCAATGTTCATACGTACTTTCTTGTGCAATTGTCTCACAAACTCAGCTTTTTTTTCACCATCTAAATTCACATGCTCAGAAACAGGTAAAGGAGACAAATCCAAAGGGGTTAGTGGGTTAAACCCATATACAATTTCAAATGGTGAACATTGAGTGGTAGAGTGAATGGTTCTATTATATGCAAACTCTACATGAGGTAGACATTCTTCCCAAGATTTAATATTCTTTTTAATGATCGCACGCAATAATGTAGCTAAAGTTCTGTTAACGACTTCTGTCTGACCATCAGTTTGAGGGTGACTAGAAGTAGAAAACAACAACTTAGTGCCTAACTTAGCCCATAAAGTCTTCCAAAAGTAGCTAAGGAATTTCACATCCCTATCGGATACAATAGTCCTAGGCATGCCATGCAACCTAACAACTTCCTTAAAGAACAAATTAGCTACAATAGAAGCATCATCGGTTTTGTGACAAGCAATGAAATGTGCCATCTTAGAAAACCTATCAACGACAACAAAGATGGAATCATTACCCCTTTTTGTCCTAGGTAATCCAAGTATAAAATCCATAGAAAGATCTACCCATGGTTCCTTAGGGATAGGTAATGGAGTATACAAACCGTGGGGTTGGACCTTGGACTTAGCTTGTCGGCACGTCACACATTTTGCCACCATTTTCTCAACATCCCTCCTCATTCGTGCCCAATGGAAGTGCTCTTGTAAGATCCCAAGAGTCTTTGCAACACCGAAATGTCCCATCAATCCTCCTCCATGTGATTCCCTAACAAGCAATTCTCTTAAGGAACAATTAGGAATACACAATTTGTCTAAATACCATAGATAACCATTAGAGATGCAGTATCTTCCGTTAGCCATCTTCTTGCATTTTTCATAAATGGCAGCAAATTCATGGTCATTAATATACAAATCTTTAATCATTTCAAAACCAAGTAGCTTAGCATCAAGTGTAGTGATCAAAGCGTACCTTCGAGATAGTGCGTCAGCTACCACATTACTCTTACCGGATTTGTATTTAATAACATAAGGAAAGGACTCCACAAAAGCCACCCATCGGGCATGTCGTTTACTCAACTTGTTTTGTCCCTTGAGGTGCTTCAAAGATTCATGGTCGGTGTGGATAACGAACTCCTTGGGCCTCAAATAGTGTTGCCACGTCTCCATGGCACGAACAAGGGCATACAATTCTTTGTCATAGGTGGGGTAGTTCAATGCGGCACCATTGAGTTTCTCACTAAAGTACGCAATTGGCTTGCCCTCCTGCATCAACACGGCACCAATCCCTATACCTGAAGCATCACACTCAATTTCAAAAGTCTTCTCAAAGTTAGGTAAGGTTAATAACGGTGCATGTGTGAGCTTGTCTTTGAGTAAATTAAAAGCTTTTTCTTGAGCTTCTCCCCAATGGAATTTCTCATTCTTCTTGATAACAGTGGTCAACGGGGCGGCTATCGTGCTAAAATCTTTAACAAATCGCCGGTAGAAACTGGCAAGACCATGAAAGCTCCTCACTTCTCCAATGGATTTTGGAGTTGGCCATTCTTGAATTGCCTTCACTTTACTTTCATCCACATGTATACCCTGTGAACTCACAACAAATCCTAAAAACACAAGTTGGTTAGTGCAAAAAGTGCACTTCTTGAGATTAGCATAGAGCTTCTCTCTTCGAAGTACTTCAAGAACCTTTCTCAAATGATCCAAATGGTCTAAGAGATTCCTACTATAAATCAAGATGTCATCAAAGTACACAACCACAAATCTTCCTAAAAATGGGCGCAATATATGGTTCATCAACCTCATGAAAGTACTAGGGGCATTAGTTAACCCAAATGGCATGACCAACCATTCATACAACCCGTGTTTAGTTTTGAATGCAGTTTTCCATTCATCCCCCCCTTTAATTCTAATTTGGTGATACCCACTCTTAAGATCAATCTTTGAAAAGATTTCGGCACCACACAATTCATCAAGCATGTCATCTAATCGAGGAATGGGATGGCGATACTTTACCGTAATGGAGTTAACGGCTCTACAATCGGTGCACATCCTCCACGTTCCATCTTTCTTGGGCACAAGGATGACCGGAACAGCGCATGGGCTCAAGCTCTCCCGAGCCCAACCTTTTTCTAGTAGCTCTTCCACTTGTCTTTGAAGCTCCTTGGTTTCTTCCGGGTTGCTTCGATAAGCGGGTCTATTGGGCAAGGACGCCCCGGGGACAAAATCTATTTGATGTTCAATCCCCCGAACGGGTGGTAGTCCACATGGCACTTCCTTGGGGAAGACATCTTCGTAGTCCTGCAAGAGAGAAACAGTAACACTAGGCAAAGACGGGTCAAGCTCATCAGTAGCAATTAATGCCTCTTTACACAAGAGCAGGAATATAGGCTGGTGAGAGAGACAAGCTTTCCTCATTTCACTGGCTTTTAGAAAAAGGTTTTGTTTTCTCTCTGGTTTTTCCTCTACGGCCGATTCAATATTTGCTTTTTTTTTCTCATTTTTCTCGGCCTTTGGATTTTTCACAGCTTGCTCTTTCTTTTTCTTTTCATTTTCTCGCTCACTTTCCTTTTGCAAAGCCACTTGATCCTCATACACTTGCTTAGGAGTGAGTGGAGCAAGTGTAATCTTCCTATTGTTATGAAGGAAGGAGTATTTGTTGGAGTACCCATCATAATTAACCTTCTTATCAAATTGCCATGGTCTCCCAAGTAACAGATGGGTAGCTTGCATAGGTACAACATCACAAAGTACCTCATCTTCATACCTCCCAACCCTGAATCGTACAAGGACTTGCCTAGAGATCCTCACTTCACCACTATTGTTGAGCCATTGAAGCTTGTAAGGCCTAGGATGCTCCTTGGTGGGCAAAGCTAACTTCTCTACCATCAAAGCACTAGCAACATTAGCACAACTGCCCGTATCAACAATGAGACTACACACCTTGTCTCGGATGTGACAACGGGTGTAAAAGATATTCTCACGTTGAAGCTCATCCTCCTTAAATTGGGTGGTCAAGGCTCTTCTGGCTACCAATCCCACGTGATCATTAGTGGGGACTTCTTCTCCGGATTCTTCACCACTTTCCTCCATCAAAGGTGGCATCCCTTCATACTCCTTTTCATCATCAGTGATGACCTCACCACTAGTCAATGTGATCATAGTCCGCTTGTTTGGGCATTGGGAAGCAATGTGCCCAACTCCAAGGCATTTGAAACACTTGATGTCCAGATTGCGGGTTTTATTTGGGTCATGAGAGGCTTGCCCTTTACCCTCTACCCTTGCTTGGTTGTTCACGGGCTTTGGAGAGGGAGTAGAAGAAGTGGCCCGTTCCTCTCTCTTTGGTTGAGTTGGCCTAACATAGGTAGATTGGAAATTGGAATTAGATCTTCCTTGGCCCCTCTTCTTGATTCTTTTCTCAATCTTTCCGGCTTTGTCTACCATCTCTTCCATATCCATGTAGTGTTGTAGCTCCAATAATTCGGCTATCTCGGCCCTCAATCCATTCAAGAACCTAGCCATAGTAGCCTCAAGATCCTCTGCTATATCGGCACGGAGCATTAACATCTCCATTTCCTTGTAATAATCTTCAACGCTTCGATTACCTTGAGTTAAGGTTTGTAACCTTTGACACAAGTCTCGGTGGTAGTAGGTAGGAACAAAACGTTTCCTCATAGCCGTTTTTAATTCTTCCCAAGTGCGGATTGGTGGCTCTCTGTGCCTCCTCCTACCCGTAGCCAATTGATCCCACCACACAATTGCATAATCGGTAAAATCAATGACGGCCAGTTTTACCTTTTGCTCTTCGGAATAGGAATTGCAATCAAAGATCATCTCTATTTTCTTCTCCCACTCGAGGTATGCTTCGGGATCGGACTTGCCTTGAAAGGTGGGAATCTTCATTTTGATCCCCCTAATGGCGTCTCCTCCTTGATCATTGTCACGCCTCCCACGTCTAGGCCTCCTCACGAGTTCCTCTTCCTCATAGTGATATTCATCCGACTCATACCTTGGAGTCCCACTTCGCCTATTTCGGGGTTGGCTTTGGGAAGTATCCAAGTGGTCAAGGCGTTCATGAAGGGGTTCTAAGGCGCGATCCAACATGCCTTGGAACTCGGCTCTCATCGCCTCAGTCAAGAGTCGAACATCAATTGGTTGAGGAGTTCCACCTTCCCTAGACATTTTTTTTTCTTTTTTTTTTTTTTTTAAACAACCTGCAAGAAAAATGTTAGTAGTAAAAGAAGACCTCACCCACTCGTTCTCACTAGATGTTCCCTCACTCTCGTGTATCACTCAATCACTTTAATGCACTCACCGCTCCTCAATTGGCCTCCGTATGCCTCCCTTTGAAGAGTTAGGATTCCTCCAAAGGTACTCAAACACTCACCAATTTAGAATCACCCAAGTGTGGCAAGAGGTTGGAATAGAATACAAAGAAGCTAGACTCAATCTGGAAGTTCAAATAGAAGCAAAAGAATAATGATGGATAAACTGGAATTTTACCAAACACAAAGAGGACAATAAGAAAACACAAGAATTTGATTCAAGAAAGGATTAATTAAGACCCTAACCCCCAATATGATGATACTTGAATGAAATTTTGCTGGGTCAAAGGATTATAATCCACTTTCTTCCTCCTTTTTTTTTTTTTTTTTTTTTTAAATGCACGACTTTTGCAATGAAAGTGCACGACTTTTCCTTTCAACACCAAATTAACAAGAAAACCCAACAAAACTCCAAGAAACAAGAAGAGTAGAATCCGGTTCAATTAAACGTTCGTACGTGGCGTTGTGATCTGTCCAACGATCTGGATGTTTCACCAGGTCTATTCGGATGCACAAGGACAGTATTCCAGCCAAATATACTTTAGTTTAATTGGTTTAGTTCGTGTGCTCGGCTTTTACTCCCTTTAAGCACGCCTTTTTTTTTTTTTTTTTTTAACAAATCCCGGAAAACGTACAACCAAACACCACAAAACTAGACAAATTAAGTAAAAATTCACCGGATGAACAGTGACCACGATGAACAGTGGCGGCGAACAGTACTTGCTACAGTACCGGAACAGTGATTTTTTTTTTTTTTTTTGGACTAAAGAACAAAGAAAGCAAGAACAAAGAAGAAAACCCTGATAGGAACTTTTCCAAGAACTCAAAGAAACAAGAAAAACACAAGATTAAAAGGATATAACCTGGGTAAAGGCACTAGCTCTGATACCAAATGATACGAGACGGCGATCTAGCCAATACCCAAGTTTGGATAATGAAAGACTCGACCCCTCTAACCCTCGGGATGGCGAACCTTGATACGATCTCTACCCACGGATCCAACGAGTTAGCGAACCAAGTTTGAAGGTAGATGGCTCCACAAGCCAAGGTGATTACTTGGATTGATAAGCCTAGAACACCCAGAGAATTCCTAAGGTATTCAAAGAGAAGCTTTCAAGAAGCCAAGAGGGAAAAACCCTTAATTTTCTTAACGTGATGTCTCTGATCCCTCTCTTACAATTGAGTGTCTATTAATAGCTAAAAGAAACAAGGCTTAATTGCCTTAAAGCCCTTACATTAGGTCCTAGGCTATTACAACTTGAAAAATAGGAAAAAAACATAAAACCTCGTAAAAGCCCGTATTATTCCGGAAGTGAACCGCGCGACAAACCGCGGGAGAATGATCCGCGGGTTTCTTCCGCGGTTGTGTTGAAGAGAGTTTCTGGACACGAACCGCGGGAGAAACCACGCGATGGAGTATCCGCGGTTTATGACGCGGTTTCTCTCGTGAATTGATCAACGCTTCTGGACGTGAACCGCGTGTGGACCCGCGGGAAGGTCATCCGCGGTTGGATCCGCGGTTTCTCTCCTGTCACCTACACTTGTATTTTGGTTGCCTCGTTCCACTTGAATGAATGTGCATCCCTTTGTTCCTTCCTTGGACACTTCGTCAATGGTCTTTGAGGCACCCACTTGTTCTTGGATTGCACGAATGAATACTTGTAGCGCGTTCTGGAATTCCTTAGCCCGTGCTCTTGTCACTGGTCCACTAGGCACCCTAATTCCGCCCTTTTGATCGTCATGAGTGATCAACATGTCCTCATCAGATGGGCATTTCTTATCTTGGCAGAGTGTTTTGAATGGTCCTTTACAAATGTTTCCTGGATAGAAGGAAATTCTGTTGGTTGAAACATACAAACTGCAGGGTTTTTTTGAGAAGTTGGGACAGGATTATGAATCGAATTGGGAAATTCTTCCCGAATGATTTCCAAACATTTTTGACAGTAAGGATGGAGAGGTCTTTCTCAAATTTACTTCTATGAGAAGCAAAATTTTCCTCCTTGTCTGGAAAGTGTTCAGTGATGTGTTTGCATCCTGGCTCCCTAAGCATTTCCTGCAAAAACAAACATCCCAATAAATGAACTAGCTTAAACACATCATAAACGAACTAAACTAACTATAATCAGCCCAAACCAGCCCAAGTGAAGTGGATTTGGGCTTAATAAAATTCGCATGCTCCAAACCAGCCCAAGTGAACCATTTTGACGCCTCTTAGCTCGTTACAACACCAATGGATCAGCGCCCTCCAAGTCTTCAATCCTCACACTTAGCTGGTTATTTGGACCTTCTTCTAGGCCTTGTTCAGCCCAAATGGTGTAGACCAACTGTGGAGAATGCTCAGCCCAACTTGTTTGGTTTTCTTCTTCAAATGTATCCAAAATCAATCCATGAAGAGCATCCTTCATTCTTCTTGTTCTAGCTCTAGTCATTGGTCCATCCAAACCTCCAAGTATATCATTAGCATCCTTGAAAGTGTGCTCACGTGCTTGACCTTCTTGGGACCTATCAATGATGGTTTCCATGGAGATGAGCTTTTCATAATTGAGCCAATGGAGCCATGGATTATCTATCAAGCAGCTATATGCTAGAAATTGCTAGGACCATCTCTTCATAGTTATCAAGATTAGTTACATTTTTGCTTAATTTGTCTAGTCTTGTGGTGTTTGATTGTAGGTTATCTAGGATTTGTTTAAAAAAAGAAAAAGAGGCGTGCTTGAAGGGAGAAAAAGTTGAGCACACGAACTAAACCAATTAAATTAAAGTATATTTGGCTAGAATACTGTCCTTGTGCACCCGAATAGACCTGGTGAAACATCCAGATCGTTGGACAGAGAACAACGCCACGTACAAAAGTTTAATTGAACCAGATTCTACTCTTCTTGTTTCTTGGTGCTTTGGTGGGGTTTCTTGTTAATTTGGTATTAAAAGGTAAAAGTCGTGCACTTTCATTGCAAAAGTCATGCACTTTGAAAAAAAAAAAAGGAAAAAAAATTGATTTCTGGTGCATTTGATTAGGTTTTGGTACAAGAAATATTCAGCCATTATTTTGATAGGAGAACTATTGGAAATCAAGATTCACACCAAGAACCATACCCTAGGGTATCTAAATTGTGATTCCTTGAGTCATAATCTTCTTGTCTTCGTTCAAATTCTTGAATTCTTGTGAATCAAATCTAACTCTAAGCTTGCCTACTCTCTATTATTCTCTTCATTGAATTGGTTGTCTAAGGACTTTGGTAAGGTTTGATTGAGCAGGTTTTTACTAAAGAACTTACAAGAAGTAATCTCAAGAGTGGTAAAAGGCTTAGTTGGTGAGACTATCATCGGGTAAAAGCCATTATATTTGAGAGATACACAAGTGAAGAGTGAAAACACTTAGGGAGTGAGTGAGCATTTCTTTATTTTATCTGTGCTACTAATATTTCTCTGCAGGTTTACATCATCATGTCAGAGCAAAGTGACCAAAAGTTTGCTAGCATTGAGTTCATGCTTAAAGCTATGCAAGATGAGTTCAGGCAGATGAACTACCATATGGATGACATGGATTCTGCCATCAAGGGCAAGGTGAAAGTGGCTCGTAACTCTACCTATGGGGAAGAGTCTGAGGAGGGGTATGACTCTGATGAGGTGATCTCTCGCAAAGGAATGAGGGTTAACAATGCACGTGACAACAACCTAGGAAGCATAAAAATGAAAATTCCACCATTCAAGGGTATGAATGATCCTGAAGCATACATGGAGTGGGAACGAAAGGTGGATCATATCTTCAACGTGCATAACTATGCAAAGGAGAAGAAAGTTCAACTAGCTGTTGTGGAGTTCACTGAGTATGCTAGCGTATGGTGGGATCAGTTAGTGAACAATAGAAGGAGATATGATGAGCTGCCAGTTAGCTCATGGAGGGAGATGAAAACCATCCTTCGAAAGCGTTTCATTCCTAGTCACTACTCGAGGGATTTACATAGAAGGCTTCAGCAACTCACACAAGGGTCGATGTCCGAGGATGAATACCGAAAGGAAATGGAGATGCTTATGATCCGAGGTGATATCCTTGAGGACGAAGAGGCGTCCATGGCTTGTTTTATAGATGGCCTCAATCCTGACATTGCTGAAAGAGTCGAGTTGCAGAACTATGTAGAGATTAAAGACTTGGTAGAAAAAGCTGAGATTGTTGAAAGGCAACTCAAGGCTAAGAGAGCTCGTGGTTATTCATCAAATCATGGTTATGGAGGTTCTTCAGATCGTGGCCCTTGGAAAGAGTCTCGAACCCATGAGACTAAGATGGTTCGTGAGGAGCAAAGGCCAAAGGAGATTGCAAAAGTTAAAGCTGAGTCATCATCTAGCAAAGTAGTGCCCAAAGTGAAGGAAGAAGCGCCTAAACATCAAAGAGATATCAAATGCTTCAAGTGTCAAGGGCGAGGGCATATTGCTTCTAAGTGTCCTAACAAGTGGACAATGGTGATGATTGCCAATGAAGACATTGAGAGCATAACTTCAAGTGATGAAGAGATGCCTCCATTGGAAGGTGGGAGTGATGATGAGCAATCAAGAGGTCCATACATATGTGAAGCTGACACGGGAGACCTATTAGTTACTCGTAAGGTACTTAGTATTGAGCCAAAGGAGGAAGAAGATGAAGTGCAACGAGAACAGATTTTTCATACTCGATGTTTGGTTCAAAACAAGGTATGCAATGTAATCATTGATAATGTGTGTTGTACTAACATTGCGAGTTCTTTGTTTGTAGAGAAGCTCAATCTTCCAACTGTGAGATATCCAAAGCCTTATCATGTGCAATGGCTTGCTGATACTAGAGTACTCAATGTCATAAAGAAGGTGTTGGTATCTTTTTCTATAGGTGCATATGAAGATGATGTGTGGTGTGATGTGGTGTCTATGCAAGCAAGTCATCTAATTCTAGGAAGACCTTCGCAATTTGATAGAAGGGTGACTTACGATGGATTCAAAACAACTATTCTTTCATGTGGAAGAAAAGAAGCATCATCTTAACACCTTTGAAGCCAAAAGAAGTTTATCAAGATCAACTTCGAATAGCTAGTGAGTGCAAGATGAGAGCTCAGGAAAAGAGAGATAGTGAGGGAAAAAGTAAGAGGGGAAAGAGTGTTGTTAGCATGAGTAGAGATCTTGAGAAAAACAATGGAGTTAGTCCCAACAATAGTGTTCTACTTGTGAGGTCTAAGTCTTGTGTACCTGTGGATTCAAGGAAAGAGACTATTGCTAACTCACTTAACCATGTCGTTTCTAGTGTTTTTGTGTCCACTTGGCGGGTTGGATCTCCACGAGAAATTCTATCCACAAGGAGATATCTTTATGGAGTTGAAGTTGGTCAACGGGAGGCATTACAGGATAACAAAGTTGATGAAGTCCCAAATGCCATCGTCAAGAGATCTTGGATTGATTGGGTTACTTGGTGGCATGGAACACTTAGTTCCATTGATTTATTTGTTTTCAATTTTAGTTTAAGCTTGCATGCTAGATGATACGCGCGGATGTACGTGGAATCGCTTGAAAATTCAAGTAATAGCTTCGAACCTCTTTCAGAAGGAACACGACTCAAGAATCAGCACTAGAGACTTGATCAAACCAAAAAGAAACTCTAAGCTATGGGGGTTTTTGATCTTGGACTCACTCAACAAGATCAAGGGGGTAGTTCTTAATCAGCAAAGAACTAAAGAAACTCTCAAATTGAGAACTCTCAATAAAATTAATCATAAAATCATCATATAAAATTCGGATGAACAGTAGACCCTATTTATAGGGTGACATAGATGATTCTAGAACTTAAAATTTAACCTAACTACTCAAGACTAAACATAGACTAATTAAAGAAACTAAACGTAAAACAACTTGCAACTATATAATGCAAGCCCAAACAATGAATAAAACTAAATTCTAAAATAACAAAATAAAGTCCCAAATTTGGTCTTGGGCTGGACGTCCAAAGCTTCTAAGCCCAAGTAGTCAAATGCCTCCTCATCATAGTAATTGGGCTTCTTCCTGTTGATCCAACAATGGAGTAGGTTAGATGGCTGAACTTAATGCTCCACTTACCCACTTGAGTGGCCCAAAAAACATGAGTTCCTTCACTGGTAGCAACATGGCTTGAACGACCCCTTCACGACCAACCAAGACTTGAGCTCATCTTGAGCCAATCGAACTCTTAATCCATACTCAATGGGTAGAAGTCCTAGCTCTCCACAAATATGTTCAAGCCTCAAGATTAAATGCACCCCTAGGATCACATCAATCCCTCCTCCCTCGAAAAGATTCGTCCTCGAATCTGCGAGGTTGCATAAACTAACATAAGCAACTAAAGGATTGATAGATGAACAAGAATAATTATTAAGCATACACCACACATGTATGAAATCAAGTAAAACATATTTTCCAATGCTCACATGAACCAAAAACGCAATGTTCTTAAAGGGTGAAACAAGATAGAACTTAAGAACATGCATTGATGATGCAAAAACAAATTGTGATCTAAAAATAATGATCATGTCTAAATGAAAACTATCTTTAAAAACATGAAAAGGAATTGACATATATGAATGATGAACAATAAAAACATGAATTTCAGAACCCATATAACCATGAATGGACTCAAAATAACATGGACTAACAGAATCAAAATCTGGTTCAATAGGTTCAAATTGACTAAGCACATTAAACCCTAAAACACGGAAAACATCATCAACTAATTCACTTGAATAATTTAAACAAAATAGCACAAACACATAAATATTATCACAAACTATAAGACTAGAACATTTTGCATATACTAACACATAGTAAAAATGATTTTTAGAAGTCAAATCTCTAAAAGAAACAACCTGAAAATCATTAATATGGCTACCTACAAATCGGATATAACACAAAATAACATAGCAAACACAAAAACTACTACCATGCTTTGGACAGAACGTAGGAACAAATATATGAACCCTAGAACAAGTAATATGACACAAAAAAGCATCTAATACAATCTGAAAATCGTCCAACGATGGATGAATAAACATAAGAAAACCTCTAGGACAGATTTCACTAAGTGATTCTAAACATGCTAAACACATAACACCATAAGTTAAACTAACAAAATAGTCATGCAAGAATGAACTAAGATGCAAACTAAAACAACTAAGACAAGAAAACTTAGGCCACAAATCAATATAATCCAGCATAATTGTCAAATCCAATGTGGCATTTGGACAAGACATCAAGTTCTTCAACACGGGTTTATCTTCTCCAATGCTTATGAAAGGACGATCCACAACTAGGCAGCAAGAGTGTGGCATTTTTCCTTGTGAATTAACCTGCAAAAACACCACAAAAAGACTAGGGAAAGAGTTATGAAGTGAGTTAGCAAAGAACACTTGTTTTATAGAGTACATAGATACAAGAGTTATTGATCGAGCTAACAAAACACTCTTGTTCTTTCCTCTCTTTGCCTTTTCAGAAGTAAAACTCCCCTCACTTTTACTTTGAATGAGTTTTCCCTCACTTTTCCCCTCAAGTTCACTCTTCTCCTTATCTCTCAATTGAAACTCCTTTGCAATCCTAACTTGATCAGCATGAGCTTCATATGGTTGGATGGGGTTAAGAACAACTTTTCGGCCTTCCCACCTGAAAGAGTAGTTGTTCTTATGACCATCATATAAAACCCTCCTATCATGTTGCCAAGGACGCCCTAAGAGAACTATGGCATGCTTGCATTGGCGCAATATCACACCAAACTTCATCTTTGTACTTGCCTATTGAGAAGGGGACAAGCACACGCCTAGTTACTTTGATTTCTTCTTGATCATCAAGCCAATAAAGTTTGTAGGGCTTGGGATGCTCCATAGTCTCCAAATGCAACTTATCTACAAACAAGGTACTAGCAACATTAGTACATGACCCACTATCAATGATCAAGCTACATACCTTGTTGAGCACAGTACAGCGCGTATAAAAAATATGCTCCCTTTGTAGATTCTCCTCATCTTCCTTAGGTTGCACATTCAATGTCCTCCTAGTAACTAAAAGATCACCATGGTCAGCCCCAAAGTGGTCTCCTTCTTGACTGTCAGAACTACCTTCAAGAGGTGGCATTTCCTCTTCACCATCACTAGAAGAAACACTTTCGACATCCCCATTATCCAAGATCATCATAGCCCTTTTATTTGGACAATTGGCAGCATAGTGTCCATACCCTTGGCATCTAAAACAACGCACTTCACTTAGTCTTTGGGTAGGCTCAACTTTATTCTTTGCTTGAGTCTTTGATGAAGATGATTCAGGCTTAGTTTTCACATTTTGGACAGCTTGTCCACGGCTTTCTTTCCCCCTTTCAATAGCCCGCTCTCCCCATTGAGGCCGAGTTGATGATGAGCCAAAATTGCGTGGCTTAATGACTTTGAGTTGTCTCTCGATCTTGATGGCCATATCCACCAAATCATTTATGTCGAGATAGTGTTGCAACTCCACTCGTGCCCTAACTTCATAATTGAGACCACCCATGAACCTTGCCATCAGAGCTTCACCTTCTTCCTCCAAGTTAGCTCTCATCATTAAAGTCTCCATCTCTTTGTAGTACTCATCCACGGACATACTACCTTGCCTCAAAGTTTGTAGCTTCCAATGAAGATCACGCATGTAGTAGCTTGGAATGTACCTTTTCTGCATGAGCTTTTTCATCTCACTCCATGTACGCACGGGTTCGTCTCCAAACCTAGCACGATCCTTATGAAGTTTGTCCCACCAAACACTTGCATAATCCGTGAACTCAACCGCAGCAAGTTGGACTTTCTTTCCTTCAGAGTAATTGTGACAATTAAAAACTCCTTCCACCTTGCGTTCCCACTCAATGTAAGCTTCGGGATCAAGTTTCCCTTGGAAGGCTGGGATACTCATTTTGATACTCCCAATGTTGTCATCTTGACGATTTTGCACCCTCCTTCCTCTCCTTGGCACCTCATCCTCAAAATCAGATTCAGCTCCCCATTCGTCATCATAGTTCGGATGTCTAGTAGCCCTAGAATGAGAGGCAGCTCTACGCACTCCAGTATTGTCATGCAACTCTTCAGGATTTCTAGAGGAATTTTCTATACTTTCAACCCTTAGAGACACCTTTTGTAGTTGCTCCATGATGGTCTGAAAATTGTCATTGTTTTGCCTTTGTGTCTCTTGCATAGCCTTTATGAATAGCTTAAACTCATTGTCTTCCTTAGCTTTTCCGTCACCCATGGTGTTCTCAATAGCCTGCAAAAATCGTTAGTAACACAAGAAAAATAGTAGAAGAAAAATAGCCTTACCACTTTTTTTTTTAGTATATGCACTCAAGCTCTCGTGTATCACTCAAAGTATTTGGCTTTTTCCCTCTAATGAGCTCACCCCTAAGCCTTTTTCCACTCTTGAGTAGCTTCTTTGTATGCCCTTGATGAAAGAACCAGCTCAACCTTTCTTATCAAGGCTCCAAGAAATAAAAAACAAGAGTAATTATGATAGATAACAAAAAGAATAGCTTAGAGTGAGTTTTGATCAAGAGAGTTCAAGAAAAATGGAATAAACAAGATTTAGACTCAAGAAAACACAAATTAAAAACCCTAATGTGTGGTATAATTGTGTGATGTTTCTTGATTTTTAAAGCTTTCTTGACTGAGAATATAAATCTTGTGCAAAACACACAAAACTCCACCAAGTACAAACCCTAACCCCTATAGGGTTTCTTGCAAATTCCAACCACGATGCACAAAAGAAGCAAGCCACACCAATTAGGAAACAAAGGGACTCCGACCAGGCAGTTAGAATGCTCAACCAATGATCAAATAGCTGAAATAAAAGAGTTTTCTAACTTACTTCACTTGGCTTTGCAAAAAAAAAAGTGTCCCAATGATTTGAGCAAAAATGGAAACTACTCCCCTTACTTTCCTTTTCCCTTGTGTGAGCTGTTATCCTAGTCCTTAAGGACAAGGATTCCTTCCTTATTTAAGGACAGCAATCCCCTAGAAAACTCCTTTTTATAACCAGAAACAAGCTGGAACAAATCAGAAAATTCGTAACTGATCAAACACCAAAATTCCAGCAAGCAAGTTCAACCAAGTTTCAAGAGTTTATGACAAGTAAGTGTTCCAATCACTTTAACCTTGAAACCTGTCTCTCTTCTACTCAATTTCAGTCACAAACAACTCTTTATGAGCCTTATTTAAGACCAATTAAAGCTGGAATAATTTCAGAAAATTCGTAACCAAGAAACACTATAATTTCCAGCAACCAGAATTTTTCAATAATCAAGAACCAAGTTCAAGAACTTGATCCAAACAACCCAATGATGAAACCTGGAGCAAATTATCACCAAATCATCCCAAAAACTTCCAGAAAATTGGTCCAAATCTGATTTTAAACCAGAAACAACAGCAGGTACGAGAGTCTAATGCACTTGACTCAAGAAGCTTAAGTTTCAATTTTCCAGCAACCAAGAAATTGTGAGAAACCTAATTTAACACCCAAAAACTTCAAGAAACACTTCAAAATTCTCAAGAAACATACCAAGAACCTCAAATCAGTCCAAGAATATTTTCAAAAACTTCAAGAAATCACCACCCAAATCTGGACAGATTCGAAATTAACCAAGAATCGACAAACAAGTTCAAGAAACTAATTTCCAGATTTGAATAACTTCAAGAACTTGAGTTTATGGTTCAAGAACTTCAAGAATATAATCAAGATCACCCAAAAAGTTATCAAGAACCCCAAGATTGTTCAAGAAAGTGTCCAAAATTTGTGAAAAATTGTGTAAAATTCACTGGACAGATTCAAAAATTCAAGAAACACCAAGGCAGCCCACTATTTTTCAAGAAACACCTGGTAACACCAAGAAACAACCAAAATCTATCAAGAAACTCTTGTAACAGGAATTTTAATGCACGGCTTTTATGTTTTGTGCTTGCCTCTTCTTGCTTTTTTTTTCTTTTTTTTTTTTTTTGAGGACAAAACAAATAGAACTAGACAATCTTCGGATGAACAGTAACACCCGATGAACAGTACGATATATTTTTTTTTTTTGGAAATTTCTTTTCACGCACTCACCAACACAAACCCTAAAAATTCATACAAACCCTAATTTAAACACCACACAAACGATTTTTCCTCCAAGAATCTTCAACCCTAGGGCATTAAATCCAAGAAACTAATTCTTCTTAAAAGGTTTTCACACAAGATAATCAAGAAAACAATAAAATAGTCAAGAATCACAAAAATTACCACACAACCTAGAATTCTTGATTGAGAAGCAACCAAGAACGACTCTAAACAAACCCTAGATTGAAACAAGACACAAAACAACGCGATAGCGCTACAATATCACACGGACAGATTGAAGAAAGAAAAGAACTGAACAGAAACGCACTAGACAAATAACAAGAAAGATGGATAGATGTAAAACAAAAGAAGAACACAGACAGAAGATAATGAAAGACACAAAGAAACAACAAAAACAAAGGGATATATCCAAGATTTTCCAAGGGAAAACCTGGATTAGAAACCTGAAATTTCAAGAACCTGGCTCTGATACCAATTGATACGCGCGGATGTACGTGGAATCGCTTGAAAATTCAAGTAATAGCTTCGAACCTCTTTCGGAAGGAACACGACTCAAGAATCAGCACTAGAGACTTGATCAAACCAAAAAGAAACTCTAAGCTATGGGGGTTTTTGATCTTGGACTCACTCAACAAGATCAAGGGGGTAGTTCTTAATCAGCAAAGAACTAAAGAAACTCTCAAATTGAGAACTCTCAATAAAATTAATCATAAAATCATCATATAAAATTCGGATGAACAGTAGACCCTATTTATAGGGTGACATAGATGATTCTAGAACTTAAAATTTAACCTAACTACTCAAGACTAAACATAGACTAATTAAAGAAACTAAACGTAAAACAACTTGCAACTATAATGCAAGCCCAAACAATGAATAAAACTAAATTCTAAAATAACAAAATAAAGTCCCAAATTTGGTCTTGGGCTGGACGTCCAAAGCTTCTAAGCCCAAGTAGTCAAATGCCTCCTCATCATAGTAATTGGGCTTCTTCCGTTGATCCAACAATGGAGTAGGTTAGATGGCTGAACTTAATGCTCCACTTACCCACTTGAGTGGCCCAAAAAACATGAGTTCCTTCATGGTAGCAACATGGCTTGAACGACCCCTTCACGACCAACCAAGACTTGAGCTCATCTTGAGCCAATCGAACTCTTAATCCATACTCAATGGGTAGAAGTCCTAGCTCTCCACAAATATGTTCAAGCCTCAAGATTAAATGCACCCCTAGGATCACATCACTAGATGATCACCTTTGCTTGATTATGCTATTTTTAACGTGCCATTATCTAGTTATACGTCGCACATGTTGGTTCGTTATGCATTGCATGATTTTTCATGGGACGTTTGTGTTAATATTTATTTACATGAACATGCATTCTATTTTGTGGGCTTAAGTTTGTTTGGAATTCGAACTTTAGGGAGTATGTTGCATGAGTCATTTGCTTTAAGTTTGAAGGGACTATTATCCTTTTATGATTGCTTGTCATATAATCCTCTTGTGCTGATAAGAATTCATGTGTTTAGGAATTTTGCTCATAGGAGTGTATTTATTTTCTCAATGCTTAATTTGATCCCTAAGTCTTTCCTAAATGAGTTTGTTTACTTGTCAAGGGAATTTGTTTGTTTTGTGTGAGATAGTTTTGAGTAAAGGTACTCATAGTTGTTTCTATTGTGTAGACGATTCGAGGATGAATCTTCACAAGGAAGGAGGGAATGATAGGAATCCCAGGACGCCTACACTAGTCACGCAAGTCATGCATGGAGTGGAGTCATATTTGGTGCCATTCAAGCTTAGGGAGGAGTGGAACATGGAGCTAGATGACCAAACCAAACCAAACGATGGAGCATTGGAGCTTCTGATGAAGGCTGCACACCTAAGGACGTGCCACGGCCTTCTCAAATGGCCTCCATCAGAAGGTTGAAAGAAGGAGATGTGGTGTCTGACGAAGCCCGCGCCCAACGTTGCTCCGTGGCCTTCCCCACAGCCTCCATTAGAAGGTTGCCCAACCTGAGTTGAAGCCTCTGGCTGAGGCCGTGCCCAAGGCCGCGCCACGGCCTTACCCGCGGCCTACCCCAGAATCTACTTTACACGTTTTTTATTTACGAGTTTTTAGTAGGTTATGAGTTATATCCTTAATTTTAGGATAGAATCGTGTGATAGGTTGCAACTAGTATCAGTTATTTTTAGTAGTTATCTTTTAACTTTATACAACGCATCTTGAATATTTTACGAAGATAATTGAAATTTGATGATTAATGAAATTTGAGTGTTTTCTTTCTGAGAATTCCTTCTTAGTTCTTTGGATTAAGAACTACCCTTAAGTCTTATCAAGGGCAACTTTGTGGCGACTTGTTCGATTCTCGCTTAGAGTTGACTTTAAATTGATTTGATTTCAATCCTTAATTTGTCAACTAGGAATCTACCCACATCGTTGTATGGGGGTCTAGGTGCTTCTAAAAGGAGGGACTCAACAAGATTTGGGAAACTTGAGGCACAACAACTCCACGTATTGGTAATTTTGGACGGGTTCCAATCTTGTCGATAGTTAACTAGTTGATTTACCTGGGTTTCAAGGCGTTCTTGGCATTCGCGCAATCCATCACGCATCACCAGGTCATTCATCTTCACAAAGTGATGCAACTCCACACGAGATCTAATTTTAGGGTTTAGACCTCCCATAAATCTAGCCATCAAAGCTTCTCCTTCTTCATCCATGTTAGGTTGAATCACCAATTTCTCCAACTCCTTTTGATATTCATCTACAAACATGCTACCTTGTCTTAATGTTTACAACTTCCAATGGAGGTCTTTCTTGAATTTCTTGTGTTAAAATTTTTTCAAGAAAATTAAATTTTTGGACAAACAAGCCTTGGATTGAAGTTTCTTGAAGGGTTTTAGTCATTTGTGTTGTTCTTCATGAAAAAAAAAAAGAAAAAAAAAAGAGGCGTGCTTAAGAAAAGAAAAGAAGAAGCCAAGCACAAAGAAAAAATCAAAGAAAAGAGGCTGCACAAGTGAAAGAGCCGTGCAAAACCTTTGTTTGATTGATCTTGGTTGTTTCTTGGTGAATTCTTGAAGTTGTTGGACTTACTTGTTGAGTTCTTGGAATTCTTGAATTTGTCTAGATTTGTTCTTGAGTTTCTTGAGGTTCTTGAACAATTTCTTGAGCTTTCTTAAAGTTCTTGAAGGATTTCTTGAATTTCTTGATAAGTTTCTTGAAGTTCTTGAGTCATAAATTGAAGTTTTTGAAGAACATAGTTGCTGGAAATTGATTTCTTGAACTTCTTGATCAAATAACTTCCTTTTTCTTGAAAGATAGGGCGTTGTTTGAATCTGGGATTTTGGGTAGTTGTAGCACGTTTTCTGGTTGTTCTTGGGCTAGTTTTGGTGAGTTTTTGCATCAAGATTCATAGACAAAGTGGTAGGAACAAGTTCTTGAACTTAATTCTTGAATCTTGATTGAAATTGTGGTGCTGGAATTTTGGTTGATTGTTACCTACGAATTTTCTGAAATTTCCAGCTTGATTTGATCTTAAAAAAGGGAAGAAAAGGAGCTGATTTGGTGTTTAAATAGAAAAGGAATCCTAGTCCTAAAGGATTAGGAAAGCTGTTGACAAGGAAAAAGGAAACAAGGAAAGTTGTTACCAAAGAAAGGAAAGGAAACAAGGAGACTTAGTCAAAACCTAAGGGTGATTGGTTTCCTAATTGTTCAAGTTAAGTTGGTAAGGGTTTCCACCTGCAATTTGTTTCCTTTTTACCGTGCTTTTTGAGTTTCCTAATTGGAAGTGGTTGTGTTTTTTTTATTGTCCAAAGTTTCCAAAACCTAATTGAGCTAGGGTTTCCATAAATCCTAACTTTATTAGGAAAGCTTGAGTTTTTATTTTTACACAAGAATATTATTTTCTTTCAAGAGTACATTAAAAATCAAGATTTTTCACACAAGAATACCACACATTAGGGTTTCCAAATTGTGTATTTCTTGAGTCAATCTTGATCGTTCTTGCTTTCTTTGAAATTCTCTTGATCAAACCCCACTCTAAGCTTCCACAATTGACTACTATCATCTTTATTCTTGTGTTTGGGTTGCTATTTGCTCTTGGTAAGATTGATTGAGCAGGTTTTCATCAAAGGACCAACAAGAAAACATCTCAAGAGTGGAAAAAGGCTTAGAGGTGAGCTCACTAGAGGGAAAAAGCCATATACATTGAGTGATACACAAGTGCTTGAGTGTATACACTAAGGGAGAGAAGTAAGGCAATTTCCTTTTATTTGTTTCTTGTTACTTAATTGTTTTTGCAGGTCTTAATCATGTCAAAGGGTGAGGAAACGTCTCAAGGAGCACCTTTTGATCTAAAGATGTTCATGCATTCTTTGGATGGTCTCTTGGATCGTAGGTTTAGAACAATGAAGGAGGAGTTGTATGATGAGCTCAAGGGAACACCATCCCAAACTAGGGTTTCCAAAAATCCTGTGTATGAAGAAGAGAATCGAGAGCATGGTAGCGATTCTGAAGAGGTGATTCAACGTCAAGGGAGGTGGGAACAACAACAACGACCACCTCGTGATGGCAACTTAGGAAGTATTAAGATGAAAATTCCATCCTTCCAAGGCAAGTTAGACCCTGAAGCTTACATGGAATGGGAAAGGAAGGTGGAGCATATTTTTGCATGCCATAACTACACAGAGGAGAAGAAGGTGCAACTAGCTACTGTGGAGTTTACTGATTATGCAAGTATTTGGTGGGATCAACTTAATAAAAATCGCATCAAATATGGAGAAGAACCTGTGCATACTTGGGGAGAGATGAAAAGGATTATGCGTAAAAGGTATGTTCCAAGCTACTACACACGAGACCTCCATTGGAAGTTGCAAACTTTAAGACAAGGATCCATGACTGTTGATGAGTATCACAAGGAGCTAGAAATCTTGATGATCTGCGCTAACCTTGATGAAGAAGGAGAGGCACTAATGGCTAGATTCATGGGAGGATTGAACCCTGAGATTAGAGCACGTGTTGAGTTGCATCATTACTTGGAGATGAATGACTTGGTAGACATGGCTATCAAGATTGAGAGGCAGCTCAAATCAATGAAACCTAGGGGTTTTGGGACATCATCTACACGACCACAATGGCAGGGTCGTCCCAATGAGAAGAGAGAAGCTTCGAGGTCCTCCACCACCAAAAGAAGCCGTAAAGCCTAAGTATGAGGGATCTACTTCAAGATTTCAACCAAAGGGGAAAGTAGAGACATCACAAAGGATGAGGGACGTTCGTTGCTTTAGGTGTCAAGGGTATGGCCATATTGCTTCAAATTGCCCTAATAAACGAGCTATGGTCATAATGGATGATGGTGATGTGGCTAGCATAACATCTAGTGATGATGAGGAAATGCCAACTTTGGAAGGAGGTAGTGAGTCCGAGGAGGATACCAAGGCTGACCGTGGAGAGATTTTGGTCACAAGGCGTGCCTTAAGTGTGCAACCAAAGGAGGATGATGAACGCAATCAAAGGGAGAATCTCTTTCATACTCGTTGCACTGTTCAAAATAAGGTATGTACCGTTATTATTGATAGTGGAAGTTGCACTAACGTTGCTTCTACTTTGTTTGTAGGTAAACTTGGCTTGGAAACTATTGTACATCCTAGACCTTACAAGTTGCATTGGTTGGCTGAAACTGAGGATGTAAAGGTGACCAAACAAGTTCTTGTGCCATTCTCTATTGGTAAGTATAAAGATGAGGTGTTGTGTGACGTTGTACCTATGCAAGCTTGCCATATTCTTCTTGGACGCCCATGGCAATTTGATAGGCAAGTACATCATGATGGCTACCTCAACAAATACTCTTTCTCATGGAATGGTAAGAAAATCTCACTTAGTCCTTTATCACCTATGGAGGCTCATGCTGACCAAGTGAGGTTAGCAAAGGATTTCAAATTGAGGGAAGAGCAAGAAAGAGTATTGAGAGAGGAAAGAAATAGAGAAGCAAACTTGAGGGAAAAAGAAGAGTGCGTACTAGAAAAGGATAAGTGTGGTGAGCTAAATGAGGGAAAACAAATCGTGGAGGTTGAAAAGACAAAAAGAGTGGAAAATAACAAGAGTGAAAATAAGAGTGTTTTAGTTGTGAAATCTAAACTTCTTGTACCCTTGTACAATGAAGTAGATTATTTTGTTAATACTCTTAACACTTGTTTTCCTAGTGTTTTTGTTCCTCTTTTGCAAGCCAAACAGAGATCAAGTTGGAGGAAAGAAAAACCATCACGAGATTGTGAACTGAAAGGCATTGATGTTCAAGTTGTGCCAATGAGCTTTAAGGGAGTTTTCTTGTCTTATGCCATTAATAATACTTGGATGATGGATATATATTTAATTGGTGGCATAGTGTACATAGTTGTTCGATTGTTTTGCATTCTAGTTTAGGGGTTTATACTTGTTTTTATTCTAGTCTTTTACATTGATTCATGTAGATATACAATATTTCTAGTGTTTTGTTTTTGTTATTATGGTGTGAATTTTGATTTAGGTGTTTTAATTTGTTTTCATGATTTCATTATGCATGATTCTATGTTTCGTTTACGTGTCTTAGATGATAGTGCATTAGATCATAGTCATTGTTCATATTCCATAAAGTTTGTTACAAGCATGCATAAGTTTAGTTCTTTCTATAGCTATAGTGTGCAAGACTTTGAAGATTACTCATATTTTGTAGATTATGATTACTATGTTGTGTTGAGTAATTCTTGCTTAGATTTGCATAGAGTGTTTAGGGATCATGTGCATGAAAGTGTCTACAATGCTTTAAGGTGTGCATTACTCAATATGCATGAGTGTTATTTGATCATATTTGATGAGTTACTTCTACCTTATAGGTGTTTGCACATTGTTCATGAGAAGTTTAATCCTTTCCTTGGGGATTTTGAGTTCTTAAGCAAGTCCTACACTGTTTTTAAGTATACTTATTATTCTTTTTATATTGTAGGTGATTCGAGGACTGAATCCTTTCGAAGGAGGAGGGAATGATAGGAATCAAGGAGCTTCACATACTAATATACTTGTTGGTTATGGAGGATTCCATTGTTCAAGACTAGCTCGAATGTTCAAGCATGATTTGATCAATAACTTGGCCAATAATGAAGTTGTTCTTGAGGCATTTATGAGTTCTCCAAGGTGGATCGTCATAAACAATGCAAAGAGAGCTCGGAGAGTATTGATCTTGGAGAGGACAATTTGGGCCATTGGAGATTGGTTCGTGGATCTTGAGGTTGGTGGACTTTGGATCAATCAAACATCATGATGGAAGTTTAGACAAATGGATTCATTGGTTATGGATCAAATCCACATTCAAAGATGAGCCATGGTGGAGTTTGGATCGAAAGTTGCTTTATTAGTTTTGGATCAAGTTTGTATTTAAAGAAGGCTTATTAAAGCTGCTCAAGAGGTCCAATCCCTTACAAGCCTATTGGAGTTGAGTCCGTGAAGCCCAATAAGCTGTATTTGGATGGACTTAAGTGGTTATTCCAGCCCATGGAACCTTTAATTACGAATTTTAGTTTGTTTTTTTTTTTGGCTAATTATGTTTTTGGTAGTTTTTCCATATTGTTTACAAGCTATTTTATGTTAAGTAGTAGAATTAGTTAGGGAATCATTTTTTGATAGTTAGTTCTAGAATTTTCCTTACTCTTTTGGATGACTTTTGTAGTCTATAAATAGGCTACAATTACTGTTACGAATTTACATAAGTTTTGATCAATAAAATTGAGTGTTTGCTCTTCATTGAGTGTTTCTTGGTTCTTGGATTAGAACTACTCTTAGTCTTATCAAGTCCTAAGCTTGTGGCGACTTAAATTCTTGCTTAGAGTGATTTTCTTTCGTGTTTGATCAAATTCTTAAAGCCTTAAACTAGCATATTGAACTAGCTCAAATTGGTCTAGTTTAGGTCCTTAGGAGTTCGTGATCTTCATTGAAGAAGGGCTCGAAGGCGTTTGGCTTGGAGTTCATCAAGCGGTCTTGGCAACGTTCCACTGATTCCGTGCGTATCAGGTAACAATGTGATACCTCTTCCATGCCAACCAAAAGAATACCTATTCGTGAACCCATCATACACCACTCTTCTATTATATTGCCATGGTCGCCCCAGCAATAAGTGACAGGCCTCCATTGGTGCTACATCACACAACACTTTGTCTTTGTATTTTCCAATGGAAAATGAAAGCTCCACTTGCTTGGTTATCTTCAACTCGCCATTATCCCTCACCCATTGCAGCTTATAAGGACGAGGATGCTTTAAGGTACGCAAACCAAGCTTCTTTACCAATACCAAACTAACCAAATTAGTGCAACTCCCCGAGTCAATAGCAACACTACACACCTTGTCATTGATGAAGCACCGAGTACGGAATATAGACTCCCTTCTCACGTCACTCTCATCTCCTTTAGGTTGCTCACCTAAGGCCTTTTTCATGATCAACGCCTCTCCTATAGTTGGTTGACACTCTTCATCACTTCCTCCTTCCAAAGGTGACATTTCCTCATCACTAGATGTGACACTCTCCATCTCACCATTGTCACGAATAATCATGGCGCTTTTATTTGGGCAATTGATAGGATCCCTTGGACGTCTACACAAGATATACATGTTGATTATGGAGTCGGTGATAAAGTAGCTCGTGTGAAGCTTAAAGAGGCATTGATTGCTCATGAACTTGGTGAACGAGCTAGAGAAAGTTGGCCAGATTGTCTATAGAGTTTTTGATGCTAAGTGGACTTGGATTTGATTGAAGAGCCCGTTTGCCACTTGAGGTTATGGGTTTCATGGGCTTAATTCGTTAGTTTAATAGCCCAAGTTGTATCTTTAGTTGTAGGTTTATGTTATGGAACAACTAGGGTTAAGTTAGTTTCCATATTTAGTTTATATCTTGATGTTATGCGCCTCTTTATAGAGGGTGTTACTATTCATCCGAATTTTAGAACATTAATCAATAATATTGAGTTTTTTCTCTTCAATTGTGCGTGTGAGCATTATTGAGTTTCCCTTTGTTCTTGGGTGAAAGAACTACTCTTGCATTCTTGACAATTCTTGTTGAGTATTCAAGATTCCGCCTAGGGTTCTTCTTGAGGGTTTGAATCTGTCCAAAGAGATTGTCGACTAGGTGTCTATTCCACATTGTTGGTTAGGGGTCTAGGGTCGTTTCTCTAAGGGGGGAGTTCAACAAATCTTGTTGGATCTGAAGCAAAACAATCCAAGTTGTTCTTAAGGTCTTCGACAAGTTACGAAGGGGTCAAGAAGATTGGGTTGCATCCTTGGTTTCAAGAGTCTTGGACCGTCACTTCCGTGGATCTCGTATCAGCAATCTACAGCCATATGTTCATATCCTTGGCACCTATAACATTTGATATCATGAAATTTGGAAGGTGTCCCCATATTCTCCTTAGGCTAATTTTTATGACCAGTAGCCTCCACTTTACTCTTCTCTCTTTCTATAGGTCTCAGATTTGCCCTACCTTCTCTCCCATCGTATACCCCATTGTCATGCCAATTGAGTCTCCCATATGAACTCGAACCAACCTTTGACCTCCTTGATTTGAGTTGCTTCTCTACTTTCTTTGCCTTTTCTACTAAGTCTTCAATCTCTACATAATGTTACAACTCAACAATCTCCTGAATGTCTTCATTAAGTCCAGCTATAAACCTTGCCATAGTCACTTCACAGTCCTCCTCAATGTTAGTTCGGATCATTACCATTTTCATTTTTTTGTAATACTCATCTATGCTCTTCGATCCTTGCTTTAATGTCCGAAGCTTCCTATGAAGTTCTCTATAGTAATGGCTAGGTACAAATATTCGCCTCATCACGGTCTTCATTTTATCCCATGTCCTAATGGACCTCTCACCATATCTCCTTCTGTTGATCACCAGTTGATCCCACCAGATACTCGCGTAATCTGTGAAATCCACAGCTGCCAACTGAATCTTCTTCTCTTCGGAGTAGTTGTGGCAATCAAATACATGTTCAACTTTTTGTTCCCATTCAAGGTACAACTCAGGATCACTTTTCCCTTGGAATGAAGGGATCTTCATTTTGATGCTTCCAAAGTTACCATCACGGTTGGGAATACCTCTATCATGGTTACGTCCTCCTCTTCTAGGCCTCCTATCAAACTCTTCTTCATCATTAGAATCCCTGAACTCCTCTATTGGGATTCTTCTTCTCCTACTTCTTGATCTAGCAAGTGTATGCTCCCATCTATCCATTCATTCATGCACTGCATTCACTGCTTGCCTTATACCCTATTGGATGCTTGCAGTTAAGGTATCTGCCAAGTCCTTAATGTCAAAAGCTCGAGATTCCCTTTCGTGAGTTATATTGTGTCATGTGTATCTGCAAGAAAATGTTAGTACTAAAAGCCTCACACACTCCCTTAGTGTTTACTGTCAATCGCTCGTGTATCACTTGCTTATGGCTTTTACTTAGCAATATGTTACCTCTCTTGCCTTTTATCAAACATGTACTCCTTTTTTTTTTTTCAACAACAACCACACACCAGATTCACCAACTAGCCCAAGAAAATCCTAGACAAGTTTCATGATTTGCTTGACCCCAAAGAAACAAATCTCACAATAAGATTGAAACTTTGATGATTTTGAATTCAATGATTCAAGTAATCACCAAAATTCAACAATCCACACAATAGCACAATGAAAGACTCTTTTTTTTTACTAAGCTTAAGAATCCACCAAATATGGAAGTTAGCTTATGACCATAATGATTTTTATCCATGTTTAGGATTCAATTCCATTTTTTACTCCAAACTAGATCTCTCTATGAATGGAAGACTATTAATACATGAGTTTTTCTACTTTCGTGGTAAAGTCTAGCATGCATTAGTTCATTAAACTCATGAATTGTGGTTTTAAACCTTAATCCACCTATGTGAATCACTACTCTCGTGAGATTCAACATAAATTCTATTTACTCTTTCCATTGTTAAATGCAAATCTCTTTGTCAAATAACAACTAGATGACTTCAAGTTGGTAGCTAAAACTAAGTAAATAAATAAACAAGAATAAATAAGCCATAAACCAATTCAAACATATTAAAGTTTCATCCTAAACTTAGTTGAATCAACTTAGTTCAACATATGTAAGATAAACTTAAGCACATAATTGAAAGTAACAAGCATACATGAATGAAACTAAAAGGAATAAGGTTAGAGTTGCTCATTTGATGGATGAACTTGGCTCCAAAACTTGTCCTTGCATTTCATCAAATATGTTGAATACAAAGTAGTTCCTCTAAAGTCTTGTTACAAGAATATGATTTTGCCTACTACAAAACTAAGGAAGAAAATCTACTCTAAGTATTTACAAGGAGTGCTCCTCCTACCAAGCTATAGTTTATACTTTTTCAAGCACAAAGCCAAGCATATCTAAGCATGAATACAAAGGCATGTATTTATAGAATAAACCCTAGCTCAAGTCCTTGTCCAAGTTGGAGGCATAATGATGAAATTTAATTCCTTTGGCCTCAAAAGTCTTCCTTGAGCATTGCGTTATCTTCTAGGGCATCCCAAAATACAGCTGGACGTTGGAATTATCTGAAAAAGAGGTGTGAACAAGCTGCAAGTTGAAAGAGCCGAAATTTTGCAAGTTGCGTGGATCCGCAGATGCGAGGCAATGATCTGCGGATCACTCTCTTTTACCATTTTACACTTTTCAAAATTTAGTTATTCCTTCTATTCCCTTGAGACCTTTTTCCACTATTTGAACCATAATTTTCTTGGTAGAATTTGGTGAAGAAAATATTTACCGAAAATTCTAAGCTTAAACGATAAAATTGGTATAACGTGAATCGTCTTTGAATTTGATATTCTTTGAGCTTCAATTGATCCAAATTGTGTTTAATCATCTTTTTCCTACATAATCAAATAAACTTGGACATTAATTTGTTCCAAATAATAATTCTGTCTTGAAATCCTAATTTCTGGACTAAAAACCCTACTTAGGAGCAATCCTTTATTTGATGGTAAATAATGAAATTGAGCCATTTCAATATCAAAAAGACTAAAAACATTCTTAAAACATACTTAAAACATATACAAAATATTATACAAAAATAGGTAAATTTATTACTTATCAGTATTGATGAGTTGCTTTGTGAAATTAGGATTCTGTGTGTAATTTTGGTTGTTTAGGAGGTGGTGATTGTGGTGGTGTGCGTTGACAGGTTGTTGTTGGCTTGGATGGTTGGGTTGTTGGTGATGGCTTGAATTTGATGGCTGTGATGGTTGTAAGCTTGTAGTGGAGGAAGGGCTACTAGATTTTGGCCTTGGGCTATTGGTTATTGGCTTAGGTAGGCAGCTGGGGCAGAGGTGATAGGGAAGGGGTTGGTGATGATGGCAAATAGTTGGGCCTGATTGTCTAGTGGTGTTGAGGCTATGGTGAAATTGTTTACTTGGCTGTTTGTGAGGTTGTGGAGATTGACAACAGGGGAAGGCTAGGATTGTGTAATTGTATTGGTGGCTTTGTGTCCAACTTCTTACTATTTTTAGGCTATTCGTTGATTTGGGCCTTTTTTTTTTTTTTTGCTTAAAGTGGTGTTTGAGGGATGCCTGGTGGTTGTGATGATTTGACGGGGCTAGGTGGTGGTTATGGGATAGAGTTGGTGATGATATGGTGGTTTGACTATTGTGAGTAGATGATAGAAAAATAGTGGTGATGATACAATGGTGTTTTGCAAGTGATAGGGGCTGAAAACTAGTGGGTTTTAGTGGTATCAGGGGAGGTTTGATGTTGTTGTTTGGAGGTTGCTGATGAAAGAGATTAGGGAAGGAGGCTGATTTTGCTTGTTTTTTCTTGTGCCCTATGATTACCGTTGGTTGACTAGTCTGGATAGGAGGAGATTCTGTTGCTTGTGGGTTTTGGGTGGAAGGGTTTAGGCTGAGCAAGTGGTAGAAGGGGGAGGAGGACGTGGTGAGAGTATTAAACGGTGGAGTGAAGAAAAGAGAAGAAACAGTGAAATAGAAGAAGAGATGAAGAGAACAAAATCCTAGAAAAGGAAAACAAATTCAAAAAAAAAAAGAAAAAAAGAACATAAACCAGAAAGATTCAAGCCCCAAAAACAAACAAATTTAACCAAAATTCTAAATAAATGAATACCAATAATCAGATTCATATAAGAAAAATAGAAGAAAAAATGAATCAAACAAAGAGAGAAACTAAGAACTCACCTTTCAAAACTTGGAGACAAACCGTACGATGAACAATGACCGTACGATGAACAGTAACTGAGGATGTAGTGTGTGTTTTTTTGGTGAGGTAATAGGTGTTTTGACCTTTTTTCTTGAGATAAGAGTGTGTTTTAGGGTTTCTTTTTTCTCTTAATTTTTTCTTTATTTCAATGGGGGTATTTATAGAGTCTAGTAGTCTTGTCCTCCAAGAATACCCAAAAATAACCAAAATGCCACTAGCAATAAAATCTAATTTTACCCTAAAAACAATATTTACACAAAAGACTTAAAATTAAAACTAGAAGAAAATGTCCTAATTTTTTAAAAATACCCAAAAATGTGGAAAACTCAAAAAATGAAAATAAAAAATTTATTAACGAAATTCGGGCGAGAAAATATATTTTTATGCAAAATTATCGTTTTGCTCTTAAACACAGTATTTACTAAAAAAATTGAAAATGGTTCCAAAAATTACCAAAAATTGGAAACAGGCTCAAAAAGCTAAAAATGAGTTTAGAAACTCTAAAATTTGATAAAAAAAATACGTTTTGGGTGTGAAATGACTATTTTGCCCTTGTATTGACAAAATACACAGGAAAATAGTCATTGGCCTCGAAAAATTGTCAAAAATTAAAAATAAACTTAAAAACCTAGAAAAGAAATTTGGGACTCAAAAATTGAGGAAAAAATGCGTTCAGGGCATGAAGTGACCATTTTGCCCCCGAATACAGTATTAAAAAAAATTTAGGGCATCCCTAAAAAGCCGAACTTTGGACTCAAAATGAGTGAAAATAGTGTTCACGTGGTGAAATAACTATTTTGTTCCTGCGTTGACGAAATATTGAAAAAATACCAATTAAACCAGAAAAATTACAAAATTTCAGAAACATGTATAAACATACAGAAATGTGCATTTAAAATCTCCAAAACTAATTGAAAATATTTACAACTAAAAATTACTGTTTTACCCACAAACTTGTTGATTTTGCCCTTTTTTTAAAAAATCAGAATTTGACCCCAAAAAAATTAAAAACGCACCCTAATGTTGGAGAAATAAATGGTGTGTTAAAATTTGGTATCTACAGTTTACCCATCTTTGTTGGGAATCTCGCAAAGATTTCAAACAAAGACATAGACCACACTAAATTTTGACTCACCTAAATGTGAAAACAAATACCAATGCAAACTAAAACATCTAAACATACACAGTATGAAAATATGATGAGATGTAAACAGATGAACAAATGAACATAGAAAAACATACGATCGAACTCTCAAGGAGCTACCTACGTATCTCAGTAAAGAGAATCAGGACAAATGTAGTTCAGGTGTAAGTGAACTATGGATGCGAAATACAATTGTAAATGATAGCACAAGGAATCCAATTTTTCAACACTTGCGATCAAAACAAAGAAATGCAATATTTGAACTGCTCTGATACCAATTTTGGCCCTTGAAAAATAATCTTAATAGAAATTCCTAAAGCAAAGGTCTTCCAAGCAAAGGTAATTACTATTTTAAACCGTTTCCCTATTTCCCTTCCTATGGCGGTACTGTTGGTTTCTTAGTAAATCTTTGCTTGTGAAAACAGTTTTAACAGGAATCTAAGTCTTAAATACAATTTCAAGAACTTGAAAAGTAAGGAACCAAGGATCAAGAAAGATTTGAAGAACTGAACTGAATATTATTAATATTCAAAATTTTTACAAACTATTGTTCTTCAACTCTGAGAACACACTTACACATTTAGAATTTTTACACGACACTTGGACTCGATGATCTTAACACATAAGAGAGATCCTCTTTTATAGGTGAAGAGGAATCTGCTTTTTCCAGACATAATTATCAACCCGGGCAGGAAAAAGTAAATTACATGAGTAAAAGCAAATTACATTATTACGGCTTTCTGAAAAGCAAAAGCAATCTTAAAGTAAAAGTAAAAGTAATCCTGTGACACTTTTACATTTTTTGGCAGACAACATCATTCAGAATCAGGAGTATCCGAGGGCGTGCTTCCTGGATCAGTGATATTCATATCAATTATCCACTCTGCATAATTTCTTCGATTTCTGGCCTTATTTCTTTTCCTTCTTTTTTCGGTTCTTATCTGAGAGCTTGAGGTAGAAGGAATCTCTATGCTTATTTCTTCAAAATAAGGGTCCTGTGAGTCAATCATCATACTACTTTCCATTAATTCTTTATATTCTTTTTGTGCATTTTGGACAGCAGTCCAATGAGGATGATTATCAATAAAATTCCATTTTCCATAGGGTCCGGGCCAAATTTCATCAGGAATTTTACCATTAAGTTGGAACAAATATTTTTGAGCTTCAGCATATTTGTCCTCATCATCCTGTATTGTTGAAGAGAAAGAATTATAAATCAAGCAAGAAGGTAGTGCACGAATAACTCCATTTTGTACATGAACTGGCCTGTAAAGATGGATCAGCAAATAACCAGAATATTATGAGAAAATATTCTCCCACCAATCTCTCGGTTTGAACCATTGTAAGAACTTTTTCAAATGACCATTTAATCCTGTGAAGTTTGTGAAGAGAGAACAGTAAAACTCAAACATAATGTGATATTGATTGCAGAGATACCACATCACCCAAAGCAAAGGTTCGGGAAAATCAGAGGTTTGTCCAATAAAAATCTGAGAAAAAAGGTATTCAGGATTAATTCCAAAAGGGTTCAAAAGTGATCCACCATAATCTGAAAAGTATCAAGTTCATGCTTCATTCGGTTCCTTTCCAAATTTTCTGTTTCCCAAGGAAGAGGGATTTCCCAAATTTCAGGTGGGTAGTCTGTAACTGGATAAAACATCATTGCTGTTGCCATTGGTTTTCTGGAGAAAAAATCAGCAATAATAGTTGTTTTCCCCTTGATATTCTTAACATCATAAGAGAACTGAGAAAACCAGTTTGACCATCTAAGAAGCTGGGAATTGGGAATTTTCGTTTGCTTAAATTGTATCATCCTGGGAAAACTGCTCATATCCATTTCTACAATGAAATGACAAGGCCTCAAATAGAAATCAAAATTTTCAATTCCTCTTTTTACAGCAAGGATTTCTTTAAAAGAAGAATGGTAATGGATTTCAGAGTCTTTGAATCGACCACTAGCAAAACCACAACATTTTCTCTGACTAATCTCATAAACTAAATGCGGAAAGCATGTGGTATTGGCTAAAGTATACTAGTTCTTTATTAGGTTTTTAGGCTAGGTTTAAGAGTTTATATTGGGTTTTCTTTTATTTCTTTGCTATTTCTTCTCATTTCAAATTTGAATACTAAATTGTGTAAAGGTGTGATATACATGTGATTTTGTGTCATTTTCGTAGGGTTTGCACATTGCATCACCAATTTGGATCAATTTGGATGGCAATTGGATGATGTTTTGAGATGATTTGAAGTTGGTGATAAGTTAAAGTCAAGAAACTCTCAAAGTAGTGCAAAGAACCAATAGGGAAAGAAGAATTGGAAATGAAACAGTTTGGCGGCCTGGACATATTTCAATGATTTAGTGATAACTTGAGCTAGAGATATTGGATTAAGGTGATTCATGAAGCATTTTAAAGCTAAAACGATGCTCTACAATTAATATCAGACATCAATGTCCCGTTCTTACATTTTGATGGTCAAAATTCCAAGTAACTAAAGCACATTTGTATTGTGAAGCTGTTCCGACTAGTTCTTAGTATTTTAACTATATCTCAGGCTACAAACCTTCAAATGATGTGATTCTTGTTGTTTTGGAAAGATAACTCAAAGGGCCAAAATTTTTATGTTTTGAGAAAAAGCTAGTTCGACCGTTTTTAAGATGAAATTTTGCATGAAAAAGAAGCAAAACAATCTGACCAAGGCCGCAGGCAAGGCCTTGGTCAGAAAGGGAGGAAATAAGGTCGTGGGTAAAACAATCTTGATTTTTAAAGTTCTCTTGAAAAATATGAATATTCTTATGCAAAAAAACAAAAACTCAAAGCAATCCTTGTTGGAGTAGGATTGAAGTCCTTTTCCTTGAAGGATTCTTGAACAAATAATAAGAAAAATCAAACACAAATCACTTTTGGAAACAAGGAACACAGCTGGACAACAAATTCCACTCCTTAACCACCTCAAAAATGCAGATTTAAGAGAAAAGGAAACAGTAAATTCGCCACTTGCTTAAAGGGAAAAAAAAGGAAACTGTTGTGCTTAAGGATTAGTTTCCAAATCCTCTTGTAACTAACTTTCCTTTTCCCAATTAGTTTCCCAATACAACTAACTTCTATATAAACCAAAATAACTCCTTTTAACACCTTTAAACATCAGAATATTTCTGGAGAAATAACCAGAAAATCGTACAGCAACACAATGCAAAAATTCCAGCAACTAAACTCAAGCAATTCAACCCCAAAACCTAACCAATTGGAGATAGGTTAAAGGTGACTCAAAAGGGCTTCAAGAACTTCAAGAATTGCTCAAGAAACTCAAGAAATCAATCAAGAAACTCAGGAATTCAAGACAAAAAAAATTCCAGCACTCTATACTTCAAGAAACTCAAGAACAACTTGGTACAAGTTCAAGAAACTAGTCAAGTAAGTTCAAGATCTTCAAGAATACACCTTGTAACACCAAGAAACTTCAAGAAACTTGAATAAAACTTCGTGCACGGTTTTTAACTTGTGTGCACTCCTTTTTATTCTTTGTTTTCTTTCTTTTTCTTTTGTGCTTTTTTGGCTTTTTTTTGTTTGCACGAATTTCTGCCTTTTTTTTTTATTTTTCAGAAACGATTTTTTTTTTCACACAATAAACAACTTAAACTTCCAAGAAAGTTGATTTGTGAGTGTTCTAAGTTCAAGAATCTCTTTTCTTGCAAGTTTTTAACACAAGAATTTTCAAGAAAAACAATAAAAACAGTCAAGATTATCAAGAAACCACACAATACCTAGAATTCTTGATTGAAGACAATCAAGAACGACTCTAAAACCTTAAAGAAAATTCAAGAAAAAATTATGCACGAATTTTTTTTTTTTTTTTGACAAGCACGTAGGCAACAAGAACAAAGAAAGGACACAAGTTGTTTAACTAGGCACGAAGCACTTGAAAAACAACAACACAAACACGATTCAAAGAAAAAATAAAGGGATACATCCAATTTCTCCAAAGGAAAAAATTGGATTAGAAAAACCTGGAATTTCAAGAACCTTTGCTCTGATACCAATTGATACGCGCGGAGGAACGTGGAGTTGCTTGAAGATCCAAGTGAAGCTTCGAATTTTCCCTTGGAGGATTTCGACCCTTCAAAGTGCTCAAGTAGGACCAATTTGAGCGAGTTCAATATGCCTACCTAATTGCTCTAAAGGACTTAATCAAACAAGAAAGAAACTCTAAGCTAGGGTTTAGATCTTGGAATCACTCGACAAGATCGGGGATAGTTCTTAATCAGCAAAGAACTAAAGAAACTCTCAATTTGAGAACTCACAATAATAATATTCATAAAATCTGATCCAAAATCGTATGAATAGTGTCATAGCCTTTTATAGGCTTACAAGGATGATTCTAGAACTTAAAATTGTAAGTAACTACTAAAACTAGTTGTAACCCATCACAATTAAGCAACTAACTAAAGTTACAACTTGTAAAGACTTAGGAAACTATTAAAAACGAATTTAAGCAAAAAAATAAATAAGAAATTCGTGTAAGAACTCCTCACTGGGCTGGACGTCCTCTTTAAGCTCACTTGGGCCTTCATCTTGCAACTTAAAAGGCCTTCCAACAAGTCCAACCAAACCAGCACCTTGGAAGCATGCTATGGACCACTTAAACACTTCAATTGGACCTTCTTTGAATGTAGATTTAATCCATAACCAGTGCATAAATTCTTGACCCAATGAATACACTTGAGTAGCTTGATCAACAAGTCCATTAGCAAGCCCAAAGTCATGAACTACCCCTAAGCAGCAACAAAGCTTGAATGTTTCCACCATGATCAACCACCATTCAAGCTCATCTTGAACTAAACAAGTTGTTCCATGAGAATGTCCAAGCATCAAGATTGTGAGCACTCCTAGGATCACATCAGCTGCCTACAGTAACGATTTTAAGCCTTTAAATAGGCACACAAATAACATGCTAGGGTTTTGTAGTAAAACAAACTACTTAACTAAATGGACTAGCTTAAACACATCATAAACGAACTAAACTAACTATAATCAGCCCAAACCAGCCCAAGTGAACCATCTTGACACCTCTTAGCCCGTTACACCACCAATGGATCAGCGCCCTCCAAGTCTTCAATCCTCTTACTTAGCTGGTTATTTAGACCTTCTTCTAGGCCTTGTTCAGCCCAAATAGTGTAGACCAACCGTGGAGAATGCTTAGCCCAACTTGCTTGGTTTTCTTCTTCAAGTGTATCCAAAATTAGTCCATGAAGAGCATCCTTCATTCTTCTTATTCTATCTCTAGTCATTGGTCCATCCAAACCTCCAAGTACATCATTAGCATCTTTCGAAGTGTGCTCAGCTCGTCCATCACCATTGGAACGTCCTTGTTCATCCTTCAACCCTTGGGACATATCACAATGCATTTATCACACATAAGTTGAACATCATGTCGCATGTTTGGCCAATAAAAATGCTCATTTAAAATAGACAAAGTCTTTTGAATTCCAAAGTGTCCCATAACACCTCCCCCATGTGTTTCCCTAACAAGCAATTCACGAAGAAAACAATTAGGTACACACAATTTATCACCCTTAAACAAATAACCATCATGCCTAAAGTATTCCTCATGAGCTCGTTTATCACAAAGCTCCCAAAGGTGAGAAAAATCAGCATCATTCTCATACAAGCCCTTAACAAGTTCAAAACCAAGCAATTTAGCATATAAAGTGGTAAGAAGAGTATACCTCCTAGAGAGTGCATCAGCTACAATGTTCTCCTTACCTTGCTTGTATTTGATGATGTAGGGAAAAGTCTCAATAAATTCTAACCACTTAGCATGCTTTTTATTCAATTTACCTTGGGACTTCAAGAACTTCAAGCTCTCATGGTCAGAATGAATGACAAATTCCCTAGGTAGCAAGTAGTGTTGCCATGTTTGCAAGGTTCTCACCAATGCGTAGAGCTCTTTATCATAAGTTGGATAATTCAATGTTGCACCTTGCAATTTCTCACTAAAGTAAGCAATAGGCTTCGATTCTTGCATAAGAACAGTACCAATTCCAACCCCAGAAGCATCACACTCTACTTCAAATACCTTGTCAAAATTTGGCAAACCTAACAAAGGAGCATGAGTTAGTTTTTCCTTTAACAAATTAAAAGCTTCTTCATGCTTACCTTCCCACTTAAACACTACATTCTTCTTGACAAGTTCATTAAGAGGTGTAGCGATAGTGCTAAAATTATGCACAAACCTCCTATAAAAACTTGCAAGATCATGAAAAGACCTCACCTCGTTTGCATTAGTGGGAGTCGGCCAATCTCTTATAGCTTGTACCTTGGAGTCGTCCACCTTAATGCCTTGTGAACTTACTACAAAACTAAGAAAAACCACAGACTCCATGCAAAAGGTACACTTAGACAAATTAGCATATAGATGATTTTCCCTAAGAAAAAGAAAGACTTCATGCAAATGATTATTAACATGCTCTTCTAGGGACTTACTATACACTAGGATATCATCAAAATATACTACTACAAATTTACCGATGAAAGAACGAAATATATGATTCATAAGACGCATAAAGGTACTAGGAGCATTAGTTAATCCAAAGGCATAACTAACCACTCATATAACCCACACTTAGTCTTAAAAGTTGATACGAAAACGCGCGATCTAGCCAATACCCAAGCTTTGATGATGAAAGACTCGACCCCTCTAACCCTTGGGATGGCGAACCTTGATAGATCTCGACCCACGATCCAACGAGTTAGCGAACTAAGTTTGAAGGTAGATGGCGCCACAAGCCAAGGTGATTACTTGGATTGATAAGCCTAGAACACCTAGAGAATTCCTAAGCTATTCAAAGAAAAGCTTCCAAGAAGCCAAGAGGGAAAACTCTCAATTTTTTTATCGTGATGTCTGATGATCCTTTTCTCTTACAATAGAGTCCCTATTAGTAGTTAAAAAGAAACAAGGCTTAATTGCCTTAAAGCCCTTATATAAAGTTCTAGGCTATTACAACTTGAAAAAAAGGAAAAACACAAAAAACTCGTAAAAGCCCGTATTATTCTGGAAGTGAACCGCTGACAAACCGTGGGAGGGTGATCTGCGGGTTCTTGCGCGGTTGTGTTAAAGAGAGTTTCTGGACACGAACCGCTGGAGAAACCGCGCGATGGGGTATCCGTAGTTTATGACGTGGTTTCTCTCGTGGCTTGATCAAAGCTTCTGGATGTGAACCGCGTATGGACCCACGGGAAGGTCATCCGCGGTTGGATCTGCGGTTTCTCTCCTGTCACCTACACTTGTATTTTGGTCGCCTCGTTCCACTTGAATGAATGTGCATCCCTTTGTTCCTTCCTTGGACACTTCTTCCATGGTCTTTGAGGCACCCACTTGTTCTTGGATTGCACGAATGAATACTTGTAGCGCGTTCTGGAATTCTTAGCCTGTGCTCTTGTTACTGGTCCACTAGGTACCCTAACTCCGCCACTTTGATTGTCATGAGTGATCACCATGTCCTCATCATTCCCCTCTTCTTGAGAAGGATTTGTCCTCAAATCAAGCTCATCACCTACAGGCAAAGGACTTAGATCAGACACATTAAATGTGGCACTAACTCCATACTCACTGGGTAGTTCAAGTTTGTATGCATTGTCGTGATACACTCTACAACTTGAAACGATCTATCTCCACGTGGAAGCAACTTGTTGCACCGTTGAAAAGGAAACCTCTCTTTCCTCATGTCCAACCACACCCAATCGCCCGGTGCAAAAACTACTTTGCGTTGACCCTTGTTGGCTTGCTTCATGTATTGCTCTGTGCGCTTCTGAATGTTCATACGTACTTTCTCATGCAATTGTCTCACAAACTTAGCCTTTTTCTCACCATCTAAATTCACATGCCCAGAAACAGGTAAAGGAGACAAATCCAAAGGGGTTAGTGGGTTAAACCCATACGTAATTTCAAATGGTGAACATTGAGTGGTAGAGTGAATGGTTCTGTTATATGCAAACTCTACATGAGGTAGACATTCTTCCCAAGATTTAATATTCTTTTTAATGATCGCACGCAATAATGTAGCTAAAGTTCTATTAACGACTTCTGTCTGACCATCGATTTGAGGGTGACTAGAAGTAGAAAACAACAACTTAGTGCCTAACTTAGCCCATAAAAGTCTTCCAAAAGTAGCTAAGGAATTTCACATCCCTATCGGATACAATAGTCCTAAGCATGCCATGCAATCTAACAACTTCCTTAAAGAACAAATTAGCTACAATAGAAGCATCATCGGTTTTGTGACAAGCAATGAAATATGTCATCTTAGAAAACCTATCAACAACAACAAAGATGGAATCATTACCCCTTTTTGTCCTAGGTAATCCAAGTATAAAATCCATAAAAAGATCTACCCATGGTTCCTTAGGAATAGGCAGTGGAGTATACAAGCCGTGAGGTTGGACCTTGGACTTAGCTTGTCGGCACGTCACACATCTTTCCACCAATTTCTCAACGTCCCTCCTCATTCGTGCCCAATGGAAGTGCTCTTGTAAGATCCCAAGAGTCTTTGCAACACTGAAATGTCCCATCAATCCTCCTCCATGCGATTCCCTAACAAGCAATTCTCTCAAGGAACAATTAGGAATACACAATTTGTCTAAGTACCATAGATAATCATTAGAGATGCAGTATCTTCCGTTAGCCATCTTCTTGCATTTTTCATAAATGGCACCAAATTCATGGTCATTAATATACAAATCTTTAACCATTTCAAAACCAAGTAGCTTAGCATCAAGTGTAGTGATCAAAGCGTACCTTCGAGATAGTGCGTCAGCTACCACAATACTCTTACTGGATTTGTATTTAATAACATAGGGAAAGGACTCCACAAAAGCCACCCTTCGGGCATGTCGTTTACTCAACTTGTTTTTTCCCTTGAGGTGCTTCAAAGATTCATGGTCGGTGTGAATAGCGAACTCCTTGGGCCTCAAATAGTGTTGCCACATCTCCATAGCACGAACAAGTGCATACAATTCTTTGTCATAGGTGGGGTAGTTCAATGCGGCACCATTGAATTTCTCACTAAAGTACGCAATTGGTTTGCCGTCTTGCATCAACACGGCACCAATCCCCATACCTAAAGCATCACACTCAATTTTAAAAGTCTTCTCAAAGTTAGGTAAGGTTAATAACGGTGCATGTGTGAGCTTGTCTTTGAGTAAATTAAAGGCTTTTTCTTGTGCTTCTCCCCAATGGAATTTCTCATTCTTCTTGATAACAATGGTCAACGGGGCGGCTATCGTGCTAAAATCTTTAACAAATCACCGGTAGAAGCTGGCAAAGCTCCTCACTTCTCCAATGGATTTCAGAGTTGGTCGTTCTTGAATTGCCTTCACTTTGCTTTCATCCACATGTATATCCTGTGAACTCACAACAAATCCTAGAAACACAAGTTGGTTAGTGCAAAAAGTGCACTTCTTGAGATTAGCATAAAGCTTCTCTCTTCGAAGTACTTCAAGAACTTCTCTCAAATGATCCACATGGTCTAAGAGATTCCTACTATAAATCAAGATATTATCAAAGTACACAACCACAAATCTTCCTAAAAATGGGCGCAATATATGGTTCATCAACCTCATGAAAGTACTAAGGGCATTAGTTAACCCAAATGACATGACCAACCATTCATACAACCCGTGTTTAGTTTTGAATGCAGTTTTCCATTCATCCCCCCCTTTAATTCTAATTTGGTGATACCCACTCTTAAGATCAATTTTTGAAAAGATTTCGGCACCACACAATTCATCAAGCATGTCATCTAATCGAGGAATGGGATGGCGATACTTTACGGTAATGGAGTTAACGGCTTTACAATCGGTGCACATCCTCCACGTTCCATCTTTCTTGGGTACAAGGATGACCGGAACGGCGCATGGGCTCAAGCTCTCCCGAGCCCAACCTTTTTCTAGTAGCTCTTCACTTGTCTTTGAAGCTCTTTGGTTTCTTCCGGGTTGCTTCGATAAGCAGGGCCTATTGGGCAAGGACGCTCCGGGGAAAAAATCTATTTGATGTTCAATCCCCCGAATGGGTGGTAGTCCACATGGCACTTCCTTGGGGAAGACATCTTCGTAGTCCTGCAAGAGAGAAACAATAACACTAGGCAAAGACGGGTCAAGATCATCAGTAGCAATTAATGCCTCTTTACACAAGAGCATGAATAGAGGCTGGTGAGAGAGACCAGCTTTCCTCATTTCATTGGCTTTTAGGAAAAGGTTTTGTTTTCTCTCTGGTTTTTCCTCTATGGACCGATTCAATATTTGCCCTTTTTTTCTCACTTTTCTCGGCCTTTGGATTTTTCACAGCTTGCTCTTTCTTTTTCTTGTCATTTTCTCGCTCACTCTCCTTTTGCAATGCCACTTGATCCTCATACACTTGCTTAGGAGTAAGTGGAGCAAGTGTAATCTTCCTATTGTTATGAAGGAAGGAGTATTTGTTGGAGTATCCATCATAATTAACCTTCTTATCAAATTGCCATGGTCTCCCAAGTAACAGATGGGTAGCTTGCATAGGTACAACATCGCAAAGTACCTCATCTTCATACCTCCCAACCCTGAATCGTACAAGGACTTGCCTAGAGATCCTCACTTCACCACTATTGTTGAGCCATTGAAGCTTGTAAGGCCTAGGATGCTCCTTGGTAGGCAAAGCCAACTTCTCTACCATCAAAGCGCTGGCAACATTAGCACAACTACCCGTATCAACAATGAGACTACACACCTTGTCTCGGATGTGGCAACGGGTGTAAAAGATATTCTCACGTTGAAGCTCATCCTCCTTGAATTGGGTGGTCAAGGCTCTTCTGGCTACCAATCCCACATGATCATTAGTGGGGACTTCTTCTCCGGATTCTTCACCACTTTCCTCCATCAAAGGTGGCATCCCGTCATACTCCTTTTCATCATCCGTGATGACCTCACCACTAGTCAATGTGATCATAGTCCGCTTGTTTGGGCATTGGGAAGCAATGTGCCCAACTCCAAGGCATTTGAAACACTTGATGTCCCGGTTGCGTGTTTTATTTGGGTCATGAGAGGCTTGCCCTTTACCCTCTACCCTTGCTTGGTTGTTCACGGGCTTTGGAGAGGGAGTAGAAGGAGTGGCCCGTTCCTCTCTCTTTGGTTGAGCTGGCCTAACATAGGTAGATTGGAAATTGGAATTAGATCTTCCTTGGCCCCTCTTCTTGATTCTTTTCTCAATCTTCCCGGCTTTGTCTACCATCTCTTCCATATCCATGTAGTGTTGTAGCTCCAATAATTCGGCTATCTCAGCCCTCAATCCATTCAAGAACCTAGCCATAGTAGCCTCAAGATCCTCCTGCTATATCGGCACGGAGCATTAACATCTCCATTTCTTTGTAATAATCTTCAACGCTTCGATTACCTTGAGTTAAGGTTTGTAACCTTTGACACAAGTCTCGGTGGTAATAGGTAGGAACAAAACGTTTCCTCATAGCCGTTTTTAATTCATCCCAAGTGCGGATTGGTGGCTCTCTGTGCCTCCTCCTACCCGTAGCCAATTGATCCCACCACACAATTGCATAATCGGTAAAATCAATGACGGCCAGTTTTACCTTTTGCTCTTCGGAGTAGGAATTGCAATCGAAGATCATCTCTATTTTCTTCTCCCACTCGAGGTATGCTTCGGGATCGGACTTGCCTTGAAAGGTGGGAATCTTCATCTTGATCCCCATAATGGCCGTCTCCTCCTTGATCATTGTCACGCCTCCCACGTCTAGGCCTCCTCACGAGTTCCTCTTCTTCATAGTGATATTCATCCGACTCATACCTTGGAGTCCCACTTCGCCTATTTCGGGGTTGGCTTTGGGAAATATCCAAGTGGTCAAGGCGTTCATGATAGGGGTTCTAAGGCGCGATCCAACATGCCTTGGAACTCGGCTCTCATCGCCTCAGTCAAGAGTCGAACATCAATTGGTTGAGGAGTTCCACCTTCCCTAGACATTTTTTTTTAACAACCTGCAAGAAAAATGTTAGTAGTAAAAGAAGACCTCACCCACTCATTCTCACTAGATATTCCCTCACTCTCGTGTATCACTCAATCACTTTTAATGTGCTCACCACTCCTCAATTGGCCTCCGTATGCCTCCCTTTGGAAGAGTTAGGATTCCTCCAAAGGTACTCAAACACTCACCAATTTAGAATCACCCAAGTGTGGCAAGAGGTTGGAATAGAATACAAAGAAGCTAGACTCAATTTGGAAAGTTCAAATAGAAGCAAAAGAATAAAGATGGACAAACTGGAATTTTATCAAACACAAAGAAGACAATAAGAAAACACAAGAATTTGACTCAAGAAATGATAATTAAGACCCTAACTCCTAATATGATGATATTTGAATGAAATTTTGCCGGGACAAAGGATTATAATTTACTTTCTTCCTTTTTTTTTTTAAAGTGCACAACTTTTGCAATGAAAGTGCACGACTTTTACCTTTCAACACCAAATTAACAAGAAACCCCAACAAAACACCAAGAAACAAGAAGAGTAGAATCCGGTTCAATTAAACTTTCGTACGTGGCGTTGTGATCTGTCCAACGATCTGGATGTTTCACCAGATCTATTCGATTGCACAAGGACAGTATTCCAGCCAAATATACTTTAGTTTTATTGGTTTAGTTCGTGTGCTCGGCTTTTACTCCCTTTAAGCACGCCTCTTCTCTTTTTTTTTTTAAACAATTCCCAGAAAACATACAGCCAAACACCACAAGACTAGACAAATTAATCAAAAATTCACCGGATGAACAGTGACCGTGATGAACAGTGGCGACAAATAGTGCTCGCTACAGTATCGGGAACAGTGACATTTTTTTTTTAATTCAAAGAAACAAAACCCAGCACAAAAGAAAGACTGATACGCAATCTTTTTGGATTTTTAGACTAAGAGAACAAAGAAAGCAAGAACAAAAAGAAAACCCTAATAGGGACTTTTTCAAGAATTCAAAAAAAAAATTAAAAATGATATAACCTCGGTAAAGGCACTAGCTCCGATACCAAATGATACGAAAACGCGCGATCTAGCCAATATTCAAGCTTTGATGATGAAAGACTCAGACTCCTCTAACCCTCGGGATGGCTAACCTTGATACGATCTCGACCGACGATCCAACGAGTTAGTGAACCAAGTTTGAAGGTAGATGGTGCCACAAGCCAAGGTGATTACTTGGATTGATAAGCCTAGAACACCCAGAGAATTCCTAAGGTATTCAAAGAAAAGCTTCCAAGAAGCCAAGAGGGAAAACTCTCAATTTTTTTATCGTGATGTCTGATGATCCCTTTCTCTTACAATAGAGTCCCTATTAATAGTTAAAAGAAATAAGGCTTAATTGCCTTAAATCCCTTACATAAAGTTCTAGGCTATTACAACTTGAAAAACAGGAAAAACACAAAAAACTCGTAAAAGCCCGTATTATTCCGGAAGTGAACCGCGCGACAAACCACGGGAGGGTGATCCGCGGGTTCTTCCGCGGTTGTGTTAAAAGAGAGTTTCTGGACACGAACCGCCGGAGAAACCGCGCGATGGGGTATCCGTGGTTTATGACACGGTTTCTCTCGTGGCTTGATCAAATTTCTGGACATGAACCGCGTATGGACCAGCGGGAAAGTCATCCGTGATGCGAAACCGAGCGATGAGGACATAGTGATCACTCATGACAATCGATTGCACGCTCATTCAAGAGGAACAAGGTTGTCAAAATACAAGTATTGAAGGAATGAGAAAAACCGCGGCACAAACCGCGGATGATGCCTCCCACGGTTTGTCATGCGGTTCACGTCCAGAGGTGTTGATCAAGTCACGAGAGAAACCGCGTCATAAACCGCGGATACTCCATCGCGCGGTTTCTCCCGCGGTTCGTGTCCAGAAACTCTCTTCAACACAACCCCGGAAGAACCCGCGGATCATTCTCCCACGGTTTGTCGCGCGGTTCACTTCTGGAATAATACGGGCTTTTACGAGGTTTTATGTTTTTTTCCTGTTTTTTAAGTTGTAATAGCCTAGGACCTAATGTAAGGGCTTTAAGGCAATTAAGCTTGTTTCTTTTAGCTATTAATAGACACTCTATTGTAAGAGAGGGGATTAGACATCACGTTAAGAAAATTAAGGGTTTTCCCTCTTGGCTTCTTGAAAGCTTTTCTTTGAATACCTTAGGAATTCTCTGGGTGTTCTAGGCTTATCAATCCAAGTAATCACCTTGGCTTGTGGCGCCATCTACCTTCAATCTTGGTTCGCTAACTCATTGGATCGTGGGTCGAGATCGTATCAAGGTTCGCCATCCCGAGGGTTAGAGGGGTCGAGTCTTTCATTATCCAAACTTGGGTATTGGCTAGATCGCCGTTCGTATCAATCTGCGGTTGGATCTGCAGTTTCTCTCCTGTCACCTACACTTGTATTTTGGTCGCCTAGTTCCACTTGAATGAATGTGCATCCCTTTGTTCCTTCCTTGGACACTTCTTCAATGGTCTTTGAGGCACCCACTTGTTCTTGGCTTGCACGAATGAATACTTGTAGCGTGTTTTGGAATTCCTTAGCCCGTGCTCTTGTTACTGGTCCACTAGGTACCCTAACTCTGTCACTTTGATTGTCATGAGTGATCACCATATCCTCATCAAAAGCAGTTTTCCATTCATCCCTTTCTTTCATTCTAATTTGGTAGTAGCCACTTTTAAGATCAATTTTTGAAAAGATAGTAGAACCATACAACTCATCTGGCATGTCATCTAATCTAGGAATAGGATGACGATACTTTACCGTTATTTTATTGATGGCTCTACAATCCACACACATCCTCCACGTACCATCTTTCTTTGGAACAAGTATCACGGGTACGGAGCATGGGCTTAGGCTCTCTCGAACAAAGCCTTTCTTTATCAACGAGCTCATCCACTTGGCGCTGAATTTCCTTTATTTCCTCAAGATTTGCTCGATATGCTGGGCGATTTGGAATACTTGTACCAGGTATGAAGTCAATTTGGTGCAAATTAAATAGGGAAGCTTTTGCTGAATATTTTGACAGAAAGCTACGCCTAATGAAAGAAGAATTTGTTGATGAAATTGAGAGGCGAGCTAGCACTTTTCAAATAGCTTCTAGAAATCCAATTGAATAGCATAATTATACTTCAAGGAAGGAGAAGAAGAAGCAATTGCAATCATTGAGTTCTGAAGCTAATTTTCATGATAGGAGTGACAACACTACTGCAAGATCAAAGGAAGATAATTCTTTTCCTCAATTCGATGACCTAAAGAGCTTACACTACCGTTGGAAGAATCAAGTGGAGATAGTGTTGCACCGCCAATGGAGGTTTTAAGGGAAGATTTACTATCTTTAAAGGAGTCTAAGGAAGAGGGTTATGATTTTTTTTTTGAACCATGTGAGGCTACAACATTACTACGATATGTTGATCATGAATTGCTAGAAAAAGCTAAAACATTACCTTTTGAAGCAAAGCAAAGAGATGCACACGAGGAGGAAAATAAGAGTGATCAAATGGAAGATTTTGTGCAAAATAAGGATGTAAGTGGTAAGATTAAAGAGAGAAAACAAGCTGAAGGAAAAGAAAAGAACGAGGGAGATTACAAAAGTGAGAAACAATTGTTTTGATTGTGAGGCCAAAACTTCTTGTACCCCCGTACAAAGAAGATTGTTATTTTACTAACTCACTAAACTTATATTTCTCTAGTGTGCTTGTTCCTTTTGTGCAAATTAGTGGAGTAACTTTTCAAAAGAGTAATCCACAAGCTTTGTGTTCTCTTAATGGTTCTCATATGCGAATTGATGTTGCTAATACACCAACAAATCAGGAGGTGGAAGGAGTTCGAGAGCAAAGTTTGGTGAAGCAAGGACATCTTGTGGCAGATTCTCCATCTTGTGCCATCAATAGCTCTTGGTTGCTAAAATATGTGTTTGATTGTTGGCATGGTGTACATTGGTATCCTAATATTAGGTTTAAGTGTGATTTGCATTTTAGATTAAGCTTGAATAAGGTTTACAAAGATGACATGCATGAAGCTATTTATCATGCTTTGGTTAGGCTTGTTGATGCATTTTTGTTTCCATGGCCTAATACTTTTGTATCCTTTTTGCACTTTCCTGATGTTGAAGCTGATCAAGTGGCGATAATCAAAGGCAAAGGATTTGGGGAGATTTCTAACAATGCCATCATTGCTTCTTACTTGTTTACTTTGGTTTCTTGGTGGCGAGATTTTCTGTTTTTATTTCGTTTAAGTATTTTTAACATGCATCTTAGTTTTACTTTGTCCGTTCATTCTAGTCTAAGTAATTATATTGTGCATCTAATATGTGACCATTTATATGTAGCATTTTGTTTTAGGAGGTTATTTTTGTTAAGTCATTCTATGTTTGATACTTGAAAATTTTTGTTACGCGATTCTTCATGTGACATGCATTCTAGGATTTTCATTGTTCATGTCATTTTAGAGTACTCTATGCATGCTTGTTATCATTGCTTATTTCATGTTGAAGCATATGTGTGTTTAGGTAATTCCGTTGCTTGTTTAGGTCATGGAGTGGCTAGTAGGTCTACCTATTCACGACGTCCACTTGTTCTATTAGTTGTTTCGTTTCATTGTGTTGTTATTTTGAAATATTTATCTTATGATAGTTACGTTATTTTGTGTCCATATGTGTTAGTTCTAGTTCAAGTTTTTAAAGATATTTCTCATCTAGACATATTTGTTGTTTTTAAACTTCAATCTATTTTTGCTTCTTTTGTGTGTGTTTTTGAGTTTTATTTTGTTTCATCTGGCAAGAGTAATGCGTCCTTAACCACTTGTGTTTATCCTTACAATATGCCATCCGATTTCCAGGTGTTTAATATTCTTGGTGGTTATACTTGCTCATCTATCAATCTTTTAGTTACTAATAGTAGTTTATATGAATTTGCAGATTCGAGGACGAATCTTTTCGAGGAAGAAGGGAATAATAGGTCCCAAGAAGGTCAAGAACGTGGCAATGGAGTTGAGCATACTTCCAAGGATGCTAATGATGTGCTTAGAGGTTTGGATGGACCAATGACTAGAGCTAGAACAAGAAGAATGAAGGATGCCCTTCATGGACTAATTTTGGATACATTTGAAGAAGAAAACCAAGCAAGTTGGGCTGAGCATTCTCCACGGTTGTTCTACACCATTTGGGCTGAACAAGGCCTAGAAGAAGGTCCAAATAACCAGCTAAGTGTGAGGATTGAAGACTTGGAGGGCGCTGATCCATTGGTGGTGTAACGGGCTAAGAGGTGTCAAGATGGTTCACTTGGACTGGTTTGGAGCATGTGAATTTTATGAAGCCCAAATCCACTTCACTTGGGCTGGTTTGGGCTGATTATAGTTAGTTTAGTTCATTTATGATGTGTTTAAGTTAGTTTGTTTAGTTAAGTAGTTTGTTTTTGATACGTGCATGGGCACGAGGCATGGCAATGGAGCATGGAAGATGGCCTATCTAGCATCCACTCAAATGGGAAGATATGAAAGAAGGATCATAGTTTTTAGTGTTATTTATTTTTACAAGTTGTAATCTTTATGTTAGTTATCTAATTGTGATAGGTTACAACTAGTAATAGGTTTTTAGTAAGTTTTCTAGAATATTCTTTATGAGCCTATAAAGGGCATTCCTTGTATTATTTTAAGAACGATGTTATGATGAATCAATAAAAATTGTGAGTTTTCTCTCTACGAGAGCTTTCTTAGTTCTTGGAATAGAACTAATTTCTGGTCTTATTGGAGTGATTCCATGGCGACCAAAACCTACGCCTAGAGTTTCTTCCACTTGATTTGATTCATTCTTTTGGGTTTGTCAATTAGGGGTCTATTCCACGAGTTGGTTAGGGGTCTATTCCACAGGTTGGTTAGGTGTCTATTCCACGGGTTGGCTAGGGGTCTAACTTGCAGCACAAAAGGAGGATTTCAACGATCTTGGTTGAATATTCGAAGCAACCCATTCGAGTTGTTCTTGGGGTCTTCGACAAGTTACGAAGGGGTCAAGAAGATCGAGTGGTTACCACAACTCAAGTTGTTCTTGGGGTCTTCGACAAGTTACGAAGGGGTCAAGAAGATTGGGTTATTTTGTATGGATTTTTTTTCAAGACGGTCCTTTGGAAATGATGTTCCTGTGATATACGAGAGGGTGACACCCCGATCGTATCAATTTTACTACAAAACCCTAGCATATTATTTGTGTGCCTATTTAAAGGCTTAAAATCGTTATTGTAGCGGCAGCCATATGATAATATTTTGAGTGAATTCTTTTTAGAATTTTCTTGGTTCTTTGGTTATTAAGAACTACCACTTTGGTCTTATCAAGCTTTGCTTGTGGCGAGCACAATCTTGCTTAGAGTTTCTTCTAGTTTTTTATCAAGTTCTTAATAGATTAGATCAAACGGTTGAACTCGCTCAACTCGATTTAACCTAATTTTCTTAGGGACGTGTTCATCTTCAAGGGGAGATTCATGAGCACACCAACTCCACGTCAAGGGTTCTTGGGTTTACGAATCCAACGGGGTCTTGAGTTCAACTAGTTGTTGACCTAAAATCCAAGGGGTCTTGGCATACGCACCGTGCGCACATCATCAGATTTTTTGGACTTGACTATGATGTCATCCATATAAACTTCTATCTCCTTGTGAATCATGTCATGGAATAACGCAGTCATAGTCCTTTGATAAGTAGCTCTAGCATTTTTCAGTCCGAAAGGCATGACTCTATAACAGAATGTGTCCCATGGCATGATGAATGCCGTCTTCTCCCTATCTTCTTCTACTACCAAGAGCTAATGATGCCCAGCGAAACAATCAATGAACGAATCCATTTCATGTCTTGCTGTGTTGTCCAATAGAATGTAAATATTGGGCAAAAGGAAATCATCTTTTAGACTAGCTTTGTTTAAACCCCTATAATACACACACACTCGTACTTCTCTTAACTTTTTGGGAACTGGAACCATATTTGACAGCCAAATAGGGTAGTGAGACACAATAATAATTTTTGCATTGAATTGCTTAATTATCTGCTCTTTGATCTTAAGACTCATTTTGGGTTTAAATTTACAAGATTTTTGTTTCACTGGAGAAAAATTTAGATCAATAGGCAATTTGTTCACTACTATGTCTGTAGAAACCTCAAACATATCATCGTAAGACCATGCTTCTTGGAACTGGGTGAAGAATTCAATCATTTCTTTTCTTTGCTTCTCGTTTAAATGCACACTGATTTTAACTTCTTTAACTCCTATCTTAGTGCCAATATTGATGGTTTCTGTTTTTTCTAAGTTTGGCGTAGGTTTTTCTTCATATTGTTCAAGATTCTTAAGTATGGAATCATAATCTTCTTCGATATCGGTCTCACTCTCATCAGTGGTTTGCATTATTTCAGAATTCAGAGAGATATCGAAATTGCATTCATCGATTTCAAGTAAAGTGACATTCAAAGGATCATAAGCAGTTATTTTTGGCAGACAAAAGGCACAATATTCATTTCATTAAATTCAGAATGCATTTCTTTGAAAAGTGGAATATATATACAACCACAAGAGTGTGGTACTATCCTTCTGGGAAAATGTAAAGATGCAGTTCAAACCTAAAAAAGAAAAGGTTCAAAAACTATTTTCATTGAAAAACAGATGCAAGACATGATATGAACCTGACTCTAACAACATAATATATATAAAGAACGGTTCATTCTAGGGCCCTGTCTAGAAATGAACACTCAAGCAAAAATAATTCCAAATTTACCGAAGCTCCCTTCGCACAAGGAGGTAATCGACAATCCAGTTGTTCAATGCCCCTTTTAATGAAAACCATGAAGACAATTCAGTAATTTTGCATGATCCAGCTTTACTAGAGAATGACTTGACATTAGTGGAAGGATATGGTCCCATGACAAGGGGGAGATGAAAGTAGTTGCAAGATGCAATTGGAGTCCAGTTCAACACGTTGCAGGCCAAGAAAAATAAAACCCAAGTGGAAGATGCAAATGAGTCATTTATCTTGCTTATTCAAGCCCAATATGATGTCTAAGGGCTCAAAGATGGAGGTCCATGTGTGATTTTCAAATGATCCAACCCAGCCGCAATTTTTAAATAAATAAATCTGTAATTTTTAAAAATAAATAAATCTCTTTATCTTTGATTTAAGAAAGATTTTATCTCCTTATCCTTAGATAGGTGTCTATTCCACATTGTTGGTTAGGGGTCTAGGGTCGTTTCTCTAAGGGGGGAGTTCAACAAATCTTGTTGGATCTGAAGCAAAACAATCCAAGTTGTTCTTGGGATCTTCGACAAGTTACGAAGGGGTCAAGAAGATTGGGTTGCATCCTTGGTTTCAAGAGTCTTGGACCGTCACTTCCGTAGATCTCGTATCAATTGGTATCAGAGCATTGGTTCATCTTGAAATCTAGGTTTTCCAAGCCAAATTTTCCTTTGGAAGATTCGGCTATATCTCTTTATTTTGTTTCTTGGAGTTTGTCGAGTTTTGTTCTTGTTCTTGTTGCTGTTTCTTGCGTTTTTCTATTCTGTCCGTTTTTGTCCAGTTTGTTTTTCGTGTTTCTTGTCTTCAAAAATTATGTTGGTGCCTTTTGTTTCATGTCTTAGGGTTTGTCATAACCTTTAGAGTCGTTCTTGATATCTATACATCAAGAATTCTAGGGTTTTTTGTGTGGTTTGCTTAGAATCCTGACTGTTTTCGGGTGTTCTTTGTTGTTTTAATGTTTCTTGTGTTAAAACTTTTGAGAAAATTGAATCTTGGCCTACATAAGAACCTTGAAACAATTTTCCTGAGGGAAATTCGTACTGTTCATTGCACTGTAGCGGCGGCGTCACTGTTCACGCTAGGGTTTACTGTTTACTGACGGTACTGTTCATCGCAGGTACTGTTTATCCATTTTTTTTTTCTTTTTTTTTTCAGTTTAATTTTTTATTTGTTTTTGGGAGTTGAATTTTGTATTTTGTGAGTTGGTTGTGTTGTTAAAAAAAAGAGAGAGAGAGGTTGTTAGAGGTGAAAAAAAAAAAGTCTTGCACAAAGAAAAGTCGTGCAATACAAAGGAAAGCAAAAGAGGCGTGCAAGGTGATAAAAGCCAAGCATACGAACTAAACCAATTAAACTGAAGTATATTTGGCTGGAATACTGTCCTTGTGCAACCGAATAGACCTGTTGAAACATACAGATTGTTGGACAGAGAACAACGCCACGTACGTTTAATTGACCAGATTCTACTCTTCTTATTTCTTGATGTTTTGGTGGAGTTTCTTGTTATTTCTGTTTGAACATAAGTGCATTAAAGTTATTAAAGGATATTTGAAAATCAAGATTTTCATCAAGAAAACCACACACCAGGGGTGTCAAACGTGCTTCTTAAATCTGAAATTCCTTGAGTTTTGGTTTCTTGAATTCTAGTGGTTTAAATGATAGGATCCAAGGATCACTTACACATGTGAAGCATTACCTAGCATGTTTCAAGCTAAAAGGGAAGTCATTCATCAATGATATAGGCATGCATGAATGTTGTCCAAGTGTTTCATACGAGTTGAGCATGAATGTTGGGCTTGAGTTATGTAATGATCAAGCTAGTAGATTGGGGCAAGGTTTAATGTATTGGCTTTGGATCAAATCTAATTATAAAGATAGCCCAATTGAATGTTCTAAGTTGTTCATAACAAGCATACAAGGGGCTGATTACTAGGGCTCACTTGGAGAGCTCTTAAACTTGCAAGATGGAGGCCCAATAGTGCACAATGGAGGTGTCCAGTCCAAGGAGACTTTTATGGACGAATTTTTGATATTTTCTAGATCTTATTTTATGTTTTGTTAGTTTTCCAAATTGTTTACAATTTCTTTTTGATAGTTTTCCAAATAGTTGAGTATTTCAATATGGTCTAGCTTAGGTCCTTAAACTAGCATATTGAAATACTCAACTATTTGGAAAACTACCAAAAAGAAATTGTAAACAATTTGGAAAACTAACAAAACATAAAATAAGATCTAGAAAATATCAAAAATTCGTCCATAAAAGTCTCCTTGGACTGGACACCTCCATTGTGCACTATTGGGCCTCCATCTTGCAAGTTTAAGAGCTCTCCAAGTGAGCCCTAGTAACCAGTCCCTTGTATGCTTGTTATGAACAACTTAGAACATTCAATTGGGCTATCTTTATAATTAGATTTGATCCAAAGCCAATACATTAAACCTTGCCCCAATCTACTAGCTTGATCATTACATAACTCAAGCCCAACATTCATGCTCAACTCGTATGAAACACTTGGACAACATTCATGCATGCCTATATCATTGATGAATGACTTCCCTTTTAGCTTGAAACATGCTAGGCAATGCTTCACATGTGTAAGTGATCCTTGGATCCTATCAGTAGTTCTTTTGGTGTGAATCAATTTTGGACTTGAATCTCTAGTTTTACACAAGAGTATAGAAAATTCTTTAAGGGGATTTTGAAAATCAAGATTCAACCTCCAAGAGCTACCACACATTAGGATATCCAATCTTGTTTCCTTGAGTCATTTCTCATCTGTAGTACCTTTCTGATTCCTTCTTGATCAACTAAACTGATACGATCGGGGTGTCGCCCTCTCGCATATCACAGGAACATCATTCCCAAAGGACCGTCTTGAAAAGAAATCCATACAAAATAACCCAATCTTCTTGACCCCTTCGTAACTTGTCGAAGACCCCAAGAACAACTTGAGTTGTAGTAACCACTCGATCTTCTTGACCCCTTCGTAATTTGTCAAAGACCCCAAGAACAACTCGAATGGGTTGCTTCGAATATTCAACCAAGATCGTTGAAATCCTCCTTTTGTGCTGCAAGTTAGACCCCTAGCCAACCCGTGGAATAGACACCTAACCAACCTGTGGAATAGACCCCTAACCAACTCGTGGAATGGACCCCTAATTGACAAACCCAAAAGAATGAATCAAATCAAGTGGAAGAAACTCTAGGCGTAGGTTTTGGTCGCCATGGAATCACTCCAATAAGACCAGAAATTAGTTCTATTCCAAGAACTAAGAAAACTCTCGTAGAGAGAAAACTCACAATTTTTTATTGATTCATCATAACATTGTTAAAATAATACAAGGAATGCCCTTTTATAGGCTCATAAAGAATATTCTACAAAACTTACTGAAAACTTATCACTAGTTGTAACCTATCACAATTAGATAACTAACATAAAGATTACAACTTGTAAAAATAAATAACACCAAAAACTATGATCCTTCTTTCGTATCTTCCCATTTGAGTGGATGCTAGATAGGCCATCTTCCATGCTCCATTGTCATGCCTTGTGCCCATGCACGTATCATAAACTCTAAGCTTTCTTTTCTCATTTTTATATTCAATGCTATTCTTATAATTGGGAATCCATTCGTACTTGATAGAAGTGATTGATTGGTTCTTTCTCAAGGGCCAATAAGAGGGCACTTAAGAGAGGAAAAAGGCTAAGGGGTGAGCACAGCATCGGGAAAAAGCCTAAAGCTTGAGTGATACACGAGAGAATTAAGTGTACACACTAAGGGAGCGAGTAAGGTTATTCATTGTTCTAATATTTCTTGTGCTACTAACCTCTTCTTGCAGGTATGTCGAAAGAAGGAGACAACTCTTAAACTCCACCACCCTTTGATATGAAGTATATGTATGAGCAATTGATGAGGGAGGTGAACAAGGCTGTGAATAATGCCATGGAAGGGATTCATGCACGCATTGACAGTATCGAAAGACCTGTACAATCAAGAGCTTCTAAAGAACCCATGCTTGAAGAAGAAGAAGGAGGAGAAGCCTCTGATTATGATGAAGTGCTTACCCGAAGAGGGAGGAGGGTATCAAAGACCCAAGATAGCAATTTGGGGAGTATTAAAATGAAAATCCCAACCTTCCAAGGGAAGCTTGATCCTGAAGCCTATCTAGAATGGGAGCGTAAGGTGGAGCACATTTTTGAATGCCACAACTATACTGAGGAGAAAAAGGTACAACTGGCAGCAGTGGAATTCACCGATTATGCTAGTATCTGGTGGGACCAGCTCATTAAAAACCGTAGAAGGTATGGAGAGGAGCCAGTGCGAACATGGAGAGAGATGAAGACAATTATACAAAGAAGGTTCGTGCCCAGTTACTACACTCGAGATATTCATAGAAAGCTCCAAACCTTGAGACAGGGATCCATGACAGTAGATGAGTACCATAAAGAGATGGAAATGCTGATCATCCGAGCCAACTTGGAAGAGGATGGAGAGGCTCTTATGGCTCGCTTCATGGGAGGACTCAACCCTAAAATCAGTGAACGAGTGGAGCTACATCACTACCTAGACATGAGGGATTTGGTGGACATGGCCATCAAAGTAGAGCGCCAACTCAAATTGAAGAAGTCCAGGGGCTACACTAGCTCCAATACTAAAGCACCATGGTGAGATTCCAGACCACCAGAGAGGAAGGAAATTCACCCAACTTTCCAACCAAAAGAAGCTATGAAGGGGAAGCTAGAGGCTCTCACACCTAAGCCTCAACAAAGACCCAGGGATGAAGACTCTCAACGCACAAGAGAGATTCGATGCTATAGATGTCAGGGATTTGGGCATATTGCATCTAATTGCCCAAATAAGAGAGCTATGATTGTGATGGATGATGGAGAAGTGGCAAACGTCTCTTCCGGTGATGATGAAGAAATGCCACCATTGGAGGGAGGCAGTGAGTCTGATGGAGAGTATGGAGCTGATACTAGAGATATCTTGGTTACCAGGCGAGCTTTGAGTGTGCAACCAAAAGGGGAAGATGACCAAAATTAGAGAGAAAATCTTTTCACACTCGCTGTACTGTTAAAGGCAAGGTATGCAGTCTAATCATAGACAGTGGGAGTTGCACTAATGTGGCTTCTTCTTTATTGGTAGAGAAGCTAAGATTGGAGACTGTGAGGCATCCAAGGCCCTACAAGCTGCATTGGCTTGCTGATACAGAGAATTTGAAGGTGACTAAACGAGTACTAGTGCCATTTTCTATTGGTAAGTACCATGATGAAGCGTGGTGTGACATTGTACCCATGCAAGCATGCCACCTACTGCTAGGTCGCCCGTGGCAATTTGATAGGCAAGTGCACCACGATGGGTACCTTAATAAGTATTCATTTGAATGGAAGGGAAAACCCGTGTCTCTTCGCCCATTGTCACTCTTGAGGCTCATGAGGACCAAGTGAGACTTGCAAAAGATTTGAAGATAACAGGGCCTCACAAAGGGGAAGGACAAGATACTAAGGAAGAAGGTAAGAATGAAAAGAAAAAGAGGGTAAGCGCCTATGCCAGCAAAAGTGAGGTGGACGAAGCAATAATGGCTAAGCAACAAGTTCTTATTGTTTTATATAAAGATTTATTTCTTTCTATTAATGAACTTGACCCCGCTCTTCCTAGTATTGTTGTGCCTTTATTACAGGAATTTAAAAAAGTATTTCCCGAAGAGATACCACAGGAGTTGCCACTTCTGAGGGGGATTGAGCACCAAATTGACTTCCTACCTGGTGCTAGCATACCGAACCATCCTGCCTACCTGATGAGGACATGTTGATCACTCATGACGATCAAAATGGCGGAGTTAGGGTGCCTAGTGGACCAGTGACAAGAGCACGGGCTAAGGAATTCCAGAACGCGCTACAAGTATTCATTCGTGCAATCCAAGAACAAGTGGGTGCCTCAAAGACCATTGACAGAAGTGTCCAAGGAAGGAACAAAGGGATGCACATTCATTCAAGTGGAACGAGGCAACCAAAATACAAGTGTAGGTGACAGGAGAGAAACCGCGGATCCAACCGCGGATGACCATCGCGCGGTTTCTCTCGCGGTTCGTGTCCAGAAGTGTTGATCAAGTCACGAGAGAAACCGCGTCATAAACCGCGGATACTCCATCGCGCGGTTTCTCCCGCGGTTCGTGTCCAGAAACTCTCTTCAACACAACCGCGGAAGAACCCGCGGATCATCCTCCCACGGTTTGTCGCGCGGTTCACTTCCGGAATAATACGGGCTTTTACGAGGTTTTATGTTTTTTTCCTGTTTTTCAAGTTGTAATAGCCTAGGACCTAATGTAAGGGCTTTAAGGCAATTAAGCCTTGTTTCTTTTAGCTATTAATAGACACTCTATTGTAAGAGAGGAGGATTAGACATCACGTTAAAAAAATTAAGGGTTTTCCCTCTTGGCTTCTTGAAAGCTTTTCTTTGAATACCTTAGGAATTCTCTGGGTGTTCTAGGCTTATCAATCCAAGTAATCACCTTGGCTTGTGGCGCCATCTACCTTCAAACTTGGTTCGCTAACTCGTTGGATCGTGGGTCAAGATCGTATCAAGGTTCGCCATCCCGAGGGTTAGAGGGGTCGAGTCTTTCATTATCCAAACTTGGGTATTGGCTAGATCGCCGTCTCGTATCATTTGGTATCAGAGCTAGTGCCTTTACCCAGGTTATATCCTTTTAATTTTTGCGTTTTTCTTGTTTCTTTGAGTTCTTAAAAAAAAAAATTCCTGCTTTGTTTTTCTCGTCTCGTTCTTGCTTCCTTTGTTTTTTTTTTAGTCCAAAAATCCAAAAAGATTGAGTCTTAGCTGTTCTTTTGTGTTGGGCTTGTTTCTTTGAGTCTAAATTATCAAAACTTTGCAGCCTTAGTCCATCTCTTGTGATTTTATTGAGTTTTCTTCATGGATCCTCAAAAACCCTAATTTTAACAAGTTTAGGGTTTCCTCCTAATTTTTGCATTGTTTTGCTATTTGGTTTCAAAAGTTTTACCTTCTTGAGGGTTATTGAAGATTGGTTGTTTGGGATGAAAGAAATGGTTGAAGCAAAGTAAAAAAAAGTGCAGAAAAGAAAGTTTCAAAAAAAAAAAAAAGGCGTGCTTAAAGGGAGTAAAAGCCGAGCACACGAACTAAACCAATTAAACTAAAGTATATTTGGCTGGAATACTGTCCTTGTGCATCCGAATAGACCTGGTGAAACATCCAGATCGTTGGACAGATCACAACGCCACGTACGAACGTTTAATTGAACCGGATTCTACTCTTCTTGTTTCTTGGAGTTTTGTTGGGTTTTCTTGTTAATTTGGTGTTGAAAGGAAAAGTCGTGCACTTTCATTGCAAAAGTCGTGCATTTAAAAAAAAAAAAAAAAGAAGGAAGAAAGTGAATTATAATCCTTTGACCCAGCAAAATTTCATTCAAGTATCATCATATTGGGGGTTAGGGTCTTAATTAATCCTTTCTTGAATCAAATTCTTGTGTTTTCTTATTGTCCTCTTTGTGTTTGGTAAAATTCCAGTTTATCCATCATTATTCTTTTGCTTCTATTTGAACTTCCAGATTGAGTCTAGCTTCTTTGTATTCTATTCCAACCTCTTGCCACACTTGGGTGATTCTAAATTGGTGAGTGTTTGAGTACCTTTGGAGGAATCCTAACTCTTCAAAGGGAGGCATACGGAGGCCAATTGAGGAGCGGTGAGTGCATTAAAGTGATTGAGTGATACACGAGAGTGAGGGAACATCTAGTGAGAACGAGTGGGTGAGGTCTTCTTTTACTACTAACATTTTTCTTGCAGGTTGTTTTAAAAATAAAAAAAAAGAAAAAAAATGTCTAGGGAAGGTGGAACTCCTCAACCAATTGATGTTCGACTCTTGACTGAGGCGATGAGAGCCGAGTTCCAAGGCATGTTGGATCGCGCCTTAGAACCCCTTCATGAACGCCTTGACCACCTGGATACTTCCCAAAGCCAACCCCGAAATAGGCGAAGTGGGACTCCAAGGTATGAGTCGGATGAATATCACTATGAGGAAGAGGAACTCATGAGGAGGCCTAGACGTGGGAGGCGTGACAATGATCAAGGAGGAGACGCCATTAGGGGGATCAAAATGAAGATTCCCACCTTTCAAGGCAAGTCCGATCCCGAAGCATACCTCGAGTGGGAGAAGAAAATAGAGATGATCTTTGATTGCAATTCCTATTCCGAAGAGCAAAAGGTAAAACTGGCCGTCATTGATTTTACCGATTATGCAATTGTGTGGTGGGATCAATTGGCTACGGGTAGGAGGAGGCACAGAGAGCCACCAATCCGCACTTGGGAAGAATTAAAAACGGCTATGAGGAAACGTTTTGTTCCTACCTACTACCACCGAGACTTGTGTCAAAGGTTACAAACCTTAACTCAAGGTAATCGAAGCGTTGAAGATTATTACAAGGAAATGGAGATGTTAATGCTCCGTGCCGATATAGCAGAGGATCTTGAGGCTACTATGGCTAGGTTCTTGAATGGATTGAGGGCCGAGATAGCCGAATTATTGGAACTACAACACTACATGGATATGGAAGAGATGGTAGACAAAGCCGGAAAGATTGAGAAAAGAATCAAGAAGAGGGGCCAAGGAAGATCTAATTCCAATTTCCAATCTACCTATGTTAGGCCAACTCAACCAAAGAGAGAGGAACGGGCCACTTCTTCTACTCCCTCTCCAAAGCCCGTGAACAACCAAGCAAGGGTAGAGGGTAAAGGGCAAGCCTCTCATGACCCAAATAAAACCCGCAATCGGGACATCAAGTGTTTCAAATGCCTTGGAGTTGGGCACATTGCTTCCCAATGCCCAAACAAGCGGACTATGATCACATTGACTAGTGGTGAGGTCATCACTGATGATGAAAAGGAGTATGAAGGGATGCCACCTTTGATGGAGGAAAGTGGTGAAGAATCCGGAGAAGAAGTCCCCACTAATGATCACGTGGGATTGGTAGCCAGAAGAGCCTTGACCACCCAATTTAAGGAGGATGAGCTTCAACGTGAGAATATCTTTTACACCCGTTGTCACATCCGAGACAAGGTGTGTAGTCTCATTGTTGATACGGGCAGTTGTGCTAATGTTGCTAGTGCTTTGATGGTAGAGAAGTTAGCTTTGCCTACCAAGGAGCATCCTAGGCCTTACAAGCTTCAATGGCTCAACAATAGTGGTGAAGTGAGGATCTCTAGGCAAGTCCTTGTACGATTCAGGGTTGGGAGGTATGAAGATGAGGTACTTTGCGATGTTGTACCTATGCAAGCTACCCATCTGTTACTTGGGAGACCATGGCAATTTGATAAGAAGGTTAATTATGATGGGTACTCCAACAAATACTCCTTCCTTCATAACAATAGGAAGATTACACTTGCTCCACTTACTCCTAAGCAAGTGTATGAGGATCAAGTGGCTTTGCAAAAGGAAAGTGAGCGAGAAAATGAAAAGAAAAAGAAAGAGCAAGCTGTGAAAAATCCAAAGGCCGAGAAAAATGAGAAAAAAAAGGGCAAATATTGAATCGGCCGTAGAGGAAAAACCAGAGAGAAAACAAAACCTTTTTCTAAAAGCCAATGAAATGAGGAAAGCTTGTCTCTCTCACCAGCCTATATTCCTGCTCTTGTGTAAAGAGGCATTAATTGCTACTGATGAGCTTGACCCGTCTTTGCCTAGTGTTACTGTTTCTCTCTTGCAGGACTACGAAGATGTCTTCCCCAAGGAAGTGCCATGTGGGCTACCACCCGTTCGAGGGATTGAACATCAAATAGATTTTGTCCCCGGGGCGTCCTTGCCCAATAGACCCGCTTATCGAAGCAACCCGGAAGAAACCAAGGAGCTTCAAAGACAAGTGGAAGAGCTACTAGAAAAAGGTTGGGCTCGGGAGAGCTTGAGCCCATGCGCTGTTCCAGTCATCCTTGTGCCCAAGAAAGATGGAACGTGGAGGATGTGCACCGATTGTAGAGCCGTTAACTCCATTACGGTAAAGTATCGCCATCCCATTCCTCGATTAGATGACATGCTTGATGAATTGTGTGGTGCCGAAATCTTTTCAAAGATTGATCTTAAGAGTGGGTATCACCAAATTAGAATTAAAGGGGGGGATGAATGGAAAACTGCATTCAAAACTAAACACGGGTTGTATGAATGGTTGGTCATGCCATTTGGGTTAACTAATGCCCCTAGTACTTTCATGAGGTTGATGAACCATATATTGCGCCCATTTTTAGGAAGATTTGTAGTTGTGTACTTTGATGACATCTTGATTTATAGTAGGAATCTCTTAGACCATGTGGATCATTTGAGAAAGGTTCTTGAAGTACTTCGAAGAGAGAAGCTCTATGCTAATCTCAAGAAGTGCACTTTTTGCACTAACCAACTTGTGTTTCTAGGATTTGTTGTGAGTTCACAGGGTATACATGTGGATGAAAGTAAAGTGAAGGCAATTCAAGAATGGCCAACTCCAAAATCCATTGGAGAAGTGAGGAGCTTTCATGGTCTTGCCAGTTTCTACCGGCGATTTGTTAAAGATTTTAGCACGATAGCCGCCCCGTTGACCACTGTTATCAAGAAGAATGAGAAATTCCATTGGGGAGAAGCTCAAGAAAAAGCTTTTAATTTACTCAAAGACAAGCTCACACATGCACCGTTATTAACCTTACCTAACTTTGAGAAGACTTTTGAAATTGAGTGTGATGCTTCAGGTATAGGGATTGGTGCCGTGTTGATGCAAGAGGGCAAGCCAATTGCGTACTTTAGTGAGAAACTCAATGGTGCCGCATTGAACTACCCCACCTATGACAAAGAATTGTATGCGCTTGTTCGTGCTATGGAGACGTGGCAACACTATTTGAGGCCCAAGGAGTTCGTTATCCACACCGACCATGAATCTTTGAAGCACCTCAAGGGACAAAACAAGTTGAGTAAACGACATGCCCGATGGGTGGCTTTTGTGGAGTCCTTTCCTTATGTTATTAAATACAAATCCGGTAAGAGTAATGTGGTAGCTGACGCACTATCTCGAAGGTACGCTTTGATCACTACACTTGATGCTAAGCTACTTGGTTTTGAAATGATTAAAGATTTGTATATTAATGACCATGAATTTGCTGCCATTTATGAAAAATGCAAGAAGATGGCTAACGGAAGATACTGCATCTCTAATGGTTATCTATGGTACTTAGACAAATTGTGTATTCCTAATTGTTCCTTGAGAGAATTGCTTGTTAGGGAATCGCATGGAGGAGGATTGATGGGACATTTCGGTGTTGCAAAGACTCTTGGGATCTTACAAGAGCACTTCCATTGGGCACGAATGAGGAGGGATGTTGAGAAAATGGTGGCAAAATGTGTGACGTGCCGACAAGCTAAGTCCAAGGTCCAACCCCACGGTTTGTATACTCCATTGCCTATCCCTAAGGAACCATGGGTAGATCTTTCTATGGATTTTATACTTGGATTACCTAGGACAAAAAGGGGTAATGATTCCATCTTTGTTGTTGTTGATAGGTTTTCTAAGATGGCACATTTCATTGCTTGTCACAAAACCGATGATGCGTCTATTGTAGCTAATTTGTTCTTTAAGGAAGTTGTTAGGTTGCATGGCATGCCTAGGACTATTGTATCCGATAGGGATGTGAAATTCCTTAGCTACTTTTGGAAGACTTTATGGGCTAAGTTAGGCACTAAGTTGTTGTTTTCTACTTCTAGTCACCCTCAAACTGATGGTCAGACAGAAGTCGTTAATAGAACTTTAGCTACATTATTGCGTGCGATCATTAAAAAGAATATTAAATCTTGGGAAGAATGTCTACCTCATGTAGAGTTTGCATATAATAGAACCATTCACTCTACCACTCAATGTTCACCATTTGAAATTGTGTATGGGTTTAACCCACTAACCCCTTTGGATTTGTCTCCTTTACCTGTTTCTGAGCATGTGAATTTAGATGGTGAGAAAAAAGCTGAGTTTGTGAGACAATTGCACGAGAAAGTACGTATGAACATTGAGAAGCGCACAGAACAATACATGAAACAAGCCAACAAGGGTCGGCACAAAGTAGTTTTTGCACCGGGCGATTGGGTGTGGTTGCACATGAGAAAAGAGAGGTTTCCTCTTCAACGGCGCAACAAGTTGCTTCCACGTGGAGATGGACCGTTTCAAGTTGTGGAGCGTATCAACGACAATGCATACAAACTTGAACTGCCCGGTGAGTATGGAGTTAGTGCCACATTTAATGTGTCTGATCTAAGTCCTTTCCCTGTAGGTGATGAGCTTGATTTGAGGACAAATCCTTCTCAAGAAGAGGGGAATGATGAGGACATGTTGATCACTCATGACGATCAAAATGGCGGAGTTAGGGTGCCTAGTGGACCAGTGACAAGAGCACGGGCTAAGGAATTCCAGAACGCGCTACAAGTATTCATTCGTGCAATCCAAGAACAAGTGGGTGCCTCAAAGACCATTGACAGAAGTGTCCAAGGAAGGAACAAAGGGATGCACATTCATTCAAGTGGAACGAGGCAACCAAAATACAAGTGTAGGTGACAGGAGAGAAACCGCGGATCCAACCGCGGATGACCATCGCGCGGTTTCTCTCGCAGTTCGTGTCCAGAAGTGTTGATCAAGTCACGAGAGAAACCGCGTCATAAACCGCGGATACTCCATCGCGCGGTTTCTCCCGCGGTTCGTGTCCAGAAACTCTCTTCAACACAACCAGCGGAAGAACCCGCGGATCATCCTCCCACGGTTTGTCGCGCGGTTCACTTCCGGAATAATACGGGCTTTATACGAGGTTTTATGTTTTTTTCCTGTTTTTCAAGTTGTAATAGCCTAGGACCTAATGTAAGGGCTTTAAGGCAATTAAGCCTTGTTTCTTTTAGCTATTAATAGACACTCTATTGTAAGAGAGGAGGATGAGACATCACGTTAAAAAAATTAAGGGTTTTCCCTCTTGGCTTCTTGAAAGCTTTTCTTTGAATACCTTAGGAATTCTCTGGGTGTTCTAGGCTTATCAATCCAAGTAATCACCTTGGCTTGTGGCGCCATCTACCTTCAAACTTGGTTCGCTAACTCGTTGGATCGTGGGTCAAGATCGTATCAAGGTTCGCCATCCCGAGGGTTAGAGGGGTCGAGTCTTTCATTATCCAAACTTGGATATTGGCTAGATCGCCGTCTCGTATCACTACCGAGCCAATCCGGAAGAAACTAAGGAAATCCAACGCCAAGTGGATGAGCTCGTTGAGAAGGGATTTGTTCGTGAAAGCCTAAGTCCATGCTCCGTACTAGTGATACTCGTTCCTAAGAAGGATGGTACGTGGAGGATGTGCATGAACTGTAGAGCCATCAACAAGATTACGGTAAAGTATCGTCACCCTATCCCTAGATTAGACGACATGTTAGATGAGTGACATGGTTCTACAATATTTTCTAAAATTGACCTTAAAAGTGGCTACTACCAAATAAGAATGAAAGAAGGGGATGAGTGGAAAACTGCATTTAAGACTAAATATGGATTATATGAGTGGTTGGTTATGCCCTTTGGGTTGACTAATGCCCCAAGTACATTCATGCGTCTTGTGAATCATGTCTTCCGTCCTTTTATTGGTAGATTTGTAGTAGTGTATTTTGATGACATCCTTGTATATAGTAGGTCGTTGGAAGATCATGTGCATCATTTGCATAAAGTTTGTGTTGTGCTTAGAGAGCATAAGTTATATGCTAACCTGTCTAAATGCACATTTTGTATGGAGTCTATGGTTTTTCTTGGCTATGTAGTGAGTTCAAAGGGGGTTCAAGTTGATGACTCTAAGGTGGAGGCCATACGTGAGTGGCCTACTCCAAGGAATGCTAACGAGGTGAAGTCATTTCATGGTCTTGCAAGTTTTTATAGGAGGTTTGTGCAAAACTTTAGTACAATTACTGCACCTCTTAATGAGCTTGTAAAGAAGAATGTTGTGTTCAAATGGGAAGGTAAGCATGAAGAAGCCTTTAATGTATTGAAAGATAAACTAACTCATGCTCCTTTGTTGTCTTTGCCAAATTTCAACAAATTGTTCGAGGTAGAGTGTGATGCATCTGAAGTGGGCATTGGGGCTGTCCTTATGCAAGAGTCAAAACCGATAGCCTATTTCAGTGAGAAGTTGCACGGAGCCACTTTGAATTACCCAACCTACGATAAATAACTCTATGCACTAGTGAGGACTCTACAGAACTGGCAACATTACCTGCTACCAAGGGAGTTTGTGATACACTCAGACCACGAGATCCTAAAGTTTCTGAAGTCGCAAGGAAAGTTAAACAAGAGGCATGCTAAGTGGTTGGAATTCATAGAAGCATTCCCGTACATCATCAAATAGAAGCAGGGTAAGGAGAATATTGTAGTTGACGCGCTTTCAAGGAGGTATACTCTTCTTACTACTTTGCATACTAAATTGTTTGGATTTGACCATGTTAAGTCTTTGTATGAAAATGATGTAAACTTTGGTCAAATTTGGGTTTTGTATGAAAAGCGAGCTCATGAGGAGTTCTTTAGGCAAGAGGGTTATTTGTTTAAGGGAGATACACTTTGTAGTGTCCTAGATGTTCTCTTCGTGAATTACTTGTGAGGGAAACTCAGTGGGGGAGGAGTAATGGGACATTTTGGTGTTCAAAAGACCTTTATCTGTGTTGAGTGAACATTTTTACTGGCCAAACATGCGACGTGATGTTCAAATTATCTATGATAAGTGCATTGCATGTAGGCAGGCAAAGTCTAAAGTTAGACCTTATGGATTATATTCTCCTCTACCCGTCCCTGTTCAACCTTGGGTAGACATATCCATAGGATTTTGTCTTAGGTCTACCTAGGTCTTCTAGTGGAAAGGATAGCATATTCGTGGTAGTTGATAGGTTTAGCAAAATGGCACACTTTATTGCCTGTGTCTAAACGACGCTACACATATTGCTGATCTGTTCTTTAGAGAGATTGTGCGTTTGCATGGTATGCCAAAGACTATAGTGAGTGACCGTGATGTGAAATTTCTTAGTCACTTTTGGCGCACTTTGTGGAATAAGGTTAGGCACCAAATTGTTATTTTCCACCGTTGCACATCCACAAACAGATAGGCCAAACTGAAGTGGTCAATAGGACACTCACCACTCTGTTGCGTGCAATCATACAAAGAAATCTAAAGAATTGGGAAGGCATGTTTGCCTCATATTGAATTTGCATACAATCGTGTGACCTCATTCTACTACTACTTTTTCACCTTTTGAAATTGTTTATGGATTTAATCCCTTTAACTCCTTTGGATATTTTGCCTTTACCTACTAACTGAGCGTGCAAGATTTTGATGGTAAAAAGAAAGCAGAGTTTGTCAAGGAGTTACATGCCAAGGTCCGAAGCAAATATTGAGAAGAAGAATGAGCATTATGCTCGAATGGCAAACAAGGGTCGTGTGAAAAGTCATCTTTGAACCCGATGATTGGGTGTGGGTGCATATGCGTAAGGAAAGATTTCCTACTCAGCGAAAGTCTAAGCTTAACCCACGAGGAGATGGACCCTTCCTAAGTGTTAGAAAGGATAGGGGATAACGCCTACAAGATCGATTTACCCTAGTGAGTATGGAGGATATAAGTGCTACTTTCAATGTTTCTGACCTTTCTCTTTATGATGTAGGTGATTCGAGGACGAATCCTTTCGAGGGAGGAGGGAATGATAGGGATCAAGACATAGTCCAAGCATAATTCAAGCGTCCCGGATCCTTTGCAAGGAATAGGTGGTCCAATGACACGATGCGAGGACAAGGAGAATGAAGGAAGCCATGCATGTATTGAATCAGTGGAAATGTTAGAGAAAGAAGCTTTCAAGGACAATTCCTGCATCGTCCAGACTTGTTACGCTAATATGGAGTAGAGATGGTGTTGATCATGAAGATGGGGCATATGGAGAGGCAATGTCAAGACTAGGGAATGGACTAAAGTGTGCAATTCGGGTCAAAAATTGAAGAAACGAAGCTTTTGACCAAGGCCGCGCACCAGTCCGCGCCGCGGCCTTACCCACGGCCTTCCATCAGATTGAGACGACTGAGGCTGGTGAACATTCTGACCTAGGCCGCGCCCCAGTCCGCGCCGCGGCCTTTCGAACGGCCTTCATCAGAATGGTTAAGGGAGAGTAGCAGACGTTCTGATCGAGTCCGCGCCTAAGGCCGGCCCGCGGCCTTCCCCACGGCCTTCCCCAGAACGTGCAATGTCGCGTTAGTTTAGGGTTTTTCTATTCTATTGTTATTTCATTATTTTGTAGTACATGTCGAACGCCTATTTAAAGGCAAAACACATTGAGTAGTGGAGATTAAGATCATCTATCATAAAAACGTGAGTTTTTTAGAGCTATTCAATAGTGATTTCTTGGTTCTTGGATTGGAACCGTCTTGGTCTTATCAAGCCTATGCTTGTGGCGACCCAATTACCCGCTTAGAGTAATTCTTTCGCGTTTGATCAAGTTCTTAGCGTAATAATTTAGGCAAATTGAACCCACTTAAGTTGGTCTAAATTAGAACCCTAGGTTCTTCGTTCTTCGTTGAAGAGTATTCGAGGCTTTTCTACTTGGAATCATCAAGCGATCTTGGCCATTCACAATCCCGCGCGCATCAGGGGCCCAGTGGCGATGAGAATGAAGGGCCTAGTGAAGTTGATCCACCAAGTGGAGCGGTACTGGTAACCTGCAGATCCCTTAGTATCCAGCCTAAAGAGGACAGCATGGAGATGCACAGGGAACACATCTTCCATACCAGATGTGTGGTCCTAGATAAGTTATGCAATGTCATAGTGGATAGTGGTAGCTGCACGAATGTTGCCTCTACCTTGTTCGTAGAGAAGCTGAGGCTACCTACCATCAAGCATCCCAAGCCCTTTTATTTGCAATGGTTGACAGATCATGGTGACATTAAAGTGACGAGGCAAGTCATGGTGTCATTTGCCATAGGTGGGTATGTGGACGAGATTTTGTGCGATGTCATACCTATGCATGCTTGCCATATTTTGTTCAGCCGACCGTGGCAATTTGATAGGAAAGTGATTTATGATGGGTATAAGAATACCTATCGATTGACTTGGAAGAAGAAGGAGTATGTACTGAAGTCTCAACGGCCATCTGAGGCTTATACTGATCAAGCTAGGATCTCCCAAGAATGTAAAATGAGAGAAAAGCAACAACGTGTGAGTGAGGAGAAAAACAAAAGAGATGGCGAGTTAGAAGAAAAGAGAGAAGAGTCGAGAGGAAAAAGAGAGAAAAATAAAAGAGAGATTGTGTCAAAAGAAAAAAAGAAGGTGAGTGCATTTGCAGAAAAAGGAGAAGTCAAGAGTGCACTGATAGCGAGGCAGCAATTCCTTATGCTTATGTATAAGGATATTTACCTTTCTACTAACGACATTGACCCTTCTGTATCAAGTGTCGTAGTCTCTTTGTTGCAGGAATTCCAAGACTTGTTCCCTGAAGATGTTCCACAGGGGTTACCACCACTCAAAGGCATAGAGTATCAGATCGACTTCATACCGGAGTCGAGAATTCCTAACCGTCCAGCTTACCAGGCCAACCCAGAGGAAACAAAGGAGATACAGAGGCAAGTGGACGAGTTGATAGAAAAAGGGTTCATTAGGGAGAGCATGAGTCCGTGCTCAGTACCAGTCATTTTAGTGCCTAAGAAGGATGAGAGTGTGCGTGGACTGCAGAGCTATCAATAAAATCACGGTAAAGTATCGTCATCCCATCCCTAGGCTAGACGATATGTTAGATGAACTGTATGGCTCACAAATATTTTCCAAAATTGATTTAAAGAGTGGTTATTATCAGATTAGGATGACAGAAGGTGACGAGTGGAAAACTGCTTTTAAAACTAAGTACGGTCTTTATGAGTGGTTATTTATGCCTTTTGGCTTAACTAATGCTCCTAGTACTTTTATGCATTTAATGAACCATGTTTTCCGCCCTTTCATTGGAAAATTTGTTGTGGTCTATTTTGATGATAGTTTGGTTTATAGCAAGTCGTTGAATGATCATTTAAAACACTTGCATGCTATTCTTGATGTACTTAGATTGCACCAATTATATGCCAACATGAAAAAGTGTTGATATGCGTGGAGGTACGTGGAGTTGCTTAAAGATCCAAGTGAAGCTTCGAATTTTCCCTTGGAGGATTTCGACCCTTCAAAGTGCTCAAGTAGGACCAATTTGAGCGAGTTCAATATGCCTACCTAATTGCACTAAAGGACTTAATCAAACAAGAAAGAAACTCTAAGCTAGGGTTTTGATCTTGGAATCACTCGACAAGATCGGGGGTAGTTCTTAATCAGTAAAGAACTAAAGAAACTCTCAATTTGAGAACTCACAATAATAATGTTCATAAAAATCTGATTAAAAATCGTATGAATAGTATCCCCTATTTATAGGGTTACATAGAGGATTCTAGAACTTAGAAATTAAAGCAACTACTTAAACCTAAACATTAACTAATTGAAATACTTAACTTAAAACAATTTATGACTGAATTGGAAGTCTTAAAATATAAAAATAGCTAAGTTCTAGAACACTTTAAAAGCTTCTAAATATGTAATTGGGCTAGTCGTCCAAAGCATCAAGGCCAAGTGATCCACAACGCCATTCTTCAAGGAGGTTGGGCTTCTTCCATTGATCCACCAACATGTAAGTTGGGCGGCTGGCCTTCCAAGCTCCAAACATCATCTTGAGTAGCCCAAATATAAGTAATAGGCCTTGGAGAAGAGTTGCTCTTGGCCCAAGTTTCTTCTTCCTCTCGCAAGTCCAAATATAATCCTTGCAAGGCTTCTTTCATTCTTCTAGTCCTAGCCCTTGTCATTGGCCCATCAATGCCTTGCAAAAGGTCCTCATGAGATCGTTCAAGTCCCTTGGAACTCGATCCACCTACGGCAACCCCTTGGTCCATATCAAGTGTTCCTTCTGTATGGATTCTTTTAGTACTAATGGCGTAAGTGTAGATGAATCCAAGGTGAAGGCAATTCTGGAGTGGCCTACACCTAAGAACGCCAATGAGGTAAGATCTTTCCACGGTTTAGCAAGCTTCTACCGAAGGTTTGTACGTGATTTCTCTTCGATAGCTGCACCTTTAAATGAGCTTGTTAAAAAGAATGTAGTATTTAAGTGAGAAAATGTGCATGAAAGAGCCTTTAATTTGCTGAAAGATAAGTTGACTAATGCACCTTTGTTAAGCTTACCTAATTTTGATAAAGTTTTTGAGATTGAGTGTGACGCTAGTGGTATTGGTGTAGGAGCTGTTTTGATGCAGGATTCCAAGCCTATTGCGTATTTCAGCGAGAAGCTTCAAGGAGCAACACTCAATTACCCCACTTACGATAAGGAGCTATATGCTTTGGTGAGGACACTCCAGACATGGCAACATTACCTGTGGCCAAGGGAATTTATCATACACTCGGACCACGAGAGTCTCAAATTCCTCAAGTCCCAAGGTAAGTTGAACAAGAGACACGCCAAGTGGCTAGAGTTCATTGAGACATTCCCATATGTCATCAAATACAAACAAGGTAAGGAGAACGTAGTGGCAGATGCGTTGTCAAGAAGGTATACTCTTCTTACCTCATTGCATGCCAAATTACTTGGGTTTGAACATGTGAAAGACTTGTATGGATCTGATCATGATTTTGAGTCAATTTGGAATGCATGTGAAAAAGGGTCTTTTGACAAATATTATAGGCATAAAGGATTTCTATTTAAGAAGGATAAATTATGTGTGCCTGTAAGCTCTTTGCGTGAATTACTTGTGCGTGAGTCGCATGGAGGGGGATTAATGGGTCATTTTGGTGTATTAAAAACTCTAGATGTTTTACAAGAACATTTTTACTGGCCTCACATGAAAAAAGATGTGCAAATGATGTGTGACAAATGCATTACATGTAGACAGGCTAAGTCTAGAGTTAGGCCATACGGGCTTTACACACCCTTACCTGTGCCATCCCATCCTTGGGTTGATATTTCTATGGATTTCGTGTTGGGACTCCCAAGGTCTCAAACTGGTAAGGATAATATCTTTGTTGTGGTAGATCGATTTAGTAAAATGGCTCATTTTATCGCATGTGTGATGTGCGCACGGTTGCGTAGCTAAGAAAGTCTTGGATTCAGGTATGCAACTCGTTGAACTCAAGACCTCGTTTGATTCGTGAACCAAGGAACCCTTGACGTGGAGTTGTTTTGCCTTGAATCTTCCTTGAAGAAGATGAACACGCCTAAGACAAGCTAGATTAAACCAAGTTGAGCGAGTTCAATCGTTTAACCTAAGTTACCTAAGACTTGATAAAAAACACAAGAAAAACTCTAAGCGAAGTTGGTGGTTGCCACAAGCAAGCTTGATAAGACCAAGAGTAATTCTTAATCGACAAAGAATCAAGAAAATTCTCACAATAGAGAAAACACACAATTTTTTTGAATAATTCTTATTAAAATCGTAACTAATAATATGGCCTATAAATAGACTTACAAAGAACATTCTAGAGTTGTGAAAATAGACTTAACTTCTAAGACAAAACCTATACTAATGAAACTACCAAAACAAAACATGAATTAACTAAAATAACTAAGTCTATTACAACTCAAAGACTATAAAAATCGTAACTAATAAACCCTAATGGGCTGGTAGTCCATTAAGCCCACAAAACCATCAATTGGACTTCAATTCTTCAAGCTCCCCACTCGTGTGGCCCATGAAGTTCTCATCCAATGTTTGTTCAGCCTAAATCACATTAATGAGTTGTTTAGATTGATCCTTTGAGCCCAATTGCAAAGCCTCCTCATATGAGTCCAATATGAGTCCATGCAATGCATCCTTCATTCTTCTAGTTCTTGCTCTAGTCATAGGACCATCCAAACCATTAAACACATCATTGGAGCTCCTCAAACTTGATCCATCATCCTTGGAACGTCCCTCTTGAAGGTCTCCACCTTGGGACTCATCATTCCCTCCTTCCTCGAAAGGATTCGTCCTCGAATCAAGTCATGTCTTGGGAACACTTGCATCTTCTTGCTTGGTGATAAAAATCTAGAAACTTGCAACTTAACGCCATTGAATAAGCAATTTGTAGGTGGCGTCACTTTGTCTTGAAATTGATTTCCAAGTTGCTGCAAAGGAGAAACAAAAACACTAGGAAAACAAGTGTTAGGAATGTTAGCAAAATAATCTACTTCTTTGTACATAGGCACAAGAAGTTTAGGCCTTTCAATCAAAGCACTCTTTTTCTCACTTTTGCTAGCTTCCACTTCCACTCTCTTATTTTCTTCTTCTTTCTCAGAATTTTTCCTCTCGATTTGTTCTCCCTCAAGATCTACACTATCCTCACTCTTCTCTTGCACACACTCTTCTTTTTTATCACTTTTTTCTTTTGCTTGTGTGCTCAAAGATCGTTCCCACTCTTTGCAATCTCTTAAAATTTTCTCTTTATCCTTATTTACCTCAAGTGAGGGCAAAGGAATTAGCTTGATATTCCTCCCATTCCATTTGAAAGAGTAGTTATTGTTCACCTCATCATATTTGGCTTCATTCTTAAGTTGCCATGGATGCCCTAAGAGTACATGACAAGTCTCCATTGGTACCACGTCACAAAGAATCTTATCATGATACTTGTTAAGTGAAAACTCCAACTCCACTTGATTGGTTACTTCAAATTCTTCATTATCAATCAACCTTTTGTATGGATGTGGATGCTTCAACAAAGGCAATCCTAACTTTCCAACACACATAGTACTCACCAAATTAGTGCAACTAACATGATTAATGCACGTACTACATACCTTGTTTTTCATAGTGCATCTAGTATAGAATTCAACTTGTTGCACTTGTTCACTATCTCGCAATGGTTTATCCTTCTCTTCAAAAGCATCACGATTCTTCTTTTGAATGAGAGGTGATGAAATTTGATCTTTAATTGAGAGAGTAGATTCCTCCTCAAGCACTCTTTCTTTTTGAGCAACCACAAGTGCTTTATATCTGCTCCAAAAATCATCCCAATCATCAAGACCCTTCAGGTCATCCTCCTTCTTTGAAGTATAATAATTCTTGGACAACTTTTTAGAGGATTTGGATGCAAAAGCTTTGGCATTAGATGACTGCGAATGCCTATCCATGTTTTCATAGATCTCATTTTTCATAAGGTGCATCTTTCTTTCAAAATCACCAACAATGGCTGATACGAGATCCACGGAAGTGACGGTCCAAGACTCTTGAAACCAAGGATGCAACCCAATCTTCTTGACCCCTTCGTAACTTGTCGAAGACCCCAAGAACAACTTGGATTGTTTTGCTTCAGATCCAACAAGATTTGTTGAACTCCCCCCTTAGAGAAACAACCCTAGACCCCTAACCAACAATGTGGAATAGACACCTAGTCAATAATCTCTTTAGACAGATTCAAACCCTTAAGAAGAACCCTAGGCGGAATCTTGAATACTTAACAAGAATTGTCAAGAATGCAAGAGTAGTTCTTTCACCCAAGAACAAAGGGAAACTCAATAATGCTCACACGCACAATTGAAGAGAAAAACTCAATATTATTGATTAATGTTCTAAAATTCGGATCAATAGTAACACCATCTATAAAGAGGCGCATAACATCAAGATATAAGTTAAATATGGAAACTAACTTAACCCTAGTTGCACCATAACATAAACCTACAACTAAAGATACAACTTGAGCTATTAAACTAACGAATTAAGCCCATGAAACCCATAACCTCAAGTGGCAAACGGGCTCTTCAATTGAATCCAAGTCCACGACCTCCAAGCTCCTCCAACTCTAGCCCAAAATAAGTGAATAGCCTTGTAGGTTCTTGTTTCAACCAAGTAGCTTCATCTTCATATAATTCTATAATCAAACCTTGCAAAGCTTGCTTCAACCTTTTAGCTCTCAACCTCGTCATTGGACCTCCCATGTCTTGGAATGGGCTCTTTGCAGCAACACTATGATCACGACTCCCTTGAACTTGAACACGAGCATTGATGTCTTCATCAATGGCTTCCCTAAACAATTTTAGTTCATTATTAATGTCCATAGAAGGCGCCATTATGTCCTAAAAACCTGCAAGAAAAATCGTTAGAAAAAACAAAGAAAATAGACAAGAATATGTGTAACACTCCCTTAGTATTTGGCACTCGATTCCCTCAAGTAGATTGGCTTTTACCCTCGAATGAGCTCACAACTAAGTCTTTTTCCACTCAAAGAATCTTCTTGTAGGCTCTTTGATGAAGAACCAGCTCAATCAATCCCACCAAGGACCTATAGCAACCTCAACTTGTAAAGAGTAAATGTAGACGCCAAGAAAAATTAGCTTAGAGTGTTTATGATCAAGAGAATAAATCAAAGAATGGATGAGAATCAAGAATTGACACAAAATAGACACCCTAATGTGTGGTATAATTGTGTAAAAATCCTTAATTTTTAATGTTCTCTTGAAAAATAATAATATTCTTGTGCAAAAAGTAAAACTCCAACAATCCAATTCACTTTCCAAAATGAATCTTTGAACAATTGGCAACTAAAACCAAGCACAACTAATTTGGAAACCTTAAAACACGCCCCAAGGGACCTTAACCAGCTGGAAAAACGTTCTAAATGAAGAAAAAGGAAACAAGAATCACCACTTTCCAAAAAGAATGAAGAAACCCTTGCACCTTGAGGATTTGGTTTCCTATCCTTTGCCAACTAGTTTTCCTTTACCCAATTGGTTTCCCTATGACAAATAACTTCTATATAAACCCAACTAACACCTTTTTGACTCCTTTTAACACCAAAATTTCTGCAAAAATCGTAACAGAAATTCGTCCAAAAATAGGTACGAATTTCAGCAACCCAACATGCAAGAAACCCTAACAAAACCCGATTTTTTGAAGAGACCCTTTAACCGACCCTTCAAGGCTGTCAAGAACTTCAAGATTTGCTTAAGAAAGTCCAAGAACTGAGCCAAGAACCTCAAGAAATCAGTCAAACAATTTCAAGAAATCAGTCCAGAAAATTTCCAGCAACTCACAAACTTCAAGAACTCAACTTACAAACCAAGAAGTGCAAGAAACTTATCAAGAACTTCAAGAAAGCTCAAGAACTTGTTCAAGAACCTCAAGAAACTCAAGAACACTATTGGACAGATTTATAGATTTCAAGAATTGCACCAAGTAAGTCCAATAAGTCCAAGAACTTGTATCCAAACACCAAGAAATTTCAAGAAATTGTTGAGCAACAATTGGTGCACGGTTTTTGCTTGTTGTGCACTCCTTTTTACTCTCTTTTTTCTTTGTGCTTTTGGCTCTTTCTTTTTGCACACGAATTTTCTGCCTTTTTTTTTTCACACGTTAACAACACCAAGAACACAATTAAATCTCCAAGAAATCTGGTTGTATGAATTTTTTTATGTTCAAGAAACCCTTTTTCTTGCAAATTTTTTGACACAAGAAATTCAAGAAAACACCAAAAACAGTCAAGAATCACAAAATACCACACAAGACCTAGAATTCTTGATTGAGAAGCAACCAAGAACAACTCTAAACACCTAAAGCATGAATTTTTATTCAAAGAAAACAACGAAAAAAATAGCAAAAATTTTTTTTTTCAAGAAACGAAAGTAAAGACACAAGAAAACAACTTGTTGTCCAGGCTCGAAGCTCTTTGACAACGACTCAAAGAAAGAAAAATAAATAAAACACAAGTTGCTTAACCAGGCTCGAAACTCTTTGATAAACAACAAAAAAGAAAAAAGGGACATATCCGAATTTTTCCAAAGGAAAAATTGGATTGGAAAAACCTGAAAAAATCCAAGATGGCTCTGATACCACTTGATGTGCGCACGGTTGCGTAGCCAAGAAAGTCTTGGATTCAGGTATGCAACTCGTTGAACTCAAGACCTCGTTTGATTCGTGAACCAAGGAACCCTTGACGTGGAGTTGTTTTGCCTTGAATCTTCCTTGAAGAAGATGAACACGCCTAAGAAAAGCTAGATTAAACCAAGTTGAGCGAGTTCAATTGTTTAACCTAAGTTACCTAAGACCTGATAAAAAACACAAGAAAAACTCTAAGCGAAGTTGGTGGTTGCCACAAGCAAGCTTGATAAGACCAAGAGTAGTTCTTAATCGACAAAGAACCAAGAAAATTCTCACAATAGAGAAAACACACAATTTTTCTGAATAATTCTTATTAAAATCGTAACTAATAATATGGCCTATAAATAGACTTACAAAGAACATTCTAGAGTTGTGAAAATAGACTTAACTTCTAAGACAAAACCTACACTAATGAAACTACCAAAACAAAGGATGAATTAACTAAAATAACTAAGTCTATTACAACTCAAAGACTATAAAAATCGTAACTAATAAACCCTAATGGGCTGGTGGTCCATTAAGCCTACAAAACCATCAATTGGACTTCAATTCTTCAAGCTCCCCACTCGTGTGGCCCATGAAGTTCTCATCCAATGTTTGTTCAGCCCAAATCACATTAATGAGTTGTTTAGATTGATCCTTTGAGCCCAATTGCAAAGCCTCCTCATATGAGTCCAATATGAGTCCATGCAATGCATCCTTCATTCTTCTAGTTCTTGCTCTAGTCATAGGACCATCCAAACCATTAAACACATCATTGGAGCTCCTCAAACTTGATCCATCATCCTTGGAACGTCCCTCTTGAAGGTCTCCACCTTGGGACTCATCAATGTGTTAAGACCAATGATGCCTCTCATATAGCTGATTTGTTCTTTAAGGAAGTAGTGCGTTTGCATGGGCTACCTAGAATTATTGTTAGTGATAGGGATATTAAGTTCCTAAGCCATTTTTGGCATACTCTCCGGAGTAAATTAGGGACTAAGTTGCTATTTTTTACCGTGACACATCCTCAAACGGATGGGCAAACGGAAGTTGTCAATCGCACACTTACCACGCTCTTGCGAGCAATCATTCAGCGCAATTTGAAAACTTGGGAAAAATGTTTGATGTGCGCACGGTTGCATTGCCAAGAAAGTCTTGGATTTCAGGTATGCAACTCGTTGAACTCAAAACCTCGTTTGATTTGTGAACCAAGGAACCCTTGACGTGGAGTTGTTTTGCCTTGAATCTCCCTTGAGAAGATGAAACACGCCTAAGAACAACTAGACTAGACCAAGTTGAGCGAATTCAATCGTCTAACCTAATTAACTTTAAGACTTGATCAAAAACACAAAAAAAACTCTAAGCGAAGTTGATGGTCGCCACAAGCAGACCAAGAGTAGTTCTAAATCAACATAGAACCAAAAAGAATCTCAATTAAGAGAAAACACTCAAATTTTATTCATAAATTCATGCTTAAAATCGTATGAACAGTAACATGCCTATTTATAGGCTTACAGAGAAAAGTCTAGAAGCTTAAAATAAAGTAAACTACTAAAACTAGTTGTAACCTATCACATTTAGGTAACTAACTAAAAGTTATAACTTGTAAAGACTTAGGAAACTGATAAAAAGCATAATTAACTATAAAAATAGTCTAAAATTCGTCCAAGATCAGATGATGGGTTGGACATCCCTTCATAAGCTCCATTGGGCCTCCATTTAGCAATTTCAAGGGCCCTCCAAGCAAATCCAAGTAACCAGCCCCTTATAAGATTGTTTTTGGACAACTTAGCAATTTCTTTTGGGCCTTCTTTATATGTTGACTTGATTCACAACCAATGCTTTATCTTTCGGCCCAATGCGCTAGCTTGAACAAAGTGAATTTCAAGCTTGTAAACAAGCCCAAAATCGTAAGTTAAGAACCAGCAACTATGCTTCAACGTTCCAGCCAAGATTATCAACCACTTGAGCTCAAATTGATCCATATAATCAGCCTCTTCAAGTCCTCCAAGTGTAGGTCTAAGTCCAACAAGTGTAGGTGCACTTTGGTTCATATCAATGTTTGCCTCATATTGAGTTTGCTTATAATAGAGCTGTGCATTTTTCTACTTCTTATTCTCCATTCGAGGTTGTTTATGGCTTTAATCTTTTGACTCCATTAGATATCTTATCTTTGCCTTTTAGTGAACATGCAGATTTGGACGGCAAGAGCAAGGTAGAGTTTGTCAGGGATTTGCATGCCAGAGTTCGAGCTAACATAGAAAGGAAAAACGAACGATATGCTAAACAAGCAAACAAGGGACGTTTGAAGGTGACTTTTGAACTAGGAGATTAGGTGTGGATTCACATGCGCAAAGAAAGGTTCCCTCAGCAAAGGAAGTCCAAACTTGGACCTCGTGGAGATGGTCCATTTCAAGTCCATGAGAAGATCGGTGATAATGCATACAAGATCGATCTGCCAAGTGAGTATGGTAATATTAGTGCGACTTTCAATGTGGCTGATTTGTCTTTGTATGATGCAGGTGATTCGAGGACGAATCTTCCTGAGGAAGGAGAGAATGATGAAGATCATGGAAGCCGAGGTGAGGACACGTTCAAGGCAGATCCTTTACAAGGCATAGGAGGTCCAATGACGAGGCTTTGAACCAAGAAGAAGAACCTACTTGGGCTAAGAACATGCCAGTTCGGATGATTACGTATGCTTGGATTGATGTTGACGCCAAGGGAAGTGAGCAAAGTAGTCAAACCAAGCTAAATGAATGAGAATTGAAGTGTCTGACCAAGGCCGCACCTAAAGCCGTGGCACGGCCTTTCCCACAGCCTTCATCAGAGAGTTGAGCCAAAATAGCCAACGCGAGACAAGCATTCTGACCAAGGCCGTGCCCAAGTCCGCGCCACGGCCTTCCCCATGGCCTTCATCAAAATGTTACTCCGAATGAAGTGAAGTGAAATAAAGCCTCTGATCGAGGCCGCGCCCAAGTTCACGCCGCGGCCTTCCCCGCGGCCTTCATCAGAGATCGCGAATGCGTTTGTTTGTCTTTACGAGTTTTTTAATAGCATAATGAGTTATAAACCTTATACAAGGTATTTGGTGTAATGAAATAGGTCAGAACATTATTGAATGAATTAAAACGTGAGTTTTTTCTCTCAAATTGGGGTTATCCTAGTTCTTTAGTAAAAACAAGAACTACTCTTGTTCTTGACAATCGACTTGTTAAGATCAAGCCTTTTCTTTGCTTAGGATTGTTCTTCCAAAAGGGTTTGCTCTTCGTCTTGTGAGATTGTCAACTAGGAGTCTATTCCACGGGTTGGGTTGTCTAGGTTGCATCCCATAAGGAGAACCAACGATCTTTGGTGGCATTCAAAGCGCCCAATTCAAGTTGTTCTTGGATTCTTCGACAAAGGGTCAAGGAGATTGGATTGGTTTCCACAGATTTTCAAGGAGTCTTGGGCATCTCGCGACCGTGGTTCGCATCATTTGGGCTGATTGTAGTTAGTTTAGTTCATTTATGATGTGTTTAAGCTAGTCTATTTAGTTAAGTAGTTTATTTTACTACAAAACCCTAGCATTTATTTGTGTGCCTATTTAAAGGCTTAAAATCGTTACTATAGACAGCCTTATGATGATATTTTGAGTGAATTCTTTTCAGAATTTTTTTGGTTCTTTGTTGATTAAGAACTACCCCTTTGGTCTTATCAAGCTTTGCTTGTGGCAACCACAATCTTGCTTAGAGTTTTTTTATAGTTTTTGATCAAGTTCTTAGTAGATTAGATTAAACGATTGAACTCTCTCAACTCGGTTTAACCTAATTTTCTTAGGGACGTGTTCATCTTCAAGGGGAGATTCATGAGCACGCCAACTCGACGTCAAGGGTTCTTGGGTTTACGAATCCAACGGGGTCTTGAGTTCAACGAGTTGTTGACCTAAAATCCAAGGGGTCTTGGCATACGCACCGTGCGCACATCAAATAACATCTAGTAGATGCGTCATAGATTGTCCATTTGAGGCACATTACTCACATCAGATACCTTACCTACATGCTGATGTTCGTACGGTTGCATATGCCAAGACCCCTTGGATTTTAGGTCAACAACTTGTTGAACTCAAGACCCCATTGGATTCGTAAACCCAAGAACCCTTGACGTGGAGTTGGTGTGCTCACGAATCTCCCCTTGAAAATGAACACGTCCCTAAGAAAACTAGGTTAAACCGAGTTGAACGAGTTCAATCGTTTAATCTAATCTAATCTAATAAGAACTTGATCAAAAACTAGAAGAAACTCTAAGGAAGATTGTGGTCGCCACAAGCAAAGCTTGATAAGATCAAAGGGGGTAGTTCTTAATCACTAAAGAACCAAGAAAATTCTGAAAAGAATTTACTCAAAAATATCATCATAAGGCTAGACAAATTAAGCAAAAATTCACCGGATGAACAGTGATCACCTATGAACAATACCGGGTGAATAGTGACGGGCAAACAGTAACTCGCTACAGTACAGTGAACAGTTTTTTTTTGTTGGTAACAATCTCCAACACAAGAACAAACAAGATAACACTTAAACCACACCAAAGACCTAGAATTCTTGGCTTAAACTATCAAGAACGACTCTATCACGAAACTCTAGTTAATATGACGCAAGAAACACAATAAGGAAACACAAGAATAAAGTTCCTGCAGAAAAATTGCAGAAAAATGCAGAAAGAATTGCAGAAAATTAGACAAATCAAAAAAAAGTTGGAATCTTTCACAAAGGAACGCAAGATCAACAAGGATATACCCAAAGGGTTAGCGAAAAGAGAATCAAACAAGAAAAATATATATCCTAATTTTTCCAAGTGAAAAAAATTGGATTGGAAAACCTGGATGATCAAGGAAGTGGCTCTGATACCAATTGATGCATGACAGATCGCGCAAATGCCAAGAATGCCTTAAAACCCAAGTAAATCAACTCGTTAACTATCGACAAGATTGGAACCCATCCAAAATTACCAATACGTGGACTTGGATTCGATTGAAGAGCCTGTTTGCCACTTGAGGTTATGGGTTTCATGGGCTTAATTCGTTAGTTTAATAGCCCAAGTTGTATCTTTAGTTGTAGGTTTATGTTATGGTGCAACTAGGGTTAAGTTAGTTTCCATATTTAACTTATATCTTGATGTTATGCGCCTCTTTATAGAGGGTGTTACTATTCATCCGATTTTTCAGAACATTAATCAATAATATTGAGTTTTTCTCTTCAATTGTGCGTGTGAGCATTATTGCGTTTCCCTTTGTTCTTGGGTGAAAGAACTACTCTTGCATTCTTGACAATTCTTGTTGAGTATTCAAGATTCCGCCTAGGGTTCTTCTTGAGGGTTTGAATCTGTCCAAAGAGATTGTCGACTAGGTGTCTATTCCACATTGTTGGTTAGGGGTCTAGGGTCGTTTCTTTAAGGGGGGAGTTCAACAAATCTTGTTGGATCTGAAGCAAAACAATCCAAGTTGTTCTTGGGGTCTTCGACAAGTTACGAAGGGGTCAAGAAGATTGGATTGCATCCTTGGTTTCAAGAGTCTTGGACTGTCACTTCCATGGATCTCGTATCAATTGGTCTCAGAGCATTGGTTCATCTTGAAATTCAGGTTTTCCAAGCCAAATTTTCCTTTGGAAGATTCGGCTATATCTCTTTATTTTGTTTCTTGGAGTTTGTCAAGTTTTGTTCTTGTTCTTGTTGCTGTTTCTTGGGTTTTTCTATTTTGTCCGTTTTTGTCCAGTTTGTTTTTCGTGTTTCTTGTCTTCAAAAATTGTGTTGGTGCCTTTTGTTTCGTGTCTTAGGGTTTGTCATAACCTTTAGAGTCGTTCTTGATATCTGTACATCAAGAATTCTAGGGTTTTGTGTGTGGTTTGCTTAGAATCCTGACTGTTTTCGGGTGTTCTTTGTTGTTTTAATGTTTCTTGTGTTAAAACTTTTGAGAAAATTGAATCTTGGCCTACATAAGAACCTTGAAACAATTTTCCTGAAGGTTACTCTTGATTTCTGGTAAAAAAAAAAAAGAGAGGTTGTTAGAAGAGAAAAAAAAATTCGTACTGTTCATCGCACTGAAGCGGCGACGTCACTGTTCACGCTAGGGTTTACTATTCACTGACGGTACTGTTCATCGCCGGTATTGTTCATCCAAATTTTTTTTTCTTTTTTTTCAGTTTAATTTTTTGTTTGTTTTTTGGAGTTGAATTTTGTATTTTGTGAGTTGGTTGTGTTGTTAAAAAAAAAAAAAAAAGAGAGAGAGAGGTTGTTAGAAGAAAAAAAAAAAATTCGTACTGTTCATTGCACTGTAGAGCGACGTCACTGTTCACTCTAGGGTTTACTGTTCACTGACGGTACTGTTCATCCGATTTTTTTTTTTCAGTTTAATTTTTTTGTTTGTTTTTGGGAGTTGAATTTTGTACTTTTTGAGTTGGTTGTGTTGTTAAAAAAAAAAAGTCTTGCACAAAGAAAAGTCGTGCAATACAAAGGAAAGCAAAAGAGGCGTGCAAGGTGATAAAAGCCAAGCATACGAACTAAACCAATTAAACTGAAGTATATTTGGCTGGAATACTGTCCTTGTGCAACCGAATAGACCTGTTGAAACATACAGATAGTTGGACAGAGAACAACGCCACGTACGAAAGTTTAATTGACCAGATTCTACTCTTCTTATTTCTTGATGTTTTGGTGGAGTTTTTTGTTATTTCTGTTTGAACATAAGTGCATTAAAGTTATTAAAGGACATTTGAAAATCAAGATTTTCATCAAGAAAACCACACACTAGGGGTGTCAAACGTGCTTCTTAAATCTGAAATTCCTTGAGTCTTGGTTTCTTGAATTCTATTGGTTTAAACCTTACCCTAAGCTTCCATTTTCATTACTACTTATCTTGAATACTTACTTGGGTTTGTACCAAGGATCAATTGAGCAGGTTCTCATTCAAGGGCATACAAGGTACGCTCAATGAGTGGTAAAAGGCTAAGGTGTGAGCTCATCATCGGGTAAAAGCCAAAATTAATTGGTGTGATACACGAGTGACGAGGGATACACGTAAGGGAGTGAGTGAGGTTTTACTTGATCCATTGTTCTTTTCTTATGTTACTAACGATTTTTGCAGGTTGTTGAGAATACCATGGGTGAAGGAAAAGCTATGGAGGATAATGAGCTTAAGCTGTTTATAAAGGCTATGCAAGACACACAAAGAAAAAACAATGAAAATTTTCAGACCATCATGGCACAACTTCAACAAGTGTCTTTAAGGATGGACAACTTTGAGAATGTGACAAGGGGTCGTGAGGAGTTGTCTGGAAATTTGGGAGCTCGTGGTACTTCCTCTCACACAAGGGTGACCCGCAACCCTACTTATGAAGATGAATTGGGAGCCGAGTCTGATTTTGAAGAAATAGATACAAGGAGAGGAAGGAGGGTGGTAAACCGTCAAGATGACAACCTTGGAAGCATCAAAATGAAGATTCCATCGTTCCAAGGAAAGCTCGATCCCAAGGCTTACATTGAGTGGGAACGCAAAGTGGAGGGGATCTTCAATTGCCACAATTACTCGAAGGGAAAGAAAGTACAACTTGCTGCGATTGAGTTTATAGATTATGCGAATCTTTGGTGGGACAAACTCCACAAGGACCATGCTAGATTTGACGAAGCACCCGTGAACACATGGAGTGAGATGAAAAGGCTCATGCAAAAGAGGTACATTCCGAGCTACTACACACGTGATCTCCATTGGAAACTTCAAACCTTGAGACAAGGTACCATGTCCGTGGATGATTACTTCAAGGAGATAGAGATTTTGATTATGAGGGCCAACTTAGAGGAAGAAGGAGAGGCACTAATGGCAAGATTTATGGGTGGCCTCAACACTGATATTAGGCAACGTGTGGAGTTGCAACATTACCTTGACATAGGAGATTTGGTTGACATAGCAATCAAGGTAGAGCAGCAACTCAAGGCATCAAAGTCGAGGCCCATTGCTTCACCCTCAACCCGACCAGCTTGGAGGGATTCACGAGATAGAAGGGCTATCCAAGAACGTGATAAGGGGGCCGCTCAAACACCATCAAAAATTAATGAGCCATGGCAAAGAGGGGCTACGGGTTTGGCAAGTAATAAACTCAAGAGTGAGAGCTCCACATCCAAGCTACCAAACAAGGGTAAGAATGAGACTTCTTCTAGACAGAGAGATGTTAGCTGTTTCAAGTGTCAAGGATATGGTCATATTTCCTCTCAATGTCCAACAAAAAGGAATATGATCATTCTTGGCAATGGGGAGGTGGAGAGCGAACATTCAAGTGATGAAGAGATGTCTCCACTTGAAGGACCTAGTGATGATGATTCTGTTGAAGGGGGACCCGAGGATGCCATTCCATCTAGTGGTGAAGTGTTAGTGACTAGAAGATTATTGAGCATCCAACCAAAGGAGGAGGAAGAGGAGATGCATAGGGAACATATATTCCACTCAAGATGCTTGGTTCAAGGCAAGGTATGCAGTGTTATTGTTGATTCTGGTAGTTACACTAATGTAACTAGTACCTTGTTTGTAGAGAAATTGAAGTTGCCTACAATTCGCCATCCACAGCCATATTTCTTACAATGGTTGACAGATTTTGGGGATGTGAAGGTAACCAAGCAAGTGCTAGTATCATTTGCCATTGGAGGATATGTGGATGAGGTATTATGCGATGTTATTCCCATGCATGCATGTCATATTTTGTTAGGTCGTCCATGGCAATTTGATAGGCGTGTGATTTATGATGGTCATAAAAATACTTATCGTCTAGTTTGGAAGAAAAAGGAGTTCATATTGAGACCATTGACACCTATGGAGGCCTATGCTGATCAAGCACGAATTACAAAAGAGTGAAAGGCTCGTGATGAGTCCAAAGGAGCCAAGGCCGAGGGGTCTTTATTGGAGTCGCCTAGACAGATTGTGCATCATGAAAGCAATCGGTCTAGTGGGGAGAAAAAGAAAGGAAAAGGGAAAAGAGGGGAAGCCGAGAGAGATGAGGGGAGAAAAGTGAATGCCTATGCTGGGAAAAGTGAGATCAAGAATGCATTGTTGGTAAGGCAACAACTTCTTGTCATTTTGTATAAAGATGTTTACTTTTCTACTAATGAGCTTGACCCTTCTCTTCCTAGTATTGTTGTTTCTTTGTTGCAGGCATATCAAGACTTATTCCCTGAAGATGTCCCAAGTGGATTACCACCTTTGAGAGGGATAGAACATCAAATAGATTTCATGCCTGGAGCAAGCATTCCAAACCGTGCGGCTTATATAGCTAACCCTGAGAAAACAAAGGAAATTCAAAGGCAAGTAGATGATTTATTAGAGAAGGGCTTTGTGCGTGAGAACCTTAGTCCGTGTTCTGTGCCTGTGATTCTTGTACCTAAGAAGGATGGTTCTTGGAGGATGTGCGTAGATTGTCGAGCCATTACTAAAATCACGGTAAAGTATCGTCATCCTATACCTAGGTTACATGATATGTTGGATGAATTATATGGTTCACAATTGTTTTCAAAAATTGACTTGAAAAGTGGCTACTATCAAATTCGAATGAAAGAGGGTGATGAATGGAAAACTACTTTCAAAACTAAATTTGGTCTTTATGAGTGGTTAGTTATGCCTTTTGGTTTGACTAATGCTCCTAGTACTTTTATGAGGTTGATGAATCATGTTTTCCGTCATTTAATTGGGAAATTTGTAGTAGTTTACTTTGATGATATTCTTGTGTATAGCAAGTCCTTGCAAGAACATGTTGATCACTTGCGTGCTGCTTTTGAGATACTTAAAGAACAGCAATTGTTTGCTAATCTCAAAAAGTGTTCTTTTTGCATGGATTCTGTTATATTTCTTGGTTTTGTTGTAAGCTCTAAAGGAATAAGTGTAGATGAAACCAAGGTAAAGGCAATTAGGGAGTGGCCGACCCCTACTAATGCCAATGAGGTAAGATCTTTTCATGGTTTAGCAAGTTTTTATAGAAGGTTTGTGTGTGATTTTTCTTCAATTGCTGCACCTTTGAATGAATTTGTTAAAAAGAATGTGATTTTTAAATGAGAGAAAATGCATGACGATGCTTTTAGATTGTTAAAGGAAAAACTCACCAATGCTCCTTTGCTTAGTTTGCCTAACTTTGACAAGGTTTTTGAAATTGAATGTGATGCTAGTGGAATCGGTATAGGGGCTGTTTTGATGTAGGATTTTAAGCCAATTGCCTACTTTAGTGAGAAGCTTCAAGGGGCGAGCTTGAGTTATCCTACCTATGATAAAGAACTTTATGCTTTGGTTCGAGCTCTTCAAACTTGGCAACATTATTTGTGGCCAAAAGAGTTCATCATACATTCTGACCATGAAAGTTTGAAATTTCTCAAGTCTCAAGGTAAGTTGAACAAGAGACATGCTAAGTGGCTCGAGTTTATTGAAACCTTTCCATATGTGATTAAGTATAAGTAAGGTAAAGAGAATATTGTGGCTGATGCACTATCTCGTAGGTACACTCTTCTTACTTCTTTGCATACTAAATTACTTGGTTTTGAGTACTTAAAGCATGTTTATGTAGGAGATCGTGACTTTGGTGATATTTGGCAGATTTGCATGAATCAATCTCCACATTTGGGGCGTATACATGGAGAGTTTTATTTACATGAGGGTTACTTATTTAGGAAGGATAGGTTGTGTATTCCCTTCTGTTTTGTGCGTAATGTGCTGATTAGTGAAGCTCATGGAAGGGGTCTTATGGGACATTTTGGTGTTGTTAAGATTTTGGATATCTTGTATGAACACTTTTATTGGCCTCATATGAGACGTGATGTGCAAGCTTTTGTGCTAAGTGTATAACTTGTAGGAAAGCTAAATCCAAGGTGATGCCTCATGGGTTTTATAGTCCATTGCCTATTCCTAATGTTCCGTGGACTGACATTTCTATGGACTTTGTGCTAGGTCTTCCACGTTCTCAAAGTGGCAAAGATAGTATTTTTGTTGTAGTTGATCGTTTTAGTAAAATGGCACACTTTATTGCTTGTGTTAAAACTAACGATGCAACTCATATTGCAGATTTGTTTTTCAAAGAGGTTGTTCGTTTGCATGGTTTGCCAAGGACAATTGTGAGTGATCGTGATGTCAAGTTCCTAAGTCACTTTTGGCGTACTCTTTGGAGCAAGTTAGGGGCAAAGTTGCTGTTTTCTACTGTTGCTCACCCTCAAACGGATGGACAAACTGAAGTAGTCAACCGTACACTCACTACATTGCTACGAGCAATCATCCAACATAATCTCAAAAATTGGGAAAAGTGTTTGCCACACATAGAGTTTGCTTATAATCGCACTATCCATTCCTCTACTTCTTATTCTCCATTTGAAATTGTTTATGGTTTCAACCCACTAACACCTTTGGATATTTTGTCTTTGCCTTCTAGTGAACACGTTGACATGGATGGTAAGAGGAAGGCTGACTTTGTAAAAGATTTGCATGCAAAGGTTCGGGCTAACATTGAGAAGAAGTATGAGCAATTTGCAAAGCAAGCAAACCGTGGAAGAGTGCAAGTTCACTTTGAGCCTGGAGATTGGGTTTGGGTGCACTTAAGGAAGGAACGTTTCCCTGAACAACGCAAGTCCAAACAGAGTCCAAGAGGAGATGGGGATTCGAGGGCGAATCTTCTCGAGGAAGGAGGGAATGATGAAGACATCAATGCTCGTGTTCAAGTTCAAGGGAGTCGTGATCATAGTGTTGCTGCAAAGAGCCCATTCCAAGACATTGGAGGTCCAATGACGAGGTTGAGAACTAAAAGGTTGAAGCAAGCTTTGCAAGGTTTGATTATAGAATTACATGAAGATGAAGCTACTTGGTTGAAACAAGAACCTACAAGGCTATTCACTTATTTTGGGCTAGAGTTGGAGGAGCTTGGAGGTCGTGGACTTGGATTCAATTGAAGAGCCCGTTTGCCACTTGAGGTTATGGGTTTCATGGGCTTAATTCGTTAGTTTAATAGCCCAAGTTGTATCTTTAGTTGTAGGTTTATGTTATGGTGCAACTAGGGTTAAGTTAGTTTCCATATTTAACTTATATCTTGATGTTATGCGCCTCTTTATAGAGGGTGTTACTATTCATCCGATTTTTCAAAACATTAATCAATAATATTGAGTTTTTCTCTTCAATTGTGCGTGTGAGCATTATTGAGTTTCCCTTTGTTCTTGGGTGAAAGAACTACTCTTGCATTCTTGACAATTCTTGTTGAGTATTCAAGATTCCGCCTAGGGTTCTTCTTGAGGGTTTGAATCTGTCCAAAGAGATTGTCGACTAGGTGTCTATTCCACATTGTTGGTTAGGGGTCTAAGGTCATTTCTCTAAGGGGGGAGTTCAACAAATCTTGTTGGATCTGAAGCAAAACAATCCAAGTTGTTCTTGGGGTCTTCGACAAGTTACGAAGAGGTCAAGAAGATTGGATTGCATCCTTGGTTTCAAGAGTCTTGGACTGTCACTTCCGTGGATCTCGTATCATAATGAAGCTGAATTTGATTAGGATGATTATCACCAACATACCGAAGTTTTATAAATTCCGCCCACATTGAATCACCCTTTCTAAATTACCACCATAACTTACAAAAGAAGGCCTTGATAATATCTTTTAAACTTCTAAAACCAACTCCTCCTTCTTCAAGTGGAAGACACATTTTTTGCCAAGCAACCCAATGCCTTTTAAATCCCATATCAGATTCCCCCCACAAAAAGTGTGCAAATATTTTCTCCAATTCCAACAATATACCCTTAGGAGGTTCCAATACCGCCAATAAATGAATTGGAAAGAGATCACCAGTTGATAACCATTTCCCTTTCCAACTATTAATTCTCCAAATGACTTTATCTACCAAACCCAAAAACATAGCTTTCACCTTTTTTCCAAAGTATAAAGGACATCCCAAATAAGTAATTGGAAAATGTTTACCCGTAAAACCAGTAACTTGAGCAATTGTTGACCGATGGTGTTGAGATGCATTTTTTCCCATTAAAAAATAGCTTTTGGATGAGTTCACCAATTGTCCTGAACACTTCTGATACCGCTGCAAAGTGTCCATCACACAACGCAGAGACTTCTTACCACCATTTGTGAAAATAATCACATCATCTGCATAGCCAAGATGTGTGACCTGCATACAATTATTAGTCACAAAATATGGTGTAAAATTCTTATAAGATAACATCATATTAAGATTTTGATGTGCGCACGGTTGCATTGCCAAGAAAGTCTTGGATTTCAGGTATGCAACTCGTTGAACTCAAGATCTCGTTTGATTCGTGGACCAAGGAACCCTTGACGTGGAGTTGTTTTGCCTTGAATTTTCCCTTGAAGATGAGCACGCCTAAGAACAACTAGAATTAGACTAAGTTGAGTGAGTTCAATCATCTAACCTAATTAGCTCTAAAGACTTGATAAAAAACACAAGAAAAACTCTAAGCGAAGTTGGTGGTCGCCACAAGCAAGCTTGATAAGACCAAGAGTAGTTCTAAATCAACATAGAACCAAGAAGAATCTCAATTAAGAGAAAACACTCAAATTTTATTCATAAATTCATGCTTAAAAATCGTATGAACAGTAACATGCCTATTTATAGGCTTGCAAAGAAAAGTCTAAAAGCTTAAAATAAAGTAAACTACTAAAACTAGTTGTAACCTATCACAACTGGGTAACTAAGACTTAGGAAACTTAACAAAAACATAATTAACTACAAAAATTATTGGAAATTAGTCCAAAATCAGACCATGGGCTGGACATCCCTCCATAAGATCCATTGGGCCTCCATTTAGCCACTTCAAGGGCCCTCCAATTGGATCAGCCCCTTGTAAGATTGTTTGGACAACTTAGCAACTCCTTTTGGGCTTTCTTTATTCCCTTGGCCCAATGAGCTAACTTGAACAAAGTGAATTTCAAGCTTGTAAACAAGCCCAAAATCGTAACTTAAGAACCAGCAACTATGTGATACGAGATCCACGGAAGTGACGGTCCAAGACTCTTGAAACCAAGGATGCAACCCAATCTTCTTGACCCCTTCGTAACTTGTCGAAGACCCCAAGAACAACTTGGATTGTTTTGCTTCAGATCCAACAAGATTTGTTGAACTCCCCCCTTAGAAAAACGACCCTAGACCCCTAACCAACAATGTGGAATAGACACCTAGTCGACAATCTCTTTGGACAGATTCAAACCCTCAAGAAGAACCCTAGGCGGAATCTTGAATACTCAACAAGAATTGTCAAGAATGCAAGAGTAGTTCTTTCACCCAAGAACAAAGGGAAACTCAATAATGCTCACACGCACTATTGAAGAGAAAAACTCAATATTATTGATTAATGTTCTAAAATTCGGATGAATAGTAACACCCTCTATAAAGAGGCGCATAACATCAAGATATAAGTTAAATATGGAAACTAACTTAACCCTAGTTGCACCATAACATAAACCTACAACTAAAGATACAACTTGGGCTATTAAACTAACGAATTAAGCCCATGAAACCCATAACCTCAAGTGGCAAACGGGCTCTTCAATTGAATCCAAGTCCACGACCTCCAAGCTCCTCCAACTCTAGCCCAAAATAAGTGAATAGCCTTGTAGGTTCTTGTTTCAACCAAGTAGCTTCATCTTCATGTAATTCTATAATCAAACCTTGCAAAGCTTGCTTCAACCTTTTAGCTCTCAACCTCGTCATTGGACCTCCCATGTCTTGGAATGGGCTCTTTGCAACAACACTATGATCACGACTCTCTTGAACTTGAACACGAGCATTGATGTCTTCATCACTATGCTTCAATGTTCCAGCCAAGATTATCAACCACTTGAGTTCAAATTGATCCATATAATCAGCCGCTTCAAGTCCTCCAAGTGTAGGTGCACTTTGGTTCATATCAGATTTCTAGAAAGAACCTCCGCCCCCAATATAAATAAAGCCGGAGATAGCAGATCTCCTTGCCTCAATCCTCTAGAAGATTTAAAAAACCCACAGGACTTCCCATTAACAATGACTAAAAAATGACACGACGAAATCAATTTCCAAATAAAATCTAGCTACATTTCCCCAAAACCAAACTTTTGCAAAACTTGTATGAGAAAATACCAGGATACCCTATCATAAGCTTTGGCCATATCTAGTTTAAGCATCACATTAGAACCCCGAACTTTCTTGTTCATAGCACCACACATCTCTTGGGCCAAAAGAATATTATTAGAAATTAACCTGCCTTGTACAAACGCACTTTGCTGGGGAGATATTAGCTTTGGAAGAACTTTCTCCAATCTAATAGCAAGCAACTTAGATATAATTTTATTAATGAAGTTGCACAAGCTAATTGGTCTAAATTCAGAGAAAGAAGTAAGACTTGCTACCTTAGGAATCAAAGCTATTAATGTTGAACAAAACCCCAATGGTAGGTCAACCCCAACAAAAAAATCACACACCGCCTAAAATACATTCTCTTCAATTATATCCCAGCAAGAAGTGAAGAATAAACCTGAAAAACCATCTGGACCTGTAGAACTCTCTCCATCCATCTGAAAAACCACCCTTTTAACTTCTTCTTTTGTGGGAAAAGCTTGTAGCATACTATTATCATCATCAGAGACAATGGGAGGAATCACAGACAATAATTTATTATCCAAAATCACTTGATCCTGTCCTTGAGATAATATGTTAGAAAAAAATACAATGGCTTCTGATTCGATTTGTGACCTCTCCTCCAACCAAACACCATTAGCATTCTTTATTCGATGAATGTATTGTTTAGCTCTTTTTTGCCGAACTATAGAGTGAAAAAATTTGGAATAGCATCACCATCTTTAAGCCATTTAAGCCTGGATTTTTGCCTCCAAAAACCAGCCTCTCTATTTAATGCCAATTGCAAATTAGCTTGTGCATTATTCAATTCAAGTTAAGCGTGATCAGAAGGATTAGTCTCCAAATTAGCTTCCCTTTGTTGGACCAAATCTTCAGCCTTCCTTACCATGTCAAAAACATTACCAAACACCTCCCTATTCCATGTACGAAGACGATGTTTAACTGATTGAAGTTTTTGAAGTAATACACGAATAGGCCTTCCTTCACATGGAACATTCCAAGCCTCATAAACAACATCCTGGAAGCTTTCGTGAGAAGTCCAAACATCCAAAAATTGAAAATTTTTTGGAACCCCATCATCATTCTGAGAACAAGAGAGAAGCAAAGGGGAGTGATCCGAAGCCAATCTATTAAGATGTTGAACAAAAGCATAAATTTTTAGATCCAACCAAGATTGATCCACCAATACCTTATCCAACCTTTTCCAAATCCTAGCCCTTCCAAATCTATTATTTCACCAAGTATAATTTGATCCCGAATATCCCAAGTCTACCAAAGCGCAATCGTCCAGAAAATTCAAAAAATTTTCGACCTCAATAAATTTAAATGGGCAGCCTCCCTTTTTCTCCTCTTGACTAACAATCACATTAAAGTCACCAATCAAAATTAATGGCAAATTAAAACATGATAGATCCTGCAAATCATTCCAAAGATATCCACGTTCCATATCCTTGCAAGAAGTATGAACAAACACCACCAAAAATGCAGATTTCAACATCACATGATTCATTTGAATAGCCAAAAATTGTTCAGATTGAGCAACAATTTTCCCACAAAAATCTGAATCAAAGAATGCCCAAATACGCCCTTCCATATTAGAAAAAGCATGCTGAATACCCAGCCTTATACGATACATATCCAACTTATCTTTACAAAGCAAGGGTTCACAAATGCCAAGTAAAGAAAATTTATGCAATCTCCTAAGTTTATGCAAACGATTAATGGTAAGAGTCTTAGAAATACCTCTTACATTCTAGAAAAGGGCTTTGATCATTGTAAAGACTGAAAGGATGAAGTTGAAGACTCCACATGAGAGTGTTTATTCTTTTGCTTGTGTGACACCGTCTGCCATTCATCCATCTTCTTTAATCCATCCAGCCTCGTTTGTTGCAAATGTCATTGAGTGCCATGAAAACAGCTTTGCCTCATCCAAAAGTAAATTTGATGGTTATCAACAGAATTTCTATCTTTCCTTGGAGATAAATTAAGATCTTTAATCATGTCTGATTTTTTACGTGAGACTTCCTCAAAATTTCCTGTGCATTACTATCCTCCTCCAACACCTTATTAGCCATTGTCTCTATGATTCCATCAGCAGCCGAGATTACAGCCTCCTCAACTAGATTTAAGAGATCATTTGAAGCCCTTTCGTTCTTAGAAACATCCCCACTATCTTGTTCAATATCACCCACAACTCCCCCTGAACAGGTCACAATATTTTCATGATATTGTTCACCATTAACAGCCACTTGAGAAGACATTAAATCCATTAATGCGCGCGGGTTTGTGAACGGCCAAAATCGCTTGAAGATTCCAAGTGGATAGGCTTCGAATACTCTTCAATAAAGAACGAAGAACCTAGGGTTCTAATTTAGACCAACTTAAGCAGGTTCAATTTGCCTAAATTATTACACTAAGAACTTAATCAAACATGAAAGAATTACTCTAAGCGGGTAATTGGGTCGCCACAAGCGAAGGCTTGATAAGACCAAGACGGTTCCAATCCAAGAACCAAGAAAGCACTTCTGAAGAGCTCTCAAAAACACACGTTTCAATGAAAAATGATCTAAAACTGTTATTACTCAATATGTTCTACCTTTAAATAGGCGTACGACATGTACTACAAAATAAGGAAATAACAACATAACAAATAAATCCCTAAACTAACGCGATTTCACATTCTCTGAAGAATTAGGCGCGGACTCGATCAGAACGTTTGCTGCTCTACCTTAACCATTCTGATGAAGGCCGTTCAGAAGTCCGCGGCGCGGCCTGGAGCGCGGCCTCGGTCAGAATGCTCACCAGCCTCGCCTCCTCAATTTGATGGAGGCCGTGGCCAAGGCCGCGGTGCGGCTTGGTGCACAGCCTTGGTTAGAAACTCCGTTCCTTCACCTTTTGGCTAGAATTGCACACTTTGCCCATTTTCTTGTCTTGGCATGGCTTCTCCATATGACCCCTCTTCAAACGAAGCACCATCTCTGACCCAGATTAGCGTAACAAGCCTTGACAATGAAGAATTGCCCTTGGAAGCTTCTTTTTCTAACACTTCCATGATCAACACATGCATGGCTTCCTTCATTCTCCTTGTCCTCACACGCGTCATTGGATCACTTATTCCTTGCAAAGGATCTGGGACACTTGAATTATGCTTGGATACGCCTTGATCCCTATCATTCCCTTCTCCCTTGAAAGTATTCGTCCTCGAATCACCTACATCATAAAGAGAAAGGTCAGAAACATTGAAGGTAGCACTTATACCTCCATACTAACCGGGTAGGTGTGATGGCCTCTTGCTTCCCTTTCATAGCTTCTTTTGGTTGGAAGGTTGGGCGAACTTCCTTCCTCTCTGGCGGTCTGGTATCACGCCATGGTGCTCTAGTATTGGAGCTAGTGTAGCCCCTTGACTTCTTCAATTTGAGTTGGCATTCTACTTTGATGGCCATGTCCACCAAATCCCTCATGTCTAGGTAGTGGTGTAGCTCTACTTGTTCACTGATTTCAGAATTGAGTCCTACCATGAAGCGAGCCATAAGAGCCTCTCCATCCTTTTCCAAGTTGGCTCGAATGATAAGCATTTCCATCTCTTTATGGTACTCATCTACTGTCATGGACCCCTGTCTCAAAGTTTGGAACTTTCGATGAATATCTCGAGTAGAGTAACTGGGTACGAACCTTCTTTGTATAATTGTCTTCATCTCTCTCCATGTTCGCACTGGCTCCTCTCCATACCTCCTACGATTTTTAATGAGCTAATCCCACAAAATACTGACGTAATCAGTGAATTCCACTGCTGCCAGTTGTACCTTCTTCTCCTCAGTATAGTTGTGGCATTAAAAAATGATGAGTCCCAAGGTGAAGACCTTCAAGAGGGACGTTCCAAGGATGATGGATCGAGTTTGAGGAGCTCCAATGATGTGTTTAATGGTTTGGATGGTCCTATGACTAGAGCAAGAACTAGAAGAATGAAGGATGCATTGCATGGACTCATATTGGACTCATATGAGGAGGCTTTGCAATTGGGCTCAAAGGATCAATCTAAACAATTCATTAATGTGATTTGGGCTGAACAAACATTGGATGAGAACTTCATGGGCCACACGAGTGGGGAGCTTGAAGAATTGAAGTCCAATTGATGGTTTTGTGGGCTTAATGGACCACCAGCCCATTAGGGTTTATTAGTTACGATTTTTATAGTCTTTGAGTTGTAATAGACTTAGTTATTTTAGTTAATTCATACTTTGTTTTGGTAGTTTCATTACTATAGGTTTTGTCTTAGAAGTTAAGTCTATTTTCACAACTCTAGAATGTTCTTTGTAAGCCTATTTATAGGCCATAGTTATTAGTTACGAATTTAATAAGAATTTTCAGAAATATTGTGTGTTCTCTTTGAGAATTTTCTTGGTTCTTTGTTGATTAAGAACTACTCTTGGTCTTATCAAGCTTGCTTGTGGCGACCACCAACTTCGCTTAGAGTTTTTCTTGTGTTTTTGATCAAGTCTTAGAGTTAATTAGGTTAGACGATTGAACTCGCTCAACTTGGTCTAATTCTAGTTGTTCTTAGGCGTGCTCATCTTCAAGGGAAGAATTCAAGGCAAAACAACTCCACGTCAAGGGTTCCTTGGTTCACGAATCAAACGAGGTCTTGAGTTCAACGAGTTGCATACCTGAAATCCAAGACTTTCTTGGCAACGCAACCGTGCGCACATCAAGTGGTATCAGAGCCATCTTCTTGGATTTTTTTTCAGGTTTTTTCAATCCAATTTTTCTCTTGAAAATTAGGATATATCCCTTCTTATTGTGTCTTCGTGTTCTTGTGTGTTATTGTGGCAAAGAGCTTCGAGCCTAGTCATAATAATTTGTGTTTTGTGTCTAGCTTTCTTTAATTTTCGTCCAAAAAAAATAAAAAAATTCTACTATTTTTTTTCGTTGTTTTCTTTGATTAAAATTCGTGCTTTAGGTGTTTAGAGTTGTTCTTGGTTGCTTCTCAATCAAGAATTCTAGGTCTTGTGTGGTATATTGTGATTCTTGACTGTTTTGGTGTTTTCTTGAATTTCTTGTGTCAAAAATTTGCAAGAAAAAGGGTTTCTTGAACATAAAAAAAATTCATACAACCAGATTTCTTGGAGATTTAATTGTGTTCTTGGTGTTGTTAACGTGTGAAAAAAAAAATTCGTTTGTGAAAAAAAAAATCGTTTGTGAAAAAAAAAATCATTTGTGAATAAAAAAAAATGCAGAAAATTCGTGTGCAAAAAGAAAGAGCCAAAAGCACAAAGAAAAAGAAAGAAAAAGAGAGTAAAAAGGAGTGCACAACAAGCAAAAACTGTGCACAAATCGTTGCTCAACAATTTCTTGAAGTTTCTTGGTGTTTGGATACAAGTTCTTAGACTCATTGGACTTACTTGGTGTGATTCTTGAAATCTTTAAATCTGTCCAAGTGTGTTCTTGCGTTTCTTGTGGTTCTTGAAGAAGTTCTTGAGTTTTCTTGAAGTTCTTGATAGGTTTCTTGAAGTTCTTGGTAAGTTTCTTGAAGTTCTTGATAAGTTTCTTGCACTTCTTGGTTTGTAAGTTGAGTTCTTGAAGTTTGTGAGTTGCTGGAATTTTCTGGACTGATTTCTTGAATTTCTTGGCTGATTTCTTGGACTTTCTTGATCAAATCTTGAAGTTCTTGAAGTCTTGAAGTGTTGGTCAAAGGGTTTTCATCATAAAATAGGGTTTTGTTAGGGTTTCTTGCATGTTGGGTTAGCTGAAATTCGTTCCTATTTTTGGACGAATTTCTGTTGCGATTTTTGCAGAAATTCTGGTGTTTAAAAGGGTTAAAAGGGTGTTAGTTGGGTTTATATAGAAGTTATTTGTCATAGGGAAACCAATTGGGTAAAGGAAAACTAGTTGGCAAAGGATAGGAAACCAAATCCTCAAGGTGCAAGGGTTTCTTCATTCTTTTTGGAAAGTGGTGATTCTTGTTTCCTTTTTCTTCATATTTTACGTGTATTTCAGTCTATTAAGGAGTGTCTTGGGTGTGTTTTAAGGTTTCTAATTGGTTGTGCTTGGTTTTAGTTGCTATTAGTTCAAGAATTCATTTTGGAAAGTGAATTGGATTGTTGGAGTTTTACTTTTTGCACAAGAATATTATTATTTTCTCAAGAGAACATTAAAAATCAAGAATTTTTACACATTTATACCACACATTAGGGTGTCTAATTTGTGTCAATTCTTGATTCTTATCCATTCTTTGATTTATTCTCTTGATCAAAAACACTCTAAGCTAATTTTTCTTGGCCTCTACACTTACTCTTTACAAGTTGAGGTTGCTATAGGTCCTTGGTGGGATTGATTGAGCTGGTTCTTCATCAAAGAGCCTACAAGAAGATTCTTTGAGTGGAAAAAGGCTTAGTTGTGAGCTCATTCGAGGGTAAAAGCCAATCTACTTGAGGGAATCGAGTGCCAAACACTAAGGGAGTGTTTCACATATTCTTGTTATTTTCTTTTGTTTATTTCTAACGATTTTTCCTACAGGTTTTTAGGTCTTAATGGCGTCTCCAATGGACATTAATAATGAACTTAAATTGTTTAGGGAAGCCATTGTTGGTGATTTTGAAAGAAAGATGCACCTTATGAAAGATGAGATCTATGAAAAGATGGATAGGCATTCGCAGTCATCTAATGCCAAAGCTTTTGCATCCAAATCCTCTAAAAAGTTGTCCAAGAATTATTATACTTCAAAGAAGGAGGATGACATGAAGGGTCTTGATGATTGGGATGATTTTTGGAGCAGATATAAAGCACTTGTGGCTGCTCAAAAAGAAAGAGTGCTTGAGGAGGAATCTACTCTCTCAATTAAAGATCAAATTTCATCACCTCTCATTCAAAAGAAGAATCGTGATGCTTTTGAAGAGAAGGATAAACCATTGCGAGATAGTGAACAAGTGCAACAAGTTGAATTCTATACTAGATGCACTGTGAAAAACAAGGTATGTAGTACGCGCATTAATCATGTTAGTTGCACTAACTTGGTGAGTACTATGTGTGTTGGAAAGCTAGGATTGCCTTTGTTGAAACATCCACATCCATACAAAAGGTTGACTGATAATGGAGAATTTGAAGTAACCAATCAAGTGGAGTTGGAGTTTTCACTCAACAAGTATCATGATAAGATTCTTTGTGACGTGGTACCAATGGAGACTTGTCATGTACTCTTGGGGCATCCATGGCACCTTAAGAATGAAGCCAAATATGATGAGGTGAACAATAACTACTCTTTCAAATGGAATGGGAGGAATGTCAAGCTAATTCCTTTGCCCTCACTTGAGGTAAATAAGGATAAAGAGAAAATTTCAAAAGATTGCAAAGAGTGGGAAAGATCTTTGAGCACACAAGCAAAAGAAAAAAGTGATAAAAAAGAAGAGTGTGTGCAAGAGAAGAGTGAGGATAGTGTAGATCTTGAGGGAGAACAAATCGAGAGGAAAAATTCTGAGAAAGAAGAAGAAAATAAGAGAGTGGAAGTGGAAGCTAGCAAAAGTGAGAAAAAGAGTGCTTTGATTGAAAGGCCTAAACTTCTTGTGCCTATGTACAAAGAAGTAGATTATTTTGCTAACATTCCTAACACTTGTTTTCCTAGTGTTTTTGTTTCTCCTTTGCAGCAACTTGGAAATCAATTTCAAGACAAAGTGACGCCACCTACAAATTGCTTATTCAATGGCGTTAAGTTGCAAGTTTCTAGATTTTTATCACCAAGCAAGAAGATGCAAGTGTTCCCAAGACATGACTTGGTGAAGAGAAGATGTTTAGAGACAAAATTTTGGTCTCATGCCATCAACATCAATTGGTTGATCAAATACATGTTTGATTGGTGGCATGGTGTTAATTGGATTGATTCACAAAGTCCAAACGCCACAACTAAAATGAAGAACTTGCTAGATATAAACGCTTTGTGGCCTAAGTTTTTTTGTTTTAGTGTTTTTAATTTACACTTTAATTTTGTTTTGCATGGTTATTTGATTAGATTAAGTGATTATGTCTTGCATCTAGCTTGTTTAACTTCATCTAGGTCAATCTGTCTTGAAGGATTTCTTGTGTTTTATGATCATATTTCTAGCGATTTTTGTGGTTTATTTTGCAAATTATTATTTCATGATAGAGTTTATATGTTTTTGTATGCATTCTATCCAATTCATTCTAGTGTTTTAGTTAGTAACCATGTTTCACATTTAGCATGTTTAGCTTTAACTAGTGATTTGCAGCATCTATCTTATAGTTTATCGTGTCATGTTATTTGTTCTAGGGCTTATATGTTTGTCCATGCATTCTATCCAAAGCATCTTAGTGTTTTAGCTAATAATGGTGTTTCTGTTTTTAGGGTTATTTTTCATTACGAATTTAATCATATTTGGTGTTGCATACATATTCAAGACCTTTCTATTAGTGCTTTTCACTCAGTTAGTGTTCAAGAGTCTTATTTAGATTATGATCATGATGGTCATCTTGTTAATGCTTGTTACTTTAAGTCTGTTCATAGGTATTTGTTTAATAGTTCATGTTTGTTCATTCTTTTGCATGTTTTTAAGGATAAAACTCATTTAAGCATGTATGTTATACTTAAACATCAATCTGTCTTTGCATCTTTTATATGTGTTTTTGAGTTCTTTAGTTTTTCATCTTTAAAGAATGTTGAGTTTTTCTTTACTTATGTTTATTCTTGTAATATACCATCCAATTTTTATGTGCTTAATATTCTTGGTGGTTATAATTGCTCATCTATCAATCCTTTAGTTACTAATAGTAGTTTATATGAACTCGTAGATTCGAGGACGAATCCTTTCGAGGAAGGAGGGAATGATGAGTCCCAAGGTGGAGACCTTCAAGAGGGACGTTCCAAGGATGATGGATCGAGTTTGAGGAGCTCCAATGATGTGTTTAATGGTTTGGATGGTCCTATGACTAGAGCAAGAACTAGAAGAATGAAGGATGCATTGCATGGACTCATATTGGACTCATATGAGGAGGCTTTGCAATTGGGCTCAAAGGATCAATCTAAACAACTCATTAATGTGATTTGGGCTGAACAAACATTGGATGAGAACTTCATGGGCCACACGAGTGGGGAGCTTGAAGAATTGAAGTCCAATTGATGGTTTTGTGGGCTTAATGGACCACCAGCCCATTAGGGTTTATTAGTTACGATTTTTATAGTCTTTGAGTTGTAATAGACTTAGTTATTTTAGTTAATTCATGCTTTGTTTTGGTAGTTTCATTAGTATAGGTTTTGTCTTAGAAGTTAAGTCTATTTTCACAACTCTAGAATGTTCTTTGTAAGCCTATTTATAGGCCATATTATTAGTTACGAATTTAAACAAGAATTTTCAGAAAATATTGTGTGTTCTCTTTGAGAATTTTCTTGGTTCTTTGTTGATTAAGAACTACTCTTGGTCTTATCAAGCTTGCTTGTGGCGACCACCAACTTCGCTTAGAGTTTTTCTTGAGTTTTTGATCAAGTCTTTAGAGCTAATTAGGTTAGACGATTGAACTCGCTCAACTTGGTCTAGTCTAGTTGTTCTTAGGCGTGCTCATCTTCAAGGGAAGATTCAAGGCAAAACAACTCCACGTCAAGGGTTCCTTGGTTCACGAATCAAACGAGGTCTTGAGTTCAACGAGTTGCATACCTGAAATCCAAGACTTTCTTGGCAACGCAACCGTGCGCACATCAAAAAATGTGCTCCACCTTACACTCCCAATCTAGGTATCTTCAGGATCAAGTTTCCCCTGGAAGGTTGGGATTTTCATTTTAATACTCCCCAATTTGCTATCTTGGGTCTTTGATACCCTCCTCCCTCTTCGGGTAATCACATCATCATAATCAGAGGCTTCACCTTCTTCTTCTTCAAACATGAGTTCTTTAGAGGCCTTTGATTGTATAGAACTTTCAATACTGTCAATGCGTGCATGAATCCCTTCCATGGCATTATTCACAGCCTTGTTCACCTCCCCCATCAATTGCTCATACATATATACTTCATGTCAAAGGGTGGTGGAGTTTGAGAGTTGTCTCCTTTTTTCAACATACCTACAAGAAGAGGTTAGTAGCACAAGAAATGATAGAAAGATGAATAACCTTACTCGCTCTCTTAGTGTGTACACTCAAATCTCTCGTGTATCACTCAAACTTTAGGCTTTTTCCCGATGCTGTGCTCATCCCTTAGCATTTTTCCCCTCTTAAGTGCCCTCTTATTGGCCCTTGAGAAAGAACCAATCAATCATTCCTATCAAGTACTAATGGATTCCCAATTATAAGAATAGTGTGGAGTATAAAACGAGAAAAGAAGGTTTAGAGTTTAGTTGATCAAGAAGGAATCAAAAAGGTACTACAGATGAGAAACGACTCAAAGAAAAAAGATTTGAGATCCTATTGTGTGGTAGTTCTTGGAGGTTAAATCTTAATTTTCAAAATTCCCTTGAAGAATTTTCTATATTCTTGTGTAAAACTAAAGATTCAAGTCCAAAATTGATTCACACCCAAAGGACTAACCCAAACAGCAATTGAGTACTTCCACACAAAACACCAAGAAACAAGACGATTAGAATCTAGTCAATTAAACTTCCATACGTGGTGTTGTTCTCTGTCCAACAATCTGGATGTTTTCACCAAATCTATTCGGTTGCACAAGGACAGTATTCTAGCCAAATATACTTTAGTTTAATTGGTTTAGTTCGTGTGCTTGGCTTTTACTCCCTTCAAGCACGCCTCTTCTTTTTTTTTTTTTTTTTGGTACTTTGGCTTTTCTTGTTCTTAGCCCCCTTTTTTTTTTTTTGTAAGAATGGAACACTAGAACAAACTCCCAAATCAATTCACTAGGACTAACAAATTAAGCAAAAATATTCACGGTGAACAGCAACCCGTGAATAGTGCCAAACAGTGCCGATGAACAGTAGCGGGAACAGTATCGCTACAGTACTCTCTCTTTTTTTTTTTTTTTTTTTTGCAATTCAACAACTAACGCTGCAAGAAGTATCAATCCAAGGCTTGATCAATTTCTAGAAAAGTCTTATCACAAGAATCTTAAAGAAACAATGAAAACAGTCAAGATCCACAAGGTACTACACAAACCCTAGACCAATTTTTACAGGAGTATTGCAGAAAAATGCAAGAAATTGTAGAAAGACTAATGAATGAACAAAAATTGGGATCTTTGGTAATGAAAAGACATGAAAACACAAAAGTTGCAGTCTAGGCACGAAGCACTTGACAAAACAACGATTAAACAACAAGAATAAAGGGATATATCCGATCTTTCGAAGGAAAAATACGGATTGAAAACCTAGAAAAATCAAGAACAAGGCTCTAATATTAATTGATGCGCACAGGGTTGTGAATAGCCAAGATCGCCTGATGATTCCAGGTGAAAAGCCTCCAATACTCTTCAACGAAGAACAAAGAATCCTGGGGTTCTAATTTAGACCAACTTGAGCAGGTTCAATTTGCCTAAATTATTACACTAAGAACTTGATCAAACGCGAAAAAATTACTCTAAGCGGGTAATTGGGTCGCCACAAGCGTCAGCTTGATAAGACCAAGACGGTTCTAATCCAAGAACCAAGAAAGCACTTCTGAAGAAGCTCTAAAAAACACACGTTTCAATGAGAAATGATCTTAAACTTTATTATTCAATGTGTTTCACCTTTATATAAGCGTACGACATGTACTACCAATAATGAAAATAACAATAGAATAGATAAAACCCTAAAACTAACGTGACTTTGCACATTCTGGGGAAGGCAGCGGGGTGGCCTTAGGCGCGGCCTTGATCAGACCCTCTGGCTGTTCTGATTCAACTATTCTGATGAAGTCCGTCCGAAAGTCCGCGACGTGGCCTAGAGCGCGGCCTCAGTCAGAATGCTCACCAGCCTCATCTTCTCAATCTGATGGAAGCCATGGGCAAGGCCGCGGCGCCGCCTGGTGCGCGGCCTTGGTCAGAAGCTTCGTTTCTTCAATTTTTGGCCCGAATTGTACACTTTGTCCATTTCCTTGTCTTGGCATTGCCTCTCCATATGACACCTCTTCATGATCAACACCATCTCTACCCCATATTAGTGTAACAAGTCTTGACGATAAGGAATTGTCCTTGGAAGCTTCTTTCCCTAACATTTTCACGATCAACACATGCATGGCTTCCTTCATTCTCCTTGTCCTTGCACGTGTCATTGGATCACCTATTCCTTGCAAAGGATCCGGGACGCTTGAATTATGCTTGGATATGCCTTGATCCCTATCACAAGAGGGAAAACTCTCAATTTTATTATAATGTCTGATAAAACTCCTTTGTCTTACAATAGAGTCCCTATTAATAGCTAGAAAAAAAAAGGCTTAATTGCCTTAAAACCCTTACTTAAAGTTCTAGGCTATTACAACTTGAAAACAAAAAAAGCACAAAAAATTCGTAAAAGCCCATATTATTCCGGAAGTGAACCGCACGACAAACCACGAGAGAGTGATCCGCAGGTTCTTTGCAATTGTGTTGAAGAGAGTTTCTAGACACGAACTGCGGGAGAAACCGCGCGATAGGGTATCCGTGGTTCATGACGCGGTTGCTCTCGTGGCTTGATCAAAGTTTCTGGATATGAACTGCGTATGGACCCACGGGAAGGTCATCCGCGGTTGGACCCGCGGTTTCTCTCTTGTCATCTACACTTGTATTTTGGTCGCCTTGTTCCACTTGAATGATTGTGCATCCCTTTGTTCCTTCCATGGACACTTCTTCAATGGTCTTTGAGGCACCCACTTGTTCTTGGATTGCACAAATGAATACTTGTAGCGCGTTCTGCAATTCCTTAGCCTGAGCTCTTGTTACTGGTCCATTAGGCACCCTAACTCCGCCACTTTGATTGTCATGAGTGATCACCATGTCCTCATCAGTTGTTGTGCCTCAAGTTTCCCAAATCTCGTTGAGTCCCTTCCTTTGGAAGCAACCTAGATCCCTACACAACGATGTGGGTAGATTCCTAGTTGACGAACTAAGGATTGAAATCAAACCAATTTAAAAGTCAACTCTAAGCGAGAATCGAACAAGTCGTCACAAAATTGCCCTTGAGAAGACTTAAGGGTAGTTCTTAATCCAAAGAACTAAGAAGGAATTCTCAGAGAGAAAACACTCACATTTCATTAATCATCAAACTTCAATGTCTGTCGTAAAATATTCAAGACGCGTTATATAAAGTTACAAAAGATAACTACTAAAAATAACTTATACCAGTTGCATCCTATCACACGATTCTAGCCTAAAATTAAGGATACAACTCATAACCTACTAAAAACTCATAAATAAAAAAAAATGCATATAGCAGATTCTGGGGAAGGCCGTGGCGCGGCCGTGGGCGCAGCCTCGGTCAGAGGCTCCAACTCGTGCTGTACAACCTTCTGATGGAGGCAGTGACCAAGGTCGTAGCGCGGCTTGAGGTGCGGCTTTGGTCAGAAGGTGCGATTCTCCACCTCTTTTTCTCATACCAAACTCTCCCTCGGACCTTTGACCTCAATCTTGAACACCAAGTAGTTAAATATTTGACGAAGTTGATGAATTTCCTTGATGTTAGATCATGATGTGAGTCCTTTAAACCTTCCAAGTCGTGTTGGCTAATGGATATAAGTGATGAAACTCCTAAGATTGAGACGGGCATTGCCATGCACGCATCAAACTCTCCTTTTTCGAAACGATTCGTCCTCGAATCGTCACCCAAGATAGACAAAGCACAAGGTACGATCTCAAGAGATAGGTCTTGAACAACACATTGAGGGGATTCCACAATGATACCACGTTCCTGTAGTGACTCCTCAACATAAATGGTAGGATTATCCTCCTGGTGCTTCCTCAAGGCTGCTGTGCGCACTTTCTCCCCATCAACTTTTCTAGCCTTTTCTAATTGTTCAACCACGAGAGTTTCTTTATATCTACTCAAGAGACTATCGATAATGTCATTGAGTTCAGCAAGTGAATCATCTCCTTTGAACTTCAAAGCAGTTTGATAAAGCCTTCCATGAGAATTGGATTTAGAATCCTTTGATTGAACTGGTCTATTCTCTTTCTTCCTTGAAGTCCGGACCCCTTGTTCAATGCAATCTAATTTTTTATTCAAATGATTGCATTGGTCAAGGAATTTGCTCATGAACAACCTCGCCTTGTCATTTGTCCAATCCATATTTTAGATCTGCAAGAAATTCATACGAACAACAAGAATTTTTTTTTTTTTAGCTTTTCTTACTAATTTGCCTTTTTCCTCCTCAAATTTTTTTTTTTAAATCTTGCAACCCTCTCTCTCTTTTTTTTTTTTTACCACAATCATCAACAACTCATAGCACTAAATTCAGCACCACAAAACTCAAATAAATCTGGACCAAAAATCACGGTGAACAGTAACCCCGACATGAACAGTAACAGTAACAGTGACGATGAACAGTTCCAAACAGTGACTATGAACAGTGACTTTTTTTTTTTTGTTTTTTGGAAATCTAAAACAACCCTAAACAACCAGAATCCAATAAGATCTGTAGGTTTAACAAGAGGACACAACTAAAACAAGACACAAACGATAGGTACTAATCAAGAACACAAGACAAAAGAACCCTAGAATAAATTTTTTTTTTTTGCAAAAAATTGCAAAAAATTGCAGAATTTGGACAAACCAACAAAAAGATGTGGTCTTGACACAAGAAATCAACAAACGACACAAAAGATGCTAACTTTGATGTTTCTTGAGAATGAACAAATCAAGAAACGAAGAAAAACAACAAAAAACACAAAACCCAAAATCAAGAGATATATCCAATCGGATTGTAAAATAAAAAGATATATCCTAATTTTCCCAAGTGGAAAAATTGGATTGGAAAACTTAGATGATCAAGGAATTGGCTCTGATACCAATTGATACGATCGGAGGTTTCGTCCACCCTCTCGTACATCACAGGAACATCATCCCCAAAACACCATTTCGAAAAGAAATCCACACAAAAAAACAGCCCAATCTTCTTGACCCCTTCATAACTTGTCGAAGACCCCAAGAACAACTCGAATGAGTTGCTTCGAAGATTCAACCAAGATCGTTGAAATCCTCCTTTTGTGTCGCAAGTTAGACCCCTAACCAACCCGTGGAATAGACCCCTAATTGACAAACCCAAAAGAATGAATCAAATCATGTGGAAGAAACTCTAAGCGTAGGTTTTGGTCATCATAGATCACTCCAATAAGACCAGGATTTAGTTCTATACCAAGAACTAAAGAAAAGAAAACTATCGTAGAGAGAAAACTCACAAATTTTATTGATTCATCATAACATGTTAAAATAATACAAGAAATGCCCTTTTATAGACTCATGAAGAATATTCTAGAAAATTTACTAAAAACCTATCACTAATTGTAACCTATCACAATTAAATAACTATCATAAAGATTACAACTTTGTAAACAAAGTAAAACATAACATGAAAATGCGTCCCAACTTTATGATGAAGGCTGTGGCACGGCCTTGGGTGCGGCCTTGGTTAGAACCCTTTTTTTGTGCTATTTCCTTCACGCTTACTTCATCCAACCGTTTCGCGATGCTCTAATCTTTTGCCTCTTGAGTGGATGTTAAGTTGGTCATTTTTTTCTTGCCCTAGACTCTTGAACTCCTCAAAATAGCACAGACGAACAATCAACCCCGTTAAGACTTGAATGATATGTTTGGAGCTATCAGGAACGTATCACTTTTTCTTATCATCTAAATTCACATGCTCAAAAATAGGTAAAGGAGACAAATCCAAAGGGGTTAGTGGGTTAAACCCATACACAATTTCAAATGGTGAACATTAAGTGGTAGAGTGATTGTTCTATTGTATGCAAACTCTACATGAGATAGACATTCTTCTGATACGTGGGGAATTGTGAACGGCCTAGAACTCTTGAAAATCAGTTTAAACAACCCAATGAAATTGACCTTGATGGAATTCATCCAACACAATCAAGCCAAAAGATGTTGCTCGAACAACTTGAATGTCTTAACCTCAAGGAAATCGTTCCAAGCAATTAAGAAGAAATCAAGTTGGTTTGCCTTGAATTGATTCAAGCTTGTTGAATTCAATCCCTTAAAATAATTGCTAGACCTCTACCTATCAAAGGAAGCAATCTAGTTGGAATTAATCTAAATGGACCTAAATCAAACCCTTTGAATAATCCTAAGTTAGTTGTTTGGTCGCCACGAGATCACTCGATAAGACCAAGAATAGTTCTAATCCAGGAACCAAAGAAGAATTCTCTAAAAGAGAAACTCAATATTATTAATCACACAATGACTTCATTCAAATTCGGATGAACAGTACCTAGCCTTTTATAAGCTTACAAACTCTTGTAAAGAAAAGTCTAGAAGCTTAACTAAAGTAAACTACCAAAACTCTAAATCTAACATAAGTAGAATACTTAACAAAACATGATTTAGTAACTTAAAATACTAAAAATTTGTCCAAATAAAAGAAAATTCGTCCAAATATATGTCTTGGGCTGGCTGTCCTCTTGTGGGCTTCAATTGGACTTGTTCTCTCTTTAAAAACAAACTTGATCCATAGCCACAACAAAAGCCAGCCTATTTGGACCATCTTGGATATTTTGAACCTTTTGGACTTAAAGTCTTCTTTGAAAATATGCTTGATCCAAAGCCAATAAATGATGTTTAAGCCCAATTTCCTCCTCAAAAAGTCATGATCCACCTTAAGCAAATCCATCAAAACACGTATAAATGTTGGATGACTCCTTGAACTATGAATTCTCCAATGACTATCAAGAACGACTTCAATAGGCCTTCCTGATACCTATCATCTTCCCAAGATTTAATGTTTTTTTTTGCATGATTGCACGCAATAATGTAGCTAACGTTCTATTAACGACTTCTGTTTGACCATCGGTTTGAGGGTGACTAGATGTAGAAAACAACAACTTAGTACCCAATTTAGCCCATAAAGTCTTCCAAAATAGCTAAAGAATTTCACATCCCTATTGGATACAATAGTCCTAGGCATGCCATGCAACCTAACAACTTCTTTAAAGAACAAATTAGCTACAACGGAAGCATCATCGGTTTTGTGGTAAGCAATGAAATGTGCCATTTTAGAAAACCTATCAACAACAACAAAGATGGGATCATTACCCCTTTTTGTCCTAGGTAATCCAAGTATAAAATCCATAAAAAGATCTACCCATGGTTCATTAGGAATAGGCAATGGAGTATACAAATCGTGGGATTGGACCTTGGACTTAGCTTGTCGGCACGTCACACATCTTTCTACCAATTTCTCAACGTCCCTCCTCATACGTGCCCAATAGAAGTGCTCTTGTAAGATTCCAAGAGTCTTTGTAACACCGAAACATCCCATCAATCCTCCTCCATGCGATTCCCTAACAAGCAATTCTCTCAAGGAGTAATTAGGAATACACAATTTGTCTAAGTACTATAGATAACCATTAGAAATGCAGTATTTTTCGTTAGCCATCTTCTTGTATTTTTCATAAATGACACCAAATTCATTGTCATTTATATACAAATCTTTAATCATTTCAAAACCAAGTAACTTAGCATCAAATGTGGTGATCAAAGTGTACCTCTGAGATAGTGCGTCAGCTACCACATTACTCTTACCAGATTTGTATTTAATAACATAGGGAAACGATTCCACAAAGGCCACCCATCGGGCATGTTGTTTGCTCAACTTGTTTTGTCCCTTGAGGTGCTTCAAAGATTCATGGTCGTTGTGGATAACAAACTCTTTGAGCCTCAAATAGTGTTGCCACGTCTCCATAGCACGAACAAGCGCATACAATTCTTTGTCATAGGTGGGGTAGTTCAATGTGGCACCATTGAGTTTTTCACTAAAGTATGCGATTGGTTTGCCCTGTTGCATCAATACGGCACCAATCCCCATATACCTGAAGCATCACACTCAATTTCAAAAGTCTTCTCAAAGTTAGGTAAAGATAATAAAGGTGCATGTGTGAACTTGTCTTTGAGTGAATTAAAAGGCTTTTTCTTGAGCTTCTCCCCAATAGAATTTCTCATTCTTCTTGATAACAGTGGTCAATGGGGCGGCTAACATGCTAAAATCTTTAACAAATCGCCGGTAGAAGCTAGCAAGACCATGAAAGCTCCTCACTTTTCCAATGGATTTCGGAGTTGGCCATTCTTGAATTGCCTTCACTTTGCTTTCATCCACATGTATACCATGTGAACTCACAACAAATCCTAGAAACACAAGTTGATTAGTGCAAAAAGTGCACTTCTTGAGATTAGCATAAAGCCTCTCTCTTCGAAGTACTTCAAGTACCTCTCTCAAATGATCCACATAGTCTAAGAGATTCCTACTATAAATCAAGATGTCATCAAAGAAGACAACCAGAAATCTTCCTAAAAATGGGCGTAATATATGGTTCATCAACCTCATGAAAGTACTAGGGGCATTGTTTAACCCAAATGGCATGACCAACCATTCATACAACCCGTGTTTAGTTTCAAATGCAGTTTTCCATTCATCCCCCCCCCCTTTAATCCTAATTTGGTAATACCCACTCCTAAGATCAATTTTTGAAAAGATTATGACACCACACAACTCCTCAAGCATGTCATCTAATCGAGAAATGGGGTGGCGATACTTTACCATAATGGCGTTAACGGCTCTACAGTCGGTGCACATCCTCCACGTTCATCTATCTTTCTTGGGCACAAGGATGACCAGAACGGCGCATGGACTCAAACTCTCCCGAGCCTATCTTTTTTCTAGTAGCTCTTCCACTTGTCTGTGAAGCTCCTTGGTTTCTTCCGGGTTGCTTCAATAAGTGGGTCTATTAGGCAAGGATGCTCTGGGGACAAAATCTATTTGATGTTCAATCTCTCAAATAGGCAGTAGTCCACACGGCACTTCCTTGGGAAAGACATCTTCATAGTCCTGCAAGAGATAAACAATAATATTAGGCAAAGATGGGTCAAGATCATTAGTAGCAAATAATGCCTCTTTACACAAGAGCATGAATAGAGGCTGGTAGGATAGACAAGCTTTCTTCATTTTATTGGCTTTTAGGAAAATGTTTTGTTTTCTCTCTTGTTTTTCCTTTATGGCCGGTTCAATATTTGCCTTTTTTTCTCACTTTTCTCGACCTTTGGATTTTTCACAACTTGCTCTTTCTTTTTCTTGTCATTTTCTCGCTCACTCTCCTTTTGCAATGCCACTTGATCCTCATACACTTGCTTATAGTTAGTTTAGTTCGTTTATGATGTGTTTAAGTTAGTCCATTTAGTTAAGTAGCTTGTTTTACTAAAAAACCATAGCATGTTATTTGTGTGCCTATTTAAAGGCTTAAAATCGTTACTATAGCGGCAGCCTTATGATGATATTTTGAGTGAATTCTTTTCAGAATTTTTTTGGTTCTTTGGTGATTAAGAACTACCCCCTTTGGTCTTATCAAGCTTTGCTTGAGGCGACCACAATCTTGCTTAGAGTTTTCTTCTATTTTTTGATCAAGTTCTTAGTAGATTAGATTAAACGATTGAATTCACTCAACTCGGTTTAACCTAATTTTCTTAGGGACGTGTTCATCTTCAAGGGGAGATTCGTGAGCACACCAACTCCACGTCAAGGGTTCTTGGGTTTACGAATCCAACGGGGTTTTGAGTTCAATGAGTTGTTGACCTAAAATTCAAGGGGTCTTGGCATACACACCGTGCGCACATCATTTAGGTACTATCAAAATTATGTAAAATTCACACAAACAAGTAATAAAATTTATTACCTAATACCCCTTTCTGCAAATGCACGGGTCAATTGTAGTAGAGGAAGTATTAGGGTCGATCCCACGAGGAGACAAGAATTTGCAAGTACCAAAGCTACTAACTTACTCTATTATCTAGACAATACATCAAATAGGTGGTGTGCAAAATAAGAAAATTCAACTACTTGAAGCAAAACAAATGGAAGAAATTCACAAACACAAGTAATAGGGTTTAGAATCTACTAATTGTCATTAATATGATTGAATGAATTAACACTTTGCTATATTAATCTTGTCTTGCTTAGGATTGCAATTCCATATGAAATCAAGACTTGTTTTCACAATGAATTGACTAGAGTTCAAATATGTTCATGATTAACTCTTGTGAAATGCATGAACAACCTCAATCCACCTACCTATACACTATTTGCATGTGTGTACAACATAGGCTTCATCTACCATTTTCCAATGTTATAAGCATTTCTTAATGTCAAATAACATCTAAATGATTTGCAATAGTTGATCAAGCTACTACAAATGTTAAACCTTGATAGATGAACAAGCAAATACAAGTTATAGCAAGTATGATAACATTCAAATCATATAATTAGTTTCATCTAATCCTAAGATACGTATTTAATTAAACATAGCTTGTATGAATAACATATAATAGAAACAACTCATAAACAAGTAAGAAATTAAAGAGCTAAGGTAAGAAATGCTCAATTGTTGGTAGAACATGGCTCCAAAGCTTCATTTCTTATTGATATGAATTGATACATTTGACTCCTCCAAGAGTTTTCTTACAAGTCATGAAAATTCTTCTAAACTACAAAGAAAACTAGTACTAATGCTACTTGGGAGTGCTTCTCCCTTAGCTCCCTATTTATAGACATATTCACGCTAATCATCTAGACAACTTGCATGACAATTTGCAAGAAAAATTGTCTTGAAATCACAAAAAAAAAATTTCATTGAATTTTGCAATATTTTCTTGGACAGTGCACATGCAAGAAATCTTTAAAAAGTCATCAAAAGGGGTTGGAAGATAAGCTGTAAGTTGGAACCATCACTTTCAAACCGACATGCATGATCCGTGAGTAGATACGCGGACAGTTGGTCCGTGTATCGTGATCCGCATATTTCTCCCAAAAGAAGGCAAAATCAGCTTTTCCTCAAAACACAAACGTTGTAGCCCTTTGAATTATCTTTTCAACACCACAAGAATCAGGTTATTTCAAGTTCTGTATGCAAAAATATGGCTAAAATACTAAAATGTGATTGGGAGAGCTTTGTTCTTTAATAATTTGCATTTTTTGCTACAAAGATGTGGAAAATGGATTTTGATGTCTTATAAGATTTGTAGAGAATCCTCTTAGCTTTAAAATGCCACAAGAATCATCTCAATCAAATTATTGTAGCTCAAGTTATTATCAAAATACAGAAATGTGTCACTGTTACCGACGCTTAGTTTTCTCTAATTCTTCACTTTCATTGCTTCTTTGCACTTCGATTTTGGTTGTTATGCCTCTTATACCCTTGATACCTTTTTGTGATGTTGATCTTTAATTCCATGGTGAATTTGTTGATGAGAATTTTTCAAAAGTTGAGCAAAACAATCCTCCAAATTTGAATATAAAAGTTGTTCTATTGAAATTCCCAATCCAATCATCCTTGGATCCACTAAGAATGGGATGACCTTTACTCCAATTGATCCAAATTATGATTGAATGTATAAAACCTGAAAGATTGTACAAAGATTGTGCATTAATTTGCTTAAAATATAAATTTTGTTTCGAAACCATAAAAATCGGATAAAAACCCTAATTTTGGAGAAATTCTTCAAATGGAAGAAATTTAATCAAATTGAGCCAAATTTTGGCTAAAAATACTAAAAATACATTAAAAACACATAATAATACATATACTAAAATAGGTAAAATTATCTCTTATCACACTTCACTAAGTCTTGAAATAGATTCAACTTCCCTTTTGATTGAGGCTTGGATGAAGTAGTTTCATGCTTAGTCTTCACGGGTTGCGGAGGTTGGTCACGACTCTCTCTTTTCCTTTCAATAGCACAATCTCCCCATTGAGGTCAAGTTGATGATGAGCCAAAATTGTGTGGCTTCATGTCTTTGAGTTGCCTCTCAATCTTGATGGATATGTCTATCAAGTCATTCATCTCCACATAGTGATGCAACTCCACACGAGATCTAATTTCTAGGTTTATACCTCTCATGTTGGCTTGGATCATCAACATCTCCAATTCTTTGTGATATTCATCCACAGACATGGTGCCTTGCTTTAATGTTTGCAACTTCGAGTGGAGATCACGAGTATAGTAGCTTGGCACATACCTCTTGCACATGATCTTCTTCATCTCAAACCAAGTACTGACAGGTTCCTTTCTATATTTGATGCGATTCTTGTTGAGTTGATCCCACCAAATACTTGCATAGTCAATGAACTCAATAGTAGCTAGACACATCTTCTTTTCCTTTGTATAACTTTGGCATGCAAAAATATGTTCCACCTTTCTCTCTTATTCCAAGTAAACATCAGGATCTAGTCTTTCTTGGAATGATGGAATCTTAATCTTTATGCTCCCTAGATTGCCATCATGAGGTTGTTGTTGTACCTACCTCCCTCGATGTTGCATCACCTCATCAGAATCACTTTTATGCTCACTAACATCCTCTTCACACATAGGATTTTTGGAAACCCTAGTTTGAGATGTAGTACCTCTTTTGTCAAGCTCCTCATATAGCCTTTCTACCATGCTATGAAACCTACGATCCGATACTCCTTCCAAAGAATTCCAAAACATCTTAAGTCAAAAGGAGCCCCTAGAGACGTTTCTCCCTCCTTTGACATGGTGTATAAAGTTAGTAGCACAAGATGATAATAGAAGAAAAATAGTCTTACCACTCCTTTAGTGTATACACTCAAATCCTCACGTATCACTGATACGATCGAGGGGTCCGCCCTCTTGAATATCATCCCCAAAGGACCATCTTGAAAACAAATCCACACAAAAACGACCCAATCTTCTTGACCCCTTTGTAACTTGTCGAAAACTCCAAGAACAACTTGAGTTGTGGTAACCACTCGATCATTTTGACCCTTTTGTAACTTGTCGAAGATCCCAAGAACAACTGATACGATCGGGGTGTCACCCTCTCGTATATCACAGGAACATCATTCCCAAAAGACAGTCTTGAAAAGAAATCCATACAAAATAACCCAATCTTCTTGACCCCTTCGTAACTTGTCGAAGACCCCAAAACAACTTGAGTTGTGGTAACCACTCGATCTTCTTGACCCTTCGTAACTTGTCAAAGATCCCAAGAATAACTCGAATGGGTTGCTTCGAATATTCAACCAAGATCGTTGAAATCCTCCTTTTGTGCTGCAAGTTAGACCCCTAACCAACCCGTGGAATAGACACCTAACCACCTGTGGAATAGACCCCTAACCAACTCGTGGAATAGACCCCTAATTGACAAACCCAAAAGAATGAATCAAATCAAGTGGAAGAAACTCTAGGCGTAGGTTTTGGTCGCCATGGAATCACTCCAATAAGACCAGAAATTAGTTCTATTCCAAGAACTAAGAAAACTCTCGTAGAGAGAAAACTTCACAATTTTTATTGATTCATCATAACATCGTTCTTAAAATAATACAAGAATAGCCTTTTTATAGGCTCATGAAGAATATTCTAGAAAACCTACTAAAAATCTATCACTAGTTGTAACCTATCACAATTAGATAACTAACATAAAGATTACAACTTGTAAAAATAAATAACACCAAAAACTATGATCCTTCTTTTGTGTCTTCCATTTGAGTGGATGCCAGATAGGCCATCTTCCATGCTCCATTGCCATGCCTTGTGCTGTTGAACTCCTCAAAATATCAGAGACGAATGATCAATTCCATGGAGAATCGAATGATGCATGTGGGGCTACCATACACGTATCAAACTCCTCCTCTTCAAAACGATTCGTCCTCGAATCGTCGCCTATAGTTTGTAAAAAATGGGGCACAACTTAAAACTCAAATCTGCAAAATTCATAACAATAAGAAGATTTTTTTTTACCCAACTTTTGGCTTTTCTTATAGAATTCCACCAAATTTGCCTTTTTCCACTCAAGAAATTTTTCAATTAGCAACCCTCTTTTTTTTTTTTTTTAACAACACAAACAACTCACAAAACACAAAACTCTACTTCAAAAATAAACAAAACAAAACTGGAAGAAAAAGAGAACAAAAAAATTCAAGAACAATCGGATGAACAGTACTAGCTGGAAGTGAACAGTACTCCGTCGATGAACAGTAATTCCCGTCATGAACAGTTCACAACGAACAGTATTCCGCCATGAACAGTGCCGTTATGAACAGTATTTTCTGTCATAAACAGTAAACCCTAGCATGAACAGTGACGCCGCCGCTACATTGCGATGAACAGTACGATTTTTTTTTTTTCACTTCTAACAACCTCTCTCTCTCTTTTTTTTTTTTTTAACAACACAACCAACTCACAAAATACAAAATTCAACTCCCAAAAATAAACAAAAAATTAAACTAGAAAAAAAGAAAAAAAATTCAAATGAACAGTACCGGCGATGAACAGTACCCGTCAACGAACAGTAAACCCTAGCGTGAACAGTGACGCCGTCGCTACAGTACGATTTTTTTTTTGTTTAACAATCAAACCACAAAAAATCACAACTTTGATTCAAGAAAAATCAGATCTTGAACCAAGAACAACAAAACAAAAAAATTAAAATTAAAAACATATATCCAAGTGGATTGACAACAAAAACAAAAAATATACCCAAACGAATTGACACAAAACCTGATTTCTTTCAAGATCTCAAAAACTCTGATACCAATTAATACGGGTGTCGCCCTCTCGTATATCACAGGAACATCATTCCCAAAGGACCGTCTTGAAAATAAATCCATACAAAATAACCCAATCTTTTTTACCCTTTCGTAACTTGTTGAAGACTCCAAGAACAACTTGAGGGTAACCACTCGATCTTCTTGACCCCTTCGTAACTTGTTGAAGACCCCAAGAACAACTTGAGGGTAACCACTCGATCTTCTTGACCCCTCGTAACTTGTCGAAAATCCTAAGAACAACTCGAATGGGTTGTTTCAAATATTCAACCAAGATCGTTGAAATCCTCCTTTTGTGCTACAAGTTAGACCCCTAACCAACTCGTGGAATAGACAGCTAACCAACATGTGGAATAGACCCCTAACCAACTCGTGGAATAGACCCCTAATTGACAAATCCAAAAGAATGAATCAAATCAAGTGGAAGAAACTCTAGGCGTAGGTTTTGGTCGCCATAGAATCACTCCAATAAGACCAGAAATTAGTTCTATTCCAAGAACTAAGAAAACTCTCGTAGAGAGAAAACTCACAATTTTTATTGATTCATCATAACATCGTTCTTAAAATAATACAAGAATGCCTTTTTATAGGCTCATGAAGAATATTCTAGAAAACCTACTAAAAATCTATCACTAGTTGTAACCTATCACAATTAGATAACTAACATAAAGATTACAACTTGTAAAAATAAATAACACAAAAAACTATGATCCTTCTTTTGTATCTTCCCATTTGAGTGGATGCCAGATAGGCCATCTTCCATGCTCCATTGCCATGCCTTGTGCCGTTGAACTCCTCAAAATATCAGAGACGAATGATCAATTCCATGGAGAATCGAATGATGCATGTGGGGCTACCATACACGTATCAACAACTCGAATGGGTTGCTTCGAAGATTCAACCAAGATTGTTGAAATCCTCCTTTTACATCGCAAGTTAGACCCCTAACCAACCCGTGGAATAGACACCTAACCAACCTATAGAATAGACTCCTAACCAACTCGTGGATAGACCCCTAATTGACAAACCCAAAAGAATGAATCAAATCAAGTGGAAGAAACTCTAGGTGTAGCTTTTGGTTGCTATGGATCACTCCAATAAGACTAGGATTTAGTTCCAATCCAAGAACTAAAAAAAATTCTCAAAGAGAGAAAACTCACAATTTTATTGATTCATCTTAAACTTGTTCTTAAAATACTACAATAAATGCCCTTTTATAGGCTCATAAAGTATATTCTAGAAAACTTACTAAAAATTTATCACAATTAAATAACTACTATAAAGATTACAACTTTCTAAACAAAGTAAAACATGACATGAAAACATGTCCCAACTTTCTGATGAAGGCCGTGGCACAGCCTTAGGCACGGCCTTGGTCAAAACCTTTCTTTGTGCTATTTTCTTCACGCCTTGCTTCATCCAACCATTTCACGATGCTCCAATCTTTTGCCTCTTAAGTGGATGCTAAGGTGGTCATTTTTGTCATGCCCTAAGCCCTTGCACTCCTTAAAATAGCATAGACGAACGATCAACCCCGTTGAGACTTGAATGATATGTTTGGAGCTATCCAGAACGTATCAATCACTCAAGGTATTCGGCTTTTTCCCTCCAATGAGTCCACCGTTAAGTCTTTTTCCACTCTTGAGTAGCTTCTTTGTATGTTCCTTGATGAAAGAACCAGCTCAACCTTTCTTGTAAAGCTCCAAGAAGTCAAAACCCCAAGAGTAAATGTAGAGGTCAAAGATATTAAGCTTAGAGCGAATGTTTGATCAAGAGAGTAACAAAGAAACAAATGGCATAAGATTAGACAAGAATTAGACACCCTAAAGTGTGCTATCCTTATGTGAAGAATCTTGATTTTTAAAGTTCTCTTGAAAAATATGAATATTCTTACGCAAAAACGAAAACTCAAAGTAATCCTTATAGGAGTAGGATTGAAGTCATTTTCCTTGAAGGATTCTTGAACAAATAACAAAGGAAAAAAACACTAACCAATTAGGTAAGTGCTAAACACAGACAAAACACTCAAAAACTAGCTAGAGAACACAAAAATAGAAATAGGAAACAAGCACAAAATAACTGCCACTTACCAAAGAAAAAAGGAAACTCTTGTGCTTGAGGATTGGTTCCCAAATCCTCTTGTAAATACTTTCCTTTTCCAAATTTGTTTCCCAATGCAAACTAACTTCTATTTAAACCAAACTAACTCATTTTCTCCCCTTTTGAATGTCCAAATTTTCTAGAAAATTAACCAGAAAATCATACAGCAACACAATGCAAAATTTCAGCAACCAAACCACACACTTTCAAGAGAAAATCCTATCAGTTCAAGAGGGATGTTCAAGAACTTCAAGAATTTGATCAAGAAGGTCCAAGAACTCAGCAAAACCCTCAAGAAACAATTCAAGACTCTAACAAAATTCAAGAACACAAGATAACTTTGTGCAAGAATTCAAGAACCTATTCAAGTAAGTCAAGAATTCAAGAATTGCCACAAAACACCAAGAAAACTTCAAGAAACTTAAATAAAATTTTGTCCACGGTTTTTAACTTGTATGCACTCCTTTTTATTCTCTATTTTCTTGCTCTTTTTTTTTGTGCTTTTGGCTCTTTCTTTGTAAGCACGATTTCTGCCTCTTTTTTTTTTTTTAACACACGAATTTCTTTTTTCACAAGACCAATACGATTTAATCACAAAGACACAACTTTTAACCTTCAAGAAAATTGATTCGTGACTGGTAATTCAAGGATCTCTTTTCTTAAAATTTTTTGTCACAAGAATTTCAAGAAAATAATTGATACGTGCATGGTAGCACCCGTCTCAGTATTAGAGGCTTCACCAATGATATTGATATGATCCAAGGAGCGCAGACATTTGTTGGACTTGGACTTATACTTGAAGGATTTGAAGAGGCCATTTATATGGATCAAGAAGAGCTTGAAGAAGTGATAATCATACATGAAATGTTTGAACATGGTGGCTGGATTACAAAGTTACATGATTTTGAATTTAGTCACAAGCTTGAATTTCACAATATTCAAGCTTTTGCATTGGGCCAAGGGTTCAAGTATTAGTTGTGGATCAAGTTCATCTACAAAGAAGGCCCAAAAAGAGTTGCTAAGTTGTCTAAAACATTCTTCAAAGGGGCTGGTTACTTGGACTTACTTGGAGGGCCTTTGAAGTTGCTAAATGGAGGCCCAATAGATCTTATGGAGGGATGTCCAGCCCATGGTCTGATTTTGGACGAATTTTCAATAATTTTTATAGTTAATTATGTTTTTGTTAAGTTTTCTAAGTCTTACCCAATTGTGATAGATTACAATTAGTTTTAGTAGTTTACTTTATTTTAAGCTTCTAGACTTTTCTTTGTAAGCCTATAAATAGGCATGTTACTGTTCATACGATTTTTAAGCATGAATTTATGAATAAAATTTGAGTGTTTTCTCTTAATTGAGATTCTTCTTGGTTCTATGTTGATTTAGAACTACTCTTGGTCTTATCAACCTTGCTTGTGGCGACCACCAACTCCGCTTAGAGTTTTTCTTGTGTTTTTTATCAAGTCTTAAGTAACTTAGGTTAAACAATTGAACTCGCTCAACTTGGTTTAATCTAGCTTGTCATAAGTGTGTTCATCTTCTTCAAGGGAAATTCAAGGCAAAACAACTCCACGTCAAGGGTTCCTTGGTTCACGAATCAAACGAAGTCTTGAGTTCAACAAGTTGCATACCTGAAATTCAAAACTTTCTTGGCAACGCAGCCGTGCGCACATCAGATATCCATAAGCCAACATGAATTGGAGGGCTTTGAGTACTTAAAGCATGATCTAAAGGCAAGGAAATTCTTCATATTCGTCAATCTTGTGTCCATGTAGTGTTTTAGGTTGAGATCAAAAGTCCATGGAAGTGTTTGGCAAGGTGTATTGTGCAAAAAATGCTATCTGGGGAGTAGACGTGGGTCCAGACGTGCCCACGAATTAGCCCATGGCTCAGTTAGACATGCCCCATGGCTGGAGAAAGGCCACCTAGGGTTGGCAAATCACTTGATCGAGCCGCGGGTTATACTATGGATACTTTAGGCAAGTGCACCCATCATTCTCATAGTCCAGTGCATAGGAGTACCGAGTGTCGATCCCACAGGAACTATACGAGTAGTACTAACTTTCTTTTTATTATCTAACCTCACAAAGCAAACGGCAAACTCAATAGAAATATGAATTAACTAAAACTAATTATCTAACTAAATCGCAATCTAGAAGTTAGTAGAGAGAATCAACAATAGTAGAGGTGAATCTAGATATACAATCCCCCTAAACAAACATGCTAAGATTCTAACTTGATTAATGATTAACTCAATTTCTTAGACCCTATAATCTCTTATATGAATTATATCCTTTCTCAAGCAATACAATTCCTATCTTCTCGGTTGATTAATTGGAATCTCTTCTCAATTAAAAACCCCTAAAAGATGCAATTCTAATCAATGGATTCTATTTGTGGTTAAACTTTAACCCTAAAACTCAACCTAGGAAGAACTCATGTAACCTATCTCTAGCGATTCATTCAAGATTTCTCTATTCATGAAGTGATTAATCATATGTGCAATCTCTCAATATACCCATACAAAATCAATACTTGAATTGAAGGATGCATGCAAATCCCAATTCAAAACACAAATAAACTCATGAATAAATCTAAGAACAAAGTGGGTATTTTATTAATCAAAAAATAAAATCATAGACATAAGAATTTGGAGTTCATCCCATCTAAATCATAAACAACTCAATTCATAATTACAAGAATATAATTAATAAAAGACAAGAAAGAAAGAGAAGGCTCATTCTCATGTAGCCCTCTTGAATCCTCCCTTGCATCTTGATGAAATCTTCTTACTTTGCACTATTGAAGCCTTTGAGTTGTCCTTCTACTTTTGCTTTCTTCCCTCTACATCCCTCTAGATGTGTGGAGTTGAACTATGTGTAAGATATGCTAAAGATTGTGCTTTCTAGGGTTCTAGTATCTTATTATGGTGCATCTCTACTCTAGAACCCTTAGAAGTTACCTCCTTTTGTGTTTCTCCAAAGATAAGGCTAAATCCTTCAAGTCTCACTTCAAAAATATGTCAAATAGCAGCTTTTCAGAGTGTATATGCATCCTATATCCGCTTGTGGTTTCTCAACGGGGATATGGTCAGAAACTTCTTTTCTTCGCCAACATTTTGTCCCTATCCGTGCCACTTATTCGCAAGTGGATTTGAGGCGCGGATACGGATAGAAAGTTTGTTGAATTGAATTTTGCTCAAAACACCAAAGTTGTAGCCTTAAGAATCAGGTCATTTGGACGTCGAGATGATATATATGGTTGAAATACTAACAGGTCATCAGAAGAGCATCGCAGCGCAAAGATTTGACCATGCAAACATGAGAAATAGACTTTAATGTCTTCATATCAATTGCAAACCATTGTCTTAACTTCAAAATGCCTCAAGAATCATCTCAATCCAATATCTTGAACTGAAGTTATCACCAAATAACTGGAACATGTCTATACTGTCAAACCGATTCCTTTCCAATTCTTCTTCTTCAACTAATTCTTTTGCACTAATTTGACAAATTCTTGACTTCAACTCATCAACAACTTCAAAACATCCTTCAAAATATCATCTAAATTAATCCAAATTGGTGATGAACTGTACAAACACTATGAAAACATGAGAATAACACAAGTAAGTATCACTTACACATTGTTTAGCTATTGAACTTAGAAATAAAAAGAAATAGCAAATAAATAGAGAGAAACTAATGAAAACCCTGAAAAGTTGATACAATTGGGGAGTCGCCCTCTCGTATATCACAGGAATATCATTCCCAAAGGACCGTCTTGAAAAGAAATCCATACAAAATAACCCAATCTTCTTGACCCCTTCGTAACTTGTCGAAGACCTCAAGAACAACTTGAGTTGTGGTAACCACTCGATCTTCTTAACACCTTCGTAACTTGTCCAAAACTCCAAGAACAACTCGAATGGGTTGCTTCGAATATTCAACCAAAATCGTTGAAATCCTCCTTTTGTGCTGCAAGTTAGACCCCTAGCCAACCCGTGGAATAGACACCTAACCAACCTGTGAAATAGACCCCTAACCAACTCGTGGAATAGACCCCTAATTGACAAAACCCAAAAGAATGAGTCAAATCAAGTGGAAAAAACTCTAGGCGTAGGTTTTGGTCACTATGGAATCACTCCAATAAGACCAGAAATTAGTTCTATTCCAAGAACTAAGAAAACTCTCGTAGAGAGAAAACTCACAATTTTTATTGATTCATCATAACATCGTTCTTAAAATAATACAAGAATGCCTTTTTATATGCTCATGCAGAATATTCTAGAAAACCTACTAAAAATCTATCACTAGTTGTAACCTATCACAATTAGATAACTAACATAAAAATTACAACTTGTAAAAATAAATAACACCAATAACTATGATCCTTCTTTTGTGTCTTTCCATTTGAGTGGATGCCAAATAGGCCATCTTCCATGCTCCATTGTCATGCCTTGTGCCGTTGAACTCCTCAAATATCAGAGACGAATGATCAATTCCATACAGAATTGAATGATGCGTGTAGGGCTACCATGCACGTATCAAACTCCTCCTCTTTAAAACGATTCGTCCTCAAATCGTCACCTATAGTTTGTAAAAAATGGGGCACAACTCAAAACTCAAATTTGCAAAATTCATAACAACAAGAAGATTTTTTTTTTTTATCCAACTTTTGACTTTTCTTATAAAATTTCACAAATTTGCCTTTTTCTACTCAAGAAATTTTTTCAATTAGCAACCCTCTTTTTTTTTTTTAACAACACAAACAATTCACAAAACACAAAACTTTACTTCAAAAACAAACAAAACAAAACTGAAAAAAAAAAAGAAAAAAAATTCGGATGAACAATACCGGCGATGAACAGTACCGTCAGTTAACAGTAAACCCTAACGTGAACAGTGACGCGCCACTACAGTGCGATGAACAGTACGAATTTTTTTTTTTTCATTTCTAACAACCTCTCTCTTTTTTTTTAACAACACAACCAACTCACAAAATACAAAATTCAACTCCAAAAAACAGACCAAAAAATGAAACTGAAAAAAAGAAAAAAAAATTCGGATGAACAGTACTAGTTGGAAGTGAACAGTACTCCGTCGATGAACAGTTTCGCAACGAACAGTATTCCGCCATGAACAGTGCCGTTATGAACAGTATTTTCTGTCATGAACAGTAAACCCCTAGCGCGTGAACAGTGACGCAGGATGAACAGTATGCTACAGTGCTGATGAACAGTATGAATTTTTTTTTTTTTTACAATCAAACCACAAAAGATCACAAACTTTGATTCAAGAAAAATCAGATCTTGAACCAAGAACAACAAAACAAAAATTAAAAATTAAAAACATATATCCAAGTGGATTGACAACAAAAACAAAAGATATACCCAAATGGGTTGACACAAAATCTGATTTCTTTCAAGATCCCAAAAGCTCTGATACCAATTGATACGATCGAGGTGTTCGCCAAATCTAGCACGGTTCTTGTGGAGTTTGTCCTACCAAATACTCGCATAATCTGTAAACTCAATCGCAGCAAGTTGTACTTTCTTCCCCTCCGAGTAATTGTGGCAATTGAAGATCCCCTCCACTTTGCACTCCCACTCAATGTAAGCCTCAGGATCGAGCTTTCCTTGGAATGATGGAATCTTCATTTTGATGCTTCCAAGGTTGTCATCTTGACGGTTTACCACCTTCCTTCCTCTCCTTGTACCTATTTTTTCAAAATTAGACTCACCTCCCAATTCATCTTCATAAGTAGGGTTGCGGGTCACCCTTGTGTGAGAGGAAGTACCACGAGCTCCCAAATTTCCAGGCAACTCCTCACGACCCCTTGTCACATTCTCAAAATTGTCCATCCTTAAAGACACTTGTTGAAGTTGTGCCATGATGGTCTGAAAATTTTCATTATTTTTTCTTTGTGTGTCTTGCATAGCCTTTATGAACAGCTTAAACTCATTATCCTCCATAGCTTTTCCTTCACCCATGGTATTCTCAACAACCAGCAAAAATTGTTAGTAACACAAGAAAAGAACAATGGATTAAGAAAAAACTTCACTTACTCTCTTACGTGTATCCCTCGTCACTCGTGTATCACACCAATTAATCTTGACTTTTACCTGATGATGAGCTCACACCTTAGCCTTTTACCACTCCTTGAGCGTACCTTGTATGCCCTTGAATGAGAACCTGCTCAATTGATCCTTGGTACAAACCCAAGCAAGTATTCAAGATGAGTAGTAATGAAAATGGAAGCTTAAGGTAAGGTTTAAACCACTAGAATTCAAGAAACCAAGACTCAAGGAATTTCATATTTAAGAAGCACGTTTGACACCCCTAGTGTGTGGTTTTTTTGATGAAAATCTTGATTTTCAAATGTCCTTTAATAACTTTAATGCACTTATGTTCAAACAGAAATAACAAGAAACTCCACCAAAACATCAAGAAATAAGAAGAGTAGAATCTGGTCAATTAAACTTTCGTACGTGGCGTTGTTCTCTGTCCAACGATCTGTATGTTTCAACAGGTCTATTCGGTTACACAAGGACAGTATTCCAGCCAAATATACTTCAGTTTAATTGGTTTAGTTCGTATGCTTGGCTTTTATCACCTTGTACGCCTCTTCCGCTTTCCTTTGTATTGCACGACTTTTCTTTGTGCAAGACTTTTTTTTTCAAGTGGATTGACAATAAAAATAAAAGATATACCCAAACGGGTTGACACAAAACCTGATTTCTTTCAAGATCCCAAAAGCTCTGATACCAATTGATACGATTGGGGAGTCGCTCTCTCGAATATCGCAGGAACATCATTTCCAAAGGACCGTCTTGAAAAGAAATCCATACAAAATAACCCAATCTTCTTGACCCCTTCGTAACTTGTCGAAGATCTCAAGAACAACTCGAATGGGTTGCTTCGAATATTCAACCAAGATCGTTGAAATTCTCCTTTTGTGCTGCAAGTTAGACCCCTAGCCAACCCGTGGAATAGACACCTAACTAACCTGTGGAATAGACCCCTAACCAACTCGTGGAATAGACTCGTAATTGACAAACCCAAAAGAATGAATCAAATCAAGTGGAAGAAACTCTAGGCGTAGGTTTTGGTCGCCATGGAATCACTCCAATAAGACCAGAAATTAGTTCTATTCCAAGAATTAAGAAAACTCTCGTAGAGAGAAAACTCACAATTTTTATTGATTCATCATAACATCGTTCTTAAAATAATACAAGAATGCCTTTTTATAGGCTCATGAAGAATATTCTAGAAAATCTACTAAAAATCTATCACTAGTTGTAACCTATCACAATTAGATAACTAACATAAAGATTACAACTTGTAAAAATAAATAACACCAAAAACTATGATCCTTCTTTTGTGTGTTTCCATTTGAGTGGATGCCAAATAGGCCATCTTCCATGCTCCATTGTCATGCCTTGTGCCGTTAAACTCCTCAAAATATCAGAGACGAATGATCAATTCCATGGAGAATTGAATGATGCGTGTGGGGCTACCATGACGATATTTTATCATGATTTTATTGATGGCTCTGCAATCCACGCACATTCTCTAAGTGCCGTCTTTCTTAGGCACCAAAATAACTGGCACTGAGCACGGACTCATGCTCTTCCTGACGAACTCTTTCTCCATCAACTCGTCCACTTGTCTCTGTATCTCCTTTGTTTCCTCGGAGTTGGCCGAGTAAGTTGGACGGTTAGAAATGCTCGACCCCAGTATGAAGTCGATTTGATGCTCTATGCCTCTGAGTGGTGGTAACCCCTGTGGAACATCTTCAAGGAACAAGTCTTGGAATTCCTGCAACAAAGAGACTACGACACTTGGTACGGAAGGGTCAATGTCGTTAGTAGAAAGGTAAATATCCTTATACATAAGTATAAGGAATTGCTGTCTCGCTATCAGTGCACTCTTGACTTCTCCTTTTTCTGCAAATGCACTCACCTTCCTTTTTTCTTTTGACACAACCTCTCTTTTATTTTTCTCTCTTTTTCCTCTCGACTCTTCTCTCTTTTCTTCTAACTCGCCATCTCTTTTTTTTTTCTCCTCACTCACACTTTGTTGCTTTTCTCTCATTTTACATTCCTGGGAGATCCTAACTTGATTAGTATAAGTCTCAGATGGCCGTAAAGACTTCAATACATACTCCTTCTTCTTCCAAGTTAATCGATAGGTATTCTTATACCCATCATAAATCACTTTCTTATCAAATTGCCACGGTTGCTCGAACAAAATATGGCAAGCATGCATAGGTATAACATCACACAAGATCTCATCCACATACCCTCCTATGGCAAATGATACCATTACTTGCCTCGTCACTTTAATGTCTCCATGATCTATCAACCATTGCAAATAATAGGGTTTGGGATGCTTGATGGTAGGTAGCTTCAGCTTCTCTACGAATAAGGTAGAGGCAACATTTGCACAGCTACCACTATCTACTATGACATTGCATAACTTATCTAGGACCACACATCTGGTATGGAAGATGTGGTCCTTATGCATATCGTCGTTGTCCTCTTTAGGCTGGATACTAAAGGATCTGCGGGTAACCAGCACCGCTCCACTTGGTGGATCAACTTCACTAGGCCCTTCATTCTCATCGCCACTGGGCCCCTCAAGCGGTGGCATCTCCTCATCACTGGAGTGCTAACTCTCTATATCCCCATTATCAAGGATGATCATGCTTCTTAGACTGGGACACTGAGAAGAAATATGCCCGTATCCCTGACACTTGTAGCATTTGATATCTCTCTGTCGTCGTAGTGGTGCTTCACTTCTGCCTTTGACGGATTGTTTGGAGGATGGTAACTCAACCTTGCTTTTACTATTAGAGGGCGTGTCATTTCTCTTCCATGGCTTCCTGGGTTTCTGATTGCTCTGTTCAGGCCTCCTCTCACGAAAGTTACTTCATTGGAAACGAGTTTGATTGTTGGAGTAGCCTCATCCTCTTTTTGATTTGAGTTGCTGCTCAACTTTCTCGGCCTTATCAACCAAGTCTTGAAGCTCAACATAGTTGTGCAATTCTACAACATCAGCAATCTCTGAATTTAGGCCTACAATAAACCTAGCCATGGTGGCCTCCTCATCCTCTTGTACATCAGCCCGAATCATGAGGGTCTCCAACTCTTTAGCATATTCATCTACAGTAGATGAGCCTTGCTTCAAGGTCTGAAGTTTTCAGTGTAAATCTCTAGAGCAATGACTCGGGATGAATCTCTTCCTCATGATTGTCTTCATGGTTGCCCAAGTTCGAATTAGTTCATCTCCACATCTTCTTCTAGATTTCACCAATTGGTCCTACCAAATGCTCGGGTATTCCACAAACTATACTGCTGCAATTTGTACTTTCTTTTCCTCAGAGTAGTTGTGGACTTCAAACACTTGATCAACCTTCTTTTCCCATTCCAAGTAAGCCTCTGGATTGTTTAGGCCCTTGAAAGGAGGAATGGACATCTTGATGCTTCCCAAATTGTTGTCACAATTTGGTTGCTGTAGTGGCACCCTTCTCCCTCAGCGGGAAATAACTTCTTCAGACTCATAACCTTCATCTTCTTTTTCTTCAAGTGCAATTCGTGACACCTTGGTTTTCCCTTTTACAGCTGAAGCAATGTCATCCATACGAGCATACATACGTCTGAACTCATCTTGCATAGCTTTCATAGAGAATTCTAGGCTAGCAAACCTTTGCTCACTATGGTCAAACATGATGAGCTTACCTGCAAAGAAATGTTAGCAACAAAAGTAAAACAAATAAAAGAACCTCACTCTCTCACTAAATGTATCCGCTCGTCTCTCGTGTATCACTCTAGGTATATAGGCTTTTTCCCAATACTAATCTCACCCTTTACCCTTTTACCACTCTTTGAGGTCACACTGTAGGCCTTTGGTAAAGAACATACTCAATTAGACTTAACAAGACTTACGTTAAATGATCAAGGAGGTTTTAAGAAATAAAAGGAAGTTGCTTAGGAAAGAGTAATTTTCAAGAACTTTGAAAAAATCGAACGACACAGAATTGAATGCAAAGATCTCGAAGAGACTTCCTAGTGTGTGGTTCTCTTGGTGAGAGTCTTGATTTTTCAATAATATTCCTTTTCAAGATAACGACCAACAACCCCTTGTGCCAAAGCCCATTCAATATCACAAGAACTCAAGAAATCCGGGTCAATTAAACTTTCGTACGTGACGTTGTTCTCTGTTCAACAATCTGGATATTTCACCAGGTCTATTCGGATGCACAAGGACAGTATTCCAGCCAAATATACTTTAGTTTAATTGATTTAGTTTATGTGCTCGGCTTTTACTCCTTTTAAGCACGCCTCTTTTCTTTTCTCTTTTTTTTTTTAAACAAATCCCAGATAACCCACACTCAATCAACACAAAGTAAAACAAAACAACCAAAATTCACCAAATGAATAGTGAATCGTCGAATGAACAGTATCGCTACAATCCTGTTACAGTATCAGTGAACAGTAACGTGCTACAGTACGAGAATAGTACTTTCTCTTTTTTTTTTTAACAATTTCAACACCAGAAAGAACAGGAAGCAATTGAGAAATTATCAAGACAAACAGTTGAACCACACAAGAAACCCTAGAATTCTTGGTTTAGACAACCAAGAACGACTCTAACAAAAAACCCTAATCAGATATCAATAAAAGATAATCAAAGAGGATACGAAAGGAAGAAATCACAAGAATACAATCAAAGACAATTACGAAAATCGAATAACGAGAAAGCAAAGAAAAAGGGATATAGCCAAAATTTTCCAAAGGAAAAATTTGACTTGGATAACCTGAAAAATTCAAGGAAAACCCTTTGCTCTGATACCAATTGATGTGAACCATGGTCGCAAGATGCCCAAGACTCCTTGAAAATCTGTGGGAACCAATCCAATTTTCTTGACCCCTTCGTTACTTGTCGAAAAATCCAAGAATAACTTGAATTGGGCGCTTTGAATGCCACCAAAGATCGTTGGTTCTCCTTATGGGATGCAACACCCAACCCGTGGAATAGACCCCTAGTTGATGATCTCACAAGAAGAAGAGCAAACCCTTTTGGAAGAACAATCCTAAGCAAAGAAAATGCTTGATCTTAACAAGTCGATTGTTAAAAATAAGAGTAGTTCTTGTTTTACCAAAGAATTAGGGTAACCCTAATTTGAGAGAAAAACTCACGTTTAATTCATTCAATAATGTTATCCTCATTTATTACACCAAATACCTTATATAAGGTTTATAACTCATTATGCTACTAAAAACTCGTAAAAACAAACAAACGCGTTCGCGATCTTTGATGAAGGCCGCAGGGAAGGCCGTAGCGCAGACTTGGGCGCGGCCTCGATCAAAGGCTTTATTTCACTTCACTTTACTCGAAGTAATATTCTGATGAAGGTCGTGGGGAAGGTCACAGCGCGGACTTGGGCGCAACCTTAGTCAAAATGCTTGTCTCGCGTTGGCTGTTTCAGTTCAACTCTCTGATGAAGGCCGAGGGAAAAGCCGTGGCGCGACCTTAGGTGCGGCCTCGGTCAGAAACTTCAATTCTTCTTCATTTGGCTGGCTTTGACTACCTTGCTCACTTCCCTTGGCGTCAACATCAATCTAGGCATACGTAATCATCCGAACCGGCATGTTCTTAGCCCAAATAGGTTCTTCTTCTTACAATTGCGTAAGAAGTCCTTGCATAGCTTGTTTCATTCTCTTGGTTCGAAGTCTCGTCATTGGACCTCCTATGCCTTGTAAAGGATCTGCCTTGCACGTGTCCTCACCTTGGTTTCCACGATCTTCATTAGATTGTGAAAAAGATCAATGATAATGCCTACAAATTAGATCTTCCTGGTGAGTATCAAGTAAGTGCAACATTTAATGTATCTGATTTATCTCCTTTTGATATAGGTGACGAGTTGGATTTGAGGACAAATTTTCATCAAGTGGAGGGGACTGATGTGACCCAAGGCATGAGGCAATTGTGCATGCTAGGGATGAAGATCAAATTGTTCGAGTTCCAATTGTTCCAGTCACTCGAGCCACAACCAAGAAGCTAAGGAAAGCTCTTCAAGTCTTGGTGCTTGCAATCCAAGACCAAGAAGAAGCTAAGAAGGTTAAAGGGATGATTGATGATGATTGGAGGCTTGTTAATGTACTTCAAGTATGCTTGGAGGAAGAAGAGGGCGTGCAAAATAAAGAACCAAAAGATTTTGACCAAGGCCGATGGGAAGGCCGCACCACAGCCTTCCCTACAACCTTCATCAGAACCTTGGGCAAAGTGAAATTGGCGAACTAAAGTTTCTGACCAAGGCCGCTGGGAAGGCTGCGTCATGACCTTCATCAGAAACTTGACCAGAGAGCGAAGAAGAGACTGATCGAGGTCGCAACCGAGGCCGCACCATGGTTTTGGCCACGGCCTTCAACAAAAAAGCTACAGACATCATTTTTATTGCTGTTTTAAAGCTGTAACTTTTAAATAAAGTGTATTTGTGATAAGTTGCAGCTAGTATTTACAATTTGAGTAGGTTTAGGACTCTTAAGTTATTTTCTTTTGTGGTATTTGCCTATTAAAAGCTAATAAACAGATGTAAACGATCTGATTATTATTGAATGAAAATTTGAGTGTTCTCTTTGGGTTTTCCTTCAAAGATTCTTTTGAATATCTTAGGCTTATTCTTGAAGTGTTCATAGGCTTTATCAATCAAGTTCTTGTTTGATTGTGGTGCCACAATCCCTATACAAAGGTTTGTTGGTGCAGGTCATCAACGGTTGAGGTTTTTCTCAACCAATATTAGATCCCAAATGATCCTAAAACCCTTAATTCGTGGTTTACATCACAAGTAAGGCCTAGGTCGCATCATTAGGTGATTATGCTTTGCATTTAGTATGTTTAGATTTGCCTAGTGCAAGCTATCATAGAAGTTTTCTTGTGTTTTTTCATCATTGCTTAAGCGATTTTCAGCATTCTGTGTGGATTTTCATGCATTGATACTTGTTTTAGGGTTTATGAAATCGTTTTTACATTCTATCCTATGCATTCTAGTTTTCTTGTTAATCATAATGACCACGTTTTTCCATCTATCTTGCATCTTATGAGTTTTTCAAGTTTATTAGTTGGTAATGAAGTTTATGATCTAGAGTTTATTTTGCATGGTTTGTTTAGCACATTAAATTTTGTCCATGTGATATTCCCTTCTTTTGAGTATATTTGTTACTTTGTTGGTAGTCCATGCATGATTATTATTCATGTTTTTAGAGATGGTAATCATTTAAATAAGTTTATTGTACTTAAATGTCAATTTGTTCTTACATCATCCATAAGTGATTTTGAATTTTATCTTGTTTCATTCTTAGAGAAACTTGAGTTTTGGGTTACTTGTGTTCATGAATGCCAATGTGCCTTACGATTTGCAAGCACTATCTAATGAGTTGCGTATTTTTTACGGTTATACTTGTTTATCTTTGAATCCTCAAGTTACTTATGTTATTTTTATTTAATGTAGAAGATTCGAGGATGAATCTTTTTGAGGAAAGAGGAATTGATATGAACCAAGGGGTGCATTCACTTTTGGGCTTGGACTTACACTTGGTGAGCTTGAAGAAGAGTTCGACTTGGATCATGGTGAGTTTATGACGGGCGTTTTCATGGTTGAAGACAATTTCTATGGTTGTTGGTTAAAAATTATACACGAATTTGAGTTTGTTTGCAAGTTTGAATTTCACCTTGTTCATGCTAGTACATAGGGCCAAAGATTCGAGCATTGGCTATGGATCAAATCAACTTACAAAGAGGGCTCAAAGGAGATGATCCAAGCTGTCAATAGGCATGTGATTAATGGAGTTTTGGGCTGGACTTCTTGTTTTTTGCTTGAAGTGCCAAACGGGCTTAAGATGAAAATGGATCAATTCGAACCACCTTGAAAGTTGTAGTCCTTTTGACCAGCCCAAGTCCAATTATTCGTAATTGTTTTTAGTAGTTATTAGTTGTTAGAATTACTCTACAATTGCGTTTTTAGCTAAGTATTAGTATTAGTTTAGGTACAAACTTAGTAGTTGCTTAATTCTTCAGTTTTAGAAAGTTCTTTGTAAGCCTATTTATAGGCATATTTTCCCATACAAATTTTTTCAGATTATTGTGAGTAAAATTTCAAGTGTTTTCCTCAAGATTGATAATTTTCTTGGTTCTTTGTTGATTAAGAACTACCAGTGGTCTTATCCAACTTGCTTGTTGTGACTTAAATCTAGCTTAGAGTTATTTCCATCTTATTTTGTTTAGGGTTTTTTTAGGTTTACTTAGTCTCCTAAATGATACGTGCATGGGCACAAGGCATGGCAATGGAGCATGGAAGATGGCCTATCTAGCATCCACTCAAATGGGAAGATATGAAAGAAGGATTATAGTTTTTGGTGTTATTTATTTTTACAAGTTGTAATCTTTATGTTAGTTATCTAATTGTGATAGGTTACAACTAGTGATAGGTTTTCAGTAAGTTTTCTAGAATATTCTTTATGAGCCTATAAAAGGGCATTCCTTGTATTATTTTAACGATGTTATGATGAATCAATAAAAATTGTGAGTTTTCTCTCTACGAGAGTTTTCTTAGTTTTTGGAATAGAACTAATTTCTGGTCTTATTGGAGTGATTCCATGGCGACCAAAACCTACGCCTAGAGTTTCTTCCACTTGATTTGATTCATTCTTTTGGGTTTGTCAATTAGGGGTCTATTCCACGAGTTGGTTAGGGGTCTATTCCACAGGTTGGTTAGGTGTCTATTCCACTGGTTGGCTAGGGGTCTAACTTGCAGCACAAAAGGAGAATTTCAACGATCTTGGTTGAATATTCGAAGCAACCCATTCGAGTTGTTCTTGGGGTCTTCGACAAGTTACGAAGGGGTCAAGAAGATTGGGTTATTTTGTATGGATTTCTTTTCAAGACGGTCCTTTGGGAATGATTTCCTGTGATATACGAGAGGGCAACCCCCCGATCGTATCAATTGGTATCAGAGCTTTTGGGATCTTGAAAGAAATCAGGTTTTGTGTCAACCCGTTTGGGTATATCTTTTGTTTTTTGTTGTCAATCTATTTGGATATATGTTTTTAATTTTTGTTTTGTTGTTCTTAATTCAAGATCTGATATTTCTTGAATCAAAGTTGTGTTCTTTTGTGGTTTAATTTTCAAAAAAAAAAAAAAAGAGTCATACTGTTCATCGGTACTGTAGCGGCGGTGTCACTGTTCACGCTAGGGTTACTATTCACTGACAGTACTGTTCATCGCCGGTACTGTTCATCCGAGTTTTTTTTTCTTTTTTTTCAGTTTAATTTTTTGATTGTTTTTGAGAGTTGAATTTTGTATTTTGTGAGTTGGTTGTGTTGTTAAAAAAAAAAAGAGAGAGAGAGAGAGAGAGAGAGAGAGGTTGTTAGAAGTGAAAAAGAAAAAAAAAATTCGTACTGTTCATCGCACTGTAGCGGCGGTGCACTGTTCACGCGCTAGGATTTACTGTTCATCAACAGACTGTTCATGCCGGCGTTACTGTTCATCCGAATGTTAAAATTTTTTTTTCAGTTTATTTTTTGTTTGTTTTTGGGAGTTGGATTTTGTATTTTGTGAGTTGTTTGTGTTGTTAAAAAGAGAGAGAGAGAGAGAGAGAGAGAGAGAGAGAGAGAGAGAGAGAGAGGGTTGTTAGAATTGAAAAAAAAAAAATCTTGAGTGGAAAAAGACAAATTTGTGAAATTTTATATGAAAAGCCAAAAGTGTGGTGAAACGAAAAAAGATATTCTCGTCGTTCTTATAAACATTTTGTAGGTTTGAGCTTGAGTTGTGCCAATTCTTTGCATACCATTGGGCGATGATTCGAGAACGAATCGTTTTGAAGAGGAGGAGTTTGATACGTGCATGGGCACAAGGCATGGCAATGGAGCATGGAAGATGGCCTATCTAGCATCCACTCAAATGGGAAGATATGAAAGAAGGATAATAGTTTTTGGTGTTATTTATTTTTACAAGTTGTAATCTTTATGTTAGTTATCTAATTGTGATAGGTTACAACTAGTGATAGGTTTTCAGTAAGTTTTCTAGAATATTCTTTATGAATCTATAAAAGGGCATTCCTTGTATTATTTTAACGATGTTATGATGAATCAATAAAAATTGTGAGTTTTCTCTCTACGAGAGTTTTCTTAGTTCTTGGAATAGAACTAATTTCTGGTCTTATTGGAGTGATTCCATGGCGACCAAAACCTACGCCTAGAGTTTCTTCCACTTGATTTGATTCATTCTTTTGGGTTTGTCAATTAGGGGTCTATTCCACGAGTTGGTTAGGGGTCTATTCCACAGGTTGGTTAGGTGTCTATTCCACGGGTTGGTTAGGGGTCTAACTTGTAGCACAAAAGGAGAATTTCAACGATCTTGGTTGAATATTCGAAGCAACCCATTCGAGTTGTTCTTGGGGTCTTCGACAAGTTACGAAGGGGTCAAGAAGATCAAGTGGTTATCACAACTCAAGTTGTTCTTGGGGTCTTCGACAAGTTACGAAGGGGTCAAGAAGATTGGGTTATTTTGTATGGATTTCTTTTCAAGACGATCCTTTGGGAATGATGTTCCTGTGATATACGAGAGGGCAACCCCCCGATCATATCACTAAAGGTTCGTATTCATCAAAAAAGGGTTAATTCAAGGTAAACAACTCCACATCAAGGTTGTTTGGATTCAAGAATCCAATCATGGTCTTGAGTTAATGAGTTGAACACTTGGAGATTCAAGGTTCCTGACGGTCTACGTATTCCACACGTATCAATGATTTTTGATTGATTTTAAGTAATATATTTTTTAGACCTAATTATACCCTATCACAAGACTGTATTTGAATCGAGTGATTGGGTATGGTTGCACATGAGAAAAGAGCTATTTTCACTTCAAAGGCGCAACAAGTTACTTCCACCCTTAGATGGACCATTTCAGGTAGTGGAGCGCATCAACGATAATGCCTACACACTCGATCTTCTAGGTGGATATGAAATTAATGTCACCTTTAATGTGTCTAATCTTAATACTTTACAAAAGGAATGGAATGATGAGGACATAGCGGATGATCAAGGTGCTTGAGGTGTGAAGTTGGAGTTCTAAGTGGACTGGTGACAAGAGGTCAAGTAAAGAAGTTCAAAGATTCACTTCAAGCTCTTGTTCATGCCATTCAAGACCAAGTTAAGAGCACAAAGACCATTGAAGGACTTGAGTCACAAGAAGCATGAGTGTACACCATCATTCAAGTGAACCAAGACCTTCAATGGGCAACTGCGTCAAAAGCCACCTGCGGGTTCTCCCCTGATTACTTTACAACAACCCGTGGGTTCTCCCTTGGTTGCTACACAAAAAGTAGCCGTGCCAAATAGCCACTCGTGAATTAACCCATATATTTTCTGATATGTGTATGGTAGCCCTACATGCATCATTCAATTCTCCATGAAATTGATCATTCGTCTCTGATATTTTGAGGAGTTCAACGGCACAAGGCATGACAATGGAGCATGGAAGATGGCCTATCTGGCACCCACTCAAATGGGAAGACACAAAAGAAGGATCATAGTTTTTGGTGTTATTTATTTTTACAAGTTGTAATCTTTATGTTAGTTATCTAATTGTGATAGGTTACAACTAGTGATAGATTTTTAGTAGGTTTTTTAGAATATTCTTCATGAGCCTATAAAAAGGCATTCTTGTATTATTTTAAGAATGATGTTTGATGAATCAATAAAAATTGTGAGTTTTCTCTCTACGAGAGTTTTCTTAGTTCTTGGAATAGAACTAATTTCTGGTCTTATTGGAGTGATTCCATGGCGACCAAAACCTACGCCTAGAGTTTCTTCCACTTGATTTGATTCATTCTTTTGGGTTTGTCAATTAGGGGTCTATTCTACGAGTTGGTTAGGGGTCTATTCCACAGGTTGGTTAGGTGTCTATTCCACTGGTTGGCTAGGGGTCTAACTTGTAGCACAAAAGGAGGATTTCAACGATCTTGGTTGAATATTCGAAGCAACCCATTCGAGTTGTTCTTGGGGTCTTCGACAAGTTACGAAGGGGTCAAGAAGATCGAGTGGTTATCACAACTCAAGTTGTTCTTGGGGTCTTCGACAAGTTACGAAGGGGTCAAGAAGATTGGGTTGTTTTTTTGTGTGGATTTCTTTTCGAGACGATCTTTTGGAGATGATGTTCCTGTGATGTACGAGAGGGTGGACGAAACCCCCAATCGTATCTTTCTCTCCAGAGAATTGCTGCACCAGAATCTACCTACGATTTCATCCACGGATTCTCTACAGAGAATTGCCGTGCCAGAATCCATCTGTGGTTTCTTCTCAAACAAATGAAGGCAGAATTCTTCTAATTTTTAGTACTTTGTTTATTATTTTGAGTTGTGTTAGGTCAGGTTATTACTAAGCGCTTTTATATCATTCCTAACCTATGTCTCTAGCTATAAATACTCTACTAGTGTAAGACTAATTAGTTAGTTAAATGCTATTACTCTTTAAGGGTTTTCTCTCTTGAGCTTCTTGAAAGCTCTTTTTAATATCTTAGGGTTTCTCTAAATATTTTTGGCTTATGAATCAAGTAATAACCTTGATTGTGATTCCTTCTACCTTCTAATATCATGGTTCGCCATCTTGGGAGTTAGAGGGGTCGGGTTTCTTTGCCATTCAAGCTTCGCTATAGGCTAGATCTTATCTCGTATCAATTTGTTTTGGAATTGCCCCTGAACTAAACAAATTTGGAGATTTGTTTTGCCTAAGAGTGAGGCGGTCTAAGACATGAGCGTGAACTTCTTTGATTCGATAGAATATTACATTAGATGGAGAGACAGTGTGTTCGAATGGAATATTCCATGGAGCTATCTTTTTACCATAATTCTTTGGCTTTGGAAGGATAGGAACAGGGACTGCTTTGAGGGAATGCTAAAGCTAGCAGGTGTCATTGTCGCGCCCCATTTTTCGAAAAAGGAAAAAACTGATAAAATGATAATAAGTGTGGTGAATGTGTTAGTTGGAAAAAGGAAAATTAAAATGCATTGTTGTGTTTATTTGTTGGGAAAAGAGGATAGGTATTTGTAAAATGATTTTTAGAAAATATTGTACAAAAGACGTGAAATACTTTATTTTTGAAAGCAAATGAAAAGGGCCTAAAATGGGACTTTTGGAAATGCGACGGTTTTTGGGCCCGAAAATAGAGTCTAAAAAGGGTTTTTTAGTAAAAAAAAAGGAGTCGCCACTTGGTATTGAGTTTTGGTGTACCAAGTCACCCGAAAATATTTTACAAAAGGTAAGAAAATCAAGAATGATTTATTTAAAGAAATAGTTTTTGGGAAAAAATATAAGAAAAATAAGAAACCCTTTTAGACGACTCCAGGTCTTTGAAAAACAAGAGAAAAAGGTTCGGGAGTCACAGTTGAAGAAAGGGAAGGCAAAGGCTTGCGCCTAAGGCACCCTTTCAACCTAGCCGAAACTAGTTGCGAGGTTTAGTCTAAATTTTCCTAATATAACCCTAAGATTTTATCACATTTGGATGCAACTATATGAATGCAAATCTAGTCCTAAAAATGGGTATCGTTAAGGGACAAAATGTTCCATTGAGGTTTAGTCGGAATTATCGCATTAATTGCGAAACCCGAATGTAGACCTCGACGGAGTCACGAGTATAGGTGCAAAAATGGAATGCAAAAGAAAAAGAAAATAGTAGTATAGATAGTAAGTGAACAAAGAAAGTAGGGATGCAACATAACGGGTACGGGAGACGAATAGACTCGTGACTAAATGTTTCTACTCACGGAGGGGGGAACGACATGTACGCCATCGCTTCCCACGTGAGTAGATGACTATTTCTTAGTCAAAATCACGCAAATGACCTAAGATTCTATGTGTGGTGGAATCTAAATGTTATGTACTAAACATTTGTTAAAAAAATAGATAGTAAGTGGTAACATATATATAAAAATTATACAAAAATGAAAAAGGCCTAAAAAAAAGAAAAAAAAAAGCGTGTGTAATGGTCATGAGATGCACACAAAAAATGATCCTAATGTTAAAATGACCTAAAGGCTTAGCATTGGACTAGCCTATTTTCTATAAGTTATCCGATAGCGTTGGACTAGCGAAGAAACCGGAATTAACCACAACTAGCATTGGACTAGTGTGGCGACGATATACATACAGGATAATAAAGCAAGTAAATAAAGCATGTATTAAAACAATAATCACATAATAGCACATAATAGCATATAGCACATAAACATGATATTCTAAATGCAAAGTCTTAGAGAAAGCGAATAAAACACATAAGCACATAGCACACGTAGCACACAAAACCCTAACTATTACACCGGAGAATAAGCTAATCGCAATCTAAAAATAAAATAAAAAATAACCTATCTAACCTATCTATTACACTTTCTATCTAAAATACATAGGCTTTAATTAAATAGATAAAACATAAACTATCTATTACATTAACTATCTAAATACAAAAAATTTTTACTAAATAGTATATTACCTATCTATTACATTTTTTGAATAATCAACAATTAAATTCGAGTAAATAATACGACATAAATAAATAAACACTCACACATGGATAAAAATTATAAGCACAAAGATACATGAAAACACATAGAAAAAAAAAACACATAGGAACACGTAAAAGCACATAAAAAAAATATTGGAAGGGTGATAGGGGTACCTCCTATTCGAAGACTCCGGTATAAATTGCTATCAACATGAACAAACTTAATCAAGGTATCATTATTTAAATGAATAAACCATTAATTAAATTATTCTAGAGCAATCACTATAAACATGCTAATGATAATTCAAACAATTGTAGCAATAATAAACAAAAATAATAAAAAAAATAATGATAATAATAATTAATTATTTAGGAAGAAAAGGAAAATTATTTAAGTAAAAATAAATAAGTAGATAAAATAAAGTAGAACAACAAAAATAAAATAAAAATAAAATAAATAATAATAATAATAATAATAATAATAATAATAATAATAGAAGACAAAACCTAATAATACATACATTGAAATTTTAACACCTCAAATGAGAATTATTAAAACAACTAAAAGAAAAATAGAGAAACTAATTTGAACATTAATTAGGCTAACAAGACCCAATTTTAGAATATTAATTATAAGTTTGGTAAAAATAAATAACGAAAATGTAAAAAGAAATAATTTAAAGCTTTGAGGACTTAACTAATTTTAATTAATACTTTTTTTGCAAAAATAAAATATTATAAGATTTGGATTAAAAGTGAAAATTTAAGCAATATTCTAAAGTGGAAAATGTAATTTGCAACAAGTAAAAAGGTAAAATTATAATTTTAAACCCTACTCACGGTAATGACATAGTTTACAATGAATTTAAAGGCTAAAACATAATTTTCAGCAACTATAATGCCCAAAAACAAAAATTCCAGCAATAAATAAAAGACTAAAAATATAATTTCAGCAAAGTCATTAAATAATACATAATTTACAGCAACATTTAAGGGCAAAATTTCAAGTTCTAGCTATTTGGGGAGCAAAAATATAAATTCCAGCAACATTGGAGGACAATAAAGTAATTCCAGCAAAAATATAATGGTAAAATGAAATTCCAGCAAGGTTTGGGGGCAAAAATACAAGTTTCAGCAACAAGAGGGGCCAAATTTATAATTTTCAGCAACATTTAGGGGCTAAAATACAATTCCAGCAAACATAAGTGACTAAATTATAGTTTCCAGCAACATTCAGGGATAAAAATGTAATTTCAGCAGACATGAGGGACTAAAATCGCAATTTCTGACAAGCTAAAGGGGAAAAATATAATTTCCAGCAAGTTTAAAACTAAATTGCAATTATTTTGGACATAATTGAAAGAAACTACAAATTCTAGGGGGTTAACTTAAATAAATAAGGACTTAATTGAAATAAACTAAAAGTATTAACAGGAATAATCAAATAATTAAAACTTAAGGGGGCAAAACGCAAATACATAATCTGCTAAATAATAATAAATAATAATAAAGCAACTTGTCAAAACTACGTCGTTTCATTCCGAAACGACGTAGTTTTACTTAACATTTTTTTTTTTACCGATTTTCGTTTTCTTTCTTTTTTTTCGTCGGTTTTAGTTTCCCCTTCCCTTTTTTTTTCTTTTTCTCTCTTTTCCCTTTTTCTTTTCTCTCTTCCTGATTTCTCTTTTCCTCTTTTCTTTTTCTTTCTTTCTTCTTTCTCTTCTTCTTTTCTCCTTCTTTTCTCTCTTGGTTCTTCTTCTTCCCGATCTGTTCCCTTCCCTTTTTTTTTTTTTTTTTCGATTTCTCTCTCTCGCAGGTATCTCTCTCTTCTCTCTCTCTCTCTCTCTCTCTCTCTCTCTCTCTCTCTCTCTCTCTCTCGGCCGGATTTCTCTCGGCTTGGTTCCTCTCGGCTTCTCTATTTACCCGAATTGCTCTCTCTTTCACTCGATTTCTTTCTCCAAAATTCTACTTAAATTTCAACCTCTTTCACTCCAATTTGACACACAAAGCAAATGAAAATGGGTAAGCATAACTTCACATACGCATAAGAGGTTGGGAAGGAGACCATAGTATTTTACCTGATTCGGGTGGAGGGGGTTGGTGGTGATGGAGCTTCGGATTCACTGGTGGTGGGCGGCGATGAGTGTTCTGTGGTGACTGGTGGGGCGTTGGTCACGACTGATATTGGTTGTTTGTTGTTGTTGTTGTTGTTGTGCTGTTTCTCTCTTTTTTTTTTTTTTTTTTTTTTTGCAGGTATGTGCTGATGTGGTGTGGTGGAGGTGATGCGTGTGTGCTGCGTGTATTCGCGTGCAGGGATGTGTGAATGTGCGGGTGTGCAGGTTTGTATGTGTTGTGTGTGTGTGGGCTGATGTGTTTTCGCGTGCAGGGATGTGTGAATGGGTGTGTGTGCCGATGAATTCTTTGTGAATGTTTGGTTGTCTGGATTGTATGTTTGTGTGTGCAGGTTGTGTGAGTGTGTGCTGGGATGTGTGAATGGGTGTGTGTGCCGATGAATTCTTTGTGAATGTTTGGTTGTCTGGATTGTATGTTTGTGTGTGCAGGTTGTGTGAGTGTGTGCTGGGGAAGTGTAATGTGAGTGCAGTGTGTGCAGATGTGTTGTGCTTCAGTGTGTGCGGGTGTGTCTTTGAATGTGTGTATGCCGGGTGAGTTTGTGTTGTGAGTTTGTTCTGTGTGTGTGTTCTGACTGATGAAGGGTATGTGTTGTGCGTGTATTTTGTGCAGGTGTGCTTGAATGTTTGTATGCCGGGTGAGTTTGTGTTGTGCGTGTGTTTGTGTGTGATTGCAGGTGAGTGTTTTGTGCAGAATGCAGGTTGTGTGTTTTGTGCAGAATGCAGGTTGTGCAAGTGTGTGTGCTGGAATTGGGTGTGTGATTTTCAGGTGTGTGTCGTGAGAGAGTTGACCGAGAAGAGTGAGTGAGGGCCGAGGGAGAAAATGCAGGTGTGTATTTTTGTGTGTAAGGCGTGTGAGTTGTGAGAATCTGCCCAAAATCCTGAAAATCTGGTGAATTGAGTGTAGAATGGGAGAAAATGTGGAGTTGGTAATAGGAGGTATGGGTTAGGGATGGTGTTGATGATGGGAAGAGGCATGGCTGCCATCAGCCATGCCAGAAAACAAACAGCAGCAGCAACGCTGCTGCTGCTGTTCATTATCCTTTTTTTTTTTTTTTTTTAAGAGCAAAGAAAAATGAAAAAAATAAAATAAAATAAAACAAAGTAAAAAACTACTTGAACCCTTTTTTTTAATTATATATTAAAAAAAACTGAAATACAATATTATAAGAAAAAAAATTGAAATAAATAAATAAATAAATAAAAAGGTGCATTGGAAAACGTGACCTAAATATGGCAAAAATTATAAAATTTATGAAAATTAATAAATGACATCACGAAAATCTTACACAACATATATTATCACATAAAGCACATATAGTATAATTTTTACTCAAAAATTTTAAAAATTAACGCATTCTTGGGAAACGTATCTTTAAAAGGACAAAAATTAAATAAATACTAAACGACCTCTAAAAATTATGAGATTTTTACAGAAAATTTATAAATATACAAAATGCATATATAAAATTTTTTACTTTGAAAATTCTAGTAAAAAGATTGCATTGAAAAACGTGCCATTAGACTTAAAATGCTAAAATTTTAAATAAATATTAGATGACTCCTAAAAATTATTAAAATTATAAATAATGATAAAAATAGTAAAATCAATGTATTTAAGAAATAAAATAAAATAAACTAATATTTACATGGTGAAATTACCATTTTGCCCCTGACACGACAAATTAGACGTAATATACACAAAAATTATAATTAGCCCCTGAAAATCACAATAACCCCTAAATAAAGTAATACGCATATATTTTTATAAAATGTGTGTCAAAATTTGGTGTCTACAGTCATTGCCAAATCAGCACTCAAATATGCAAACGTTGGGGCCTTTTCATCAGGTAAGTTTATAGTAACATCTAAGGAAACTAAATTAATCCATTGGCCTTTCCCTCCTGTAGGTTCTATTAAACTCAATAGTGATAGAGCAACGAAAGACAATCTAGGGGATGCAGGCATGGGAGGAATTTTTAGAGATGAGCAAGGCAAATGGCTCAGGGGATATTACAGAAAGATTGGCACGTCTACTAGCTTGGTTGTGGAACTTTGAAGCATTAAAGATGGAATCAAGATTGCAAAAGACTAGGGACATAAAAAGCTAACTGTGGAATCTGGCTCAACTTTGGCTTTTGATATGTTAGAAGGAGATTGTGTAAGTATTGCCTCAAGCATTGGTTTTGTTTGCGGATTATAAAGGCTACTCCCAAGGTCTTGATATTAGTTTTCAGCACACCTACAGGGAGGGTAATTTTTGTGCTGATTTTTTGGCTAAGTTAGGATATAAGGCTGATACTTCTTTTTTTTTTTTTTATAGTCAACCATCTATTGAATTAGGTCCTTTATTGCATGCAAATATAGTATGGGGTTAGCTGGGAAAGAATCACCTAATTTGGCTGGGTAGAATGGTCACTTAATTAAGACTTAGTTATAATATTACTCTTAAAGTGATTGCGATAATTTTAGATAGCAAAGTTTAGTTAAAATGGCAAATTGGGATTTTGAGAATTGTTTAGATGGCAAGGTGGATTTTGCCCAAATGAAATATATCACTAAATTAATGTTGATATTGAATAGTGATTGTGATAATGTTGATAGAAAAATAATTGATGATTTGCCATGGATATATTTGAGAATAATTATTAGTTAGAAGTAAAGTTTTTAAATAAAAAAATGTTAATTAAAAAATATTGAAAAGAAAATAATGTCAATTAAAAAATATAAAAAAAACGTTCGCTCTGCATCAACCCTAGTCCGAAGCGGCGCCTTTTATAAAACCCTAGTCCGAAGCGGCGCCTTTTATAAAGCCCTAGTCCCAGCCGATCTGTCTGTTGGTTGCTCTCGTACTTCACTCCTCCTTAAACCCTAGCGTTAGGGTTTTTCAGACCTTTTTCCTCTTGCCGTTCAACCAAATTTTGCTTTTAATTTTACAAGATGGGGAAATCGTCCAAGAAAACGGTTCCAAAAGTAAGCTCCTTTGTTGTATATTTATTCTGCGCTAGTACTTCGATTTTTCAAAATTTTAAATCTTTTTTTTTTTAATTTTTGTGGCTTTAATTTCTGTAGGTTGACGCGGCTCCAGCTAAACAAACTCCCGGGAAACCAATGAAGAAAGGTTCAATTTTTATGGCTTTTTGTTTTTGTGAAATGTTTTGTATTATAATCATGTGCCGCGTTCATTTATACCGTACCCATGAAGAAGATTTCTGTATATCTCACTTTTGCGCTTTATTTTCCTGGTAATCTTTGATGCGCGTTTGGTGTGTGTGTGTGTGTTTGTGAAATTTTTATATACCTGATTCTTTCATGAAAGTTTTTGTTTTTTCGGTAAAATTTACTGGATTATCATTTCTTTTGAATTCTCGTAAGTCGGATTTTGAGATGTTTGTGTTTGTGTGAATGTAGGTAAGAGAGAAGCTGGAGAGATTATTGATGAAAAGCTGAGTGTGAAGAGGCAGAAGAAAGGAGTGGAGATTATTGATAAAAAATTAAGTGTGAAGAGGCAGAAGAAAGGAGGGGAGATTGAAGAGGCTACTAAAAAGAAGAAGACTGAGGTCAATTATGGGGAGAAGAAAAAGGTTGTTGATGATGATACCAGTACCTCTGAGGACACTTCCTCTTCAGACTCTGATAAAAAAATCAAAAAGGTTTATTATTCAGCTAACTTTGTATTTTTTCACTATTTTTCTGTTGCATTTGTTTTTTAAGACTTATTGTATTTAATATAGTGTTATAACTGGAGCATGGTTTGACGTCACAGTGATCTAGTGCATAACTTATTTTTATGCTTTTAGTGCTTTCTGATTTTAAGTTTGCTTGAAGGTTCGTGTTGCATTATGTTTTATTGTCTGCCTGTTTCTCCAACTCCAGGAGCAGCCTTCCAAAGCAGTGGCAACTCCTAAGAAACCACAGCTTTCTGTCACAAAAAATGGCACTACAAAGAAAAAGAATCAATCCAGCGATTCTGATGATTCAGGTACATCAGATGATAGCGAATCTGATGAAGATAAGGTATTCTTCTTGCTTAGCTTTCTGAACTTGTATTGGTGATAATGCCAATCTGAAAGATTGTCTGGGTTATTATTGTGTGGATTGTTTAAGCAGGTACCTAAAAGCAAGTCTCTAGGTGCAGCTAAAAATGGCTTTGCAGCACCTGCCAAGAAGACAGACGAGTCTTCGGATGAAACAGAGTCTGAAGATGGAAGTAGTGATACAGATGAGGATGCCAGTGCCAGTAAGAAGATAGCTTCTGCTAAGAATGAACCTGTTATAGATGCCAAGAAGAAAGATGATTCTGATTCAGAGGATGAAACTAGCAGTTCAGAGGATGAGAAAGTACCCGCTGTGGCAGCTAGGAATATCTGTGCAGTAGCTGTAAATGAGCCGGGTGATTCTGAATCTGAGGATGAGAGCAGCAGCTCGGATGATGATGTTCCTGCGACCAAGAAAGTGCCTGCTGCTAAAGGTGGGCCAGTGGCTGGTTCCAAGAAGGAAGATGATTCTGAATCTGAAGAGGAGAGCAGCAGCTCGGATGATGTTCCTGCAACCAAGAAAGTGCCTACTGCTAAAGGTGGGCCAGTGGCTGGTTCCAAGAAGAAAGATGATTCTGAATCTGAAGAGGAGAGCAGCAGCTCGGATGATGATGTTCCTGCTACCGAGAAAGTGCCTGCTGCTAAGGGTGATCCAGTGGTTGGTTCCAAGAAGAAAGACGAGTCTAGTGGTGATTCTGATTCAGATGATGAAACAACTAGTTCCGACAACGAGGATGTATGTGTGGTGACTTCTTTAGTTAACAAAGTTGCTGGAGCTATCTGCACTGGTTAATTACTTTTTCTTTTCGTCCCCGGATCATGATTTTGATAAAAACTGATTAGGCATAAATGAACAGACAATTGACAAGCTTATTCTAGGTAGATGGTTCTAATTTTTTTATGCTAAAGGCTGTTTTGATTGGCTTTTTCCAGGCTTTTTTTACCTTATTTTAACATGAAGGTAGCTGATCCTGAAAATTTATCTCCAATGGGTCTACAAAAATAGCTTTTGGGTTATGAAAGCATTTAAAATGGAAACACACATTCAATTTAAGTAGCTTTAACCAAAATCATTTTCCGTAAGCAGCTGTTAGCACAAAGTATTGAACAGAACAGATCCTGATGGGCTCACATTTTCGACTGATAATTTGCAAACAATGCTGCCAAAACTAGTAAACCATTTAGCTTATAAATCAGTTTTTGTTTGATGAGTTTCGGT